>JANUWF010001381.1:0-615028 GCA_026120185.1 Voacanga thouarsii | reverse complement strand
ATTACAATAAGAAGTCAGCAGGACTATTGCAGCCATTGCCTGTGCCGGAATGGAAGTGGGAGGAGGTGACTATGGACTTTGCAACCAGACTCCCCATGTCAAAGACTCAGAACGATGCCATATGGGTAGTGGTGGATCGATTGACCAAGTCGGCCCATTTCATACCGGTAAATGTGAGGGACTCCATGGAGAAGCTGGCTCAGATTTATGTTCAAGAGATAGTCTGACTTCATGGAGTACCTTGGAGCATAGTATCCGACCGAGACACGAGGTTTACTTCTCGTTTTTAGGGAAAGCTCCAGGAGGTGATGGGATCGAATTTGAAATTAGTACAACGGTGCATCCGCAGACTGATGGGCAATCAGAAAGGGTGATCTAAATATTAGAAGATATGTTGAGAGCCTGTGTCCTGGATTTCGGGGATAAGTGGATCGAGTGTGTGCCGTATGGCGAGCTATCGTATAATAATAGCTACCAAGCCTCAATTGGGATGGCACAATATGAGGCTTTGTATGGGTGCAAGTGTCAGGTACCGTTGTATTGGAGTTGGACGGAAGATGGTCATGTGAGCAAAATCGGAGAGGTCTGTGTCCAAGAAATGTTGGATAAAGTGAAACTGATTCGGGAAAGGTTAAAGGCAGCTCAAAGCCGACAGAAGAGCTATGCGGACAATCGGCGAAGGGATCTAGAATTTCAAGTTGGGGATCACGTATTTCTGAAGCTGACTCCGAATAGGGGAATATTGAAGCATCCGAAAGGAGGAAAGTTGAATCCGATGTATTTGGGGCCGTTTCTCATCAAGGAAAGAATTGGACCAGTAGCTTACCGATTAGACTTGCCGGATGGGTTGACGGGAATCCACGATATGTTCTATGTGTCACAACTGAAGAAGTATAATGTGGATCCTGGTCATGTATTGAATGATGAGCCATTAGTGTTACAGCCAGATCTGTGCTACGTGGAGAAGCCTGTGCGGATATTGGATCGCAATGTCAAAACCCTGCGAAATAAGCAGATACCGATGGTTAAGATTCAATGGGAGCACCATGGCACACAGGATGCCACATGGGAATCAGAAGAATGGGTTAAACGGAAGTATCCTGAGCTAAAATAGAGGTATGCTTGAATTTTGGGACGAAATTCTTCTAAGGAGCGGAGGATGTGAAACCCCGGTCAAAACTAACCTTAGAGTAAGGGGGTTGTGATGCATATCATATTTTATTTCATGGTTAAATATATTTTCATATGATTTTTATGTGTTTTGGATTCGGGTTTTATTGTCTTGAAGTCTTGTTGGTGAGTATTGTGTGAGAGGGGCAAGATGATAATTTTTGCCCGAGGTGAAAATAGGGAGATAGCTCTGTGGATTGAATAGAAAATAATTTTCTAGTGAAAATATCAACAAGAGTTGTTGTGATTTAGTGGTTAGAACTTGAGAATTAGTTCTGGAGGTCTTGGGTTCAAATTCCATCATAGAAGCTTTAGCTAGATTAAATTTTATTTTTGCTTAGTGGAGGAAATTTCGGTCTTAGGAGCTTAGAGTAAGGTAGGGATGATGTCCTAAGAGAGACATGCTAGGATTATTCTCATTCCACTCTTTTGCCGTACTCAAATTTCCTAAAGGGAATTCTTGTTCCCTTGATCTTTGGCTTTCCGTAATTTCCTAAATGTCCTACTTCTTAGTTTGATCAAGATGTTCTATCCATTTTCTTTCCAGAAATTTCAGTAAAATGCTGTGATCTTGTGGGATCAAAATGCCCTGGTAAAAGGCTTCTCGTGGTCTGAAAAATGTGGAAGAATGGTGGGAAATTCCAAGCGGAAAAATCCCTATAGTAAGCTTGCTGAAATTTCACTCTAGACTAGTTCATCTGCCTTCATAGCATGAGCTGAAATTTTCCAGCTTGTTGTACCTTCAAAATGTCGAAATTTTTACCTAACATTCCCTCCCAAATGCTGCCAGAAAAATGATCTTTAGGATCAGTTCGAAACCTGAAAATTCTTGACCAATTTCGGACTGCTCAAAGCTGGAGCAAAACAGGAAAAAATTCCTGTATGAAAAACAGTTTTAAGAGTCCAAAACCAAGCTGTTTTCTTCCAGATCTTGTTCAGTACCTTAGCCATGTTTTTCCTTTATGAAGAAGGCTGGAAACCAGCCTTGAATACCCCTGAAATTCCCGTCAAAACTTGCTGCAAATTGGTTGAATGTGGCAGCCGAAAATCTGCCCAGAAAAATTCCTGTTCAGCGAAATGCTGGGCAGTCCAAATTTCAAGCTTTGTTTCCTATTTTTCTTTTGGCCAAAAAACCAACCTTAATCTGTCAAAACCTTCCTTAAACCTCCATTAACAGAGCCCCATTTTTTCCCTCAAGCTTCTGCACGAAATTCAGCAATGGCTGTCCGAAAATCTCTCCAATAAATCCCTGCAATTTAGCTTGATTAGTTTCCAAAATTCCATCCATCCTTGTTTAGCAACCTTCCATAATATCTTACTCAAATGACCAGACATCTTCTTCATCATTGTGCACCTTAGTTTCGGCCACCATAAGCCACCTTGAATCAGCTTTAATTCCTCAAAAAAGCTGCTCAACCAGTCGGCCATAGGAGACCTTCAAAGCTCTCCAAATTATCAAGATATCCTAGAATATTTAGTTTCAAAGTTCACCCCCAAAAAATATTCTCCAAGGATTGTGACAACTAACCCTTCATTTTCTCTTCCAAATTAGGAAAACAACTCCCTAAACTCTACAGAAATTCGGCCAGCCCTATCCCTCACAAAATTTCCGCAGTTGCACAAGAACCACCTCTCGAAATCTCTCAATCTCCAAGAACACACACACTACACCAAGAACACCTACCTCTTCCCTACACTTAATACCCTTCCAAACCATCTCAAATCCTCTCAAAAACTTCCAGATTTGACCTACTCACTGTTGTGAGTCCATCAACACCATTATTAACATCAAATTCCTCAAATCATCTTGCTACTTCGGATCAAAAGCAGAAATTTCTATGAAGGACAAGAACATCTTCAAGGTAAATTTACTCTATCAACTTCATCTTCTTCAAACGTGATCTCTAGTGAGAACCTATGTGAATAAACATACTAATGATCTCTTCTCTCTTCTCTCTCTCTCTCTCTCTCTCTCTCTCTCTCTCTTTCTCTCACGGCCGAAACTCCCCTCCCTTGGCCGGATGACTTCTTCTTCATAATCATGATCTCGCCATCTCCTTTGGACAAAGTTCGACACCTAAGAGTTGAGATCTACTCTAAACTCCTTCAAGGCGTTCATCAACCAGGTAAGTACCATCAATCCTTCTTTTAAACTCTAGAAGCATGTCTCTAGGGTGATAATGATAATAGGTAGATGGAGATAGGATTTGAGTATATATATATATATATATATATATATATATATATTATTGAGATTGAAGTATGAATATATGTATGATTGTGAAGGAGATGAGATTTATGCATGGAAGGATTGTCTTGGATGATTATATGATGATTTGAGGTTGATACATGTCATAAGTAGTATATGTGATGAAATATGCTAGAGATTATGTCACCTTTGGTGAATAGGGTTTATATTCATGATGGATTAATATTGAAGCCATGATCATATTTATTCTAGTAGGGGTTAGATCATGTGTTGATAAATTGTGATCTATGCTTGTATGCATGATTTGGATGATTTGATGAATTAAAGGATTGTGTATGTATTGATTGTGGTTAGCCATATGAATTTGATCATGATCTAGTTGTCCCCAAACAAATTTTTACTTCATGAATAAAATATTCAATAAACTAATTTCTCTTAGTATTTTCGAAAAAAAACCCCCCCTAGGAAGGGTAGATTTGGATTTTCAGATATATAAAGGATATTTTAGTCAAACAAATAATGATTTTTGCTAGAAAAATAATATATATATATATATGTATGTATATATTACTTAATATATTGAGATCAATTAAAGCCTTTATGAAAATAATTACAATTAGTAGAATATATATTACTAAAAATTTAACTATTATCTTCTAATCAAAACTCCTTAAGAATTTATTTAATATTGTTCAAGTGAGACTCATTAAATTTATTTTCAACTAATTTTAGCTACCAATTATTTTCTAACAACTAAATTATTAATAAATCAATATTTTATTTAATACTGCCTAGAACTCTTGATCAAATAAACTCTAAATTTTCCCTAACAAGATTTAAGCTTTCAACTTATTAAATTTATTTCCCAAACCATTAATTATTTTAAATAATTGTGCTAGGCTCAACTCTTAAACATATTTACTTATTGTTTAACCTTAAAGCTTGGGACATTAGGATCATGGTAGTAGTAAGTTGAGTCGATTTAAAATTAAGGAAGTAGTTTGTGGCTTGAAATTGATTGTGATTTGTATTTGCCCATGTTGGGTTAGGTCTGCCGTTGGAGACCTTGTTATTGTGAGCAAGAATTAGGTAAGTTTCTGCATAAAACCTGTTTGATGCAAAATGTTTAGTATGGTAAGTCAAGTGTAGAGTGCATGGACACTCATTTATGTAAAGGCAATTGAGGGTTAAATCATTTCTTATTTCAAACATTTGAATTATTTAAAAGCCAATGAGCAGATTTACTCAAACTCAAACTCTTTCTAAAACCGATTTTGTTAAAGACTTTGGAAAACCCATAAATTGCCATTTTCATGTGAAACAGTATTTTGTTCATTTTATCCCAAGTGGGAAACGTTGTTGAGTACTCAATAAGAGTGGACTACTAGGACTAGTCTTTGAAAGGTTAGGGTAAGTCTCTCAGTAGGTGGCCACCTCTGAGGGGTGAGTCCTTCACGGATAAGATGTCAGTCCAGTGAGTCGTGCCAGTCCGAGCTAGCAGTTTGTTTTCAGTCAAGTGACTCTGGTTTGCCGGAATGGATACCCGGTTGTTGTTTGGGTATAGAGAAGGAGGAGTATCTTGCCCAGTAGGCCGATCACCTACTTTTGTCAGTCTGCACAAAGTGTCGGCATTCTGACCGGTTATAGGGCCCAACGTGTGGTAACCCTTATCCCTTTCTTTCGAGTGGTTAATTTTATTACTTATGTATGGCTGGAAAAGCCAAAACGCCACTCTTATTTTTTACTAATGTTATTGCTTGGTAGTATTTCTCTTATAAAGGTTTCACACTTTGTATCCACGAACTGTTTTCACTAAACACCCGAAGCACACACGGACTCACTGAGATTTCTGTCTCACCACCATTTTATCATGATTTTAGGTCCATCCTACTGTGGGCATGAGTAGTTATATATTGTCTGCTTTGGAAGAATTTTTTGAGGATTTATTTTATGTAATGTTGGGAGAGCTGAGAGCGGATGAATTTTTATTATGGATTTGTTTTGAGTATTCTTGGATTTATTATTATTCCTTTTGTGTTGTAATAAATTTTAAGTTGAAGTATCATTTTATTTCCGCTATTATATTTGTGTGTTCTAGTTATAAAGATCCCTTGTCCTTTGGACGGGGCGACATCCCTGGCCCTGGCGGGCCTAGGTAGCGGGGTGTTACATAAAGCACTCTTGTTTCAGCAACTGAGAGGCGAGGATGGAAACATGACCCATATGGGCATAATGCTAACTTCATCAAGGGAGAAATCAAATTCAGACAGCATCATTTTGAGCATAAGTGATCGTCCAAACACAGCATAAGGTCCCCCATGAAGAACCTGTTACCTATCAGCATCCGATGTGAAGCGAAAAATCAACCAGCTAGAAGCATGAGAGTGGACCTTAGATTGAACACCCCCAATGTTTAGTGAGGTCCATGACTGCTTTCATGCTAGGAAACCTACTTGCAAACATCCCAACAAGGCAGAACCCCAGCTTGCCCTCAGCATCCACGAAGTCCATTTCATCTATGTCAATAAGATTACTGGAGCTGGGAATATGGCTGAGTCTCATACCATTCTGCTACTCGTGATTCCCTTTCACAATATTAGCCTAAGTACGAGTTGGATGATTGGTGACCAATGGTTTGGGAGGGGACAATGGATTCGATTGTGAGTTAGTGTTGTTCCCCACTAAGGGTTCAGGGGAGACAAAAGTCTCAGGAATATCAAATGGTTCTGGTTCCCCACTTGGACAGACAAAGGGTAAGAGGGTAGGGACATTTTTGGGACCTGTTGTTGGTTCAGTGTGACTGGAGGGATAGATGGCAGGGGGGTAGGGATTGGGGAGGTCACATTGGGTAGCTCCTTGGACTTATTTGGAGAGACTGCATTGGGTAAAGAAGTAGAAACAGGCCCCTCTTTGAACTCAAGTTTTCGTCTTTTGGTCTGGACCATGAGATCCAAGCCTTCAGATCAAGAGAGGGACGAGCCCAGTAGTAGAAGGCAGAGAACTGACACCAAGAAATAAGTTAATGTTTACCTAGGTTTGGTATACTAACTAACTGACAGTCATGGAAAGTGGGTGCAAATTGAAGAATAATAGGTCAAGAGAAAGGCAGATTAGGTAGGCTTGAAATCAGATATGATCTCTAGGGAGAATACCGCATCTAATAACCCAGTAGGAAAGGACTGATAAACTGGTTTTAACATGGGAATAGTGGTTTATAAAGATCAAATAAAGTTGTTTGAAGGTGTAGCAGGTGACCAGGGAGATAGGCTAAACCGAAGGACAATATATGAACCCTGACGAGAAGGACATACAGCCCACCACCTTTAGCCAACCAGCAACAGCAAGTATACAATAGAGTTCATATAACAGCACCACAGACCGGGATATCAACAGTAAGGGTATGACAGGTTTATAGACAGAAGAGTAAAGGTGGATAACAGGAGAGAGCTGAAGGATGACAGCAGCACCAACCCAACCACGATCATACAGGACTTATTATACATATGACACTAGAATAACCAATTATCTAATGTACCATCAATACAACAAACTGTCTAGCATTCATAGCCGAGAAGGCAAGAGAGATATCATTCCAGAACACAAACGCGTACAATATAGTTACCCAGTGAACAAAAAACCACAAAAGCATAAATTAACTAACCAACACAGAGTCGTTAACATGCACAACAGCTTGAAGATCAGCCATGGAAATCAACTCAATTCACTACTACCATGATCCTAGTGTCCCAAGCTTTAAGGCAAAACAATAATTGAATAGGTTTATAAGCTTAGTTTAATTTGTTATTTAAAATAATTAATGGATTAGGAAATAAATTCTAATAAGTAGAAAGTTTAAATCTTGTTCAGGAAAATTTAGAGTTTATTTGATCAAAAACCATAGGTGGTACTAGGTAAAATAGTAATTTAATGGTAGCTTAGTTGTTAAAACATAATTGATAGCTAAAATTAGTTAAGATTGGATTTATTAAGTCTTTCTTTGAAAATAATAAGTAAATCCTTAAGGGTCTTGATCTAGTAAATATTTTATTAAGTATAAACCTTTTCCATAAAGGCTTTAATTAATTTGCTTTATTTTAAATATTATTTATTTATTTTATTTTCTAGAAAAATCATTATTTATTTGACTAAAATATCCTTTACATATATTATAATTCCAAATCTACCCTTCCTAGGGTTTTCGAAATTCTTTAACAAAAATCATTAGTAAATATTTTATTCATGAAATAAAATTTGCTTAGGGACAACTAGATCATGATCAAGATTCCATGGTCAACCATAATCAATAACATACTCAATCCTTTAATTCATCAAATTCCAAGCCTTGCACATAGGCATAGATCTAAATTTATTATTGCATGATTTAACCTCTACTAGCATAAACATGATCATGGCTCCAAAATCTAATCATGCATATAAATCCTATTCGCCCATGGTGACATAATCTCTAGCATGCTTCATCACAAATACCACTTATGACATGCATCAAATCTCAACTCATCATTAAATCCACCAATATAATCCTTCCATGCATAAATCACATCTCTATCTCAATCATACCTATACTCATGCTTCAATCAACAACATCACATACACAAACCCATCGCCATTCATCAACCTAGAGACATGATTCTAAATTTTGAAAAAGAGGATTGAAGGTACTTGATTGATGAAGGGCTTGAAGGAGTGTAGAGAAGATCTCAACCCCTAGATGGCTAATCTTGTTCAAGAAGGGTGGCGAAAGCATGGTCATGGGAGAAGAGACCATTCGGCCAAGGGAGGAAATTTCGGTCCATGTGAGAGAGAGAGAGAGAGAGAGAGAGAGAGAGAGAGGAGAGATCATTAGCATGCTTATTCATATAGGTTTTCATTAGAGATTAAGTTTGAAGAGGATGAAGTTGTTAGAATAAGTTTACCTTGAAGATGTTCTTATTCTTCACAAAAATTTCTGCTTTTTGATCCAAAGTAACAAGATGATTTGAGGAGTTTGATGTTAATAAGGGTGTTGATGAATGCACAGCAAGGAGTAGATCAAATCTGGAGGTTTTCGTGAGGGTTTGAAGTGGTTTGGAGAGGTATTAGGTGTGGAGAAGGAGTAGGTGTTCTTGGTGTAGTGTGTGTGTGTTCTTGTTGCTTGAAGAAAATCGAGAGAGAGAGAAGAGAAGCTGCCGATTTTTCTGAGAGGTTGTGGCTGTCGAAATTTTGTAGGGTTTAGGGAATGACTTCTCTGATTTGGAAGGGAAAGGAAGGACTAATTGTTACAATCCTTGGAGAATATTTTTAGGAAGAGAATTTGGAAACTAGATATTCCAAGAATATCTTGATTTTTCTGGACAGCTTTGAATCCTCCTATGGCCGACTGGATTGTGCAGTTTTCTCTGGAATTAAAGCTGGTTAAAGGAGACTTGTGGTGGCCGAAATTAAGGTGCACAATGGTGGAGAAGATATCTGATCAATTGAGCAAAATTTTATGGAAAGTTGTTAAACAAGATGGCTGAAATTTTTGGAAAGTAATCAAGCTAAATTGTAGGAATTTGGTTGAGAGATTTTCGGTTAGCCATGGAGGGAATTTCGTGCAGAAGCTTCAGGGAACAATGGAGCTCTGTTAATGGAGGTTTAAGAGAGGTTTTGACAGAAGTAGGTTGGGGTTTTCGGTTGAAACAAAATAGGAAACAAGCTGGACAAAAATTCTGCTCAGGAATTTTGCTGAACAGAAATTTCCTGGTAGAATTTTCGTCTACCATTTCCAGTAGATTTGCAGCGAGGTTTGAAGGGGATTTCAGGGGTATTTAAGGCTGGTTTCCAGACTTCTTTATGGAGGAAAAACATGGCTATGGTTCTTCACAAAATCTGGGAGAAAACAGCTTGATTTGGAGCTCACAAGGCTGATTTTTGTACAAGAATTTTTCCTGTTTTACTCCAGCTTGTGCAGTCCGAATCTGGGCAAGAAACTTTCAGGTTTCAACTGATCCTAAAGACCATTTTTCTGGTAGCATTTGGGAGGAAATGTGAGCTAGAATTTTCGCCCTTTTGAAGGCACAACAAGCTGGAAAATTTCAGCTCATTTCATGAAGATAGATTAACTAAGTTAGAGGAAGAATTTCAGCAAGCTTTCAAGAGGGATTTTCCCCTTGAATTTTTCCCACAAATCATTTACATTTTCCAAACCATGAGAAGCCTTTTACTAGGAAATTTTGATCCTAAAAGACCTTAGTCCTCTACTGAATTTTCTGGAAAGGAAAAGGATAGAACACCTTGATCAAACTAAGGAATTGGAAATTAAGAAAAACTAAAGATCAAGGGAGACTGAATTCCCTTTAGGCATTTCGCGAAGAACAAAAGAGTGAAGTGAGAATTCTCCTAACATGTCTCTCCTAGGACATCATCACCACATTGATCTAGGCCCTCATGGCCGAAACCATCCTTTTCCAAGCAAAATAAAATTTACTCAAGCTAAAGCTTCTATGATGGACTTTGAACCTTAAACCTCAAGAATTAATTCCAAGGCTCTAACCACTAAACCACAACAACTCTTGTTGCTATTTCTACTAGAAAAATTATTTCCTATTCAAACCACAAGCTATCTCCTTATTTTCACCTCGGGCAAAAATTACCATTTTGCCCCTCTCACACATCACTCACCAACAAGACTTCAAGATAATAAAAATCAAATTCAAAGCACATAGAAATCATATGAAAACATATTTAATCATGAAATAAAGCATGATATGCATCCCAACCCCCTTACTCTAAGTTTTGAGCCTCGCTTTGTGAAAGAGCTCGAGCCTTACTTCTTGTCAGCATGCCTTGGCTTGAAGCTTGTGGAGCCTTGCCAACAGTTGCAGCAGCCTCCATGATATCAACAGCCTTTGAACAAGCAGATACAGTTGTGCTGTTCTTTGGGGCCATTGGGTTGATTTGTACTTGTACTTGAACTTGGTGTTGATTTGAAGAGAAGAGATGGGAGGCAGAGATGGTCCCACTGGGCGTGCCAGAAATTTGTAGATGACAAATTTCAAGTCTGCAAATAAGACAAGAAAAATATCAAAATTTACAAAATATTTAGTAAATATGAGAAGTGGTCACAAATCTTCGAAGAAGTCCTAAATTGCAGGATGAGTCCTCCGATTCTTCTCTTTTTGAAAAACGTTGATTCGAGGGCTGAAGAGCTTGATCTCGGATCGAACGGGATTTGATAACGAACACTTGATTGCCAAGCCTTCAAGACTTGTTTGATGCAGAGCAAGATGAACGTCTTGAAATTTGAAGAAGATTTTGAACCTTGATTTGATGACGATTCTGAACCTTGAATTTGATGAAGCTTCTGAACCTTGAATTTGATGAACCTTAAATGCTTGAATTTACGATGCCTCTTGTTTGTTGAAGCTTGAGCTTGAAGATCTTGGGGTCCCTTGAACCATTGAAGGAAGACCCTATTTATAGGCTAAAAATCCATTGACTTTAGCATAAATAGTCGATGTGGGACTTTGGAAGAGCCTCCCAACAAACCCTAATGGACTTGGGTTTAAGATGACCTGGGCTTAATTTATATTTTGGCCCAATCTCATTTAATCCACATTATATTTGGATTATGAGACTTTTTACAAGTCCAATTTTAGGGCCTAGTCCGATTCCATTTAATCCATAATATATTGGATTTAATGTAAAATGGACCATTAACGATAGCCCAATTTTAATTGTCCAATTTCATAATCCATTGGATTTAATGGGCTTTTAATGATAGCCTAATTATATTAATTCAAGAAAAATTATATTTATTCATGAATTAATATTCTTGAATTAATTTTAATTAATCAAGACTAAAATATATAATTTTCTTTTAATCTTGAAAATATATTTTATCCCAAAATTCCTTGTCTACAGAGACATCTTTTATATATTTTTTTATTTTTAATTTTTTATAAATATATAATAGTGAATAATATTTTTTAATATAAATAATATTAAACAAATGTAATTACATTCTGTTCGATCACGGTTTAAGCATAGTCAAACTTATGAACCATTGAACCTATTGCTTCACTGGTTCGATGACGGTCCAATTTTTAGAACCTTGGTTTTAACTAATTTCATAAAATATGTCACTGATAAAATATGTCACTGTTGTGAGATTTCATATGCACGGGTTTCTATTGTGGTTATAAGTTTTTTTTTTTTGTTTTTTTTTTTGGAGTAAAATGTTCATTAGTAAGATCTAGATATATTATCAGCAATATTAAATTTCTTTTGCTTTCTCCCTTTTTTTTTTTTTGTAGCTACGTTCGTGCTTCTATGTCACTTAAGATTTTAAATGATCCATATAAGATTATTGCAAAAAACTATATTTTGGACATGAATCCACAAAATAAATGTGGGTGGACATGTTTTAGCTCCTAATTGGTGTGAGGTTTGACATACGAGTTGCTATTGAGAGTGAAGAATATTTGGTTAGACCTTACCCACTGTTGGAGACCGTTAGAGATGCTCTTGGCACCAATATTGTTTGGCCAAACACTTTGGTATATTATAAATTCACTTACACTCTCTGTCAAAACCATTTTTTTAATTGACTGATACAAAATTTTTTGTTATGTAGGTAGAAAGAAATGAAAATTGAAGCAGGCTTGTTGAACTTGGAGCGGAGCTTGGTCTATACCTATTATAGGAAATATTACTTTATGGTTTTTGTGTAAATTGATGGAAATTAATAAATTTAGGATATTTGATACTTTAAGTGCTATTACTTTGGGTATTTAACTAGTTGATTCCAGGATATTTAGTAATAAATGTATTTTAGTAGTGGATTGAATTTAAATGAAAATTTATGGATATTCTCTTTTCTTTCAATGTAAATTGTCACAGGGATTAATTGCAACTGGTCTAACATATTAAATTGTTACAATATTCAAAATATACTAACATTTATAGGTTAGAAATATTAGAATAAGAGGACATAAACAAATAATCTCATATTAGGAATAATATATCACACACAAGTATTAGAAAATGTATGATTACTTACATAAAGATTTGTTACGTTAAAGTGGATATATTTCATAACTAAGTATAAAAAAATAATAACTATCTTGGCATTTATTTATGTTATTTTTGAAGCAATTACTAATATTACAAAATGTCATAAAATAAATAAATTGCAATGTATGTAGATGTCACTATAGCTTCATAATGTGACAATATTATGTATTAACAAAAATTAAATGTTTGGTCCACCCCAACTTTATTATTACACTAATAAATGTCATAAAAAGAATTTATAAATACATTTACATATGTTAGCATAGGTTTTTATAGTAACATTTGTTTCTGACATTTATAAATGTCAGAGACTTTTCTTGACATCACTTTAGATGTCAATCTTTTTATGTGTCATAATAGACCAAATGTTAGAAAAAGCAGTTATAGTGACACATAAAAGTATCATTAAAAGGGTAAAATGTTTTAGTGGAAATACTTATGGCACAAAAAAAAAGAATAAATTAATAATTGAGGATGATTGAAATTAGAGATAAGGTAACAATCCATGATCTATATTTCATCACCAAGTTCTCATCTATTCTCAAATACCAAAGCTTTACAATAGTTTCAAAGGCATAAATAAGATTAATCTTACTTCTGAAAACTTAGTCGATGTTATGCCTAATTAATATATTAGTGTATATAAAATCAACTTTCTTAGAAAAGTCTTAAGCAGAATTCCCAAGTAAAAGATAAATAATAACTCTACCAAACTAACGCATATCAACACATATGCCAAAAAGTCTTGAAAGTTAACTTTAAAATGCGCAATAATTTTTAGCACAAAAATTCTCATTTTTTGCCCAAAATATTAGAAAACGCCAACAATAATTACTAAAAGCTTGACAAGAATATTACTCAACCCCTCCCCATACTTAAACTAGATAATGTCCTCATTGCCACAAATCAAACAAGAATAGCATATCTAATTGAATTAAAAGGGAAAAATGGAGAAAAGAGCAAGTAATACTCCCCAAGTGTCTTGAACCCAATTCGCCAAAATATGGCCACTCGCAAAATTTTGACGAAGAAAGGAGGCTTTCATTTCCAAAAGAATATGAATAATTACAAATAAAATAAAATACAAGTAAAAATTCTAACAATAGTAAAATAATAATAAAATAACAATAGATATCCGTTAATTGAAGCCTCTATCATTCTCTTAAGAGCAAAAATGATATTTTTAACTCTCTTATTATACAACTAAGTATACTCACGATCATCAAAGTGAATGAGATGAATAGAAGGTTCAAAGGATTATTCGAAAAGAATTCAAAATGGTGCTACAACAACAATCACTAATCCACTACTACAAATTCCAAAAATTAAAATAAGGTCTCCAAACAATCAAAGAGTAACCTTAACAGTACAAGAAATATTATACAAAAGGCTCCACAAACTTTAACAAAGTCTCTAATCAAACAATAATATTTCACGGAACATAAAACTAACTATATAAGTCAACTAACTTCTCAAAACATTCACTACTACTACAATCAATTTCTAAACCTTCACGAAGTGTATTACAACAACAGCAGCCATAAACTACCCTGCAATGCCACAAGAAAACTCAACAACAACACTAAATACTACCACCATAACGCCAAAATAAACATCAATAACATCAACAATCAACCATGTCCTCAAAATATTTACACCACTACAACTTGTTCCTTCAACTCAACTAAAGACTCCACAATAAAATCTCCTCAATTAAGAGCAATTTTCGACAACAACTCCATCCTAGAAATAGTACCACAACACTAACTCCTCACCACCAAATAAAATCTCCAACAAACAGCACAAAAACAAAAATTCCACAATTTCTATCCTTCACCATTCACCAATCCACCAAGCATAAACAAATTACCAAAAGAACTTCAATGTATAAAACATTAATATACAAAACTTATAAATGGACCTAATACAAAAGAATTGACACAACAATTATATCATGTATACATATAGAAAAAGTAAATTAATTCACAGTAAAATTACCCAATAAAAATAATAAAAAATTAAAGAATTGGTGCCTGTTTAATAGGACGAAATGGCGCCGATTGCTCTCAATATTTCCATGTTTTGTTATTTTGCAATTGACTTGCGCTAGTTTTGTTGAGTCAAATGGTGCCAGTTAAGCCCTATTTCTGCAAAATTCAACATCTTCAACAAAAAGGAATCAGCAAACGAATCATAGAATTAACAACAACAACAACTATTATACAACACAAAAGTATTTGAAATACTAATAAATTTCCAATAATACAAGTATGAATACAAGTTTTAATTATAAATGTATACAACAAAACAAACATACAAGTATACAAATAAGTGTAGGTTCATACAATCAATCAATTTACACAAAAGAACAAGCAATCTATCAATGAAATATATCAAAGAATCATGCACATAAGAATCCAAGTCACAAAGGCTATCTACAAGGATATTAACTAAATGAATACAATACAACAATACTATATATGTGTGTGTGTGTGTGTGTGTGTGTGTGTGTGTGTGTAAAAGCTAAAATATTATTATCAATACATAGTACATGCACAAAAAAAAAAAATTAAAACACTAATATACAAAGTGCTAGAACTAGTATACTATGTAACAAAAGTCCTTTCATACAAATACAAAAGTTACAAATCATCTAAGTACAACAAGAAATTTTGTTGAAAAATCACTAAGTACACAATTACTAAGAGTTTGTACAACCATGATTATATTAATAACTAAATGGGTACAACAAACAACATAATCTTATTGAATAAAATTAAGAAAAATATATACATGTATATGAAAAATTAGTACTCTACAATCATTTATGATAGGGCCTAAATGTACCTATATTTCCTAGCTCTTTGATGTGATTTTGTGATATTTTTGATGCAATAGCTAGTTAATACCCTTACAATTTAATATTTTGCATATAGAAAGGTTTTCCTTTGATTTTTTGCAAAAATTAAAGAATTTGGAGCTTAATTGTGCGATTCTAGACTTGACCCGACGCTGTCCCAAGGTGATTAGACCAACCCTTGCTCAGTTATGGAAAAACAGCGCAAAATAGAACAAAACAATTTCAAAGTTAGAACAGGGGTGAGTCGGTGCTGACTCACCTACTCTAACTGGCACCGGTACTGTACAGTGGTGGTGGAGAATCCTTTTTGTATTAGAAATTAGAAGTTGCGATGCAAATCTTTTGGGAACTGATTTGGGAACAAATTAGGACTCTTGTATACGTATTTTGACAATCTAAATTTCTATAAATACAAGAGAATTGATGGAACGCAGAAACAGGGGAGCATGCATCGTACGAAAAAAAAATTGGAGAAAAATAAAACGCGAGCCATAAAGGCCATGCGGAAGCGTGAAGATCATACCTTTGCGTTCCTTAACCCTCCTAGGTTGCGTAGGAACAGATTGAACGGCTGGAATCGCCTCGCTTTGCACACTTGAAGGAGCTTCCGGTTGAACACCCGCTAGCCTTCGACTTCGCCTTGTTTGCATTAACGCTTAGCTCTCCAGCTCTCGGGATATTCCTCAGCCTAACCTCTAGTTGGTGAACACAATGGGAAAGAGAAACGGTCTCAATTCTCCTTGGGTCGCTCGCTATTGGTCAGCAAAGAATCAGGGAAAAACAAGAAGAAGGAGAGAGACGTTGAGAGAGAGACTCACGTGAGTGTGTAAGGCTAGGGAAAGAAATTAGGGTTTTTCCTTTTCAAAGAGTTGTTTATATTTGGCCTAAACTAGGTCTCTCAATCTCTGATAAACATCTCCCCGGGATTTCAAAACACCCGGATGTTATCCTAAGAAACAGTTTGGCCTAACCTTAAACTCCTCTTAACCGTATCTGGAAAAAATCCTAAGGTCCAAGCTATTGGGCCAGATAAATATTTATTATTTTTCTTGGACCCAAAATGCCCAAAATAATAAATATTAATTATATATTTTCTGGGCTTACATAAGTAACCCAATAAATAATTAATGAGCCCAAATGAACCATAATAATTAATCTTTAATTATTTATTTCTTGGGCCTATATAAATAACCCAATAAATAATTAAACATTAATTATTTCCCCTAGTTTAAGCCTAGGTTAATTTCTTAATTATTCATACTGGACCTAGGCCCTGAATAATTAATTAACCAAATAAACTAGATAATAAATTTCTCTCAACTTCTATTTTATTTATTTATTTTATTCCAGTCCAATAATAAATTAGACTTTCTGAATAAAATAAAATAAAATAAAATAAAATAAAATCCTCTTCAACTGAGACCAATTCCTCAACCCAAAAATAGTTAGGACTTACGGGCTATCCCGAGGACCAAAAAGACACATCCCCTGGTCGCTAAAATGACCAAAATACCCCTGCTATATAAATAGCTGTATTTTGCATTTTAAATATTTCCAAATATCACCATAAGGAAATATTGACCCCAAGGACAATGCTGTATTCGTAAAGTCTCCGACCTACAGGTGAAATGACTAAAATACCCCTCTACACATCGCCGTACATTTAGAGAGGAAGAAGTGTACTAACACCCCCCTAAATGACATCTACCATCCTTAGGCTTCTAGTCCAATGATCCACGACTTCCTGGAGTGTTTCCACTTTCCAAGGGAGCTACCCTAAAGCAAACATCCAAGTCATGTTTCCTAGGGCCCTGGATAATTTAGACCATTCGGACAACCACAAGGGGCGATATAGTGCAGAAACTATCTTGTATAAGTCTGTCTTAACTAACTAGTCACACATACCCAACATGCAAGTATATTGGCCCTATGATAGAACCTCAACTACAGCAAATCAAAGTATATGCTTCCAACTTCGCTAGACCACCAACTCATACTCAAGTCGTAGAGTACTAGTCCAAGCTGTAGCGGTAGTAGTCTAGGTTTCTACCATATAGTACTTTGAGAAACCACTACTACAGGTCATGTTCTACGTATTCGAAATACGCTTATGTCATGAAGTGAGTGGACTACCCACTGGCTAAAGGTAAGCCATTCCCCATTTGGAATTCATAACATAATAACCTAAACATGATGAGGTTCCCAGTCTCATCAATAGGTTAAGAACAAATGTTTATGTGTTAAATAACCCGTGATCCATACCTTACTGTGAAAGACCACCATTCACATGGATCACTTATTTAAACACAATGGGTCTGTTCCAAACGAAAATCGTGCACAAACAAAAAGTAAATTCACAAACAATTTCTGAAAATAAATTCTTTTATTAAATTATTCGATTTTACATCAAAAACCTAGTCTAAGAGGGCATACAATCCAACAAGAATAACAATTCATAAACTAGTTTTCATCTTTAGGACTTGCAAACTCCTAGAGAAACACCAAGATTTAGTAGGATCAAGGAGACTCTTGAAGGAAGAAAGGAGGTTGATTAAGAAGGTTTCAAGGAAGAAGAAGAAGAAGAAGGCTTACTTGTCTATGAGTGGTTTCTTTTTCTCTTCTTTGTAATTTATTGTCAATTTTGAGTTTTAATTGTATTTATAAGATATCTTTGGGTTCATAATTTTGTATTAATTTTAGCTATTTGATCAATTAATTATTATTCTTGGTATTTGATTACTTGATTTATCTGGTTGATTGATTGTTTCTTCCTTCTAATTAACTTGGGAAAGAAGATTATAAGAGGGTTCAATTTAATTAATTCTATATTTTTTTTCTTGGCTTACTTGGAAAAGGAGGTTAAGAATTGAACTTGAGCAATCAAAGGTGAATTAATATCACCTAAAGCATAAGGATATTGCTTGATTTCATGCTTTAATATCACCTAGAGAATAGGGGTATTTTCTAAGGAATTATTTTTTATGTATCATTTTTGTTGTTTTAGTGAGATTGGGAAATCTACTAAATTTTCTAGAAAGATAATGAATCTATGACTTGGAAAAGAAGTGGAAGCTATTTAATTCCTTCATGATGCCAAGATGACACTTAATTGTGATAATTGCTAATCAATCATTGTTATATCTTCAAGTATTTCTATCTGCTTACATGTCTTTTCTCTTTATTCTTACTCATTAATATCCATGTGACTTTTCTTGTATGAACTTGTTTTATTCTCTAGTATATTAAGTTAGTAGGTTATTTACTTTTATTTCTTTATTTTGTGAACTAAACGATAAAGATTTGGATAAAGTAAGGCAAGAACTTAAGTTCCAGTGGATTCGATACTTACTATTTCTTATACTATATGATGGGTATACTTGGCTATATATGTAGTTGAGTGTTTAGAATTTTAATTAAAACTTGATTAATTGTGTAATTTATTGGTAATATATGATGTTTTAACCATTGTTATATTTTAACTACCACCAACTTTTCTCTATTTTTGTATGTTTCTTGATTTCTATATTTTTGTATCTATTGGATGTTTCTTGTTACTAACTTTTCTTTTGTTTTGTGAGTTTTGAGAAAAAAAAAAAACGAACTCATTATCATTGTAGGTTATTCATGCGGAAATATAAGGCTATGGGAGCAAAATCAAAGGAGTTACGATGATGATAAATTAGCAAGTTTACAAGTTCCCATTGATGTTTCCAGTGAGACGTCACTTGAAGCATTAGTGAATTCTTTTGTTACCAATACAAATTCATCCACTAAGTGGCATGAAAAAATTTCCCAACAATTAAGCAACCAGAGTACACAACTAGCTCAGATCGTTGAGGAGCTTCAAAGGAGAATTTCAGTAAGTGAATCAAAATTTGCACAAAATAGGGGACTTTTTACAGTAAAAAGCCAACGCAAGATGCATTGGATGAGGTGGTGCCGACTTCCCTCCAAAAAGCTAAACTAATGTTTTTTCAATCATCCTTAGAAAGAATTGGAGAACAATTGTGTCCCTTGAGTGATAAGATCCGCCTATTCGAAAAAGAAAACCCCCGAAGAAAAGAGAGAGACCTTAAGAAACATTTAAACAATGTGATGGGAGAAACTTTTGATTCTACTTCATGCTCTAATTCTAATTTCTCTTTGTCATATAATTTTGTAGGTACTTCTCACTTTATGAAGCCTAATGATTCATTAATGATGTGTTGAGTTTAACATGCCTCAAGGAGTTGGATCTTTTAATGCTACATCCTACGAAGTTCTTAGAGGATGTTAACATATTCTACCCTTCACCCCATTCAAAGAGAGGTAACTTGGTATTTGTAGGTGTATTACATAGTAACAATTTTTTTTTATCCCATCTTTAGGAAATCAAATGCTAAGTTTGAAAGGAAGTTTTAATTGTGACAATTCTTTTGAAGGGTTAATTGGCAATATTAATGCATTCTCTATATAAAAATTTGCATTCATGTCTAAACAATTTGATTTATGAGTCTAAAGAAATGCAAGGAGACAGATTTTATGCGTTTAGTTCTATTGGCATTCATATTCTCCATGAACCTTATTTCCTACAAAAACCTCCCTTCTTTTTACATCCATCATTCCTACTTTCTCAATTGT
Source organism: Voacanga thouarsii (assembly GCA_026120185.1). Taxonomy (NCBI): domain Eukaryota; kingdom Viridiplantae; phylum Streptophyta; class Magnoliopsida; order Gentianales; family Apocynaceae; genus Voacanga; species Voacanga thouarsii. The sequence continues at coordinate 595,115 of JANUWF010001381.1, read as the reverse complement.
GTATTAATTTTCTTTATCAATGGATGATGAGGAAGTATGATGAGTGGAAAGAGTTTGTATTTTTATTTTTATTTTGGATTACTTAAGTCTTTGTATCATTGTTGATAAGGAGAGCATTTTCCATCTTAAGCGTGGGGAAGTGAGTTATGCCTTTATTTATTTTCTTAGGATTTCCAATAGTCTTTTGATTTAATTTGTATTCTTTTGTTTTGGTGTGTTTTATTTTCTTATTATTTTCTTTTATGCTTTTAGGTGTGTTTTGTTTTGCAGGTTTGCAGAAATTCTACTTGGACAAGCTCTTCTCTCTTATCCAAGTTTTAACATTTTAAGGGAGCTTATTGCACTTGGAGAATATTGCTTAATTTTCTACCCCCTATTATTTTTGGTCTATTTGGAGATGCTTTATTGTCTTAATTTTTGGCCAATAAGGACATTGTCCAGTTTAAGTGTGGGGGAGTGGTTTGGTAATATTCTTTGTCCAAATGTTTATCAATTCCTTTGGTACTTTTTGAACTTTGAGCCATTTTTGGTGTTTCTTGAAATTTTGGGCTAATTTGCAAAAAAAAAAAAAAAAATGAAACAATTTTTGGAGCTAAATTGCAATTTTTGGCTATTATAGTATTGCTATCATTTTTCTTTTAGCATGAGAATTTGGTTTCAATTTTATTTGGTTGAGCTTGGTTTTGTGTATACTTGTATATTAACTATGATATAGGCTAAGTCTTAAAAGTTTGGGTTAACCTTATTTATGTTTTAGTAGATGTTGTGACATTTTGTTTCTTGAGGATTAATGTTGATTTTGTGATGAAATATAAGTATGGAATTTTGGTTGATTTTGGTGTTATAATTTTTTAAACAAGTCCTTATTCTGAATTTAAATAAATAGAGTGAGAGGTGAGGTTGAGAGAAAAAAATGTGTTAGAAAAAAAATAATACAAAAAGGGATGTATGTGTCCATTCTTACAAGAAAAAGAAAAGAAAAAAAATAATGAAAAAGGAAGAAAAATAAAAAAGTGAGATGAGAGAAAATAAGGGAGTGAGTGAAAAAAAAAAATGATGAGTGAAGAAAAAAACTACTTTGAAATTAAGGGGGCCAATACAGTGACTGAAGAGAAATCCCCTCACTTGAGGCTATTAAAACCAAGAAAAAATAGTGAGAATGTCCTTAGTTTGCTACTTAGATTGTAGTAGTTTGGAAATTAGAGAACTTGATTTGATTGTTATTCCCAACTTATATGAATTACAATGTTTACATTCTTAACTTGAGGAATAAGGTGAAACACATTGAATGGATACGAACTTGTTTAACTCAACTTCAATGACCTTGGTGATATCTATTTTAATACATGAGTTTGCATAAAATTAGCTTGATTGAATAAGTGTTGGGCTGAATTCTTAGGTTGAAAGAAAGATAATATTTTTACTATGTTAACTTTGTTCACAAAAATCTTTTGGTTAATAAGCTATTTATTTGGCCTATTTAATTCTTGTTTACTTAAGGATAAACAAAGGCTTAAATGTGGGAAAATGTGATAGGGCCTAAATGTACCTATATTTTCCTAGCTATTTAAGGTAATTTTGTGATATTTTTGATTCAATAGCTAGTCAATTCCCTTATAATTTGATCTTTTATCTGTGAAAAGGTTTTCTTAGATTTTTTTTTATTTTTTTTTGCAAAAATTAAAGAATTTGGAGCTTAATTGTGCGATTTTAGACCTGACCCGGCACTATTCAAGGAGACTGAATTGGCCCTGGCTAAGTTCTGAAAAAAAATAGGGCAAAACAGAATAGAGCAATTTCAGAGTCAGAGTACGGCCGGCTCACCTACTCCAACCGCCCCCGGCCCCTGCTTGATATTTTACAGTGGCGATGGATAATCCTTTTTGTATCAGAATTTGGAAGTTGCGATGCAGATCTTTTGGGAATTGATTTGGGAACGAATTAGGACTCATGTATACACTTTTTAGCAATATAAACTTTTATAAATGCAAGAGAATAACAATCCATAAGCCAGTTTTCACCTTTGGGACTTGTAAAACCCATAGGAAACTCCTAGAGAAATACCAATATTTAGTAGGATCAAGGAGACTCTTAGAGGAGGAAAGGATTTTGATCAAGAAGGTTTCAAGGGAGAAGAAAATGCTTACTTGTCTATGAGTGAATTCTTTTTCTCTTCTTTTGTAATTTATTAGCAATTTGAGTTTTAATTGTATTTAGAAGATATCTTTAGATTCATAATTTTGTATTGATTTTAACTATTTGATCAATTGATTATTATTCTTGGTATTTAGTTACTTAATTTATTTGGTGAATTGATTGATTGTTTCTTCCTTCTAATTAACTTGGGAAAGAAGATTAAAAGATGGTTCAATTTAATTAATTCTATATTTGTTTTCTTGGCTAATTTGGAAAACGAGATTAAGAATTGAACTTGAGTAATCAAAGGTTGATTAATGTCACCCAAAGCATAGGGATATTGATTGATTTCATACTTTAATATCACCTAGAGAATATGAGTATTTTTTAAGGAATTGTTCTTTATGTATCTTTTTGGCTATTTTAGTGAGATTGGAAAATCTATTAAATTGGCTAGAACGATAGTGAATCTATGACTTGGGAAAGAAGTGGAATATATTTTATTCTTTTATGATGGCAAGATGGTAATTAATTGTGATAATTGATAATTAATTATTGTCATGTTTTCATGGTTTTTTTTCTACTTACATTTTTTTCTTCTTATTCTTACTCCTTAATTATCCTTATGATGTTTCTTATGTGAACTTGTTTTATTTTCTAGTGTATTAGGTTAGTAGGTTATTTACTTCTTTTTCTTTATTTTATGAGCTAAAGAATAAAGAATTGGATAAAGTAACGTGGGAGCCTATGGTCCTGTGGATTCTATGTTAGGATTGTGCCCTAGAAGCAATTATTTATACAATGTATTTTGTACATTAAATTAATAAAAGACTTTTTTTTTTTTTTATCTTTCAGTTTCTTTATTCCATATGTTTATGTATATAAAAACTGTTAGATAAAGTCGAAAATCATGATAGAGATAGTGATGTGAGGTTCCTACTACACTAAAATGTATTTGTTCTTAAATTATACCTAGTCATAATATTAATGAGATAGGACATTATTAATACGTTAATATTAGAACGTGTTATACTTCTTAATTTGATCAAGCGGTGGTTCTCACATGCATGAGTATTGTGATACTTAAAGTTAATACTGGATGCTTGTTACTTGAACAAGTACATTGGATGACTTAATTATGAGATACTCACATGAATAACTATTTAGTGCTAGTAATAGAATCTTATTACAATAAATGTGCAAGTATGTTTAGACTTGAGAACTCCAAGGTACTTTGTTTGCTAAGCGTTGTACTTTGATTCCAATATTTGGAGTCCTTACAAGACCACTTATGGGATGGATATTGAGTACAACGTGAAGTAATCGAAAATAGTTAAGTGGGTCAATAAAGGTTCACCATACTTAATAGTAGGAGCGAACATTTCAAGGCCACTTGTACGAATCATTACTTAAGAAGTCCTTGGCTAATGCAATTATGTGTTGAAAATAGTTCCAATTGATACACATTATGCGTAATGGATTCTAGGAACAAGTAATAAAATATTCAGGCCAGAATTAATTAATATTTTCGAGGGAGTTGGCACTAATTCCATACTTTAAATAGAATGAGATATTGTTTAATGAAAGGAGTTTACTGCACTGACGTTTCGCTATTAAAAGGTTCATGTCAAGGAATTTGACTTTCTGGACTTTTGGGTAGTCATGATATATTGCTAGATACTGCTCATGATTTGCGAAATATGAATTTATTAATTAGAGAATTAATAAATTTAATCATAATTAGAATTAATAAATTAATTTTAATTATTAAAATAATTATTAATTCTATTATGATAGCACTAATTCATATTAGCTACCAAATGACTAAAAAACCTAATAGGTCACACACACACACAATAGAGGAATTGGTACTCAAAATATTGTTTGATAATATTAAAGGGTTAATTTGTGAGAAGAAGTAATTATTATGAGCTAATTATAAAGTGTTATAATTATTTGAGATTGAATTGCGATTATTAAATCTCTATAGGTGAATTATAAATTTGTTATAATTTATAGGGCCTAATTGTAATTCTTGAAAAAAGGAAAAAAAATCGTTGTTTCCTAAAAAGAATTAAGAAACTTATGTGTTATTTTTCCTTTCTTATGGCGGTTATTTTGCGGAAACAGGAAATTAGTTTCCTATTTATAAAATAGAGAATTTTATTCTCTATATATATGAAAAATTACCGTCGTAAGAAGAAGGGATTTTTAACACGCACAAAAAGTTTTTTTTTTCTTCTTCTTTTCTTTTCGAAAGAAAAGAAAATAATTTCTTCCAAATTAAATTTATCATAAGGCATTATTCTACTAGTATAGATTCTGATGGTTTTGAGTACGTTCTTCATGTGGATCAATATTAGAGAAATTTATATCATTGAAATTTGGTGACTCGATTGAATAGACTTTTAAAGGGGATTCGTGTAGAAGAATTTTTTTTTAAAAGCTGTATTTTTTAGGTAATTAATTTTTTCCCCTTCTCATGATCTGTTAAATTACATACGAGTGATCTTTTGTGTAGATTTTGTTTTATTTTTTCGTTGCGTGTAAACTGATTTGTATGATCGAAATCCAACAGTGGTATCAGAGCCATATTATATGTGTTTTATGGATTTTATTATTATTTTGAAATTGTTTCAAAATAAATTCGATGTTATAAATGTTTTAAAATTTAAAATAGTTTCAAAATTATATTCGAGTTCATGAAAATTGTTTCATATAAAATTTTATTTTTTAAAAAATTTTGTTTTAGAGGGTTATATATATATATATATATATATATATATATATAAACACGTATTAATTGCTAAAATTGGTTTCAATAAATTATAGAAATTATTTCATTTTAATTCACAGAAATTGTTTATTCAGAAAAGAGAAAAAAAAAATCGCTGAAATTGTTTCAGCCGAAAAAAAAAAAAATGAAATTGTTTCAATCGTTTCGCTGAAATTGTTTCTACAAACCTGTTTGTTATTTAACTTGCATCCTTGGGAGGATGATAAACATCCTTGGGAGGCTTGTGGCAGCACTTGCTACAAGTCCTCCAAGAAGTGGCAGCACTTGCTGGAATTTTTTTTTCCAGATTTTTAGCTAACATTCTAGGATTAAAATCAACAAGATTTCCTACTAGGAAAAGGATTCATTAATTCCACCTATCCATGTCAACATCTATCTAACTAAAATCAAGCTAATATTTTAATTATTAGCTAGGGTTTTTTCGAAAATCCTAAGGAACACAAGCTGAAAATTAAAGGTGAACTTTATTCACATCAAAGTCCTTGAATTTAGGAAATAAATATAGAAACTTATTTCCTTGGAGTAAAAATACTAAAATTTCTCTAGGATAGCTAGATTCTTTTTCGGCCAAGACAAGAAATGGTCTAAAGAAAAGAATTTTAAGAAGAGAAACTAACTTCACAAAAGGTAGGATTCGAACTCGGGTCACCAAAGGAAATCACCAACCTCCCCGCTATTCCAAAATAACCCCAATGCTAATGTTTCTACAAGAAGTTCTTACCACCCCAATACTCATTCTTCCAAATATTCGACCAAACCTCCCTTAAACAAGTCTTTAACAACACAACTATTTCACATCAATTAATTCAAATGCAAGAGCAACTGAAAAATTCACATGCATCATGCAAATAAAATTATTCTAGCTACCACAAAAAATGCAAGATGCTATGCAATGCATGACTTTTTCCCATAGTCAAAGGTGGTTTTGGGCGGGGTATTACATCCCCTCCCCCTTAAGAGAATTTCGTCCCGAAATTCAGATTTCATACCCTTCGAGTATACCCGGATACTTTCGTTATAACCATTCCTCCGTTTCCCACGTTGCATCCTGTGCTCCATGATGATCCCAAAGTATCTTCACCATGGGTATCTGCTTGTTTCGGAGCGTCTTAATACTCCGCTCCAAGATCTTGACGGGTCTCTCCACATAACTCAGATTGGGTTGCAACTCCAACGGTTCCTCATTGAGTACATGACTCGGATCGGGATTGTACCTTTTCAACTGAGAGACATGGAATACGTCATGCATCCCGGTTAGGCCATCAGGTAGATCCAATCGGTAGGCAACCGGTCCAATTTTCTCCAATATCGGGAATGGTTCCAAATACCTAGGACTCAACTTCCCTCCCCTCGGATGTTTCAGGATTCCTCTACTAGGAGTCAACTTCAAGAATGCACGGTCACCTACTTGGAACTCCAATTCCCTCCTCCTAGTGTCTGCATAGCTTTTCTGTCTGCTTTGTGCTGCCCTTAGCCTTTCCCGAATTAACTTAATCTTGTCGGTCATCTCCTGAATGCATACTTCACCAGTCTTTTTAACGTTCCCTTCTTCTGTCCATCCCCAGTATATCGGTACCTGGCATTTTCGCCCATACAGTGCTTCGTACGGCGCCATTCCGATCGACGCCTGATAGCTGTTGTTATATGCTAACTCCGCATGCGGTAAAGACTCAATCCACTTGTCTCCAAAGTCCAAGATACATGCTCGGAGCATGTCTTCCAGTATCTGAATGACTCTTTCGGATTGACCATCAGTCTGCGGATGAGCAGAGGTACTGAATTTCAGGGTCGTGCCCAAGGACTCCTGGAACTTACCCCAGAACCTTGAAGTGAATCTAGGGTCCCTATCCGACACGATGCTCGACGGTACACCATGCAACCTTACAATTTCTCGGGTATATGTCTGAGCCAACTTTTCCATCGAGTCCCTTACGTTTACCGGTATGAAATGCGCTGTCTTGGTCAATCGGTCCACTACCACCCAGATCGCATCTTTGTGTGACTTGGTCATCGGAAGGCCAATCACAAAGTCCATGGTCACCTCTTCCCATTTCCATTCGGGAATCGGTAACGGTTGCGATAAACCCGCGGACTTCTTATGCTCCATCTTAACCTTCTGGCATGTCAGGCAGGTTGACACATGCCGAACTACATCCCTCTTCATTCCAGCCCACCAATATTTCCTCTTCAAGTCTTGGTACATCTTTACCTCCCCAGGGTGTATGGTGTATTTGCTCTTGTGCGCTTCGTCCAGTATCCTCTTCCTTAAGTCTTGGATGTCCGGTACACAAATCCGGTCCCGAAAGTACAATACCCCTTTCTCATCGGTTCGGAAATCGCCTCCTCCTCTCGCGATCTCTTTCTCCCTGAAAGTTTGAAATTCTGTACTGCCCTGTTGACCTGATACAATTTCCTGGTCCAGATCGGGTTTCAGGGTCAGGTTGCTCACGCAGATCTTCCCCTTTTGCACTTGCGCCTCTTTCTCCAGGATATCCTGGACTGCCAACACCTCCTGTATTCTCAAGTGTGCCATTTTCACCTTTCGACTTAGAGCGTCTGCTACCACATTCGCTTTACCCGGATGATAGTTAATAGGGCACTTATATTCTTCCAGGAACTCCATCCACCTACGCTGCCGGAGATTCAAGTCCTTTTGCGTAAAGATATATTTCAAACTCTTATGGTCCGTGAAAACCTCGTATTGTGCACCATACAAGTAATGTCGCCATTTCTTCAAGGCGAACACTATAGCTGCTAGCTCTAGGTCATGCGTGGGATAATTAACTTCATGCGGCTTTAGCTTTCTAGATGCATAGGCTATGACTTTCCCTTCCTGCATCAGCACAGCTCCTAGTCCTTCCTTGGATGCATCTGTATAGAGTGCATAGGGCTTATCAGCCTCGGGCAGACTCAGCACGGGTGCTGTAATCAACCTCCTCTTAAGTTCTTGGAAGCTCTTCTCGCACTTCTCACTCCAAGCAAAAACGACATCTTTCTTCAACAGTCGTGTCATCGGTGAAGCTAAAGTGGAGAAGTTTTTAATGAAACGCCGATAGTACCCGGCCAACCCAAGGAAACTTCGTATCTCGGTAATGTTCTCCGGTTGTTTCCAATTAGCTACGGCTTCTACCTTAGCGGGGTCCACTTTGATCCCTTCCTTGGATATCACGTGACCAAGGAAAGACACTGAGCTCAACCAAAACTCACACTTACTGAACTTAGCGTAAAGCTTGAATTCCCTCAGCTTCTCTAGGACCAACTTTAAGTGCTCCGCGTGGTCCTCCGGATTTTTGGAGTAGATCAAAATGTCATCGATGAATATGACCACGAACTTGTCCAAGTAGGGTTGGAAAATGCGATGCATCAAATCCATGAATACTGCCGGTGCGTTGGTTACACCAAACGGCATTACTACAAATTCGTAATGGCCATACCGCGTGTTGAATGCAGTCTTAGGAATGTCTTCTTCTTTGATCCTCACTTGATAGTATCCTTGCCGTAGGTCCAATTTCGAGAAACAAGCAGCGCCTTGCAGTTGATCAAACAACTCATCGATCAAGGGTAGAGGGTATTTATTCTTGATCGTTAGATTGTTCAGTCCCCGATAATCGATACATAGCCTCAAGGTACCATCCTTCTTCTTGACAAAGAACACCGGGGCTCCCCACGGTGATGTACTCGGCCGAATGTAGCCTTGCCTTAGCAATTCTTCCAATTGCTCCTTCAATTCCTTCAACTCTGTCGGTGCCATCCGGTAGGGAGTTCTGGGTACCGGTTCTGCTCCGGGAATCAGATCCACGGTGAACTCAACTTCCCGTTCAGGGGGTAGGGAAGTGAGCTCCGTAGGGAACACATCCGAAAAGTCTTTCACCACCTCCGTACTTTCCAAGGTACACTGGTCCTTTGGTTTGTTTAGGAGATACGCCAAGTATCCCGCACATCCTTTCTTGAGCAACTTCCGGGCTTTAGCTCCAGCAATAAGGAATTTTAGTTCCTTCGTTCGCTTGCCATTGAATTCGATTACATCACGTCTAGGTCTCACAAACTGCACCGTCTTAGTCTTGCAGTCCACACAAGCTCCGTGCTTCGATAACCAGTCCATGCCCAAGATCAAGTTATAACTGTCCATGGCTAGGATTATAAGGTCGGCCTCCAGAATCTCCTTCCCAACCTCAACTCCACAACTTCCCATTTTCTTGCCTGCTTCCACCACCTTTCCCAAGGGGGAACTAACTACTAGGGTATAAGGTAGCTCATTTCCTTCCCAGCCCAGACGTGAAGCACATACTTTACTTACATAAGAGTGTGTAGATCCTGGATCTATCAGAACATTAACAAGACAACATTGGATAGAAAGGTTACCATCAATCACGGCGGCGTCCACTCCGACTTCCTCTCGGCTCAGGGCAAAAACTTTGGCCTTCACCTGGGGCTTCAAGCCTCCCGCTCCAGCTGGTCCAGTAGCGGCACCTCTGTTGCCTCCCATTGGCTGGGTCGGCGCGGTCTGCTCAGTCCTTAAGGGTTTGGGGCAGACGTTCCTCAGATGTCCTGGGTCTTCGCAGTTGAAGCACCTTCTCACACCCCCGCTACCCCAACAGTTTCTCTCAGTGTGGCCTCGCTTCCCACACAGTCGGCAGTTCAGGCTGCCTTGCATTGATCCGGCTACAGGCACTCGGGGCTGCTTACCCCGATTTCCCCACAGCATAGAACCCGCAGGTCGCTTATTGCCTGAAAGCCTCATAGGTGGACGACTTGGTTGGAAGGGTCGGTTCACCGGTCGGTGCCAATCTTCGTTCTCCATCCGAGAAGCTGCGTCCACTGCGGCGGTGTACGATGTTGGCGGTGATGGAGCCAACGCCCTCCTCAAATCCGGCCTTAGCCCTTTCACGAATTGCCAGGTGCGCTTCTGCTTCGTATCTACCAAGCACTTGCAGTACTTGGACAACTGCATGAATCGGGCTGCATATTGGGCCACAGTCATGCCTCCCTGCCTGAGGGTTTGGAATTCATCCTCCCTCTTCTCAGCTACCCATCGAGGAATGTACTCGGCCCGGAAAGCCTCCGTAAAATCATCCCAGGTCCACTCCTGCTCCTCCTTGTCCTAATCTCCCCGTACTCATTGCCACCAAGCTCGAGACGGTCCCCTTAGCCAAAAAGCAGTAAACTTTACCATCCTTTCTTCCGAGTACTGCAGAGTAGCAAAAATGTCCTCCATCTACTCAATCCATTGCTTGGCTTTCTCATCTTGTTCCACCTCCCCCTGGAATGTGGGAGGCTGGAACTTCAGGAAACGCTCCAAAGCCTCATCCTCTCCCCGCGGTGGTTTCCTGGCCACCTTGTCCAGTTTTTCGGTCAAGTTCTGTAGAATCGAGGCCATCTTGTCGAAAGCCTGACCCATGGTCACATCCCGTGACCTCTCCGAAGCCATCTCCTGCTCTCCTGGCAGGTGCTCTTCCACATCGGGGGTGGAACGACGCATCTGCTCAAACTCCGGGGTGGAGGATGCACTCTCCTGCACCGTTCTGCTATGCACCACTGTTCGGCGTCTTGGTGCCATCTTAATCACATTCACTCATGGTCAGATAGTTATCAAGGGAAAAAGAATATGTTTAGGTGCATGATCAGTTGATGGTAATGTACTCATCTAAAAGAGAATGTGATGATAACGTGCAGAGATAAATCAAGTAATAAATGAAACTCATGCTTGTCATATAAACCATTCTTTGCAGAACAAAAGGGGTCATCTCATACGATACCCTTTTTATTTAAAATGATTAATAGGCCCTATAAGCCATATGCTCCCTTAAGAAAAAGATAAACAAATAAAAGTATGCAAATTCCAAAGAAAGAAGGAGTAAAAGCTGCTGGTCTTCTATGTTCGACTCTCCCTAGTTTCAACAGAAGTATCGGAGTCGTCAGAGGCCGGTTCCACCAGCCACCCCATGGAACTATCGGGTCTCCCTATGTAGTTCCTCGCGAAACCAACGCTCCCACTTGGCTGCCCTGACTCTCCCTCTCGGTATCTCTTGGCTCTCATGGCCATCTCATAGAGCTCGTCCAACGCTAATCTAACTATACTCTTAGGCGCAGGCCTCTCACTCCCCAAGTCAGATGGATCAACTAACCCCTTTCTCCATAGCATGGCATCTATGCCCAGTCCATATCGGAGTCCACACCCCTCAGGACTCCCTTCTAGCTTCCTCTTTCCCTTATCTACCCCTCCTCGAGCTGACTGCCTATTGTCTCTCTCTCTCGGGACAACCTCCATTACCTCCTCGTTCTCTCTTTCTACCTCAACCATCTCTCCCTCGTTCTCATCGTCTCCCTCATTCCTTAGCTCATATACCTCTCCCTCACTCAACTCCGTCATCTCCTCATCTCCCTCATCTTCCCCTAGGCTCTCCTCGACCTCGATCTCCGTCTCAACCACCGGGTTGTCCAACATTGACGGCTCACGCTCTCTCTCAGAATCAGACGCGGGTGAATTGGCTCTGGGTAGTGGGACAGGTGGATTCCCGCAGCCAGCGAGCCAGTCTCTGACAGCCGATACAACTCTTTTGACCATCCTATAGGTAAAAGACAGGAATTAGAACTAGATCAAAATACTTAAGAAAATAGAACCCCACAAGTCAAGTAATTGCCTAAACCATGGTATCTGATACCACTTGTAACACCCCACGACTATGTACCCAAAAAGGGCGGGGATGTCGCCCCGTCTCGTAGGACAAGGGGTCTTTAGAACGAGGTATAAAATATGAAGGCAATCTCCAAAAGGATCAACTTAGATAAATAAAGAAATATTATTATTACATCAGGCTTAACTCGAAGCAAAACGAAATAAAACAAAATATTGTTTAGAAGCATAAGCAATAAATGTCTCCTAGAACGGATAGAGAAAATAGCAAAAGCTTCAACTATTACATGCCCCGCTGACTCAGCACAGTCTATCCCCTGAAAACATGATGTAAAACGGTGTGAGAATAAATCTCAGTAAGTCCTGTGTGTGCACATGGTGTTTTAAATAGTTCATGTATGCAAAGTGTAAAACATTTGTAAAAATAATTTGGCAAGTCATAAACAAACTCTTTTCGCAAGGAGTGGGTTTTTCTCATTGTCATACTTTGTACAAAATAAATTCTCTACTCGGATAAAAATCATGTCACCACACGTTGGGCTCCATGAGAACAAGTTGGCCAAGGCACCACACTTTGTGCACCTTGTGCGGATCAGATTACCACACGTTGGGCGTTCTTGATCAAGGTGAGTGTACAGATCACCGGGTGAGATACTCCTCCATCTCTACACCCAACAAAACCATCCGGGTGTCCATGCCGGGAATATAAATAATACCTTTCAGGTATAATGCTAGCTCGGACTGGCCTGACCAACCAACACTGTCGCCTTTTCAAGCAGAGTTCGTCTTCTGGAGGTGGCCTCCTGCCAGAAGACTTACGCTAGTCCTCCAAGACTAGTATTGTTAGCCTACCCTTATTGAGTACTCAACGAACATATCCGTCAATTCATGATTCAAAATATTTTCAAACCTTGGCTTTGTAAAACGTGGTTTTCTTTAAAAGAGATTTCTAAAAATTTAAGGAAAAGAATAATTTTCTTGCTAAAAATCGTTAGTTTGAAAAAACCGTTTAAAGAATAAATATCCCCGTTTACAACCCAAGCAAACACATTTTAACAATAGCTTTACAAAGCTTCACAACATGGACTTGCCATCACAACCTTTAACAAAACAGTTTATGAAAGGGCTTACCATCACAGCATTTAATAAAAGAGTTTATGCAAGGACTTACTTGATATGCCTCAGATAACGAGATAAAAATCACACCTGGCTTTCCTCAATTATTCACCTAATCTAAACCATATAATATCATGATCAGGGTCTCAATTAATTCAAACATGCTCTAATCCCATTTATTTTCATAATAATTCGCAATCTCCTATTTAATTCAAAGTAAACTATTCAATCCCTAAAGATCAAATACTACGACCACATGTTTATCTTGCTAATAAACACCATTAAACTTTACTTTCGACATCAAGAAAGGGTATTCCCTTACCTTGCAACTACCGGGTAATGAGGTCTCGATGCTCCTATGGTGATCGTCCCGAGTTCGCTTGAGAAGAAGAGAGAAGCTATCTCCTTTGCTTCACTTGTCTGAAAATCAAGGAAGAAGAGGAAATCAACCTCTATAGGGCGTGATTTAAGGGTAGAAGAAAGAGAAAAGAATCATTAGAGAAAACGGCATCAAGAGGTTGAAAGGATTTGTGCTTACCTTAAGGTGTGTTCGATTTTTGCTTGGAATAACTCTTGTGTTTTCAAAAATTTGCAGAGAGATGTTGCTGCAATTTTCGTGTAGAATGGAGAGGGTAAACGGTGGTTATGATTTAAAGTTGGAGAAGATTGGTTTAGGGTTAGATGGTGATATTTAGATAGACTCCTAATGGCTTTAGGTTTCTTGGACAGCAAAGGCGAAATTTCCAACTTGCGCGCGCCTCCTTGCTGCCGATTTTAGGGGAGTTTTATGGAAGGAAAAATTCTGCAATTTGCTCCTCTATGCTGGCGGAAACACTGCTCAAAGGAAGGGCTGAATTTGTTCAGAATTTTGGGCCAAACAAGGAAGAGTTTGAGTGAGTTTTGATGACTGAAAAATCCTGTGCAAGTGCTGTGAAAATTCTGTGCAAGTGTAGCAAGTTTTGGACTGGTTTGGCTGCTATAATTCTACCGAAATTTCCAGAGGAAAATTGAGGGTTTTGGGCACTGAAAATAGCTTGTTCAGCTGGGGTTTTTCAGTGAATGATGTGTGCAGAATTTCGGTTGAAGTAGGAACATAAGGCTGGCCGAAAATCCTGCACAAAGCTGTCCGAATTTTCTGTGTATATGCTGGACGAATTTCAGTGTTTTTGTGTGAATAAAATTCTGATTTTGTGCAGCTAAGGTAGTTGAATTGTTAAGGAGTATTCTAGGTGGTTTGAGCTAGGATTTTCAGAGTTGGATTGTAGCTAAAGATGGCTGGAATTTCGGACAGCTTATGTAGATTCAAAGCTGCCGAAATTCATCTAGGAAAAGGAAGAAATCCTAGTTGAATTTGGATTGAAATAAAATCTGGTGTTATCAAGGATTTGGATAGGATTTCCTCTAGTCCTAGAAGAGTTTGGATTAAGCTACAAGTCCTCCAAGAAGTGGCGGCACTTGCTGGAATTTTTTTTTCCAGATTTTTAGCTAACATTCTAGGATTAAAATCAACAAGATTTCCTACTAGGAAAAGGATTCATTAATTCCACCTATCCATGGCAACATCTATCTAACTAAAATCAAGCTAATATTTGAATTACTAGCTAGGGTTTTTTACAAAATCCTAAGGAACACAAGTTGAAAATTAAAGGTGAACTTTATTCACATCAAAGTCCTTGAATTTAGGAAATAAATATAGAAACTTATTTCCTTGGAGTAAAAATACTAAAATTTCTCTAGGATAGCTAAATTCTTTTTCGGCCAAGACAAGAAATGGTCTAAAGAAAAGAATTTTAAGAAGAGAAACTTACTTCACAAAAGGTAGGATTCGAACTCGGGTCACCAAAGGAAATCACCAACCTCCCCGCTATTCCAAAATAACTCCAATGCTAATGTTTCTACAAGAAGTTCTTACCACCCCAATACTCATCCTTCCAAATCTTCGACCAAACCTCCCTTAAACAAGTCTTTAACAACACAGCTATTTCACATCAATTAATTCAAATGCAAGAGAAACTGAAAAATTCACATGCATCATGCAAATAAAATTATTCTAGTTACCACAAAAAATGCAAGATGCTATGCAATGCATGACTTTTTCCCATAGTCAAAGGTGGTTTTGGGCGGGGTATTACACCCAAGCATAAAGAATATTAGAGGCTAAGTTGGGGTAGCACTAAGTGCTTTAAGATTAAAAGATATTTATCACCTAACGATTCAGTAGTTACATTTGATGTAATTGGGATTGGATATCTACCATTGAACTTAAGAGTAGTTTGTTGGGTATACGCAAGGTCATTGTTAAAGAATTGGATATCGAACCACTAGAAAAGCTTCCAAATGGCTTTCCCGAGTCAATAATGAGGGCTATTGATTTGAAGAAAATAGTGGATTAAATATGCGTTAAATTAAAGACCTAGTTAAATGCATTTTATGTGCATATACATTGTCTAATATCTCCTATCTTTCGTCTAAGTCATTTGCATTATGATAAAAAATTTGAAATTGCATAGCATTTTGGAAACCAATAAGCTCACCAAATCAAACTTCTTAGACTAGTATAGAAATTTGAGAATCGTTCCCAAATCGAAAAAGTTTCTCTACGTGTTAGATGCTCTAATTCCACCACTACCAGCTGATGATGCTATTGCTGAAGAGCATGAAGTCCATAAGAAGCATAAAGAGGACAGTGACACAGCATCAATGACCATTGAGCTTAAAAAACAATATGAGCATATGGATGCTCACACTATCATCTTCTATCTAAGAGAGCTTTTTGATAAGCAAGCAAGAATGGAGAGGTATGAGATATCTAAGTAGTTATTCCATTCTAAGATGGTAGAAGGCACTTCGGTGGTCATTCATAGACTTAAGATGTTAGGCTTAATTGAGAAGCTTGGATCACTTAGGTTTACTATAGATCGCGAATTAAGTATAGACTTAATTCTTCAATCTTTGCCAGTTAGTTTTTAACGATTTATGAAGAACTACCAGATGAATAAAATTGAGACCACAATACTTGAGTTGATCAACCTTCTTAAGAATGTGGAGTCTTTTATGAAGAAAGAACATAATCCAATGTTATTAGTTGATTCTTCTTCTAAAAGGAAAAATGTTTCTAAAAAGAAGAAGAAGAATCCAATTAAACCTAAAGGTGATATAAAGAAGAATGAGAAAGCTACCAAGTCACTATTATGGGAAAATGGGCCATTGGAGGTGCAACTGCAAAGGCTACTTGGAGACTATTAAAGAAAAGAAGTAGAAAGAGAAGCTTGCAATCACTTCTGCTTCTACTCCTACTCCTGATATGTTTATAATTGAGATCAATATACTTTTAACAATGAGATATGGGTATTGAATACCGGATATTGATCTTATTTATGCAATAATTTGTAGGGACTAAATAACAGTAGGAAGCTGCAAAAAGGTGATGTGGACATTCGTACAACAAATGGAGCAAAAGTTGTTGCACTTGCTGTGGGACTTATCATCTACACCTGCCTTCCAGAATAATTCTAGAATTACAAAACTATTTTTATGTGCCATTTTTACTTAAAAACATTATCTCAGTTGCTTGTTTAGACTTTCTTGGATTTTATTTAAATTGTAAGAATACAAGTTGTTCTTTTTCATTAAATGATATCCATTATGGTACTACAATTTTGATGAATGGTTTATATGTTCCATAAATGAAAAATCAAGTTCTCAATATAAACAATGAAAGGCCAAGAAAAGATAACACAAACCCATCTTACTTATGGTATTGTCGTTTAGACCACATAAATGAGAATCGCATTTCTAAGTTACATAAGTGTGGTGACTTAGACTCATTTGATTTTGAATCATATGAGACTTGTGAATCTTATTTACTAAGAAAGATGACTAAAACCTTTTTTTCTAAGAAAGGGGAAAGGGCTAAGCAATTATTGGAACTGATACATACTGATTTATGTGGACCAATGACATTGGAAGCAAGAGGGAGTTATCAAAACTTCATTACCTTTATCGATAATTATTTTCGATTTGGGTATTTGTATTTAATGAAATACAAATCTGAAGCCTTTGACAAGTTTAAAGAATTTAGAAATGAAGTAGAGAAACAACTTGGTAAGTGTGTTAAAACTCTAAGATCCAATCGAAGAGGAGAATACTTAAGCCAAGAGTTTTTAAGTTATCTTAGAGATAATGAGATATTATCTCAATGGATTCCGCCACATACACCTCATCATAATGGTATATTTGAGAGAAGGAATCAAACTTTATTAGATATTTTTTTATCCATAATGGCTTTTGTTGATCTACCAAAATCGTTTTGGAGATTTGTACTGAAAACCGCTGTTTACATACTAAACTAAATTCCATCAAAGATGGTTGACAGTACCTAATTTAAGTTATTTTATGGTAAAAGACCAAAGCTAACTTATATTTAAATTTAGAGATGTCCTGCTTATGTGATGAGGACAAAGTCAGACAAATTAGAAAATAAATTTGACAAGTGTTTGTTTGTTGGATATCGAAAAGAATCTCATGGATATTATTTCTATCTCCATATTGAAAACAAAGTGTTTGTTTTAAGGCATACTATTTTCCTAGAGATGGAATTCATGCTTAAGAGAGATAGTGGAAGCAAGATTGAACTTAGTAAAATTCAAGAAGCCCAAACAAACAATGATCAATCAATTAATCCCGAGTCTATTGATCAAATAGATGATTCTTTTACTACACAAGAACCTCATAAGTCAAGTAGGATATGTGTGGCACTTGAGAAATATGAATTTCTCATTACTGACCACAATGATGTATCGCTAATAGAAAAAGATAAGTCTACTACTTACGAAGAAGTTCTGAATATTCAGAATCTGAAAAATGGGTTGAAACCATGAAGTCAGGAATGGATTCCATGTATGATAACTAAGTTTGGACTTTAATTGATCTACCTGAAGGGATAAAACCTATAGGGTGTAAATGAATTTTTAAGAAGAAAATTGACATGGATGGTAAAGTGATACTCATAAGGCGCGATTGGTTGCAAAAGGTTACCGTCAGAAACAATGTATTGATTATGACAAAACTTTTTCACTAGTAGCAATGTTGAAATCCATTAAGATACTCCTAGCACTTGCCACTCATATGATTATGACATTTGGAAAATGAATATGAAAATGACTTTCCTTAATGGAAATTGGACTAAGGAAGTGTACATGACACAACCTGAGGGCTTCACATCTAAGGATCACACTAAAGTGTGCAACCTGCGAAGGAAATTCGGTTTCAAACAAAACATGGATAAACCTTGTGTATACAAAAAGGTTAGTAGGAGTGCAATTATTTTCCTATTACTAAATGTAGATGATATATTACTAATAGAAAATGATGTCTCTATTCTACAATCAGTCAAGATTTAGTTATTCAAGAAGTTCTTTATGAAAGACATTTGAGATGCAACCTACATTTTGCGAATAAAGATCTATAGAGATAGATCAAAAAGTTTGCTCGGTCTTTTATAGTCACATATATAGACAAAGTGCTAAAGAGGTTTAGCATGAATCAATCCAAGAAGAGATTCTTACCTATGTCCTATGGGGTAAGCCTTTCAAAATCTATGTGTCTTATGACACAAGATGATAGGAATCACATGAACAAGATACCATTTGCTTCGGCAATTAGTTTTATCATGTATGCTATGATATGTACTAGGGTCGATGTATCTTGTACTCTTAGTTTAATGAAAAGATACTAATCAGACCCTAGAGAAGGCCGTTAGATGGCTGTTAAGAATATCCTTAAGTACTTGAAGAGAACTAAGGATGTATTCTTGGTATATGCTGATTGTGACTTGCAAGTTAGAGGGTATATTGATGTCAGTTTCTAATCTGATAAGGAGGATTATAACTCCCAATTAGGATACCTGTTCATTTTTGTAGGTGGGGCAGTTAGTTGGAAAAGTTTCAAATAAGATACAGCTGTCAATTCAACTACTGAAGTTGAATACATAACAGCTTTTGAAGCAGCTAAGGAGGTAGTCTATATCAAGAAGTTCATTACAGAACTAGGTATGGTACCTAGCATTGTTGATCTAATACCATTGTATTGTGATAATAATAGAGCTATTGCATATGTAAAGGAACTACGGTCTCATCAGCAATCTAAACATTACTTAGATGTTATCACTTGATAAGAGAAATCATTGATGGAAATGATGTAAAGATAGAGAGAGTTCCCACTAATCAGAACATAGCTGATCCATTTACAAAGGACATTATCCCAAAAGAAGCACGATGGTCATGTTCAGTCATATGGTATTAAATATATGAATGATTAGGTCTAGTGCAAGTGAGAGATTGTTAGGATTATGCCATAGAAGCAATCATTTATACAATGTATTTTGCACATTAAATTAATAAAAGGCATTCTTTATCTTTCATTTCTTTATTCCATATGCTTATGTATATAAAATCTATTAGATAAAGTCCTAAGTACAACACTGTGTTAGGAAAATCATGATAGAGATCGTGATGTGAGGTTCTTACTACACTAGAATTAATTAATATTTTGGAGGGAGTTGGGACTAATTTCATACTCTAAACTGAATGAGGTATTATATGGTGACAGGAGTTTATTGCACTGACATTTTACTATTGAAAGGTTCATGTCAAGCCACTTGACTTTCTAGACTTTTGGATGGTTATGATGTATTGTTAGATACCGCTCATGATATGCGAAATATAGATTTATTAATTAGTGAATTAATAAATTTAATCCTAATTAAAATTAATAAATAAATTATAATTATTAAAATGATTATTAATTCTATTATGATAGAATTAATTCATATTAGCTACCAAATGACTAGAAAATCTAATAGGTCACACATAATAGAGGAATTGGTACTCAAAATATTATTTGATAATATTATAAGGTTAATTTGTGAGAAGAAATAATTATTATGGGCTAATTGTAAAGTGTTATAATTATTTAGGGTTGAATTACGATTATTAAATCCCTATAGGTGAACTATAAACTTGTTATAATTTATATGGCCTAATTGCAATTCTTGAAATTTCCAAACCCATAATAGAAAAGAAGAAGAAAAAAAATCTTTGTTTCCTAAAAAGAATTAAGAAAATTACATGTTCTTTTTCTTTTCTTATGGTAGTTATTTTGTGGAAAAAGGAAATTAGTTTCCTATTTTTAAAATCGAGAATTTTATTCTCTATATATATGAAAAATTGCTGCCATAAGAAGAAGGGATTTTTAACATGCACAAAAAGTATTTTTTCTTCTTCTTTTCTTTTCGAAAGAAAAGAAAATAATTTTTTCCAAATTAAATTAATCATAAGACTACTAAGCATTATCCTACTAACATAAATTTTGGTGGTTTTGAGTACGTTCTTTGGTAGATCAATATTAGAAATTTGGTGGCTCGATTGAATTGACTTTTAAAGGGGATTCGCATGGAAGAAAATTTTTTAAAAGCTGCTTTTTTTAGGTAATTAATTTTTCTTCCATTCTCATGATCCGTTTAGTTACATACGAGGGATCATTTGCGTGAATTTTGTTTTATTTTTCTGCTGCGTGTAAACTAGTTTGCATCATTGAAATCCAACATTCGATGCTTGTTATTCCCTATACTATATGATGGGTATACTTATCCATATGTGTGGTTAAGTGTTTAGCATTTTAATTTATACTTGATTAATTTTGTAATTTATTGGTAATATTTCTTACACTAAAAAACACGCATCAATATACAAAAGTATTTAAATAAAAAATGTAAGTGATATTTACAACTATTTAGATAGCTGAATCAATAAAATCCAAACATTCATGATTTTATCTTTATTCCCCAACAATGGCACCAAAAACGTGTTGGATGATTTTAAGTGTTGGAAATAGTAATGACAATTACACACACCGATCAAGTTTTAAATGAAAATATCAAATATTCAAACCATATAATTGGACAAGTATACCCATTGCTTAGTGTAGCATTTTAGTGG
This sequence comes from Voacanga thouarsii, assembly GCA_026120185.1. NCBI lineage: Eukaryota > Viridiplantae > Streptophyta > Magnoliopsida > Gentianales > Apocynaceae > Voacanga > Voacanga thouarsii. Next base: position 574,435 of record JANUWF010001381.1, on the reverse strand, counting down.
CAAGTATCAAAGATCCCCAAGAAAAGGATAGAGACACCATTATTAATTCTTCTTCTATTATGTAGCCTAACTAATTAATAGAATAGATTAATTAGAATGGGTAAACCTAGAGAATCAATATTACCCCACAAAAATTAGCTATGAGAAAATCAAGAATGAGAAAAAGAGTATAAAACATGCACTAGTCAAGAATCCCCCATAGTTAGCCAAGTATCAAACACAAACCCAAGACTATTGAATTCAAATTCTAATATTGTAGATATTACAAATGCAAAATCTACTCTCTCTCAAGTTATGGATTCTTTATTCTTAGGTCGATTAAAGGGTATTTCTACCTCTCCAATTAAACCGAAGAAGTATTAAGAACAAAACCCCCAAATTTCAAAAGAACCCAATACCCCATTTTCTAGGCGATATCAAATTCTTAATATTACCAAGTTTTAATCTCTCAATCTCTCTCTCAAGTTACTCAAAAGAAAACACATATTAAACCCATTTGATCAGAATCCAACTCCTAACCCCATCTCTTAAAATGATTAGAAGAAAGTTAGCCAAACCATAAATCTAAGTAATCATTCATTAGAAAATGAAATTCAACAAATTAAGAATAGATTTAATACAAGAATCTAACTAAGGTTCAACCCTTTAAGAGTAATTAAAGTATTCGTATACACATTGGCATGGAAAAATAAAGAGAAGAGGCAAAGAAATGCTCATTGACAAGCTGTTTTTCTTCATCTTAATCTTCAATATTCTCTTAGCAACCTCTAAATCTCTCCCATATCTTCTCTTTTGTGTGTGGGTGTTTTTCCTCTCTGTTGACCGCCCACAATGGTCTCATCTTGTTCTATTTATAGGCCTTGAAAAGTCCTAAAAGTCGTGTAAAAATTAGATCCGCATTTCTATTATTTGAACTTCAACGACGCCATTTGAGTTGAGATAAACGGTGCCATTTATGGTCAGTATCTCTCTTTTTTTTTTTTTTAATTGTATGTACGACATCGAATGGTGTTATTTATTTTAAACCAAACGACACTGTTTATCTCTAGCTACTTCATTTTCTTTTGCATTTTTCGTTCCCATTTTATCTTCTTTCTTTAGTCAACTCCTTATTTTAAAAATCTATATAAAAGTAGATAAAAAGCACGGGTGAGTGGCAAATTCAAGTATAAAATCTTCACAAATATATCACTAATGCATAGAAAATATGTACAGAATGAACACTCATCACTAACCTAGACACAAAATTAAAATTTCAAACGACAATTGAAAATTTTAATTGGATCACAAACTAGCCAATTCTTCAATCTTCTACAATTTTAATTTGATGGAGCACAACATGTTACAACATCTTCCATGGTATGGTGGTTAGCATACTTCACTTTTAATTTGGAGGCCTAGGATCAAATCCTAGCATTGCTACTTCCTCCTTTTATTCTTTTAATTAAAGGGATGAGCTAGATTTGCTAGCCCAGCAGCAGCCTACTGGCCAAGTCTCTAGCTGGACCTGCTGGACTAGCCCTTAGCTAGCTAGACTGCTAGGCTGAATTGTAGATAAAGCAACTCTGTATGCAATTAGCTATTGGTGAAGCAACCACAAGATTTTTTTAAAGTAATAAATAATAATAACAAAAATAACTCTAAAGGGAAACATGGAGATGTAATCCATCCTTTTGGTTACAAGACTTGGTAATATTTATATATATTCACTGAATAAAAAACTATAGCCATCAAATTATTTTGAATTAATCAAACCATTCACCATAAATATAATTGTATCATTCTTACATCAATCAACTAATATATGCATAAAAGATTTAATGTTAACATATAAATATATATCAAACCGGTAGCTCTAATACCAAAGGTTGGGAATAGAATCGATATATGTATGCATTAGCAAGACGAAACCTTATAAATACATGAAAAATGAATCATATATTTGTAGGTATTGTCTTCAAAATTACAATATGAGAAACTTTTGCCCTTATGGTAATATTTTAGACCCCAGTGTAATCTTCTGGACTAGAAAATTGCTTGTCGTACTTTTCTTCTCTTTGTTGTGGGTGGACTTGCACAAATTTTGAGAGAACATTTAAATACATTATTTTTTTTTCACATATATAATATAGAGTCTTGAACTAATATATACACATATATACGTATGTATGTATTTATAGTTGGCTATTTCTAACTATCTCTATATATTTGACTCTATCTCAAATATGAATCTTGATTGAAAAAGATAAGTATAGTTGGGTACAACTATCTCTATTTATCCTCCTCCATCTCAAATACTACTTTTTGTTTCCTGCAATTTATCAATAATAGATTATAAATATTTATAACTTATTATTGTCCCATAATTAGGAGCCACTGAAGGGACATGACCAATATAATTAGACTAAACTCCTATAAATTATTTTGTCAATAAAAAATAATTTATTAATAATGTTCCACTATACTAAAAGAACATAACTATACTCTTAGGCTAAATAAAATTATTGGAGTCAATAATTATATCCTATAATTGATCGATCTAACATCATTTACCCCTCAACAAATTTTATTGTAAGATAAACTTGGTACAATCCTACAAATGATGGTCTTTTTGTAAGTCCATGCCATTGAACTTTCAAATGGATTACCTGTTTCTAAAGCAAGTCTAGGCCATAAGTTATCAAGTCCTAAAAGATCCATTTATGAGATCTATACACCCATGTAGCTGTACGTATGCTATACCTATACTTCCAATTATTTAAGCAACATGGCAGAAATTTTAAGATATATGACTTCAGTTTTATTTACTTCTTGTTATCATTTTCTTTCCTATGAAATCACCTTAGTCTATATGCATGTCTGGCCACATATGAAAGCTTGCAAATTGGTTGTATATTGTTTCTACAAAGTTAATAAGACCAATTATTTTGGATGTTTTAAAATATGAAAGTACTTGGAGAGTTGAAATGCAAAATAGATATTGGTCTATGAGAAAGTTGTCTAATTTCACCTGTTTTACTTCTGACCTCATGTTTTGCTAACCAAAGACTAAAGTTCTACAAGCTGCTCTCTTAATAATTATATCATGGTCCTAGACTCTCAGTAGTTGATGCTTGTTTTAGTCTTTAATTAGGTGAATTGGTAGGGATATGCCTGAGTGGGTGGCCAAAGTTGATGAGTATACATGTGGTTTGATAGGTCCTCTTGGATGAACTCTCTTTAAAGAGTTTGGGTTATGCTATATTGGCCCTATTAATGGGGCATAATATTGAGGACGTTATTTATGTTTTGCATGAAGTGGCATCCTTGGATTCCATGGGTCTTTTTTTTTAATGCAAATGTAAATGGATTAATATTGATCAAAAGGTATTTACTTGGTTTTACTAGTTAGCGAGTTAAAGAGACTACAAACTAGTGGTTCTCAATATAGTCCTCAAAAGTAGTAGAACATTAGGGTACAAAGTAAAAATAACGAGTGTACACATATGTTGTAATCTTCTTTGCGATATCCAACGGATGGCATACCGCATCCTCAAAAATGGCCTTGTTACGAGCATTCCGGATGTAGTAAAAAGTGGCCGCCAAAGTAGTAGCCTTAGCCTTAGTAAACTAGGAAGTACCATGGTTGGCACACTTATACCACCTAAGGCAAGCCCTGGCCGAATTCAAAGAATGTGGTAAACTCAGCCACGTTTTCACTTCCGTCCAAATAGTAGCCGAAACTGAGCATTTGAAAAATAGATGATTAGTCGTTTCCGGATGTGCCTTGCACAATGGACATGACAAGTCATCAAGCACGAACACAAGTGCATCCTTAGTCTTCGACCTTCCCTTCGCACACAACCAAAGTATGAATGAGTGTTTGGGTGTCAGTCCCTATTTCCAAATTATATTAGCCCAATATAGTCCGTGTAGTTGATCTCAGATGGTCATAAGCAAGAGAAGTGAATGAAGTAGTACACATAGCCCAAGAGTGAAGCAGATCAGCCGAATAGTGAGTATCCCTTTCTTGCTCCATGATCATGTCTCTAATTGCTAACAGTCGACGAAATAGGGGGGTGTTCCCTTTGATATTCGATCTCCCATATAGATCTGCCTTTCAAATAATACTGGTCCATTCATTTGACCCACAATGATTGTTTCTCCGCCTATATGTCCCAAATGATTCTAGACAGTAGCGTACCATTCCAAGTATTTAAGTCCCTCAAACCAAGACCGCCCTTAGTCTTTGGAAGACAATTATTTTTCCAGGCAACCAAAGGATGTTTTGAGTCCCACAAGAAGTCCCTAGCCATCCCATCCAACTGACAAATAATAGCCGACGGCGTAGGAAGAATGGATAACCAGAAACACTCAACACCTTGGAGATCAGATTGGATCAATTGGAGGCACCCAACATAAGAGAGAAAGCGAGCAGACCATCGGCCAATGTATGAGCCAATTTGATCAAACAATGGTTTGTAGTAAGTGAGCTGAATTTTACCATTCATGATTGGTAGGCCAAGGTAGTGAAACGGAAGTTCCCCAATAGGTATGCCCGTATTTGCCAGAATATTCTCCTGATCGGTTGTATGTATTCTAGCAAGATAAATATTGGACTTATCTTTATTGATTTCAAGACCTGAGCATCTCTTAAATTCTTCTAGGCAACCCAGGAGAATGCGGATAGAAGAACAATCACCCTTAGTAAACAACATAAGGTCATCTGCAAAAGCAAGGTGAGTAATCCTTAGGCCTTTACATTTGGGATGATAGTTGAATAAAGTCCCAAGCGTGTGCACTTTTACCACCCGTGAGAAATATTCTAAGCAAATGACAAATAACAGTGGAGAGACTGGATCCCCTTGGCGCAGACCTTTAGCACCAGTAAAGAAACCGTGTACAGTCCCATTGATAGCAACAGAGAACGAGGTAGTGGTCATACACTGCTCAATCCAGTTTACGAAAAGATAAGGGAACCTAAGCTCAGTAAGTAAATCCAGTAAGAAATCCCAGTTAACTGAGTCATAAGCCTTTCTTAGGTCCACCTTAATTATACATCGAGGAGAAACTCTTGTTCTACTACACATACGCATAAGTTCCTGAACCAGCAAGATATTATCAGTCATGAGCTTGTCTTTTATGAATGCTGATTGTATATGTCCACAAGATGAGGGACAACCAATTTAAGTCTGTCAGCCAGAATTTTAGAAATAATCATGTAGACCACGTTACAGCAGGAAATTGGTCTATAATCTCCCATCCTTTCAGCATGATCAATTTTCGAAACTAGGGTAATAATAGAATGATTAAGTTGCTTTAGAATTCTGCCAGAAGTGAAGAATCTGTAATAGCGTCACATAAACTCCACCCAACTATACTCCACGCTTTCCTGAAAAATAAGGCAGAGTAACCATCAGGCCCGAAAGCTTTGCAATCACCAATATCCCACAGGGTTGATTTGATATCCTGGATAGTAACGTCCCTAACCAAGTCCACCTTCCTTTTATGAGGAACCATCGGACCAGCCCTGACAAAGTCCATATTGATCCCTTGGCAATCCACCTTAGTACCGGTAATATTCCACAAATTCATCAGCGAGAGCCTTTGGACTATTGGTCATTCTACCATCCTCTATGAGGATTGAAGAGATGAAATTCCTCTTTTTATTTCGTTTGACAATGTTGAAGAAGTAACGTGTATTCTTGTCAGAGTGGGCTACATACCTTCCTTTAGCAAGTTGCTGGTAGAATTTCATTTCTGCCTCCGCGATACGCCATGCTGATTGTTTACACTCCTTGAAGTGGGCAATAAGATTCTGATCCTCAGGGTTGCCAAGTAATAGCTATTGGGCATCGAGCACAACCTGGTTCGCTTGTTCAACACGATCAGATAGGTGAGAGAATTCCAGTTTGTTTAGTCTTCGCAAGTCATGCTTAAGAAATTTCAAACGACGACATAGGGTGAATTGGTGAAATCCTAAATAAGGCTGATCCCAAACCTCTTTTACAATATTCTGGAATGATTCATGGTCTGCCCAAAGATTAAAGAACCTGAACGGACGTACATATCCCGCACTGTTGTCAACCACTGACCAAATAGCATGACTATAATCGGATATGCACCCAATGGGGAAAAACTCCACTAAAGCCTGGGTGGAGCACTGAAACCATGCATCATTACCTATCACCCTATCAAGTTTGGACCACACCTTAGAATTAGTCCAAGTAAACCGCGACCCGATATAGGGAAGGTCCTCCAGGTCAGTGTCCGCACATAATGATGCAAAGTCCCTAATTTCATATGTTGAAGGCAATGAACCGCCAAGTTTATCATCCACATGTAAATAAGAATTGAAATCACCCGTAAGAATCTATGCCTTCAACAGCGCTGAAGATAAGTAATGAATATCCTCCCATAAACTCCTTCGTGCCACAACAGAATTGTAAGCATAGACAAAAGTGAAGAAATATGTAGTATGAGAAATCTTACATATGATACGGACAATAATAGCCTGAGGCGTGAAGTGGATTAAATGGACATCCACCCTTGCACCATTCCACAAAATTACAACTCTACCACCATCTGATTCACCTATGTTATGAATAGCCGACCAATTGGAAAATCTGTTATGCAAAATATTGTCCAGTCCACCAGCAGTCATCTTTGTTTCCAATAATCCAATAACGTCTACATGATGTTTAGAAATAAAATTTCGAACCCTATATTGTTTGAGGATCATGTTAAACCCTCGAATATTCTAGCATGCTACTCTTAATGAGGACTAATTAGTGCCTGTTGGGCACTAATCAAGTCAACACTCCGTTGTGCATATTTCTTCCAAACTGAACAAATAAATTTTGTTGCCTGACCGGTTACCTTACCGGTATTCCCCATGGCCTATGGAACATCTTTAACACAGCTTTCTAACCGGGTAGGAAAGGCAAAATTTTTATTTCCATTATGTACATTCATCTGTGGTTTGGATTGCCAATGTGAGTGTCCTCTACGTCTTTCCATCAATGTGATTTGGACTGGCCTCTTATATCCCTAATCTATTCCCTTTGTCCAGCAGATAAGGACGGTGCATCATGTGCAGCAGCCGCACTTTATCCTTGTATATCCTTGGTGGCAGTGTTGCCCATTCCTTTGTCATTGCATGTGGGCATAGGCAGCGTGCTATGCATGGTATCCTGATCCAAACAAATGATCGGTTGTTTCCCTTTATCATTACTTATAGTTCCTATCACACCATCCCCATCAGTCAGGGTGATCTCGGCTATTTGTTCTATCTAACCGGTGCAAACAAAGGTCATGTTCATTTGTTTGTCCTATTCTTTTGCCCCATATTATTCCCATCAGTCCTGTGAGCTGCATTCTGTTCCTTTCTTTTCATTTTTTCCCCTATACACGCCTCCATAACATGCCCAAATTTACAGCAGAAACAACAATAGGACGGTTCAAACTCAAATTTGACTGCCTACTGCTTGATCTTACCCGATGGCAATCGGATTTGCACCGCTATCACTAGGGGCTTAGACATATCCACTTCGACCAGAACTCTAGCAAAGGACAGTTGATCAAAAGTTGCAGTAAGAATATTAGTCATAATTGGGATTCCAATAGCAGAAGAAATTTTACTTAAAGTGTGAAACCCCGGTCAAAACCAACCTTAGAGTAAGGGGGTTGGGATGCATATCATATTTTATTTCATGGTTAAATATATTTTCATATGATTTTTATGTGTTTTGGATTCGGGTTTTATTGTCTTGAAATCTTGTTGGTGAGTATTGTGTGAGAGGGGCAAGATGGTAATTTTTGCCCGAGGTGAAAATAGGGAGATAGCCTGTGGATTGAATAGAAAATAATTTTCTAGTGAAAATATTAACAAGAGTTGTTGTGGTTTAGTGGTTAGAACTTTAGAATTAATTCTGGAGGTCTTGGGTTCAAATTCCATCATAGAAGCTTTAACTAGATTAAATTTTATTTTTGCTTAGTGGAGGAAATTTCGGTCTTAGGAGCTTAGAGTAAGGAAGGGATGATGTCCTAAGAGAGACATGCTAGGAGTATTCTCATTCCACTCTTTTGCCGTACTCGAATTTCCTAAAGGGAATTCTTGTTCCCTTGATCTTTGGTTTTCCTTGAGGTTTCAACTTCTTATTTTGATCAAGATGTTCTATCCATTTTCTTTCCAGAAATTTCAGTAAAATGCTGTGATCTTGTGGGATCAAAATGCCCTAGTAAAAGGCTTCTCATGGTCTAAAAAATGTGGAAGAATGGTGGGAAATTCCAAGGGGAAAAATCCCTCTAGTAAGCTTGCTGAAATTTCACTCTAGACTAGTTCATCTTCCTTCATGGCATGAGCTGAAATTTTCCAGCTTGTTGTACCTTCAAAATGTCAAAATTTTTACCTAACATTCCCTCCCAAATGCTGCCAGAAAAATGATCTTTAGGATCAGTTTGAAACCTGAAAATTCTTGACCAATTTCGGACTGCTCAAAGCTGGAACAAAACAGGAAAAAATTCCTGTACGAAAAACAATTTTGAGAGTCCAAAACCAAGCTGTTTTCTTCCAGATCTTGTTCAGTACCTTAGCCATGTTTTTCCTTCATGAAGAAGGCTGGAAACCAGCCTTGAATACCCCTGAAATTCCCTTCAAAACTCGCTGCAAATTGGCTGAAAGTGGCAGCCGAAAATCTGCCCAGAAAAATTCCTGTTCAGCGAAATGCTGGGCAGTCCAAATTTCCAGCTTTGTTTCCTATTTTTCTTTTGGCCGAAACACCAACCTTAATCTGTCAAAACCTTCCTTAAACCTCCATTAACAGAGCCCCATTGTTTCCCTCAAGCTTCTGCATGAAATTCAGCAATGGCTGTCCGAAAATCTCTCCAACAAATCCCTGCAATTTAGCTTGATTGGTTTCCAAAATTCCATCCATCCTTGTTTAGCAACCTTCCATAATATCTTACTCAAATGACCAGACATCTTCTTCATCATTGTGCACCTTAGTTTCGGCCACCATAAGCCACCTTGAATCAGCTTTAATTCCTCAGAAAAGCTGCTCAACCAGTCGGCCATAGGAGACCTTCAAAGCTCTCCAAATTATCAAGATATCCTAGACTATTTAGTTTCCAAATTCACTCCCTAAAAATATTCTCCAAGGATTGTGACAACTAACCCTTCCTTTTCTCTTCCAAATCAGGGAAACAACTCCCTAAACCCTACAGAAATTCGGCCAGCCCTATCCCTCACAAAAATTCAGCAGCTGCACAAGAACCACCTCGCGAAATCTCTCAATCTCCAAGAACACACACACTACACCAAGAACACCTACCTCTTCCCTACACTTAATACCCCTCCAAACCATCTCAAATCCTCTAAAAAACTTTCAGATTTGACTTACTCACTGCTGTGAGTCCATCAACACCATTATTAACATCAAATTCCTCAAATCATCTTGCTACTTCGGATCAAAAGCAGAAATTTCTGTGAAGGACAAGAACATCTTCAAGGTAAATTTACTCTATCAACTTCATCTTCTCCAAACGTGATCTCTAGTGAGAACCTATGTGAATAAACATACTAATGATCTCTTCTTCTTCTTCTTCTTCTTCTTCTTCTCTCTCTCTCTCTCTCTCATTCTCTCTCTCTCACGGCCGAAACTCCTCTCTCTTGGCCGGATGACTTCTTCTCCATAATCATGCTCTCGCCATCTCCTTTGGACAAAGTTAGACACCTAGGAGTTGAGATCTACTCTAAACTTCTTCAAGGCGTTCATCAACCAGGTAAGTACCATCAATCCTTCTTTTAAACTCTAGAAGCATGTCTCTAGGGTGATAATGATAATAGGTGGATGGTGATAGGATTTGAGTATATATATATATATATATATTGTTGAGATTGAAGTATGAATATATGTATGATTGTGAAGGAGATGGGATTTATGCATGGAAGGATTGTCTTGAATGATTATATGATGATTTGAGGTTGATGCATGTCATAAGTAGTATATGTGATGAAGTATGCTAGAGATTATGTCACATTTGGTGAATAGGGTTTATATTCATGATGGATTAATATTGAAGCCATGATCATATTTATGCTAGTTGGGGTTCGATCATATGTTGATAAATTGAGATCTATGCTTGTATGCCTGATTTGGATGATTTGAAGAATTAAAGGATTGTGTATGTATTGATTGTGGTTAGCCATAGGAATTTGATCATGATCTAGTTGTCCCCAAACAAATTTTTACTTCATGAATAAAATATTCAATAAAATAATTTCTCCTAGTATTTTCGAAAAAAAAAACCCCTAGGAAGGGTAGATTTGGATTGTCATATATATAAAGGATATTTTAGTCAAACAAATAATGATTTTTGCTAGAAAAATAAAATATATATATATATGTATATATTACTTAATATAATGAGATCAATTAAAGCCTTTATGAAAATAATTACAATTAGTAGAATATATATTACTAAAAATTTAACTATTATCTTCTAATCAAAACTCCTTAAGAATTTATTTAATATTGTTCAAGTGAGACTCATTAAATTTATTTTCAACTAATTTTAGCTACCAATTATTTTCTAACAACTAAATTATTAATAAATCAATATTTTATTTAATACTGCCTAGAACTCTTGATCAAATAAACTCTAAATTTTCCCTAACAAGATTTAAGCTTTCAACTTATTAAATTTATTTCCCAAACCATTAATTATTTTAAATAATTGTGGTAGGATCAACTCTTAAACATATTTACTTATTGTTTAACCTTGAAGCTTGGGACACTAAGATCATGGTAGTAGTAAGTTGAGTCGATTTAAAATTAAGGAAGTAGTTTGTGGCTTGAAATTGATTGTGATTTGTATTTGCCCATGTGGGGTTAGGTCTGCCGTTGGAGACCTTGTTATTATGAGCAAGAATCAGGTAAGCTCCTGCATAAAACTTGTTTGATGCAAAATGTTTATTATGGCAAGCCAAGTGTAGAGTGCATGGACACTCATTTATGTAAAGGCAATTGAGGGTTAAATCCTTTCTTATTTCAAACATTTGAATTATTTAAAAGCCAACGAGCAGATTTACTCAAACTCAAACTCTTTCTAAAACTGATTTTGTTAAAGACTTTGGAAAACCCATAAATTGCCATTTTCATGTGGAACAGTGTTTTGTTCATTTTATCCCAAGTGGGAAACGTCGTTGAGTACTCAATAAGGGTGGACTACTAGGACTAGTCTTTGAAGGGTTAGGGTAAGTCTCTCAGTAGGTGGCCACCTCTGAGGGGTGAGTCCTTCCCGGATAAGATGTCAGTCCAGTTAGTCGTGCCGGTCCGAGCTAGCAGTTTGTTTTCAGTCAAGTGACTGTGGTTTGCCGGAATGGACACCCGGTTGTTGTTTGGGTATAGAGAAGGAGGAGTAGCTTACCCAGTAGGCCGATCACCTACTTTTGTCAGTCTGCACAAAGTGTCGGCATTCTGACCGATTATGGGGCCCAACGTGTGGTAACCCTTATCCCTTTCTTTCGAGTAGTTGATTTTATTACTTATGTATGGCTGGAAAAGTCAAAATGCCACTCTTGTTTTTGACTAATGTTATTGCTTGCTAGTATTTCTCTTATAAAGGTTTCACACTTTGCATCCATAAACTATTTTCACTAAACACCCGAAGCACACACGGACTCACTGAGATTTCTGTCTACCACCATTTTATCATGATTTCAGGTCCATCCTGCTGTGGGCATGAGTAGCTATATATTGTCTGCTTTGGAAGAATTTTCTGAGGATTTATTTTGTGTAATATTGGGAGAGCTGAGAGCGGATGAATTTTTATTATGGATTTATTTTGAGTATTCTTGGATTTATTATTATTCCTTTTAGGTTGTATTAAATTTTAAGTTGAAGTATCATTTTATTCCCGCTATTATATTTGTGTGTCCTAGTTATAAAGACTCCTTGTCCTTTGGATGGGGCGACATCTCTAGCCCTGGCGGGCCTAGGTAGCGGGGTGTTACAAGTGGTATCAGAGCCTAGGTTATAGGCAAATATTGATGATATATGTTTTATTTATTTAAGTTTAAATTTTAGCTAACCTATCTTGTTGATGCTGTAGGATGGTTAGACTGCTTAGGACAGCAAGGAAAGGGCAGCAGTGGCACCCGCCTTACTATCTAGACCAGGAGGACCTTCCAGTTCCCCAGCCTGCCCCTCAGCCAGTTGTCCTTATGGTGGATAACAGCGATGATGAGATTGACCTTATGGAGGATAGCAATGAGGACGAGGTCCAGATCCTAGAGCCATCTCCAATCCCTGTGATAGACATAAGCTCTAACAATGAGGATGAGGTGATGATAGTAGAGCCTGAACCCCACCCTCCTAATCCTGAGGTGGATTTAGTAGCAGATAGTGATGACCCGGGGAGATAGACTATGAGTCTCCACCTAGGCCTTCCTTCATCCCTTCCTTCAGCCGAGTTGAGCCCGGTGAGAGCTCTAGGCGCCCTGGGAAGGAACCAATAGAGGGATTTGCTAGCGGGGATGGGGTGGATTTTTCCAAGAACACTGGAGGTTGGTTGTATGAGGCCGATGATGAGGGTTCGGATGAGGATTAGAGAGTTAGGAGTTATTTTGCTTGGATGATTATTTAATTACTGTCTTTCGAGAACTAGTTTGTCAAAGATTTTCAATTCTATGTTCTGTTCACAATTTTGGATTTATGCAAGTCAATTTTTGAAATCAAGATTATGAGCAATCCTTTAAATAAGTTTGCATATGATTTCTTTCTACTCACACTTAACTATGCTTGTATGCACAACTAAAATGATTTGATGCTTGAGTGCATTCACTTGACATCTGGGGTATGGTTTAGAATGGCACCCAAGCATCGTGCAGCTTCTTCAGCCAGAAGGATTCCGGAGGCAGACCATGTAGCACCGGAAGTTGAAACTGAGCAGATGCAATCACCCAATCCGGGTAATGGACGAAGTGATCCTGAGATGGGAATGGGGACGGATGCCCCGGCTGATGTGTCAATGGGCCAGGCACTCGGTAAGGTGGCCGAGATTCTTCAGACTTTGGCCGAGCGGAGGAACCCTAGAGGGAGTTCTTGAAATTCCAACCGCCCATCTTTATGGGTGAAGCCGAACAAGATCAGAAGGCCGAACAATGGGTCGAGCAAATAGAGGACATTTTCACAATGCTCCAGTACTCGGAGGAGCGGATGGTTAAGTTTGCAGCTTTTCGATTGAGAGGGCCAGCTCGGGTATGGTGGCAGCGGGTCCAAGAGGATTGGGTGGTGGATGAGCAAGAATGGGCATGGTCCAACTTCGTTGAAGCCTTCAGGGCTGAGTACATCCCACAGTGGATTGTGGAGAAGCGGGAGGACGAATTTCAGAATCTGAGGCAGGGGAGCATGTCAGTGGCTCAATATGCGGCGCGATTCACGCAATTGTCTAAATACTGCCGAAGATTGGTGGATACCGAGTAGAATAGGACGAGGAAGTTCGTCAAAGGGCTAAGACCGGAGCTGAGGAGAGTATTGGCACCTGCTCCACTGACAACTTACTCGGGGGCTGTGGACGCGGCTACTCGCATGAAGAATGAGGATTGCAGCAGGATGGCGGCCAAGCCTTTCCAACCACCAGGACAGCCGCAGGGACATTTCCCGAGGCCGCAACCCCATAAGAGCCCTTCCAATCATCAATGGCAGAACCGAGGAAAGCAGGCCCAGACAGCACCAACTGGACCTGCACCGAATCTCTCATCGTGCAGGCAGAGTGGGAAGAAGGGCCACACCGAGAGAAACTATTGGTCCAAGGGCGGAGATAGAAAATGCTACCATTGTGGTGACCCGAACCATCTGAGGAGCACCTGCCCCAAGTTACACCGGGTCGGGCAAGGAAACCCGGCTCAGAACCCGGGGCCCAACCGAGCCAACGCCACTGGAGCATCCGGGAGTGGAGCACCGAAGCCGTAAGTGAAGGCCAAGGTATTCGCGCTCAACAGAGAGGAAGTTGGGGCCGATGCAGCTGGTGGTAGAAGGTACGTTCACTATTTAAGGACGTTCCGTTAATGCTTTGATTGATCCTGGCTCTACTCATTCATATATAAACAAGTTATGTGCTTGTCATTTGGGTTGGGATGGAGTGGAGCTACCCTTTATTTTAGAAGTAAGCACACCTTTGGGAAAAATTGTGCACACGGATCAGTATGTGAAGGATTGTAATATTAAAGTAGGGAGAGAAAACCTAGAGGGAGATTTGATTGTGTTAGACATTGAGGACTATGACTTGATTTTGGGGATGGACTGGTTAGCCAAACATGAGGCTAGGGTAGACTGTAAAAATAAGTCAGTTCAGTTTGTCAGGCCGGGTTATGATGTGTTAGAATTTAATGGCAAGAGAGTGAAAGAGCTGAAGTACTTGATTGCGGGGACTAAGGCTCGAAAATTGTTGAGGCAAGGTTGTCAAGGTTATTTGGCTTACGTGATAAACAAGCCGAAGGACCAGTGCACTCTGGAGGACACCGAAGTGGTTAGGGACTTTTCCGATGTGTTCCCGGTGGAGCTTGACTCTCTACCTCCCGACCGAGAGGTGGAATTCACTATCGACTTAATTCCGGGGGCGGAACCAGTATCACGGACTCCGTACCGAATGGCATCGGCAGAATTGAAGGAATTGAAGGAGTAGTTAGAGGAGTTGGTGGGTCAAGGTTACATCCGACCCAGCACGTCACCTTGCGGAGCGCCTGTACTATTTGTGAAGAAGAAGGACGGGACCTTGAGGTTATGCGTCGACTACCGAGGGCTGAACAATTTGACGATTAAGAACAAGTACCCCCTCCCACTGATTGACGAGCTGTTTGATCAGCTGCAAGGATCCAGTTGATATTCCAAGTTGGATCTGAGGCAAGGTTACTACCAGGTGCGGATAAGAAAAGACGATATTCCCAAGACAGCCTTTAACACCCGCTATGGACATTACGAGTTCGTGGTGATGCCGTTCGGGGTAACTAACGCTCCAGCAGTATTCATGGACCTGATGCACCGAGTATTCCGACCCTATCTGGATAAGTTTGTGGTGGTCTTCATCGACGACATTTTGATATACTCCAAGAGTCCGGAGGAGCATGCAGAGCATCTGAGGCTCGTGCTGGAGAAACTGCGGGAGCACAAGCTGTACGCGAAGTTCAGCAAGTGTGAATTCTGGTTAGACAGTGTGGCATTCCTTGGTCAAGTGGTGACCAAGGAAGGAATTAAGGTAGATCCGGCCAAGGTTGAAGCGGTAGCAGACTGGAAGCAGCTGGAGAATATTACCGAGATCCAGAGTTTCTTAGGGTTGGCGGGGTACTACCGAAGGTTTATCAAGGGATTCTCGACGCTCGCATCGCTAATGACCTATTTGTTGAGGAAGGATGTTCCGTTTGTGTGGAACGAAAAATGCGAGAAAAGTTTTCAAGAATTGAAGAAGAGATTGATGACAGCACCGGTATTAAGTGTACCGGAGGAAGGCAAACCTTATGCGCTGTACACCGACGCTTCGAAGGAAGGACTGGGGGCGGTGTTGATGCAAATCAGAAAAGTGATTGCTTATGCATCTCGGAAGTTGCGACCTCAAGAAGTGAACTACCCCACTTATGATCTGGAGCTGGCAGCAATAGTGTTCACCCTAAAGAAATGGCGACACTACTTGTATGGAGCCGAATATGAGGTGTTCACCGACCATAAGAGTCTAAACTATATCTTCATCCAAGAGGATCTGAACTTGAGACAGTGAAGGTGGATGGAATTCTTGGAGGAATACCGCTGCCCGATCAACTACCATCCTAGGAAGGCCAACGTTGTGGCGGACGTCCTGAGCAGAAAAGTTGGAATGGACAGACTGAAGGTGCAGGAAATGCAAGTAGTTCAGGATGTATTGGACAGAAGGGCGGAAGTGCGAGACAAAAGAATTGTCATCAGCAGCTTGAAGTTGGTGCCGGATTTGAAGCAAGAAATAGTGGAGGCTCAGCGAAGCAACGCCGAGTTTCAAATCTTCAAGGATAAGGAGCTTAAGCGACCAGACAGTGAATTCCGTCAAGATGAAGCGGGAATTTTCCATTTCAGAGATCGAATTGATGGAAAACGCAGAAACAGGGGCATGCACCGTAAGTTAAAAAAAAATTGGAAAAAAATAAAATGCGAGCCATAAAGGCCATGTGGAAGCGTGAAGATCATACATTTGCGTTCCTTAACCCTCCTAGGTTGCGTAGGAACAGATTGAACGGCTGGAATCGCCTCACTTTGCACACTTGAAGGAGCTTCCGGTTGAACACCCGCTAGCCTTCGACTTCGCCTTGTTTGCATTAACGCTTAGCTCTCCAGCTCTCGGGATATTCCTCAGCCTAACCTCTAGTTGGTGAACACAATGGGAAAGAGAAACGGTCTCAATTCTCCATGGTTCGCTCGCTATTGGTTAGCAAAGAACAGGAGAAAAACAAGAAGGAGGAGAGAGATGTTGAGAGAGAGACTCACGTGAAGCTTACAGAGAGGCGTGAGTCTCAGAGTGGCTAGGGAAAAGAAAAATTAGGGTTTTTTTTACCTTTTCAAAGAGTTGTTTATCTTTTTTAGCCTAAACTAGGTCTCTCAATCTCTGATAAACATATCCCGGGATTTCAAAACACCCGAATGTTATCCTGAGAAACAGTTTGGCCTAACCTTAAACTCCTCTTAACCGTATCTGGAAAAAAACCCTAAAGTCCAAGCTATTGGGCCAGATAAATATTTATTATTTTTCTTGGACCCAAAAGGCCCAAAATAATAAATATTAATTATTTATTTTCTGGGCTTACATAAGTAACCCAATAAATAATTAATGAGCCCAAATGAACCATAATAATTAATCTTTAATTATTTATTTCTTGGGCCTATATAAATAACCCAATAAATAATTAAACATTAATTATTTCCCTTAGTTTATGCCCAGGTTAATTTCTTAATTATTCATACTGGACCTAGGCCCTGAATAATTAATTAACCAAATAAACTAGATAATTAATTTCTCTCAACTCCTATTTTATTTATTTATTTATTTATTTTATTTCAGTCCAATAATAAACTAGACTTCCTGAATAAAATAAAATAAAAAAAATAAAATAAAATCCTCTTCAACTGAGACCAATTCCTCAACCCAAAATAGTTAGGACTTACGGGCTATTCCGAGGACCAAAAAGACACATCGCCTTGGCTGCTAAAATGACCAAAATACCCATGCGATATAAATAGCTGTATTTTTCATTTTAAATATTTCCTAATATCACCATAAGGAAATATTGACCCCAAGGACAATGCTGCATTCGCAAAGTCTCCGACCTACAGGTGAAATGACTAAAATACCCCTCTACACATCGCCGTACATTTAGAGAGGAAGAAGTGTACTAACACCCCCCCTAAATGACATCTACCATCCTTAGGCTTCTAGTCCAATAATCCACGACTTCCTGGAGTGTTTCCGCTTTCCAAGGGAGCTACCCTAAAGCAAACATCCAAGTCATGTTTCCCAGGGCCCTGGATAATTTAGACCATTCGGACAACCACAAGGGGCGATATAGTGCAGAAACTATCTTGTATAAGTCTGTCTTAACTAACTAGTCACATATACCCAACATGCAAGTATATTGGCCCTATGATAGAACCTCAACTACAGCAAATCAAAGTATATGCTTCCAGCTTCGCTGGACCACCAACTCATACTCAAGTCGTAGAGTACTAGTCCACGCTGTAGCGGTAGTAGTCTAGGATTCTACCATATAGTACTTTGAGAAACCACTACTACAGGTCCTCTTCTACGTATTCGAAATACGCTTATGTCATGAAGTGAGTGGACTACCCACTGGCTAAAGGTAAGCCATTCCCCATTTGGAATTCATAACATAATAACCTAAACATGATGAGGTTCCCAATCTCATCAATAGGTTAAGAACAAATGTTTATGTGTTAAATAACCCGTGATCCATACCTTACTGTGAAAGACCACCATTCACATGGATCACTTATTTAAACACAATGGGTCTGTTCCAAACAAAAATCGTGCACAAACAAAAAGTAAATTCATAAACAATTTCTGAAAATAAATTCTTTTATTAAATAATTCGATTTTACATCAGAAACCTAGTCTAAGAGGGCATACAATCCAACAATCTTCCACTTGCACTCTAAAACTAGGTAAGTCCATAGGTGCCCACCCCTATGGCGTCTAAGTGTCTCTTGAATACTCTCTCAGCCAAAGGCTTGGTGAATGGGTCAACTAGATTGTTTTCTGAGGTAATATGCTCCACCACGACTTCCCGTCTCTGGATGAAATCCCGGATCAGGTGGTACTTCCTCTCGATGTGTTTCCCCTTCTTGTGGTTCCGAGGCTCCTTAGATTGCGACACTGCTCCAGTGTTGTCGCAATACATCACAACCAGCCTGTCCATATGTGGTACGACTCCAAGTTCTGAAAGAAACTTTCAGAACCAGGCTGCTTCCTTGGACGCTTCCGAAGCTGCCACATACTCAGCTTCCATGGTTGAGTCAGCAATACAAGATTGCTTGATACTCCTCCATGAAATTGCTCCTCCAGACAAGGTGAAGACATATCCACTAGTGGATTTTCTCTCATCCTTATCCGCCTAGAAGTCTGAGTTTGTGTATCCTGCAGGAACCAAATCATCAGCCCTGTAAACTAGCATATAATCTCTCGTTCCCTTGAGGTACTTGAGAATATGCTTTACAGCTTGCCAATGAAACTCCCCTGGGTTTAACTGATATCTACTAACTAAGCCCACGGCAAAGCAGATATCTGGCCTAGTACATAGCATGGAGTACATGAGACTTCCCACAGCCGAAGCATAGGGAATCCTACTCATTCTGTCCTTTTCGTCTTGAGACTTAGGAAAGTCTTTCGAAAAAAATGACAACCCATGTCTGCAAGGGATTAGAGCTCCCTTGCATGAGTCCATGCTGTACATGGCCAGCATCTTGTCAATGTATGTCGCTTGGGATAATCCTAACATTCTCTGCTTCCTATTTCTAAGAAGCCTAATCCCGAGAATGTAGCTGGCTTCTCCCAAGTCCTTCATACTGAATTGACTAGACAGCCAAACCTTTGTAGATGACAATGTCCCTACATCATTTCCAATGAGTAGAATGTCATCCACATACAGGACAAGAAAAACCACATTGATGCCTTCAAGTTTCCTGTACACGCATGGTTCATCTTCGTTTTGAATAAAACCATAAGACTTTACAGTCTCATCAAAACGAATGTTCCATGCTCTTGATGCCTGCTTAAGTCCATAAATGGACTTCTTAAGCTTGCAAACCATGTGTTCCTGGCCTTCAGCAATGAAGCCTTCCGGTTGGGACATATAGATGTCTTCGCTAAGATTTTCGAAAATTGCTATGGAGTTCTTGCTGGATTTTTTCCTGTAGAATAGAGAGGGTAATGGGCTACTATGCTTTAGGGGTAGAGAAGATTGGTTTAGGGTTAGATGGTGATGTTTAGAAAGACTCCTAATGGCTTTAGGTTTCTTGGACAGCAAGGCCGAAAATTGCAGCTTGTGATGTCTCTCATTTCTGCCGAATTTAGGTGAGTTTAAGGGGAGAAAATAATCTGCAATTTGCTCCCTTGTGCTGGCCGAAATATTGATCAAGAGAAGGGCTGATTGTGTTCAGAATTTTAGGCCAAACAAGGAGAAGTTTGAGAAGGCTTCTGCTGTAAGTGTTGTACGAAAATTCTGTGCAAGAGTGACGAGTTTTGGACTGTTTTGGCTGCTGTAGTTCTGCATAAATTTCCAAAGAAACAATAAGGGTTTTGGGCGCTGAAAATAGCTTGATCAACTGGGGTTTTTCGGTGGGTTGTGTGTGCAGAATTTCGGTTGGAATAGGAGCACAACAGCTGGCCGAAATTTCCTGCACAAAGCTGCCGAAAATCCTGTGTATAAGCTGGATGAATTTTTGTGGTTTTGTGAGAATAAAATTCTGGTTTTGTGCAGCTAAGGTAATCTGAATTGATGAGGAGTATTTAAGTGTTTTGAGCTAGGGTTTGGAGAGTTGGATTACACTTAAGAAGTGCTGGAATTTCGGACAGCTTGTGTTGACACAAAGCTGCCGAAATTCTGCTAGGATAAGGAAGAAAATCCTAGTTGAAATAGGGTTGAAATAAAAGTCTGATTTGCTAAGGGATTTAGGATAAGATTTCCTAGCTTTGGAAAAGTTTGAGTTGAGCTAGAGTTCCTCCAAGAAGTGGCGGCACTTGCTGGAAATTTTTCCAGATTTTTAGCTAACATTCTAGGGTTAAAATCAACAAGGTTTCCTACTAGAAAAATGACTATTTAATTCCAACTATCCATGGTAACATCCATTAAGCTAAAATCAAGCTGGAATTTTATTTATTAGCTAGGGTTTTTTTTTCCTTTTTCGAAAATCCTAAGAAATAAAAGCTGAAAATTAAAAGTGAACTTTATTCACATCAAAGTCCTTAAATTTAGGGAATAAATATAGAGACTTATTTCCTTGGAATAATGACACTAAAATTTCTCTAGGTTTGCTAGATCTTTTTTCGGCCAAGACATGGAAACTCTAAGGAAAGGAATTTTCAAGAAGAGAAACTAACTTCACAAAAGGTAGGATTCGAACTCGGGTCACCAAAGGAAATCACCAACCTCCCCGCTATTCCAAAACAACTCCAATACTAATTTTTCTACAGTCAGTTCTAGCCATTCCCCCAATACTCATCCTTCCAAATCTTCGACCAAACCTCTCTTATCCAAATCTTTAACAACACAGCTATTTCACAGCAATTAATTCAAATGCAAGAGCAACGGAAAAATTCACATGCATCCATGCAAATAAAATAATTCTAAGCTACCACATAAAATGCAAAATGCTATACAATGCATGACTTTTCCCCATAGTCAAAGGTGGTTTTGGGCGGGGTATTAAAATAAGAAGTCAGCAGGACTATTGCAGCCATTGCCTGTGCCGGAATGGAAGTGGGAGGAGGTGACTATGGACTTTGCAACCGGACTCCCCATGTCAAAGACTCAGAAGGATGCCATATGGGTAGTGGTGGATCGATTGACCAAGTCGGCCCATTTCATACCGGTAAATGTGAGGGACTCCATGGAGAAGCTGGCTCAGATTTATGTTCAAGAGATAGTCTGACTTCATGGAGTACCTTGGAGCATAGTATCCAACCGAGACACGAGGTTTACTTCTCGTTTTTAGGGAAAGCTCCAGGAGGTGATGGGATCGAATTTGAAATCAGCACGATGGTGCATCCACAGACTGATGGGCAATCAGAAAGGGTGATCCAAATATTAGAAGATATGTTGAGAGCCTGTGTCCTAGATTTCGGGGATAAGTGGATCGAGTGTGTGCCGTATGCCGAGCTATCGTATAATAATAGCTACCAAGCCTTAATTGGGATGGCACAATATGAGGCTTTGTATGGGTGCAAGTGTCAGGTACTGTTGTATTGGAGTTGGACGGAAGATGGTCATGTGAGCAAAACCAGAGAGGTCTGTGTCCAAGAAATGTTGGATAAAGTGAAACTGATTCGGGAAAGGTTAAAGGCGGCTCAAAGCCGACAGAAGAGCTATGCGGACAATCGGCGAAGGGATCTAGAATTTCAAGTTGGGGATCGCATATTTCTGAAGCTGACTCCAAATAGGGGAATATTAAAGCATCCGAAAGGCGGAAAGTTGAATCCGATGTATTTGGGGCCGTTTCTCATCAAGGAAAGAATTGGACCAGTAGCTTACCGATTAAACTTGCCGGATGGGTTGACGGGAATCCACGATGTGTTCTATGTGTCACAACTGAAGAAGTATAATGCGGATCCTGGTCATGTATTGAATGATGAGCCATTAGTGTTACAGCCAGATCTGAGCTACATGGAGAAGCCTGTGCGGATATTGGATCGCAGTGTCCAAACCCTGCGAAATAAGCAGATACCGATGGTTAAGATTCAGTGGGAGCACCATGGCACACAAGATGCCACATGGGAATCAGAAGAATGGGTTAAGCGGAAGTATCCCGAGCTAAAATAGAGGTATGCTTGAATTTTGGGACGAAATTCTTCTAAGGAGGGGAGGATGTGAAACCCCGGTCAAAACTAACCTTAGAGTAAGGGGGTTGGGATGCATATCATATTTTATTTCATGGTTAAATATATTTTCATATGATTTTTATGTGTTTTGAATTCGGGTTTTATTGTCTTGAAGTCTTGTTGGTGAGTATTGTGTGAGAGGGGCAAGATGGTAATTTTTGCCCGAGGTGAAAATAGGGAGATAGCTCTGTGGATTGAATAGAAAATAATTTTCTAGTGAAAATATCAACAAGAGTTGTTGTGGTTTAGTGGTTAGAACTTGAGAATTAGTTCTGGAGGTCTTGGGTTCAAATTCCATCATAGAAGCTTTAGCTAGATTAAATTTTATTTTTGCTTAGTGGAGGAAATTTCGGTCTTAGGAGCTTAGAGTAAGGTAGGGATGATGTCCTAAGAGAGACATGCTAGGATTATTCTCATTCCACTCTTTTGCCGTACTCAAATTTCCTAAAGGGAATTCTTGTTCCCTTGATCTTTGGTTTTACGTAGGTTTCAACTTCTTAGTTTGATCAAGATGTTCTATCCATTTTCTTTCCAGAAATTTCAGTAAAATGCTGTGATCTTTTGGGATCAAAATGCCCTGGTAAAAGGCTTCTCATGGTCTGAAAAATGTGGAAGAATGGTGGGAAATTCCAAGCGGAAAAATCCCTCTAGTAAGCTTGCTGAAATTTCACTCTAGACTAGTTCATCTGCCTTCATAGCATGAGCTGGAATTTTCCAGCTTGTTGTACCTTCAAAATGTCGAAATTTTTACCTAACATTCCCTCCCAAATGCTGCCAGAAAAATGATCTTTAGGATCAGTTTGAAACCTGAAAATTCTTGACCAATTTCGGACTGCTCAAAGTTGGAGCAAAACAGGAAAAAATTCCTGTATGAAAAACAGTTTTAAGAGTCCAAAACCAAGCTGTTTTCTTCCAGATCTTGTTCAGTACCTTAGCCATGTTTTTCCTTTATGAAGAAGGCTGGAAACCAGCCTTGAATACCCCTGAAATTCCCTTCAAAACTCACTGCAAATTGGTTTAATGTGGCAGCCGAAAATCTGCCCAGAAAAATTCCTGTTCAGCGAAATGCTGGGCAGTCCAAATTTCCAACTTTGTTTCCTATTTTTCTTTTGGCCGAAACACCAACCTTAATCTGTCAAAACCTTCCTTAAACCTCCATTAACAGAGCCCCATTGTTTCCCTCAAGCTTCTGAACGAAATTCAGCAATGGCTGTCCGAAAATCTCTCCAATAAATCCCTGCAATTTAGCTTGATTGGTTTCCAAAATTCCATCCATCCTTGTTTAGCAACCTTCCATAATATCTTACTCAAATGACCAGACATCTTCTTCATCATTGTGAACCTTAGTTTCGGCCACCATAAGCCACCTTGAATCGGCTTTAATTCCTCAAAAAATCTGCTCAACCAGTCGGCCATAGGAGACCTTCAAAGCTCTCTAAATTATCAAGATATCCTAGAATATTTAGTTTCCAAGTTCACCCCCTAAAAATATTCTCCAAGGATTGTGACAACTAACCCTTCATTTTCTCTTCCAAATTAGGAAAACAACTCCCTAAACTCTACAGAAATTTGGCCAGACCTATCCCTCACAAAATTTCAGTAGCTGCACAAGAACCAGCTCTCGAAATCTCTCAATCTCCAAGAACACACACACTACACCAAGAACACCTACCTCTTCCCTACACTTAATACCCTTCCAAACCATCTCAAATCCTCTCAAAAACTTCCAGATTTGACCTACTCACTGTTGTGAGTCCATCAACACCATTATTAACATCAAATTCCTCAAATCATCTTGCTACTTCGGATCAAAAGCAGAAATTTCTGTGAAGGACAAGAACATCTTCAAGGTAAATTTACTCTATCAACTTCATCTTCTTCAAACGTGATCTCTAGTGAGAACCTATGTGAATAAACATACTAATGATCTCTTCTCTCTCTCTCTCTCTCTCTCTCTCTCTCTCTCTCTCTCTCTCTCTCACGGCCGAAACTCCTCTCCCTTGGCCGGATGACTTCTTCTCCATAATCATGATCTCGCCATCTCCTTTGAACAAAGTTAGACACCTAAGAGTTGAGATCTACTCTAAACTCCTTCAAGGCGTTCATCAACCAGGTAAGTACCATCAATCCTTCTTTTAAACTCTAGAAGCATGTCTCTAGGGTGATAATGATAATAGGTAGATGGAGATAGGATTTGAGTATATATATATATATATATATATATATATATATATATTATTGAGATTGAAGTATGAATATATGTATGATTATGAAGGAGATGAGATTTATGCATGGAAGGATTGTCTTGGATGATTATATAATGATTTGAGGTTGATGCATGTCATAAGTAGTATATGTGATGAAGTATGCTAGAGATTATGTCATCTTTGGTGAATAGGGTTTATATTCATGATGGATTAATATTGAAGCCATGATCATATTTATTCTCGTAGGGGTTAGATCATGTGTTGATAAATTGAGATCTATGCTTATATGCATGATTTGGATGATTTGATGAATTAAAGGATTGTGTATGTATTGATTGTGGTTAGCCATAGGAATTTGATCATGATCTAGTTGTCCCCAAACAAATTTTTACTTCATGAATAAAATATTCAATAAAATAATTTCTCTTAATATTTTCGAAAAAAAACCCCCCTAGGAAGGGTAGATTTGGATTGTCATATATATAAAGGATATTTTAGTCAAACAAATAATGATTTTTGCTAGAAAAATAATATATATATATGTATGTATATATTACTTAATATATTGAGATCAATTAAAGCCTTTATGAAAATAATTACAATTAGTAGAATATATATTACTAAAAATTTAACTATTATCTTCTAATCAAAACTCCTTAAGAATTTATTTAATATTGTTCAAGTGAGACTCATTAAATTTATTTTCAACTAATTTTAGCTACCAATTATTTTTTAACAACTAAATTATTAATAAATCAATATTTTATTTAATACTGCCTAGAACTCTTGATCAAATAAACTCTAAATTTTCCCTAACAAGATTTAAGCTTTCAACTTATTAAATTTATTTCCCAAACCATTAATTATTTTAAATAATTGTGCTAGGCTCAACTCTTAAACATATTTACTTATTGTTTAACCTTAAAGCTTGGGACACTAGGATCATGGTAGTAGTAAGTTCAGTTGATTTAAAATTAAGGAAGTAGTTTGTGGCTTGAAATTGATTGTGATTTGTATTTACCCATGTGGGGTTAGGTCTGCCGTTGGAGACCTTGTTATTGTGAGCAAGAATTAGGTAAGCTTCTGCATAAAACCTGTTTGATGCAAATTGTTTATTATGGTAAGTCAAGTGTAGAGTGCATGGACACTCATTTATGCAAAGGCAATTGAGGGTTAAATCCTTTCTTATTTCAAACATTTGAATTATTTAAAAGCCAATGACCAGATTTACTCAAACTCAAACTCTTTCTAAAACTGATTTTGTTAAAGACTTTGGAAAACCTATAAATTGCCATTTTCATGTGGAACAGTATTTTGTTCATTTTATCCCAAGTGGGAAATGCCGTTGAGTACTCAATAAGAGTAGACTACTAGGACTAGTCTTTGAAGGGTTAGGGTAAGTCTCTCAGTAGGTGGCCACCTCTGAGGGGTGAGTCCTTCCTGGATAAGATGTCAGTCCAGTGAGTCGTGCCGGTCCGAGCTAGCAGTTTGTTTTCAGTCAAGTGACTGTGGTTTGCCGGAATGGACACCCGGTTGTTGTTTGGGTATAGAGAAGGAGGAGTATCTTGCCCAGTAGGCCGATCACCTACTTTTGTCAGTTTGCACAAAGTGTCGGCATTCTGACCGGTTATAGGGCCCAACGTGTGGTAACCCTTATCCTTTTCTTTCGAGTGGTTGATTTTATTACTTATGTATGGTTGGAAAAGCCAAAACGCCACTTTTATTTTTTACTAATGTTATTGCTTGCTAGTATTTCTCTTATAAAGGTTTCACACTTTGCATCCACGAACTGTTTTCACTAACACCCAAAGCACACACGGACTCACTGATATTTCTGTCTCACCACCATTTTATCATGATTTCAGGTCCATCCTACTATGGGCATGAGTAGCTATATATTTTCTGCTTTGGAAGAATTTTCTGAGGATTTATTTTATATAATGTTGGGAGAGCTGAGAGCGGATGAATTTTTATTATGGATTTGTTTTGAGTATTCTTGGATTTATTATTATTCCTTTTGGGTTGTAATAAATTTTAAGTTGAAGTATCATTTTATTTCCGCTATTATATTTGTGTGTTCTAGTTATAAAGATCCCTTGTCCTTTGGACAGGGCGACATCCCTGGCCTTGGCGGGCCTAGGTAGCGGGGTATTACATAAAGCACTCATGTTTCAGCAACTGAGAGGCGAGGCTGGAAACATGACCCATATGGGCATAATGCTCACTTCATCAAGGGAGAAATCAAATTCAGACAGCATCATTTTGAGCATAAGTGACCGTCCAAACACAGCATAAGGTCCCCCATGAAGAACCTGTTACCTATCAGCATCCGATGTGAAGTGAAAAATCAACCAGCCAGAAGCATGAGAGTGGACCTTAGATTGAACACCCCCAATGTTTAGTGATGTCCATGACTGCCTTCGTGCTAGGAAACCTACTTGCAAACATCCCAACAAGGCAGAACCCCAGCTTGCCCTCAGCATCCACGAAGTCCATTTCATCTATGTCAATGAGATTACTGGAGCTGGGAATATGGCTGAGTCTCATACCTTTCTGCTACTCGTGATTCCCTTTCACAATATTAGCTTAAGTACGAGTTGGATGATTGGTGACCAATGGTTTGGGAGGGGACAATGGATTCGATTGTGAGTTAGTGTTGTCCCCCACTAAGGGTTCAGGGGAGACAGAAGTCTCAGGAATATCAAAATGGTTCTGGTTCCCCACTTGGACAGATAAAGGGCAAGAGGGTAGGGACGTTTTTGGGACCTGTTGTTGGTTCAGTGTGACTGGAGGGATAGATGGCAGAGGGGTAGGGATTGGGGAGGTCACATTGGGTAGCTCCTTGGACTTATTTGCAGAGACTGCACTGGGTAAAGAAGTAGAAACAGGCCCCTCTTTGAACCCAAGTTTTCGTCTTTTGGTCTGGACCATGAGATCCAAGCCCTCAGATCAAGAGAGGGACGAGCCAAGTAGAAGAAGGCAGAGAACTGACACCAAGAAATAAGTTAATGTTTACCTAGGTTTGGTATACTAACTAACTGACAGTCATGGAAAGTGGGTGCAAATTGAAGAATAATAGGTCAAGAGAAAGGCAGATTAGGTAGGCTTGAAATCAGATATGATCTCTAGGGAGAATACCACATCTAATAACCCAGCCGGAAAGGACTGATAAACTGGTTTTAACATGGGAATAGTGGTTTATAAATATCAAATAAAGCTGTTTGAAGGTGTAGTAGGTGACCAGGGAGATAGGCTAAACCGAAGGACAATATATGAACCCTGACGAGAAGGACATACAGCCCACCACCTTTAGCCAACCAGCAACAGCAAGTATACAATAGAGTTCATATAACAACACCACAGACCGGGATATCAACAGTAAGGGTATGACAAATTTATAGACAGAAGAGTAAAGGTGGATAACAGGAGAGAGCTGAAGGATGACAGCAGCACCAACCCAACCACGATCATACATGACTCATTATACATATGGCACTAGAATAACCAAGTATCTAATGTACCACCAATACAACAAACTGTCTAGCATTCACAGCCGAGAAGGCAAGAGAGATATCATTCCAGAACACAAACGCATACAATATAGTTACCCAGTGAACAAAAAACCACAAAAGCATAAATTAACTAACCAACACGGAGTCGTTAACATGCACAACAGCTTGAAGATCAGCCATGGAAATCAAGAACAGAAAGTGAACTCAAGGGAGTTGAGAGTATCTCTCTCTACACTTTTCCATCGTGGTAAACTCTTTACTTTCCATGGGTCTTGTTCTGGCTTATATTGTACCAAAGGAAGATCAGGTAGAAGAAAATGACTAGTAAGTGAAAACATCATGGTGACTAAGAAGGTATGCCAATCTTCCTTATAAGTGCTTCATTTTTAATTAGTAGATAGCCTTCCATAACTTATACCATCTTAGCATGAGGAAGAGATCTAACTCTAGCCATATTTATTCTGGTATTAATTATTTATCTTTTTTTTAAATTTATCTGGCCTATCACATGGTTAAGAAGTGAGCTGGCAATGCTATTTCCATGCTTAATAATGTTAACACGTGTAAGTCATCTACGACAAATGAAACAGTAATGTCCATTTGAATCCAAGTTTGCTCATCATTTTAAGTGATATATTTTGATTTGACAGGGTTGCATAATATAGTTTGGAGATGTAGAAAGAAAAAAAAAACCTTTGGCATAAAAAACACATTAAATTTGAACTAAAATAATGAAATGTAATTTTTATGGACTATAAAGAGGCTTGCTTAAAATTTAATCCATACTATAGTACTAAATCCTAAGATATCTTTATAAACCAATATGTATGTGGAGTAGGAAGAGCAGATCAGTAAAAAATTAGCTTTGTTTTTACTTCCTTGGTCACATTTTTCTTTTCTTTTTTGGTTTGATGAAAGAAGAAGTTTCATTGATGAAAAAAAAGAAATGCAAGAAAGAGGATGAGACATCCTCAAGAATGTAAAATGAAACTACATCAATGTAGGCCTTCAATCCCTTTGTAAATCTATCAATGCTCTATTTTCATAAATAATAGACGCTATTGCCTGGAAAGATTATAGAAAATAATTGTATCACTAAGTAACTCAACAAGCATATTCTGATCTTTAGAAATCATGTTAATCCTTTTTACCCATATCAGACAAATTTTTTCAAATCAAGCATATTGCCATAAAATCCTCCTTCTCTTAGTCTTGTTATAACTACAAAATTTTATCTGCATGAATTGTAGAACTGTATTAGGAATACACTATTTCTTATACATTTGTGACTGAAGTTTCTAGTTTAGTTAGCATGTACTTGAAAAGACTGTCTCCTTCCTCAAGGCCTTTAGAAGGTTGAAGGGGCTTCCTTAGTTATTTTTTATATTCAACAAAAGTTGGTGCCACAAAATACTAGATAGAGATGGAGACGACTATAGAGATTATGTTTTCTCTGTTAGTTGGTAGATTTTGTTAACTAGTGAGTTAATGGGACAAGGCACAATTACTTTTACTCATTTAGGGTCTCATTAGAAAGTTATCTAACTACAATGCCTAGATCATAAGTCTAGAAATGAAACAAACAATCCCAATCTTGAGAGCTAGGAAGTTTTTGGATAACTTATGGCAGTTATTTTGGTAAAAAATTGCATTTGACCCTAGTATCCTGAAAGATTTGGTGCAAATTATTTCTTTTCAATAAAAATAATTTCAACTAGAATAAGTAGGACATTATTTGGATCTTAGTTGTTTGTATCCCTTAAATGGAGGAGGATAGTTGTGAAAGTTTAGAGAAAAAATATTAGAAGTGGCAATTTGGATGATAATACAATAGATATCTAAATCAATTTATGAATAAGTGGATATGGATGATTAAAATTAAATTACTAGATTTGATTATTTAAATTGATAGAAATTTGGGTCTAATTATTTCCATATTAAAGTAAAAAAGTCAATTAATTTCTACAATTTGAATGATGAGTTCCACTTAGGTCCCATCATTATTCTCTTTAATTAACAAGAATAAGATGGTAAAAGAAAATATTTATTTATTTGATTTAAGTGTGGAGTTCTATTACCACATGGATTCTACCTCTAATTTCTTTAATTAACAAAAACAAAGTGGTAAAAGAAAATGTTCCCTTATTAGAAAAATATAAATGAATAGATATGGATAAATGGACATTAATAGTCCATAAATGGATTTAAATGTATTATGGATGTATTTATCCCTTGGACCTAAATAGATTAGACTATATTTAATTCCATCTAAATCTAAATAGATATCCATTTTGCCATGTTTAAAAAAATATATTTATTTGAAGAAAGTAAACGTTCATTTTTGAATATCTCAAAATAGAAAATATGGATGGAGTATTATTTTTAAACTTTATACTAAACAGTTGGAGGATGTTATGAGGGAACTAAAGAGAGCTTATGCCCAAGAAAACTGCTTCCGTCTCCAACCTACATAATTACCAAAAAAAAAAAAAAAAAAGATGATCTGTTTTGCTTTGTCTTAACAGATTCTTGTAACCTTGATTCATTGCTTTCTAATATTCAGCCTCAAACATCTAGTGAATACTTTATGGAGGCTTTGTTTCTAGAGACAGAGAGAGACAAGGACATAATTGCAGTTCATGCAGTAATAGGAATGGTGTGATCACTTAGCTTATTCAAAGACAACTTTCTAGATAAGTTCTTTTATATAGGGATGGCTGAGCTGTTAGAGTTGTGTTCTAGAATCAATCATTTGTACAATGCATTTTGCACAATTAATTAATAAAAGTAATTTTTATCTTTCAATTTCTTCGTTGCATATGTGTATGCGTATAAAATTGATAGATAAAGTCCCTAGCACAAGTATAATATTAAGGAAATTATGATAGAGATCATAATGTGATATTCTTACTATACTATGTGATACTTTTGCTCAAATTATCCTATCATTATTCTTTTTAATTAACAAGAATAGGGTAGTAAAAGAAATGTTTATTTATTTGATTGAAGTGTTGAGTTCTATTATCACATGGATTCTACCGCTAATTTCTTTAATTAACAAAAATAAAGTGGTAAAAGAAAGTGCTCCTTATTAGAAAAATATAAATGGACATTAACAGTCCATAAATGGATTTAAATGTATTGTGGATGTATTTATCCCTTGGACCTAAATGGATTAGACTCTATTTCATTTAATCTAAATTTAAATAGATATCTATTTTGCCATATTTAAAAAAATATATTTTTAAAAGAAAATAAACGTTCATTTTTGAATATCTAAAAATAGAAATATGGACATCCAAATTCATATGGAAGGAGTATTACTGTTGAATTTCATACTAAACTGTTGGAGGATGTTATGAGGGAACCAAAAAGAGCATATGCCCAAGAAAATTGCTTCCATTTCTAACCTACACAATTACCCAAAAAAAAATTCGATTTAGATAATTTGTTTTGCTTTGTCTTAACAAATTCTTGTAACCTTGTTTTATTGCATTCTAATAATCGGCCTCAAACATATAGTGATTTCTTTATGGAGGCTTTAATTCTAAAGATAGAGAGAAACAAAGATATAATTGCAGTTCATGGAGTAATAGGAATGGATCCATCACTTAGCTTATTCAAGGACAACTTTCTAGATAAGTTCTTTAATGTGGGGATGGCTGAACTGCTAGATTTGTGCTCTAGAACCAATCATTTGTATAATGTGTTTTGCACATTTAATTAATAAAGACATTTTTTATCTTCTAGTTTCTTCGTTTCATACGTGTATGTGTATAAAATTGATAAATAAAGTCCCTAACACAAAATATAATGTTAAGAAAATTATGATAAAGATCATAATGTGAAATTCCTACTACACTATATAGTACGTGTGTTTAAATTATCCCTAGTCATAGTATTAATAAGATAGGACATCATTAATACACAAAGACTAGTACGTGTTACCCTTCTTGATTTGATCAAATGGTGGTTCTCACATCCTTGAGTATTGTGATACTCAAAGTTAACACGTGGATACTTGTTATATGAACAAGTTCATTAGATGACCTAGTTATGAGATAATCACATAGAAAACTATTTAGTACCAGTGATAGAATTTCATTATAGCAAATGTGCAAATATTCTTAAACTTGATATCTCCAAAGTACTTTGTTTACTAAGTATTGTACTTTGATTCTAATCTTTGGCGTCTCATTTGGGGCCGCCTATAGGATGGATATTAAGTGCCACATAAAATAATCGAAAGTAATTGAGAAGGTCAATAAAGGATTCATCACTCCTAATAGTATGGGCGTATATCTCACGACTACTTGTATGGAATCATTACTCAAGAAATTCTTAACTAAGGCGACTATTATTGGAAATAGTTTCAATTGATGCAAATGTTGAGTAATGGATTATGGAACAAATATAAATTAATTCGGGTTAGAATTAATTGTATTCTAGAGGGAGTTGACATTAATTCCATACTCTAAACCGAATGAGATATAGTATGCTGAAATGAGTTTATTATATTGATATTTTGCTATTGAAAGATTCAGGTCAAGCCACTTGACTTTCTAGACCTTTGGGTGGTTATGATGCGCTGCTAGATGTCGTTCTTGATTTGCTAAATATGAATTTATTAATTAGAGAATTAATAAATTAATCTTAATTAGAATTAATAAGTTAATTTTAATTATTAAGGATTATTAATTCTATTATGATAGAATTAATTCATATTTTGCTACCAATAGACCGAAAAACTTAATAGGTTACACACAATAGATGAATGGGTACTCAAGATATTATATGATAATGTTATGGGGTTAATTTAAGAAGAAATAATAAATATGGGCTAATTATAAAAAGTCATAACTAGTTAGGTTAAATTCCAATTATTAAAAGGCTTGTGGGCCTAATTGCAAATTTTATATCCAAAGCCCATAAAAGAAAGAATAAGGGAAAAAATGTTTTCTTGTTTCCTAAAAGGTTTAGAAAAATAAGAGAAATGGTTTCACGTGGCTAAGGAGAAGGAAATAGCTTAATTGTTTCCTAAAGAGTTTAGGAAACAATATTTGTGGATTGGAATTCTAGAGATTTGTGGTGGACACACACACACACACACACACACAGTGTGCACAGTACGCTTAAGATGATTTTTTTTTAGAAAAACGATAATAGCCATTTCTTTCTCGTCTTTCACGAAAAAAAAAACCATAGTAACATTTTTTCCTCTGTTTTCTTCTCCGTGAATAAATCCTAAAACTACTGCCAATATGCAAATTTTCTAATAGAAAATTTTGGTGGTTCTTGAATATATTTTTGTGTAGATCAATATTAGAGAAATTTTATTCTTAGAATTTAGTGGTTCGTGCTTGAACAAATTTCTGGAGGAATTCTTGGAGGGAGGAAAATTTTTAAAAGCTGTGTTTTTCAGGTAATAGATTTTTTCTCTCCCTCCTTACACGCTTAGTTACACATGAGTGATTCCTTTGAGTGAATTTCATTTTAATTTCTACTATGCATTAACTGTTGTTACATGATCGAAATCTAATATGAACATCATACTGCAACATTCTCAGCTAGTCTCTTTTGCGGGGGCTTGAAGCCTTTCTGTATAATTCCATCAATCTTTCTTCAGAGCACTTATGATCAGGTTCTTGCTTTTACCAAATTCAATTATTTATTTTTCTTAGCTTTTCTTCCACTTCCCCCATAACAATGGTGTCCCAAAAGGGTTAAAAAAAAAGATCAAAGAAAAGTTTTCCTCATACAGTAAGAGTGAATTGTTTGTAATGCAATATAAGATACAATTAATGATCGTATTTTAGTACTATTTAGCTCACTTCAAGAAAATATTACTTTTTAAATAATTTTTCCTTGGCATACGGTGTTATTAAGTAGTTTGTGATGTAAACCACTAGAGGATTCTAGTTCATTTTGTAATCGCAAGTTTAGGAGTAGTTGGATCTAATGGTCCCACACACTTTGGGGCCTTTGACATTACATACATGTCATGTTTGCCAAACATTATTGTGATGACACTTTCTAATGATAGGCCTATTTAGTTTTGGTATCCTAGAGGGGGCTGTTACAAGTAATGCGTTAGGCTATGGAGCACCTTTAGAGGTAATCTTCTTGGTACTTGTACTTTATAAATGTAAATAGTGGTGTTGATATACATCCACTCAATGTTAGAAAAGAAACTGGTGGACTACTAAACATAGTTATTTTCTCCTTGTAGAAAATTTGGCCACTGTTGTTCCCTTAATGCTCAGTCCTATCACGCATGATATATTTTGTGTTGTATTCGTTGTGTCTTGAGAAATTGTGATTATTTTGGCTTCATGTGTCTTTTGTTAGACTTTTGGATTTAATTCATGTGCATATGAATATTATTTAGCATTTGGACACGTAGACGTACATGTATCACTTAATTAATTATGTATGTTATTGTTATAAAGTTTAAGACATTTTTATAGTGATCTATACATAGGCTTGTTATCTTAATAAAGTATGGAGCTATTTATATAATGTGTAGAAATCCGAGGGTGTAAATACAGAAACTATGATAAACTATTTTAGCAATCACACTATAATATAAATACACTAGAGTTGTGGTCCATGATTGTACGTATCGAAAACCCTACTCACCTCTTGGAATTCCCATCTTTCTAAGAAGAAGAAGGTTGCATAAGTAACAATTAGAAGAACTAACACATCCAGATTTATGATAATGAATCATCTTCGATCAAGTTATTCTTTCACATCTTATTTATATCCAAATAATCTTTTGAGTAAGGCTTTGTTCTTAGGGAATTCAATTAAACGAATTGCATGAATCCCCATCAATAGTATCAGAGCCACCTTATATTGAATATTATTTTAATTTTAATTGCAAATCTTATTTGATTTGTTTGATTGATTAGGTCCTGTTACAATCTGATGGATCAAGGCTCGATAAAGTTTGTTTATTTATTTATTTATTTTTTTGGGTTTTGGGGATGGTACGAAGAACATTTGGTTTAGTTTTGATACATTACTACATTGCCCTTATTTTAATTGGGTTCTTGATTCTTAGATTATTTTTTGTTTTCTAATTGTGGTAATTGAACTAGTAAATCTTAGCCAAAGGAAACTTACCCATGTCGACCAAAACCACCTTGACCATATAAATCCATATGCTTGTAAGGATAATAGAACACAAAAGACTTAAATATAATAGGTTCCAATATATGATAATCCTTTGACCATGTTCTTTCCAAATCTGTAGCATTATATTATTATTTATCTAATAATTGACCATGTTCAAGTTTTTACAGTAAAATGATCCTTTCACAGGGATTATTTTTATTTTGGGATAAGGCATGGTTTTCATCCTCTCTTAGCATGCGGTTGATTCTGGTTTGTTACGACTATTCTCCCATGTGTGTATGATCATTTGTTGTGTGGATCATTTTTAATAAATCATAGTGCTGATTTGGGTAGTCATTGCAACAATTTTTTATTATTAAACCTCACTACAAAAAAATTGACTTTTGGCAATGCCAGAGAAAGTGTGGCGAAAGTGGCCAAAATTGTGGCAAATATGTTTTTGCCACGGAAATGCCACAATTTTTGAGGCGTGGGCGTTGCGGCCATTGCAAAAAGTTTGGCATAGTTGTGCAGCCGTGGGGAATACTTTTTGCCACGGAATTACCATAGTTTTGGAATTGTTGTAAATAAAGTGTGGAATTTGTTTATGGACTTTTGCCACAGGTTTTCCCAACAGTTATTAACTGTGGGCAATGATTTCAATTTTTTGTCATGGGTTTTCCAACATTTTACAACCGTGGGGAGTATTATTTGTTACAATTAAATTTTTGTTGGAAATAATCTTTTTTGTTACGGTTCTTTTCTAAATTGACATAACTGTGGGTAATGCCCATTTGCAACGATATACCTGCTGTTGTAATTAATATTTTTTTTGCCACAGTTATTTTCTAAATTAACACAACCATGGGTAATGCCCATTTGCTACGTTTTGTTCCTGTTGTAAATAATTTTTGCCACGGTTCTTTTCTAAATTGACATAACCGTAGGTAATGCCCATTTGCTATGATTTCGTTATACATAATTAATACTTTTTGCCACACTTTAAAGCTTCAAGAAACAAAAATGGTATGCAATTTTTGTACAACTTTTCATATTTTTTACATCCGTAGTGAATGAACATTGAATTTAATATGATGATATTGACAAATTGTTTTTCCTTCTACTTTAACAAGATCATGTACTATACATATAGAACTATGAAAACATCTAATATTAACAATCAACTATCATTCATTGAATAAACATTCAAAATGCCATCTTCCATTAATAATAACTTAATATATACAAAAAAAACTAAATGGAGTCTGATAAGTGCCAGGAATCTAATCCTTGATATTAGTTCAAAATAGTAAAAAAAAAAAAAAAACCACAATTGTAACCATGACATCCAATAGAAGTCATAAAATTTCATTGAGGACAAAAAATAATGCCATAGTTAAATGAACCTTCAACCACCTTGATCTTCATTCATCCTGCCATTAAGAAAAAAAAAAGGATAAGATTACTTCTTAATAAAGCTACAATCTGAACTGCTAAAGTCACTACAAAACTTGTCTCAAATATATATAATAATCTACTATAATATAAAATTTGGAATTATTAAGCACATAAGCAGCTTTGAAGAAATCTAATGTGCATTGACATAAAGTGAAACTTAAAATGCTATGTGTCACCAAATTTGCATGCACTAGACAAAGATCATTTAAAAGTGAATTACAGAAAATTCTTAACAATTCTAGTCCTAACAGGAAATCTCAAGTGCAATTGCCAGCAAATGATAAACACAGGAGGATCATAATACCCGATAAAATGAAGATGCATTACTATATCATTCAGGTGGTAATTTTCCAAAAGATAAACATCCAATAAATGAAGCCCCAACTTCAGCATCACCGTAACAACACCATATATAAGCTATAATATATGATCCACATATCATCATTATTTGAAAATAAAAGACTAATTAGACAAAAGCAAAATAGTGGAATTAATCTGTGAGTTCTTGCTAAAATGGTACTCTAATGTCAACCAAGTACAACAAAGTACAAGCAAATAAAATTTAGCCAAACAAAGGTAATGTCTTTGCTCTTTGCTCATGTTATTGAAATAGCAATTCCCAGGACCTCAGTAGAATACTAATTATTCAAAGCTAGTCCATGTTAACTAACAAAGTTATGCACCAAATATTAAAAGTATTTTCAGAGAGCATACATGGCATTTTCAGAATTTTCTGACTGAGATCATCCCAAAGATTGCTACTGTTTAAAATAGAAAAGAACACCTGGATGTACTACATATATG
Source organism: Voacanga thouarsii (assembly GCA_026120185.1). NCBI lineage: Eukaryota > Viridiplantae > Streptophyta > Magnoliopsida > Gentianales > Apocynaceae > Voacanga > Voacanga thouarsii. The sequence continues at coordinate 537,225 of JANUWF010001381.1, read as the reverse complement.
TCTCTATTTTAACTCCTTGGTGATTTCAGAAACAAAAAAGAACCAAAAGAACAGTATAGTTAATACTAAAGCAATTCTTCAACATCAGTTACTTACTTTTTCAAATCTTGGCCTTTCAAAAATTCAAATTCCCATAAAAGAATGATGAATGAGCAAATATTGCACATCATATCTCAACCAAAAAATAGACAAGGGGAAGTTTGAACTATACTGGAATAACCACATTATGTTCAAGGCTACATTATTTTCAAAAGTATACTTAGCACTCAGAAGTATGCTCAAAAGTATACTAAGCATTTTCAACATCACTACTCAGCATTTTCAGGTGGAAACTATTCAATTACTACTCAATATTTACACAGCATTTTCAGACACATACATAGCATTTTCAGCTGGAAACTAATAGTATTTTCAGCATATCACTACTCAGTATTCTCGTAGCATTTTCATACAGCATACACAAGCATTTTCAGCATTTTCAGCTAGAAACTGCTTCGCATTTTGTAGCATTTTTAGCTAGAAACTATATATTTAATTACTACTCAGCATTTACACAGCATTTCCAGACATTATACATAGCATTTTTAGCTAGAAACTAACAGCATTTTTCAGCATATCACTACTCAATTAGTACTTAGTATTTACGCAGCATTTTCATACAACAAACATAAGCCTTTTTACTATTTTCAGCTAGAAACTACTCAGCATTATTAGCATCACTACACAACATTTTAGAGACTATTCCAGTACAACCCTTTTAGCATTTACACAGTATTTTTAGCATCACTACTCAACAATATAGTGCATTTTCAGCTGGGAACTACTTAGCATTTTTGGCACACTAGCCATAGCATTTAGACAGTTAAGCATATTCAATACATGAGCTTTTAATGTATGATACAAGTGAGAGGAATTTACAGCAAGAAGTCTTTGTAGAGTCACCAGGTTCAACAAACTAATAACAGATACTATGCATTAATGTCTAACCATTTTCTATTATCTTCTAAGTCCACGTTAATACTAAAATCCCCTAAGCATTGAAGTTTAGATGAAGAGATGAGGCATGTGTTGAGATGGAGAATGAAGGCACTAATCATACCTTATCTGCTACACTCTCGTATTCATGCTCGTTCGGATTTGAATTAAAGCGTTGAGCACTTGAGGTATTGGTCGCCTAAAATGAGTAGAAAGTTATTTTAAGTATAAGATTAATTAGCAAGTAAGAATCCATTACAAACATCTATTTCAAACCTGGTGACCATTGTTTGTGCAAGGAAGGCTATGATTTTTCTCCATTGAAGCTGCTATTTCATCCACTCGAGCATTAAGTGTATTAATTTGGCCTTAAAAATTTCCCAACATGCTATCAAAGTTTGAGGCCAAATCAATTTGTAGTTTCTCCAGGTGCTTGTTCATAAACTTTTCAAAGCCAGAATACATGTTACTTCCACCACCAATAAGCATTGAGTGAGTCGGACCTAATCCCATTGTTCTGACATAGCCATGCCCCTCAGATCCCATAAATTCTTGGAATATTTGTTGTCTGTGTTCCAATGTACGCTCTTCAAGAGGCAGTTCCTCAAGCCTTGCACTCATTGCACTCTGCACAATGATACAAGTGTGAAGTAATTTTATGCATTATAAATAACATAATAAATAAATTTTATGCATTATAAATTTTACAATAAATAATATCTAAGAGGTAGTAGTTCGTTACAATTAGTCTGGCTGCTTCTGGATCTCTAATGATGCCATTTGCATCCATCCGTGTTTTCATATAAACAAATAGCGGATCTGTTTCCTCACATTTCTTTATCATCTGAAATATGGAAAGTGAAAACTTGTACCATTTATTTTTTTTTAAAAAAAATACTTCTGTTAATGTAGTATAATGAAAATGTGACGACTTACATCAGCTTGTATTACCGCAAATGGTATTCTACCACATCTGTGTGGAGGGCCATGCATTCCACGATTACGTTTATTTTTTTCAGTAGCTTCCTACCAAAGTGTAATAAATAACTCAGTCATTTTCATCAAATTAGTATAAATTGAGATAAACGACATTCTATCTTGACTAAAAAATGAAGTTTATTAATGGAGAACTATAGAAATCCAATTAAGGTTTGATTTGGATTGAACTAGTACTTGCACTTGCTCCAAACTCCAATAATCAACCAGCACTTTCCATTGCTCAGGCTCAACCCTTGATGGAACATTGGCTAAAGCCTCCTCTTTGGTTTTGTTGATAAAGTGGTTCTTCTTTAATTAGCTTTTCCATGATCTCCATTTTTCATCAAGTGACTTCATGCAATTAATCCTATATGCAGGAGGTACGGTGCTCTTTGACTTCATTCCAAAAAAAAAAAAAAAAAGAAGAGAGAGGCAAATGAAGAAAAAGTTAAGAATATACTTACTCTAATAGAATAACAATCATGACAAAAATTTGAGATAAAATGAGCCAAAGTTCTATATACTAGTAATTTACCTGAATATCTACCCAAACATGATCTAATATATCTTCTGAAATGTCTCTCCATGTCTTATAAGTAAGGGGTAGTCGGATATCGTTACGAGCAACATTACTAAGATAGGTCATGAAGATTGGTCTTGTAGGTCCAATTGGCTGCATATGTTCATTAAATGCAATCGAAATAGTTTCTCCTTCTACAAGATGATATATGGGCTCTGAAGGACCCTTTCCCTTTTTCTTCGTATTATTCCCATGTTCTTGCCCAGGAAAGGGAAAAAAAACAGAAATCATTAGTATTAAATTTGGACCACCAGCTTAGTGCAGTGCAATGTCGGTGAATGGATGCATGAGAAGTATATTTGACATTTGGAATCATAAAGCAGTGTTTAAATAGGTTGTAAGAAATTCCAGTATTCAAGCCGGGGGTACTGATCCCTTTATCAAATTAGTACATTTAAGTCAATGATTATTGTAGCACACAGCATATCTCTCACTCAAGCCTAGAATGAACCAAAAAAAGCCATGTGCTAGCAAGAATTTTTAAATTTTAGGACTGATATTGTACTCTGGCATTATGTAGCTGCCCATTTTATCCTTAAGCAAGATTTTTCAGTGTATCTACATTTTAGTTCCACAAACTGTGGTGCAGAAAGATTACCGAACAAGACATTTTGGGACTAAAAAATGGAAGTACCAAGCCAGAAATTTCAGGACAGAGTAGAGCATCAATCATTTGAGGAACAAGGATGTGATGTGTGTGGGATTATGGAAGACTTTATAGTCCATAAAATAAAGGAAAAGATTGCAACTAAAGTAGTATTTGTCACTGCCTTATAAATCCCATCAGTGAAAATTCAATGACATATGCCTTATAGGTTAAGTTGTATCAACTCAGACAAGAAATGGAGCAAACATATATTGGTAAAAGTCCATAAATGCTCTTGAGAATCTGGGTGTAAGAAACAGAAAGTAGATCCCTAAGTTTGTTCCATTTCAAAAAGCAGATATTTAATGACTTTACTTTTCAGAAAATAGAAAACAGAAAAACAGAAAGCAAATATTTAAGAAATAGAAAGTAGTCACTAAGCCCTTAAACATTGGAGTTGCCATCTCAAGACAATACTTCTGTGCTTTTATATGATTTTCATTAGCATTAGCATATGCACCAAAAAATTTTGAGATTTTCAACATGTTCCTGCCAACTCTTTCTGTCATTGTTTTCCTCAATTCAATTGCCAGATTTCCAGTATGCATGGCATAGAAAAAGAAATGGGGTAAAAAATCAGTAAAGTAGTATGTGCCTACCAACACTTGTGAGTAGTGTCTTATGAAAAGTGAGAAAACATAATTTCTAGATGACTGCCAACCAGAATAGTGCCGAAATGTGGTATGTTGTCATGCTTTTCAGATAAATATATGACTGATCCCTTTATCAAATTAGTATGTTCAAGTTAAACTGCTCCACTAATCCCAATGGAAGTGCTTGCTCATGGGGGAGGTACATAGGGTAGTGTGGTCCACTTGAAGGTAAAGGGAACAATAGAGCATTTAAGGGAACAGAAAACTGCAGACAGTTAATAATAGTAACCACTTTCAAATCCATTTTTCTTTTTTCTTTTTTAAGTGGAGAGTCTATTCCACATATATAGAATTATTCTGAGATAAGTATCAGTTTTTGGCATCTCAGTGAACATTTCAATTAGCAAAACAATTGTAGTTTGCGCCTTATATAATACCCACTCCACCTGGATTTAAATGTTAGAACCTATGTTACACCTTACAGAATAGATACTGTTGAATTATTCTCTCTCATAAAAGCTTAAATAGTTAGAGAAAGCTGTAATTTAAATGCTCAAGTTTGCACCAACATGTTGGTTAGATTTCTTACAACATGCCCAACATATGTAAAATTTCCGTTCATATTGGTGGTAGCATAAATTCAAACCAAGACCTTTTTAGATTGCACACTAACAATGCCGATAGATACCACATCATTTAAAAGCTAAGCTAACAGAGTGTAAGTGTAATTTACAATTCAATTTAAATACTCAAATAGCTATCCAGTTCTATATAATATGGGGCATATATAGCTGCTTGGCCCTTGCGTAGTGCGCTATATCCTTCTATACTTGATGAAGAGGAGGATATTAATTTTGTAACCACAACCTTTTATTATTGTTATTCTGGAATTTTCTACCTTTTATATATATCTAATGTTTTTTTTTTATCTTTTTTTTTAATCTAAAGTAAGTTATGAATTTCTTTCTTCCATGAATATCACATGATGTCACTTCTACGAGGACTTGAAGATAACTCAAACATTAGAATTTCACTTTGTACAGACCATTTCAGCAATATATTACAGCTGATACAATGTTGCTTAATTAGGAAGCAATGGTGGATCTTAGAAGAGAAATGTGCCAAGATTAGAAGAACGGAAAGAAAGACTATGGGAAAGAAAAGAATTCAGTTAGAGTAAGATTAAAGAGGCAAAACCTCACAACAAACAACTTTATTTCATAAATCAACTGTGGCTTCCTAATGTAGAACAAAAAGTACTTCAAAGCTAAGAAAGCTTCATCATTAAGAATAAATCCTAAGAAACTAAATCATTGACTAATGCTGCATGCTCACTGTATTTCAACCCTAATGATAACCTAGAAACATCTGAGGATTCATTTAGGGCAGGGAGAAAATTACCAAAATAACCTGCAAACAAAAACCCTAGAGAAACAAATATACTATTGTTACAATATTTAATAGTGATCTTTGAAATCCTCCAAATATTGTTCAGTGACTTATAAGTGAAAGTCTTCACAGACCTAAGCAGATATGGCACAAACATGTAGATGGTGAATTATTGGCATAAGAATGCATTCACCAATATAGAAGCTATAGGAAAATAACTTCACACATCAAAACCAAAAAAGACACGTGCAATAAACTACAACTAGATTTTAAAATTAAAAAGAAAAAAAAAGAGATTGTCATGGAACTTATTCATCAAATTGCAAAAACAAAGGAAACCAGAGAATGCATTTTCAACTCACCAAAATTTTTTTTCTTAAACTTCATGTGCACAGGTCTGATATCAACATGATTCCTCATAATCACAGAGAGAGACTATCACGTGTATCACTTTCAACTGAACCAAGAATAATTGTCTTAAGTATTTAGGGAGCAAAGAACTGATGCTAAATGGATTCCTTGTAATGATACAACTAAGATAGCAAATAAACTTAAAATTCTCCATTCAATATTAGGTCATTTCTCATGTTCTCATTCATTTAGATTTTTAAATCCTCTGAAACATCAAATTCTCCCAGCTTAGGCTAAAATAGTATGATGGTATTGAAAGAACACTAGAAGAAATAAGGCATACGGATGAGGGAACAAAGGGGACAGTTTCATTCTAGTGAGATGTTACTTAGGCTAATTTTGTTTTGGAAGAAAATGAGAGAACAACATTTTACTTATTTTTCATGCATTTAACAGATTCCAAAACTTCTCCTAAAAGAATAAAACAGATCTTCTGTTCTTTGAGCTAAAAGTTTGGACCATCCTTAAAGTTCCAAAAGTTCTGTTCATTTTATTTTGTTTTCCAAATTTTCCCGCAAAATTTTCAACTCATCAAATGAGATAGCAAATGAGCTTGGTTGAAATAGCTGAAATACATTTTATTCTTAATTATCCTAACCAATCCCTACATTCTCAAACAGAAAAGGCACATTTACAAAGATATTAATAGCTGAGATAATCCCCAAGAACCATCCATGGACTTAATCCATTCAGCACACAAAAGTTCGAAACCCTTAGCACACAGAAGTTTACCCTCAAAGGGCATCAACATAAACAAATACTTGGGATAAAAAACCCATCATGTATCCCAAGAAATGGGCCAATTATTTTCCTTCAATTCCAATAATTACTAATTCAACATCCATTGACTTCAATGGAATAGTTAAGCAACAATTGATAGTAATTTTAGTGCTTCCATGATAAAAAAATTAAGATGTACCTGCTTCATTAGTTGGCTGTGAAGCTGTCGTTGTTGCATCTAACATGTCATTTCCAGGCTGACTACATACATCAACTTCTTCAGGTGGGTCTCCAAAAGGATCAAAAGTGTTTGCATCATCAGCTTCAGAACCATCATGACTATGTATGCTGTGGGTGACATTAGAAGCAACAGCTAATGTTGGATCATCATTTGCAACATTCACCTCGACTGATGTCGAAGTAGCAGCTATTGTGGGCAAATTAGATGGAGCAACAAATGGCGTTGGACTAAAAGAAGCTGCTATTTTATGTTTTTGAATTGGAGGTGCAATATAAGTATTTCTTCTGGTTGATATAACTCCAACAAAAGTAGGTGGACTAGTAACAGCTGGAGAAGGTGCTGATGGATTAGAACTGCTTGGATGTGATCTTGTTGCAGGGCGTCGTGGCACAAGTGACTATTGTGCTGGCTGTTTCTCGAACTGTGCTTCAATGTGGAAGCTACTTCTTAGGCAGTTACTGTCTTTTGCTATGTCAGTTTTAGCAGATAGCTTTTCCTGTAATAGTTTCTCCAACATCATCACACCTCGAGTCTTTCTTTTTGACATATTCACCTATATAATATGTGAAGAAAAATGAGAAATTAGTATCATAACATTAAGGAGGAGTTGAAAATAGAGGGTAAGATTAGCAAACAAAATTAAATGATGTTCGAAGAATGCAGAAAAACAACAAGAAAATTGAGAATTCATATTACAAAAGTGACAATGTAAGATAGTGAACATTTGCAATATATCTTCACATAGTGAACATTACAAAAGTGACAATTTAAGACCATACATACTGAACATTCAAATGTGTTCAGAAAGACAAAACATAACCAAAAATAAAGTAAAACTAATGGGTAGTCCAGTCGTAACTAAAACTACTGGCCCTATTCTTCATAACCAACACTTTCTGTTTCTATATCATTCTTCATGTGAAGCAATTTCATCAATTGCCATTGCTTCTGAGCCTTGTTGAACCCAGATGTTATCCTCTTCCTGAATTTCAACATTGTCATCAAGGTATTGTGAGGAACAAGGCTCAGCTTCAGACATATGCAGATTCGTATCAAATTTATCTCTTGGAGTCATTTTCATCACAACTGCCCAATCTGGTTCAATAGGATCTAGCACATAGAACACTTGTTCTGCTTGAGATGCTAGTATGAAAGGTTCGTTTGCTAGGATGTTGTCCTTGTACATCAAATGATTGAAGTTCACCGAAGTAAATTTAAACATGTCCTCCTTTACTCCTCAGTGATTTTCAACCCAATCACACCTAAAAAGGATGAACTTAAATTGGATATTATAAATCAACTCAACAATGTCTGTCAAAATCCCATAATAAGTTACATACCCAATGATTGGATTCCTATCTTTTCTACTAGTTAAACTAAGTGTTGCAGCCTTGACCATAACACCACTATTTTGAGTAGTGCTGCAAATCTTAGAATTTTTTGTCCGAAAACGATATCCATCGACAATATATGACTTAAAGCGTCTCCCATCAAGATTTAGACCATCAGCTAATACATTTATTTCTTCATCAAACATGGCATTATATTTCCTCCTCTGATCTTGAACCTGCATATACCATATGAATAAGTTGAAATATAATATAATTCAGAAGATATTAATATTAGTTTCAATTCCCAACTAAGTTTTTGACTTACATAGGTTTTAAACCATCCATGAAATTGTTCATTGTGAAGGTTCTGGATATAATGATCACTGGCACGTGGCATCGTACTTTTAAGTTTTGAGATATGTATGCTGTCAAATAATGGTGATAATGTTAGATTGCAAATGCCAATTAGTGCCTCAACTCTTAAACTTGAATACATTTCCACTTACTCCATAAATGACTTTACAGCGGGTGTATTCATGAGGACATATCTATGGGCTTATTCCCATGTTATTCTATCAAATCTTACATGCTTGCCCTTTCCCACAACGTGACCAATATTATCTGAATTGCCACATTTTCTTGAACAACAATTTGTTTTGTCTTGCACATCATTCAAGTATCTAGAACAAAAATTCATGCACTCTTGCATCATATACCCATTTGCAATTAATGCTTTTAAATGAGCACGATTACGCACATACCTCTTCAGTGTAAGCAAATACCTACATGTAGTTGTGATAAATGAGGCTACTAATCATAAATCTGAAATTAATGACAACATTGAAGGTAATCCAATTCAAACTTCTCAATAGGGTACATCCACCTATATTGAACAGGACTAGCCAATATTACTTCCTCAGCTAAATGTATAGGCAAATGTTCCATGACATCGACACAAGATGGAGGGAATATTTTCTCAAGATGATAAAGAGTGAGAGCAATTCTATCTTGAATATATTCTAGATCATTCATGTGATTAGTCTCGGAACACAATTGTATAAAGAAGTTGCTCAACTCTATTAAAGGCATTGCAACATTTTTTGGAAAAACTCTACGAATAGCAAGGGGAAGAAATTGCTGCATAAGTATGTGATAATCATGGCTTTTTAGCCCTGATATACTTCTTTGTTGCAAATTAACACACCTAGAAATGTTAGCTGCATAGCTGTCTGGAACCTTTACTCCCTTTAACACCTTACAAAATACCTGTTTTTTCTCCTTGCTTAAGGTGTAACATGCAGGCGATATAAATGTTCTACCATTCTCGGTTTGAGTATGCATTGATGTTTGGATTTTCATTATCTCTAAGTCACGCCGAGAATTTAAAGTGTCCTTAGTTTTTCCTTGAACATTGAATATTGTGCCCCTAATATTATCATAAAAATTCTTCTTGATATGCATTACGTCAAGATTATGAGGATATATTTTATCCTTCCAATAAGGCAACTCCTAGAAGATGCTTTTTTTCTTCCACTTGCAATCTCTAGATGCTTCAACTTCACCTCTTTTTCGTTTTCTCAAATCATCCACCTTGTATTCTGTAAGAACACTTTGAAGTTGTTGCTCAGTTCTAGAACTAGACATTCGATCCGGTTTTAAATCATACTCTCTTGTGCCATCAAAAGAAACCTTGTCCCTATGAAATTTATGATTTGTAGGTAAAAAACGACGATGACCAATGTAGCAAAACTTTCTAGAATGCCTCAACCAAAGGGATCGTGTTTTATGTTGACAAAAAGGACAAGCAAATTCTCCCTTAGTACTCCAACCAGATAACATTGCATACACTGGAAAGTCATTAATTGTCCATAACAAAGCTGCACGTAATTGAAACATGCTATTAGTTGATGCATCATAGGTTTCTACTCCATTGTTCCAAAAATCTTGAAGTTCCTCAATAAGTGGCTGCAAATAAATGTCAATCTTTTGTCCAAGACCTTTTGGACCATCTATGAGTATGGAAAGAATGAAGAAAGATTGCTTCATACATAATTCTTATGGCAAATTATATGGAATAAGAACAACAGGCCATGTGCTATGAGCAATAGACAAAGATTAAAAAGGATTAAAGCCATCTGATGCGAGCCCAAGTCTTATATTATGACTCTCAGATGCAAATGATGGATTCCTATCATTAAAATGTTTCCAAGCTTGAGAATCAGCTGGATGTCATTGTATGCCATCTTGCGTTCTTTCCTTATCATGCCACTTCATTAATGATGCAGTTTTTGATGACATAAAGTATTTCTAGAGCCTTGGCTTCAATGGAAAATATCTCATCTGCTTAACTGCTTTCTTGCCTTTAACTTTATATCTTGCAGCATTACAAATTCTACAACAGATAAGATCTTTGTCCTCATTTTTGAACAACATACAATTGTTAGGACATGCATCATACATCACGTTAGTGAATCCAAAATCTTCAGTAATCTTCTTAGCTTCGTAGAATGATTTGGGAAGTTGTACACCTTTGGGAAATGCATTATTAAGCAAATCAATCAACATTGTGAAACTTGTATCTGTCCAACCACCAATAACTTTCAAATGTAACAAGTTCACAATAAATGAAAGTTTTGTGAATCTATCACATCCTGGATACAATTCACATTCAGCATCTTCCAGAAGTTTCAAGAAATCCCTAGTTTGTTTATTAGGCCCACTTGATTGATCAGTGTCAGAAGTTTCCACATTACCTATATTTGGAGCCTCGAATGCTTCATGAACCATATCAACCATGTTATCTCGAGTAATCGAATTGAAAGAGCTTTCTCCCTCATCCCTAACTATTGTGTCCACATCGGTTTCCCGATGAAAACCTCAAAGGGTATAGTTATTCATGAAACCATGAATAACTAGGTGAGCTTTCACAACATCCTTTGACAAAAAGAAACGATTCCCACATTCCTTGCAAGGACAGTATACCAGTGAATGTTCATCCTTGAACCGGTATGCAAATACTTAGAATTCATCAACCTTTCCTATATACTCATCTGAAGTCCTTTGTTTTGAATACATCCAACCCCTATCCATGTTGACCCAAATCCTTTGATGAATTTTAAACCAAAAAAAAAAAAATCCGACCAATTTCAAATCAATTTAATTCAAGAAAGACATTCAATTCTAGTTACTAATTTAAATTGATTTACAAATTGTCCACCTTCTATTCTGAACAAGATCCATAAAAAGCATGCAGATTCAAAATAACATTCCCAATTATATCCTAACTATTGAAGCTACCTAACAAATTCATTCTAAACTATATTCTGCAATTAAAAATTTGGACTTGCCACAAAATAAAATAGTTAATAACAAAGTTTTCAGCAACAACTAAACCATATAAAGAAGAGGAATACCTTTGCTAGTAGTTTTGCCCAACGATTTAAAGCTTCAAGTTCTCTTTGTTTATCAACTTCCTAAAAATAAAATGAAGAAGAATAAAAACATCAAAGGCAAAAATCCCTTAGAAGAGCACAACTCATATAAGTAGTATTGACATATACAATATCATTTTTAAGGGAAGCCATCATTACCGCTATGCTATGTACACCTTTACTAACCATATGGTAGAAGCCCTTTCTTAGTGTATTGATGCATTTAACTATATCCACCCACAGTCCTACCAACATTTGTCAAATGCATTAGAAGGGGAGATTTAAGCAAATGCCACACAAAAAGAAAAACAAAATGAAACATAACAAAGTACCAAGACTACTGTGATTATGTGACATAGATTTTAGCCTTAGAAGAAGTGCAAAACACAAAAATACATTATAACAAGAACTTCAAATCAAAAATAATTTCAAGGATGTCAACTCAGTTATCTCGAATGAACTTCACCTCTTAACATCTTTTACATATATTTACCCCTTCTCTAATTACACGAAAGAAAATGCACCTACAATAAACAAAGGGCTCATACTTTAAAGTGTAAGTATTGACAAAACCCATTTTTAATAATCTAAGAAACTGGCATCTAATTCAGAATACATGCTTTCAAACAAAGCTGAAACACAAACTTACCTAGCATAATAACAAAAAAAAAAAAAAAAGAGACCTTAGCATTCATAACAATGCACAATGTATTGAAACATTTCTAAGCTGCAAAAAAAAAAAAAAAAAAAAAGCTTTGAAGATCAGTAAGATAACCAACAAGGAACCCAGATTCCTTCGCACAAGATCAAGCAGTTCACAAAATCATAGTCTATGACAGTTCACCTATAGAACACTAAACTCATTCAAGGGGCCATTTCAAACAACATATATAATAGAATATTTTAACAAAAACTAAATTATGAAGAAGGTCCGTCAAGTCAAGTCCATGAACCAGACATTCATCAAGACCTAAATAACAAGAACAAACGAGAATCGGTAAATCTAAAAGGTACATTTTTAGCCTGTAATCAAGACCCACATTGTCAATTCTAATAGCAATTTTAACTTTTTATCAACACCCAGACAAAAAGCAGAGATGGGTACCTAGAAAATCTTAGTGCTAAGTTTGATACTGCAAACCACACATTTGTTTACCTCTTCGAAAATGCAGACAAATTGCTGAAAGACGGAAGATCTTACCTTCAAAAAGGAAGAGCAAAGGAACTCTTCGAACCACCCAAGCAGAAGGTTGACACCTGATTTGGTTACAGACGGGCAGATTTTTGAGAGATTGGCTACAAGGGTTTAGTGGTTGGCGGGAGTGAGTGTTGTCGGAAAGGTTGCACAGGCACGCGGTAAGGAAAATGAAGCCAAGTAAAGTAAAGTCATTTCAATTTCAATGGTATTTTATCCTATTTTTATTATAAAATAAAATTTCACATTACTTAAAAAGTTTTGATTTTTTTTTTTTTTTGCAAAGATATCAAATTAATTTCATATGCAAAACTAATTTCTTAGCATTATCGAATCTAATTAATTTTTTTTCTAAAAAAAATTCAAACTGATAGTTGTAGCGTTTAATTAATAATCTCCTAAATACTATCAATTCTAAATATTAACTATATTTTTGAACATCTAAAATCAATCATAATATAAAAAAAACTAATAAACCTTATATCAGATCAATGCCCTTATATATTTTTTGTCCTCCAAAAATCGGTAAAAAAAAAAGAGAATTATTTTTCATTAAGAAAAATGTAAAATTGGTAAGAATAATAAAATAGACTTAAATAAACAAAGTATCTAATTTATATTTAAAAAATTCATAAAGGAATCTTATACTATCAAAAAAATTTAACACAAGAATTGTTGATAAATATTACTTTTTTATTTAATTAAATAATATGACAATATATAAATGAGCTAAATAATATTTATCTTCTACTATAGTCATATAACTAAAACGTAGATCATTCTCCCCTTCTCCTTCCATAATCAATCATAATATCTAAAAAAATATCAAAAACTAACGCATTTACAAAGATAAGCATATCAAATTAATAATTCAACCATTAGATTTGTTAAAATTTCCAGCAAAAGTATTATGACAAAATTTGAAGGTAATCAGATATATTTTGGCACATAATCTAACATAATATCTAGAAAACTATTCAAAACCTAACACATTTACAAAGATAGACATATCAAATTAATGATCTAACTCTTAGATTTGTAAAAATCACTAAGAAAAGTGTTATAACAAAATTTGAAGGTAATCGGATATATTTTGGCACTTAATCTAGCATAATATCTAGAAAAATATCCAAATCCTAACACATTTTTTAAGATAGGCATATCAAATTAATGATTCAATCGTTAGATTTGTTAAAATCACTAAAAAAAAATGTTATGGCAAATTTTAAAGGTAATCGGATATATTTTGGTACATAATCTACCATAATATCTAGAAAAATATAAAAAAACCTAATGCATTTACAAAGATATGCATATCAAATTAACGATCCAACCGTTATATTTGTTTAAATCACTAAGAAAAGTGTTATGGAAAAATTTAAAGATAATCAGATATATTTGGTACATATTCTAACATAATATCTACAAAAATATAAAAAACCTAATGCATTTACAAAGATATGCATATCAAATTAATGATCCAACCGTTATATTTTTTTTAAATCACTAAGAAAAGTGTTATGACAAAATTTGAAGGTAATCGGATATATTTTGACATTTAATCTAGCATAATATCTAAAAAAAAAAAATCCAAATCCTCACACATTTTTTAAGCTAGGCATATCAAATTAATGATCTAACCGTCGTATTTGTTAAAATCACTAAAAAAAAGTGTTATAAAAAATTTGAAGATAATTAGATATATTTTGGTACATAATTTAGCATAATATCTAGAAAAATATAAAAAACCTAACGCATTTACAAAGATAGGCATATCAAATTAACGATCAAACCATTACATTTGTTAAAATCACTAAGAGAAGTGTTATGGAAAACTTTGAAGGTAATAAGATATATTTTTGTACATAATCTAGCATTAATATCTAGAAAAATATAAAAAAACCCAACTCATTTACAAAGATATGCATATTAAATTAACAATCCAACCATTAAATTTGTTTAGATCACTAATAAAAGTGTTATGAAAAAATTTAAAGATAATAGGATATATGTTGACACTTAATCTACTACAATATTTAGAAAAATATCCAAATCCTAATGCATTTACAGAGATAGACATATCAAATTAATGATTCAACCGTTAGATTTGTTCAAATTACAAAGAAATGTGTTATAACAAAATTTGAAGGCAAACGGATATTTTTTTGTACACAATCTAGCATAATATCTAAAAAAAATTCAAAACCTAATGCATTTACAAAGATAGTCGTATCAAATTAATGATCAAATAGTTAGATTTGTTAAAATTGTTAAGAAAAGTGTTATGACATAATTTGAAGGTAATTGGATATATTTTGGCCAAAATCTAGAATAGTGTCTACAAAAAAATCCAAAATCTAGCACATTTACAAAGATAGGCGTATCAAATTACCGATCAAATGGTTAGATTTGTTAAAATTTCTAAGAAAAGTGTTATGACAAAATTTGAAGGTAATCGGATATATTTTGGCCAGAATCTAGAATAATATCTACAAAAACATCCAAAATATAACGCATTTACAAAGACAGACGGTTCAAATTAAGGATCCAACCATTATATTTGTTAAAATTACTAAAAACAGTATTATAAAAAAATTTAAAGGTAATCGGATATATTTTAGTGCATAATCTAGTATAATATCTAAAAAAATATTCAAAAAAATAGGTAATTGGTCCAAAAAACTATATAAAAATTAATAAAATAGTAATATTAAGATTTGAGCACACAATTACTTGAATATATAAAATTACCTCAACCATGGTATTTAATGAAAACTTCCATTTGATGTTGAAATTTATTAATATTTGATAAAATAAGAAAAAATATGCATTTTCCACAGCTTAGTAACACTGTGGGTAATAAAATCTATTTATTCACAATTTCAAATCTCTATGGCAAAAATGTATTTTTACCCACACAAATTTTAAATCTGTAGTAAAAAGTAACTTTTATCTACAGAAATATAGCTGTGACAAAATAAAGTGTTACAAAAAAGGTTTATATGCCACAGAATTCACAACTGTGGTAAAAACTGAGCTTTCACCACAGATTTTTCTATGTTGCAAATAAAAGCGTTGCCAAAAACCACTTTTTTTGTAGTGCCTATATCTTTAAGGCCATAATTATTTTTATTTTGTTTAAATATTTTTGGTCTTAGATTATTTTTAGGTTAATTTATACATTATGTGTTTTTTACATTTATTTTGTCTATTTGGATATACATGCAAAATATGAATTTAAATCTTCTTAAAGTTAATAATTGATTACTGTTCATAACAACTTAAGGATACTTAATGAGTGTCTATTAGTTTATGTTGATTGGTAGAAGTGGTATCTTACCAAAATAAGCTCTCCAATGGAAGCTTTTTGGCAATGCACTAATTAGATGTTGTGTTTTGTGCCAATCATGCAGATAGCAATTGGCCCAAAGAAAGTTTGCTATTATCAAGTTGATAAACTCAAACACATGTAGTAATGAACACGTAATAGTTATTAGGTGTTCGTAGTGAGTATTATGTTGGCCTAAAGGAAGACTTAGTATCTAACTAGATTTTACTACTAGTGCTTAATTACTATACTAAGGAGATCACTTGCATGGTAAATTTCTGTCCGAAGACTAGACTTAATATTGCACCAGTCTTCTTGTGATAGAGTTGTTGTTATGAATTTTGCCCATAAGGTATAAAAGTATATTTTACCTTTATGTGAGTGAGCTTTAAATTTTTTTTTTTATTTTCTTGTTCTCTGTTTTAATGACCAATATCCAATTTGAATAATATTCCGCCACTAAGTGGTACAAATTTTAAAGCTTGGAAGGATAAGGTCCTAATTCACCTGGAATGTATTGATCTAGACTTAACTCTTAGGGAGCCACATCTTGCTAAAATGATGGATAATAGTACATCTAATTAAAAGAGAAAAATGACTCAGTGGAAGAGTTCAAATCGGATAAGTCTAATTATTATCAAGAGTACAATCCTAGAAATATTTCTTGGTAATTTGTCCCAAGAGACAAATGCACTTAAGTTTCTTGAATAGTTAGAATAATACTTTGTAAAAAGAAAAAAGGTAAAGACGATTATGCTTTTATGTGAACTCATGACCATAAGGTATAGTGATTTGGGAAACATCAGGGAATACATTTTCGAGATGTCTCACATTATCTCAAAGCTTAAGATACTGAAGTTGGATCTTCCAGATGATCTATTGGTATATCTTGTTTTGATGACTCTTTTTCCTCAATTTGGTCAGTTTGAGATGAGTTACAACTGTCAAAAATATAAATGGAAAGTTAATGAACTCATTTCACACTTAGTATACGAGGAAGAGAGAATGAGACAACATAAAGATGAAAGTGTTAAACTAGCTTCGTTCTCAAAGGGCAACAAGAAAAGAAAGCGCAAAGTGACTATGGATGCATCAGTGAAGGAAAAGCTGAAGGGACAGTGGAAAGATATTAAGTGTTTTTTCTGTAAGGATCCTTCTCATATTAAAAAGAAATGCCCCTAAATATCATGCATAGCGCGTCAAGAAAGGTTTCCTCTAACTCTTAGCTATTTAGAGGTTAATTTAATTTCGATACCAAGATATACTTGGTGATTAGATTCAGGTGTCACTACTCATATAAGTATATCTATGTAGGGTTGCCACAGTTACCACTAGCCACGTGATGATAAAAGATTCATCTATATAGAGAATGACAGTGCGGTGGAGGTTTATGCCGTTGTGATATTTAATTTAGTTCTAAAATCTGGTTATTATTTAGAATTGAAAGAGACATTTATTGTACCATCATTTAGACAAAATTTAGTTTCTATTTTTATTTTGGACAAAGAAGGATATTTTTGTTCTTTTAGCAATAAACAGTGTTGTCTCTATTCTGATTCTAAATTACTTGAAACTAGTTTGTTGTCCCTTTATGATAATTTTATGAGCTTGATATAGTTATATCTTTTAATGAATCCTTGCATATAGATATAAGGGGTAGCAGATGAAAATTAATTAATGAGGATTCCTATTCATTATGGTACAAAAAATTAGGTCATATCTCCAAAAAAAGAATTGAAAGACTTATGTTAGATAGAATTTTTGAAACACTTAATACTTCAAACAATCTAATACGTATTGAATATATTAAGGGGTAATTTAATAGACAAGAAAAGGATAGGTGCCGGAGAGCTCAAGACCTTTTGGAACTAGTACATATAGACATATGTAGATCATTTTTCACAACTTCTTTAAATGGGCAATAGTATTTTATAATGTTTATAAATGATTACTCTTGCTATGGTTACCTATTTTTGATACATGAGAAATCAGAAGCCTTGGACAAGTTCAAAATATTTAAAATCAAAGTTGAAAATCAACTAACTAAAAGGATTAAATGTGTTAGATTTGACAGTGGTGGTGAATACTATGGCAGGAACAACAATAGGTGAACAACATCCAGGGCCATTTGCCAAATTCCTGGAAGAATGTGGGATGTCCCCTAGCATATCACAACATGAATAGAGTTGTTGAAAAACAAAACAAAATCCTTGAAGATATGGTGAGAAATGTGATTTGTCATACTAATTTGCTAGAATCACTTTGGGGATATACACTTAATACTGCAATCTATATCCTAAATAGATTTCTAACTAAAGTAATGACAAAAACTCCAAATGAGTTATGAACAAGTAAGAAGCTTGTCCAAAAGAATTTACGAGTGTGGGGATGCCTAGTTAAAGCAAGGCCTTATAAGTCCAATAAAAAGAAATTAGATGTAAGAGTGGTTAGCTGCTATTTTATTAGATACTCTAAACGGTGACAGAGCTACAAGTTTTATGATTCCCAAAGTAAAAATTCTTTCAAGACGGGAAATGCCTAATTCTTTGAGGATTTTGAGATTGAGGGGGAAGATAAAGCAAAAGCATTGTCTTTAAGGAAAAATTGGTTTCCGTTTCTATAGTTGTTCCCAGACATACACAGGTTTTTGTACCTAATAGTGTTCAACAACAAAGACTAGTACAAGGCAATGTTGAATTTCCTCCTAACTTAAAGTAATAAGCTATGCTTTATCTAGACTATGCAGTCGCTCTTGAACCAATACTTCCAAAGGAGCAATCTCAACAACCTTAAGAACCAATACCTTTAAAAAAAATTCATTCGAGAAAAAAGAAATGTAATTTTAGATGATTATATTATTTTTCTTACTGAGTATATAGAAAATATTAACTGAAATGAAGAAGATCTAGTTATCTTCTATCAATGGCTTACATCAAGCCATTGATAGCTCAAATGCTAAGAAATAGATAAATGTCACGAGTGAGGAAATCCAATCCTTGAAACACCATGACATTTAGGATCTCTTCTTTTTACTTGAAAATGTGAAATCGATTGGTCGTAAATGGGTTTTTAAAACTAAGAATGATTCACAAGGTAACATGGAAAGATATAAAGTGCGTCTGTTTACAAAAGAATTTACTCAAAATGAGGGTATTGACTATAAAGGGTCTTTCTCTCCAGTTTCTTCAAAAGACTCTTTTAGAACAATTATGGCGTAGTGGCACAATTTGATCTTGAGCTACATAAGATGGATGTTAAAATAGTGTTTCTCAATAGAAACATTGATGAGACAATCTATGATACAACTGGAGGGCTTAGATTCTATAGATTCTATGCAACTAGTTGGTAAACTTAAGAAATCTATCTATGAGCTTAAACAGGCTTCCCATCAGTGGTACTACAAATTTCATGAGATAATTTTGTCATTTGGTTTTGAGACAAATGCCATAGATGATTGTATGTATCACAAGTTCTATGGGGATAAGTACATCCTTTTAGTATATTTTTGCTAGCCTATAATGATGTAGGATTAATACATGAAACAAAAAAATTTCTGTAACACCCCACTACCTAGGCCCAATAGGGCTAGGGATGTCGCCTTGTCCATAGGACAAGGGGTCTTTATAACTAGGTCACATAAAAGAAAATAAAAGTAATACTTTAAAATTAAACTTATTACAACCTAAAAATACATGAACAAATCCATAATAAATTGTTTGCTACAATCTCTCAAAGCAACACATAAGGAAAATAACATAAATAGTCTTCAAATCATAGGCAACAAATCTAGCTATTGACCTCTACAGTATGATCAACCTGAAAATATGGTATAAAAGGTGATGAGATAAAAATCGTAGTAAGCTCGTGTGTACTTTGAGTGTTTTAGGTAAAACATTTTATGTATGCAAGTTGTAAAAATTTCATAAGAGAAAATGATGGCAAGCATTAAATAAATGTCAAAAATAAAGAGTGGTGTTTTACTTTTCAAATTATACATGTGCGCAATAAATACAACCACTCAAAGAGGTAGACATAAGTTTCCACACATTGGGCCCCATGACCATATAACGGTCAGAATGCCACACGTTGAGCAAGCTGACAAAAAGGTAGGTGTATGGCCTATCGAGTGAGATACTCCCCCATCTCTACACCCAAACTTACCGATTGTCCACTCTGAAAATACACAGTCCATATGTCTAAAACTTGCTAGCTCGGACTGGCATGACCTACTAGGCATCCTATCCGGGAAGGACTCATCCCTCAGAGGTAGCCACCTACTGAGAGACTTACCCTAACCCTTCAAAGACTAGTTCTAGTAGTCTATCCTTATTAAGTACTCAACGTTGCTTATCCCACTTCGGAGAAAATTGATCATACATTGATTTACTTGGAAATAGAAATTAAGGGTTTCTAAAATTCTTGTCAAAGTTGGGTTTAGAAAGAGTTTAGCATTTTGTGTAAAATTGTTTGTTTAATCTTTCAAATGGTTTGCTTGACTTAAATAAAAAGGAAAAACAGTCCTTAATTGCCTTTACAAAATGAATGTCCATACACATCGCATTTGGCTTGCCACAATAATATTTTGTCTTCACATAATTACATGTAGGAGCTTACTTGATCCTTTACTTGCTCGAATTCAGAAATCCTCCAAGGCTGACTTAACCTCACCTAGGATAAACACAAGGCATAAGGTCATACTCGGGCTAAACTCGCTTACATAAATAATCACTAGTTCAATTAGTTACAATCATGACCTTAATGTCTTAAGCTTTAAGGCTAGATGATAAAGAATTTTATAAAATATATCTAGTTTGATAAGTTAAAATAACTAGGGGTTGTAAAATAATTGCTAATAAGTTATAGGTTCAAATAATAAATCTTGAGTGTTATTATTAATAAGTAAACTAGTGTTTGAATATTGAATAATACTAAGTCATAAATAATATTAATAAACGGTAATTTTTAAGTAGTATTATTATAATAAATAAATTAATTAATTAATTAACATTTAATAGATAATAAATAATTAATAATAAATAAAATTAATAATAAATGAATTATATTAAATTTTTTACTAATAGATAACAAATAAAATTTAATATAAATAATATTTATTATTATAGGTAAAAGTTTTAACAATGGTCTACAAGATCATTAATATTTTATTTTTTATTAATGATTATATAAAAGACCTTATTTATTATTTAACACACACACACACACACACACACATTATTTTAATAAAAGATATTATTTATTTGACTAGTAAAATATCGATATTTCATTTAATATTCCAATTCCAAAACTTCCTAGGAATTTCGAAATATTTAGAGAAAAAATACAGTAATAATTTTAATTAAGGTAATAAAATTTGCTACTAAAAATAACCTAGGATTAACAAGAAAATAATCATGATTTCCCCATTGCTAAACAAGAATCATGAACACATTCTCCAATATCAAACGATAAACTAATCCATTCATGAACATAGGCTTAAATCCACACATCCTATCACATGGCTAAATCTCTACTAGGCATAATCATAATCATGGCTTCAATGGAAATAAGAACATAAAAATCCTATTCACCAAATGTGTCATAACATCTAACATACTTTAAACATCCATAATTTTCTTAGGACATGATGAACATATATTGATTCTCAAGAAAATCCATATAGCTTAATCATATACAACCATTCTCATGTCCTAATCCTAACCCTTTCATTCACATGCATATACTTCATCCCCCATTCATATTCTATTCTTCCTATCAACATCTAAGAGGCATGAATGCAGAATTAAAAAGGAGGATTAAGGAGAGATACTTGATTGACGATTACTTTGATGAAGACTTAAGAAGGTCTATGTGATTGAGAGTCTTGAATTGTCCAAGAGAGGAGAAAAACAGCCATGGTTGTTAATCAACCATTTTAGCAGAGAGAGAGAGAGAGAGAGAGAGAGAGAGAGAGAGAGAGAGAGAGAGAGGGAGCATTAGTAGGGTACATTGAAGGTTGAATGGAAGAAGATGAACAAAGGAGTTGTTCTTGGTTACTTTGATGATGTTCTTGAGACATTTAAAAAAACTGGTTTTGATCTGAATGCAAATTCTTGTTTTTGAGATTTGGTGTTCTAAATAGAAAAAATGAACACTAGGGAGTATGTAGGAGTAATCTGGAGTATTTGAGAGGGATTGGAGGTGTTTAGAGTAGGTTTTGGCTTTAAGAAATGTAATGTGTGTTCTTGCTGAAAATTGAGAGAGTTTGAGGAAAAATGCTACATGAAATCTAGGAGAATGCTAGCCGAATGGTTTAGGGAGTTTAGGAGTTTTAGTTTTCAGTTTAGAAAGGAAGAGAATATTCTGATTTGTTTGAAATTCAAATGGAGAGATTTGAGGAGTGGTTTGAGGTATAGGATATGTTAATGGTGTTTGATGGATGGAGGTTTCATGGAGCTACAATGGAGCCGACTGGATTGGTTTGCTTTGCTGAAATGAATGAATTGATGGAGCTTTAAGGCTGGCCAAAATTCAGAGCTTGATGGCAGAGGAATTTTTGGTTGTGTATCTTAATATAAGGGTGTTTTCAAGGAGCAAAATGCTGGATTTTTTTTTAAGTTTAAATGTAGTTTGAATGGAGTGATCTTAGGAGATATTTGAGGTGTGGTTATGGAGTCCAAGTGTTCAAGGTAAATGGAGAGGTTAATGGTGTTCAGTTCATGGTTGTACAAGGTTCATTTTACAGAGGTTTGAGGGTGGTTTCTTCGGTCTAGGCTTAAGGGAACAAAGCTGGAAATTTTCTGGTTTCATGGTGTTCAAGGTTTGAATGTTTGCTGCATTTTTCTGTGCAGAATTTTTGCACTTCTTCAGCTTGATTTGCAGAGGTTTTTGAGAGGTGTTTGATGGTCTTTTAAGGTTAGTTTCCAGCCTTCTTTATGGAGGAAAAGCAGAGGAGTTTTGCTGGATTGAAGGCAGAAGAAAACAGCTTCATTTCCTGGTTGAATGTAGCAAAACTGCCCAAAATTTATTTTTGGTTTGTGCAGTTTTTGTGCAATCCGAATTTGCACAGAAATTTCAGTTTTCAAGTTGAATGAATTGGTCATTTTTTTGGCAGTAAATGAGCAAGAAACTTGGCTGAGTTTTCCGGAAGTTAGGCTGCTAAAAAATTTAGAAAATTTCTAGGTTTCCTTCATCATGATCATGAACACTATGAAGATGAGTTTGAAGGTTCAACCATGGTGATTAATTTTCCATAGGAACCCTTCCTAACTCCTCTCCTATTTTTAGTCAATCCTCCACCTTCCAAGATCAATTTTCGAAATTCAAAGCTAAGAAATCCTCACTGAATTTTCTGGAATTAAAAAGTGAATTTTGATAAATTTTGAACAAATATAATTTGTGAAGATGTTAGGACAAGCTAGGGGTAATAAAAGGACAAGAATTCCTCTAGAATTCTCTTTAGGACATGATGATAGGATTAAGACATTCTCTTCATGTCTCCCCTAGGACAACACTCCTATCTTTATGGAATGTAAGAAAACAAAAATTTCAAACTTAACTAAGATAATCATAAATAAAACTTAAGTGATGGGATTTGAATTCATGATCTTAAAGATTAATTCCAAAGCTCTAACCACTAAACCACAACAATTCTTGCTCTTATTTCCTCACCCAAATATTCTTCTTATTTAATCATCAAGCTATCTTCGTATTTCGACCTCAAGCAAAATTACCATTTTACCATTCCTACTCAATAAGCATAACTAAGCTTTTTAACCTATAAATCATAATTCTAAAGCACATAAAATTATTCAAAAACATATATATTCATACAAAAATGATATGATATGCATCCCGGCCCCCTTACTCTAGGGTTGACTTTAGGAGGGGTTTCACAATTTCTCTCAAAGTAATGTTAGATGAAATATCTTTGTAAAGAAACTTTTGCATTAGGAATCCAAATTCATTGAGATCGCTCTCGAGGAATACTTAGATTATTGCACAAGACGTACATTAAGAAGGTACTACAGGGATTCAAAATTGTAAACCACTTGATACCCCTGTAACTAAAAGAGATAATAAAAAATAATGTCCTAGCAATGACCTTGAATCCAAGAAAATAGAAGACATTCTTTATGCTTTAGCTTTTGGTAGTCTTATGTATGTGCAAGTCTGCACTTTGCCAGACCTTGCATTCATAGTTAGAATATTAGGCAGATATTTGAGCAATTTGGGCCTCATTCATTGGCAAGCAGTGAAAAGGGTTATGAGCTATTTGTAGAGAACAAATGACTGCATGCTTATTTATAGAAAGTTGGATAAACATAAAATCATTGGGTATTTAGATTCCAAGTTAGGTGGATGTCAAGATAGTATGAGATCTACAAGAGGGTATATTTTCCTACTTACTGGAGGAACAATGTCATGAAAAAGTGCTAAACAGACACTTATTGCTTCTTCCACTATGGAGGCAAAAGTTGTAGCACGCTATAAGGTGTTAAATCAAGCTATTTGGCTATGAAATTTTATTACAGGACTACCCATAGTTGACGGGATTGAAAAACCACTTAAATTATTTTGTAATAATAAAGTTGTAGTGTACTATCTAAATAATAATAGGAGCTCAACAAAGTGTAAATACATAAACCTCAAGTTCCTAGTTGTGAAAGAGCGAGTTTATAATAGCATAGTTAATATTGAGCTTATTGGGACATGATCCATGCTTGCGGATCCGCTGACTAAAGCAGTGAGACCAAAAGTCTTTATATAGTACAATATTAGTACGGGTGTTGTATCTTTAGCCAATATCTGTAATTTACATTTATGGTTATTACTTTTATTGATGTTGTCATAATGATACATTTCCTACTATTTTCTCATTAAGATAATAAAGTTCAGTTATTCATTTCCACTTTGGACATAATATTTGGTTAAATGATCTTATTTGGACTAGTTGGAAATAAGAATGTATAAATCACATTCATATGTAATTTCCATGTTACACATCTACACTCAATCTAGGTCATTTAGTTGAATTAATACATGTGGCTTATGTGGGGTATAGTTGTACTTTTAATACAGCAAAGACTTCTTTGATCTATGTTTTAATGAAACTAATGGATAGTATTAGTTTAAGATGACAAACTAAAGTTTGCTAGTATCTATATTGATTCATAACTTTCACATAGTTATTTGGTCTACCACAAGTACACATGAATACAAGTCCAAGTCGGAGATTGTTAAACTTTTGGACTTAATTCATGTGCACATGTATATTATTTAGCATTTGGATATATGGATGCATATGTATCGCTTAATTAATTCTGTGATTGTTATTATTATAAAGTTTAAAGCCCAATTAAGGGATATATATATATATATATATATATATATATTTAATCATATGGGTCCATCATCTTAATAAAGTACGGGCTATTTATAATATGAGAAATCTAAGAGTGTAAATGCAAAAATTATAGTGGGCTATAGTAGCAATTACACTATAGTATAAATACATTAATATTGTGGTCCTTGATTGCATTTATTGAGAACCTAGCCAATTCTTGGAGTTCTATCTCCCTAGGAGAAAAAAGGCTATGTCTATCAAAAGAACTAATGAGCCTGGATTTGTGACAATGAATCATTATGGATCAAGATACTCTTCCACATTTTATTTGTACCCAAATAATCATTAAAGTAAGGCTTTGTTCTTGGGAACTCGATTAAACAAATTGCATGAATCTCCATCATCTTTGTGTCCTCTCTGTTTTTCATTTTTGTTAGTCATCCCTTCTCATTACTACTACTTGTTTTCCACTTTGTTGTTAAGGATTCAAGATAACATTTTCTTTATAGTTTTTAATTAAAAAATTTATAGTTTATTTGTTTCTCTGATTACAACTTTCTCTAAAATAATGGAGGATCAGATTGGTAAAGGGAAAATACTTGTAGAAGGGAAAGATGTTGCCTTACTTGGTTATAGGTCTATAGTACAAAATTGTTTTAGAGCTCACTTGCTTCTTGCAAAGCTTGGTCATGAAGTAACAGTTGATGATGCAAGATTTTGCAAGCCACTTGACATTGATCTAGTTAGGCAGTTATATGAGAACCATGTTTTCCTGATTACTGTTGAGAAGGGTGCTATCGGAGGATTCGGATTACATGTTGCCTAATTTATTTCTCTTGATGAATAGCTTGAAGCAAGGATAGAGGTAAACAATCTATTAAGAATGTGATAATAGTTTTTTTAAAAAAATATATAATAGTTTTGTTCTCTTGATAGGTTGAACATGCTTTTTGACTTTGATTTTTTAAAGTCTAATCTTAGTTTTTTGTAGACGGGCTTGAAATTTTTATAGTAATATGTGTATCTTAAATTATGGGTTATGGTATTGATTCAAGGTGAAACTTGCAGATATAGTTTGTAATTTAGTAAATTTTCTCAAATTGGTAATAAAAAAAAGTAAGAAAAAGGATATAACATTTGGTATGTTCTGAATTATATTCTCTATTGATTACCATCGTGAGCATTCGATGCTTTCTCGGGATCCAAGATATATCTTCTGTTGGGAATAGGACAGATATATTTATGCATCAACCAGATTAAACCTTATAAATATATGAAAAATGAATCATATATTTGTAGATATTGTCTTCAAAATATAACTCGAGAAGCTTTTGGCCTTTCGTAATACTCTAGACCTCTAACCTTTTTTTAGTGTAATCTCCCGGAACTAGAAAATTACGTATCATATTTTTTCTCTCTTTGTTGAGGGTAGGCTTATGCAAACTTTGAGAGAACATTGGAACTCACATATAATTGATATAGATTTTTAAACTAATATATATTATTGATTATTTTCAACTATCTCTATATTTTTGACTCTATCTTAAATACGAATCCTGTAACACCTCACTATCTAGGCCCATTAGGGTCGGGGATGTTGCCCCGTCCACGGGACAAGGGGTCTTTATTACTAGGTCCCATAAAATAAAATAAAAGAAATACTTCAAAATTAAACTTATTACAACCCAACAATACATGAACAAATTCAAAAATAATTGTCTTCTACAATCTCTCAAAAGCAATACATAAGAAAAATAATAGAGAGTTTTCAAAGTATAGGCAACAATCTAGCTAATGACTTTCACAGCAGGATTGACCTGAAAACATGGTATAAAAGGTGGTGAGGTAAAAATCTCAGTATGCCTGTGTGTACTTTGAGTGTTTCAGGTAAAACAGTTCATGTATGCAAGTTGTAAAAGTTTCATAAGAGAAAGTTCTGGCAAGCATTAAATAAATATCTAAAAAGAAGAGTGGTGTTTTGCTTTCCCAAAAGATACATGAGCATAATAAATACAACCACTCCAAAGAGGTAGCCATGGCACCACACGTTGGGCCCCATGACAATATAATGGTCAAAATGCCACACGTTGAGCATATTGATACAAGGTAGGTGTACGGCTTACCGGGTGAGATACTCCTCCATATTTACACCCCAAATTTACTGATTGTCCACTCCGAAAACACACAGTCCACTTGACTAAACTTGCTAGCTTGGACCAGTGTGACCTATTGAACTGGCATCCTATTCGGGAAGGACTCAGCCCTCAGAGGTGGCCACCTACTAAGAGACTTACCCTAACCCTTCAAAGACTAGTCCTAATAGTCTACCCTTATTGAGTATTTGCTTGTCCCACTTGGGAGAAAATTGATCATACCATGATTTACTTGGAAATAGCAATTAAGGTTTCTAAAATTCTTGCCAAAGTTGGGTTTTAGAAAGAGTTTAGCATTTTGTGTAAAATTGCCTGTTTAACTTCAAATGGTTTGCTTGATTGAAATAAAAAGGAAAACCGTCTTCAATTGCCTTTACAAAACAAATGTTCATACACATTGAGTTTGGCTTGCCACATTAACTTTGGTCTTCAAATGACTCTATGCAGGAGCTTACTTGATCCTTTGCTCTTCTTGAACTCAAAAATCCTCCAAGGTCAACCTAACCCCGCCTGGGGTAAACACAAAGCATAAGACAACCTCCGGACCATATCTGCCTTACATAAATAATTCCTAGTTCAACTAATCACAACCACAACTTACCTTGACCAAAATGTCTAAGGCTTTAATACTAGTTGATAAAGTATTTTAGAAAATAAATCTAGCTTGATAAGTTAAAATAACTAGAGGTCCTAAAATAAATACCAATAAATTATAGTTTGAAATAAATTATGAGTAATGTTGTTAATAAATAAACTAGTGTTAAATATTGAATAATACTAAGTCCTAAATAATATTAGTAAATGGTAATATTTAAATAGTATTATCATAAATAAATAAATAATAAATTACACTTAATTTTTAATTAATAATTAGTAGATAATAAATAACCAATAAAATTAATAATAAATGAATTTTTAATTAATAAATAATAAATAAATTTTAATATAAACAATGTTTATGGATATAGGTAAAAGTTTTAGTAAAGTTAATTATTATGGTCTACAAAGTCATTTGATATTAATTAATTCTAATATTATATATATATATATATATTAATAAAAGATTTTATTTATTATTTTATATATATATTATTTTTAATAAAAGATATTATTTATTTGACTAATAAAATATTAATATTTTAATTAATATTCTATTCCAAACCTTCCTAGCAATTTTGAATTTCATAGAGAAAAATATAGTAGTAATTCTAATTAAAATAATAAAATTTGTTATTAAAAATAACCTAGGATTAACAAGAAAATAATTTTTCACCATGATTTCCCTATTACTAGAAAAGATTCATGAACACATTCTCTAACCTCAAATAATAAACTAATCACTTCATGAACATACACTTGAATTAATACATACTATCACATGGCTAATCTCTTACTAGACATAATCATCATCCATGGCTTTATTAAAGATTAAGAACATAAAGGCCTATTCACCATAGGTGTCATAACATCTAACATACTTCAAACATCCATAAATCTCATTAAACATGATGAACATATATTGATTCAAGAGAAAAATCCATATAGCTTAGTCATATATATCAACTTTCATGTCCTAACTCCATCCCTTTCATCCACATACATATACTCAATCCCCCATTCATATTCAATCTTCCAATCAACATCTAAGAGACATGAATTCAGAAATTAAAATGAGGATTTAAGAATAAATACTTGATAGACGATCACTTGGTGAAGACTAGTGAAGGTCCACACGATTGAGAGTCTTGTGGTGTCCAAAAAATAGCCATGGTTGGCCATCATCATTTTGGCCGAGAGAGAGAGAGAGAGAGAGAGAGAGAGAGAGAGAGAACATTAGAATGGAACATTTAAAATTGAATAGAAGAGGAAGAACAAGAAGGTTGTTATTGTTTTACCTTTTGATGTTCTTGGGACCTTCAAGAAAAAAGCTGACTTTGATCCTTTTGAAAATTCTAGTTTGCGTGATTTTGTGTTATAAAGACCAAAAATGAAGTCTAGGGATTAAGTATGAGTGATCTAGAGTATTTGAGAGTGATTGGAGGTGTTTAGGATAGGTTTAGGCTTGAACAGGTTAAGTGTGTGTTCTTGGTGTTTTGAGAGAGTTTTGAGAGAAAAATGGTTTACGAATTTCTGGGATTTGTTGTTAGCTGAATAGCCTTGTATAACTAGAAGTTTCGGTCTTAGCAAGATGGAGAGAGAGTTTTTAGTTTTTTTTTAAAATTGAAATGGAGGAAAATGAGGAGTTATTTGAGGTAGAAGATTAGTTAATGGTGATTGATCTTTGGGAGGTCTCTTTGCTCTTTAATGGTGTAGGCTGAACAACCTAGTCTTACTGCAACGAATAGAGGTTGTTTTGGTTATTAAGCTGGCCAAAACTCAGTCTAAAATGGCAGAGAAATTCTGGTTTAATCACTTGCTACAAGGGTGTTTTAATGGAGCAAAAATTCTGGAATTATTTTGAAGTTCAAATGAGGTTTAGATAGAGTAATCTTAGGAGCTTTTTGAGATGTGATCATGGAGTCCAAACACTCAAGGTTAGTGTGGAGGTCAATGGTGTTCAGTCCATGACTGAACAAGGTCCAATTTTTAGAGGTTTGAAGGGTTTTTTTTGGCCTTGGCATTGAGAGACCAAGTTAGAAATTTTCTGGTTTTCACTGCTTAGGAATACTTCGAATGATGATGGTTTTTGGTGCAGAATTTTCCGCATTTATTGGCCCGATTTGCGGCTGTTTTTTGGGGTGTTTTAAGGTCTTTTAAGGGTGGTTTTCCAGCCTTCTTTCTGGAGAAAAACAGAGAATGTTCCAGCTGATTTGATGACCAAAAGATGGCTTCAATTCTAGCTTCAAAAGCAACGAATTGCTGCAGGAATTTTTCTAGTTTTGAGCAGTTTGAGCAGTCCGAAAAATGCACAGAATTTTCAGCCTTCAACTTCACATGAAATGACCATTTTTCTGGCAGAAAATGGGGTAGGATTGTTGGCTGAAATTTTTGAAAGCTATTCTGCAAAAATTCTGGAAAATTTTGAGATTTTCCTTTACAAAATTATGAACATGATGAAGGTAGGATTAAATGTATAACTATGGCGATTTATTTTTCTTGGGAACCCATCCTAATTCTTCTCTGTATTTTCAGAACTCCCCATCCTCTAAAGCTGATTTTCAAATTCCAATTGCTAGGGATTTATCACAGAATTTTTTGGAATTAAAAGAAGAGATTAATGGATTATGGATAATTTAAATAATGAAGATATTAGGACAAGGCTAGAAAGATTAAAGGGGACAAGAATTCTTCTAGAATTCTTTTTAGGACATGATCACATGATCAAGACATTCTCTTCATGTCTCCTCTAAGACAACATTCCTATCTTTAAGGAAAGTAAGAAAAACAAAAATTCAAACATAGTTAAGATAATTATGAATAAAACTTAAGTAATGGGATTTGAACTCAAGACCGTAGAGATTAAATCACAAAGCTCTAACCACTTAACCACAAAAACTCTTGTTCTTATTTTCTCACCTAAATATTCTTCTTATCTAAATCTCAAGCCATCTTCCTATTTTGACCTCAAGCAAAATTTCCTTTTTACCCTTCCTACCCAATAAGCATAAATAAGTCATTTAACCTATAACCCACAATTCTAAAGCATATAAAATCATTCAAAAAGTATATTTTTATGAAGAATGATATGATATGCATCCCAACCCCCTTACTCTAAGGTTGGCTTTAGGTGGGGTTTCACAAATCCTGATAAAACAAGAAGAGCATAGTTAAGTACAACTATCTCTACTCATCCTACTCCATGTCTAATATGATTTCGGTTCCATACAATTTTCATTAATAAATTATAAATATTTATAATTTATTATTATTCTATAATTAGGAACCACTGAAGGGACCTGATCGGATACAGTTAGACTAAATTTCAATAAATTATTTTGTCAATCTCAAAATAATTTATTAATTACTTTCCACTCCACTAAAAGAATGTATCTATATTCTTAGACTAATTGAAATTATTAGAGTCAATAATTATATCTTGTGATTGATCGATCTAACAAATTACCCCCCGTCGATCAACACAATACTTTGAGTAAGGCAATATGACCACAGTGCCTCTCTTTCAAATCCTCTATTCTTTTCTTTAACTTGATAGTACTATGTGACCATATCGCACTTATAAATTGAATTCAATACACACTATTGAATTACTGAGCTCAGATTTAATTGTCCTTTATAAGAACATATGAGGAAATGATCTTGCCTATTTAAAAGTGACGGATTCCATATTGCAGAAAATTATCTCATATTTATTTCATTTTAATTCTCAAGATTCCAAGATATTGATTATTAAATTCTCACTCTTTGGTAACTTTAAGTTAATAAACATAGATCATTATTTTCTTAGAATTAAGGTATCATGTACGACAATCTGGTAATGACTAATTTGTATGATCTATTCCACAAATTAGACATTAATGGTCTATTCAAAATATAAGAATATTTTCTTAATTTTATTACTAAAGTCAAAGTAATAGGGCCTAAATTTATATATATATATATATATATATATATATATATATTTCTAGTTATTTGATGATATTTTGTGATACTTTTAATACAATAACTAGTAATATTCTTTTCTATTTGATAAATCACTTAAAAAAAATGCTTTTCTGTGATTTCACGCAAAAACAGGTGAATTTGGAGCTAATTGGATAATTTTTCAGTAAAGACCCAGCACCAGGTCAAGGAGACTAACCCAGTGCCTGGTCAAGTCTGGAGAAAGAACAAAACAAAGCTGAAAAAAAAGAAAAATAGAGAAGTTGAAATTGGAAATTGGAAGAAGAAAAGAAAAGAACAAGTGCAATCCTAGGAAGGATGAAAGGAATCCATGGGAGGATTCAATAAAGAGAAGTCATAGCTTGGCTAGCCGTGGCTCAACAAGAAGACGAAAGGAAAAAAAAAAAATGAAACGGACACAGACACTGCAAAAGAGTAAACAAACAAAAGGAAAATGAGAGGAAACATCCTTGGGAGAATGCAACCATAAAAAGATAAGCCACGGCTCACCAAAGAACAAAAGAGAAGAAGACTAGCAGCTCAGGTGGTTTGGTGGCTTCAACAAGAAGATGGAAGGAGAATGGTTGCAGCTCGGAGACTCAGTTAGCCGCGGCTTGGCAAAAGAAAACAAAAGAAAGGAAATTGTAGCTTGGTCAACTTAGGTTCAGTTTGCGGCTCCAGTGTGAGAAAGAAAAGGAACAGACTCAGCTCTTGGATAAAGAATCGGCTCAGGTAGCTTTGATCTTCATCAGTTCGGCTTCAGTGAAATTTAGTTGATGGATTTGCAAATTAATTCTAGACTTCTACTAGGAAATTACTTCTTCTCTATTTTGGATTTTTAGGAAATTTGCAAGCTTATAAATAAGGCTATTCATGTAGGAAATTAGTGTGCACACATGGAGGCTTAGACATATATTTTAGAGTGCACTACTATTAATATTTTCTCTAGAGAAATAACTCAAGGAGCATTAATTTTGGAGGAATTTTTATTGGAAATTGAAATGCTTGTCTATGAGTATTTATCTTTTTCCTTTGTTTTCTTTTTCTTGAATAATGATGAGTTTAATTCTTTAATTATTTTTGGATATTATTCTTCAATTTATGATTTTCAATTAATTTTATTCTTTAATCAATTAATTATTTTTTCTGGTATTTGATTACTTGATTTTATTTGATAGGTGGAGAGAATTAAATTAATATCTAATGGACTTGGGAAACGAAGTTAGATTAAGTTTAATTTAATCAGTTTTATGTATTTGTTATCTTAACTAGATTGGGAAAGAAGGTTGAAAATTGAACCTTAGTAATAAAAGATTAGTTAATTTCACCTAAAGTATAGGGTTATTAGCTAATTTCATATTCATTATAACCTAGAGTATATGGATAATTGTTAAATGATGAGTTTAATGCATTTCTTTTGTTATATTTGTTTGATTGGAAAATCTGCTAATTTTAATCAAGAAATAATGATTTCATGGATTGAGAAATGAGTGGTTTCTACTTTTATTCCTTTATGATGCTGAGATAATGGTTGAGTGTGATAAGTGTTAGATGATTCATGTCATGTTTTTGAGAATAACTATTTAATTACATATTTTTTCCTCCAAGAGTTATATATATATATATATATATTGGTTTTACTTTTACTTTTACTTTTATTTCTTTATCAATCTAGTTGATAGGTTAAACAATGAATGAATGGTCACTAATAGTAGTTGTTCCTTGAGGATTGATACTCGTTAATTCCCTATACTATGCTTGCGATGAGTATACTTGCTCATATGTGTAATTTGGGATTAATGTTTTAATTAAAACTTAGCTAGGGATAGATTTAAATTTTAATGATTTTTATACACCCAAAATTTATGCATCACGGTTTTGGCACTGTTTCTGGGGAACAATATCATGAAAGCCTGGAGTTCATTGATTTAGCCAATATGTAATATTTTTTTTCTTCGGAGCCATGTAAATAAGTTTCTTATTATATTGTATATATTTCTGTATTTTTCATAAAAAATATAATGGTAATAATAATAATAATAATTGTTGTGAATAAACCATATCTTGTTATAATGCTTGTTGTTGTATTTTTCTTAGCGGCTAAATATTTTATATTACTAATACTAATAATATTTGTTTTTTTTTTTGTAATTAGACTATAGTGTTGTATTTATTTTCCTAGTGTTATTTTGTTATCATTATGTGTAACAAGATTAGTAATTGTAAGCATAAATAGTTGTAATATATTGTTGTAACACAAGTCGTTGTAATATATATATTTATTTTTATTGCCATTGCATTTTCTTATTTCTTTTTGAAAAACAAAATTCAGATTTTCCACAAGCCCACCTTGGCTTGGCTTGGCTAACAATGGCTTGGTCAACATCTACCCAACTGAGCCACCACACTTTCAAACCTTCAGGTTTGTCTTTTACACAAGAAAACAAAACTTCACATGTTCTTCAGCTTTTTGTCTCCACAACCAAACAAAATTGACATGACCATGTTTGTATTTCTTGTTTTTTTCACCACATATCTATTTCTTCTCTCCCAAAAGCATTGTTTTCTTGCTTTCTTAGTCCTTCTACATGAAGGCATTCTTCTCCATAAATTTTCTTTCTTCAACAATTCTTTCCTTCTTGTACTGATTCATCACAAATTCACATTCACATCGTGAAGCTCCAAAGGTTAGAGAATTCAGAGGTGCTAAACATTCATACAAATAAAGGTACATAGCTTCCACTTGACATTCAATGATATTGCATTTTGAGGAATTATTTACTTTGTTTGAAATGATTCTTGTTGTGTTTATTTGGAGCTGCAAATATATATGAGAATGATTGAGCTATGATTTTAGTGCTACTGATCCTGTTTGCATAATTTGTTAAAATTGGTGATTTTGTGGATACTTTTTAGTGCATAAATGTGATATTCTTCTTCGGGACCTTGTTGAGATTTCAGTTTAACAATACATTTGTTGATAGTGTAGTGGGACATTTCATTTTTGCTACTAGAATTGGACATTGTCAATGGTATTTTCAGCGTTGTTTTTTTTTTTTTAAATCAAGAATTGTGGAAAAAAGTTTTTAACTGAGAAGAAAACATCTTTTTGTAAAGTGTTTTTGTTTTTGTTTGAGCCAAAATGCTAAAAACCAAACAG
The DNA here is from genome assembly GCA_026120185.1 of Voacanga thouarsii. NCBI lineage: Eukaryota > Viridiplantae > Streptophyta > Magnoliopsida > Gentianales > Apocynaceae > Voacanga > Voacanga thouarsii. The sequence goes on along the minus strand of JANUWF010001381.1, from coordinate 502,191 downwards.
TTTTTCAAACCTCACAAACGCACTAAACCGTCCTTATCTTTTGACCCATCTTCAGAGCTACCTTCTTTTCATCCAAAGAATTTCACTGATAAAAAAAATGAGGAATGGTATGATGCTAGGGCCTCGAATAGGAGCATTGTTGAAAAAATAATCAAGCATTCTCTTGATTGATCTTTGAATATAACTGAGATGTTTGGAAGGATTGGTTGTGGTCCAATTTTAGGCTTGGGAGGTGACTTTTGACTATCCTTGTAAAGGAATTTTATGCAAACATGAAAAGCAAAAGGTAAGGACATTTGAAACAAGTTGAAACATCTGTGAACAACACCTTTATAATTTTGACTATGGCTTAATTAGCTACCATTTTAGGAGTGGATGATAGTGGCCCTTGGATAGAAATTGACCATCACAATAAAATGATCTCTTCTAAACCAATTTGGAATTTTAATGTTGCTTATCGATAGTTGGGTTTAGAACCAAAAGCTTCTACATATGGTTCTTCCTTTCTCCGTAGTAACGATCTTGCTCCTCAATGGAGGTTTATTTTGTATATCTTGTGTTTCAATGTTTGCCCTCAATTGAGTAGTTTGAATGAAGTTAGAATCATTGATTTTTATATACTCTCTAAAATGCTTCGTGGAGAATCCATTCCCCTTGCCCCTTTGTTAGTAACTTCTATGAGAGAGGTGGCAGCTTATGGCCTTGCTACCAAATCATTTGTTCTTCCCTTTGTGATTTTATAGGTTTTGAATGCTTTTGATATTTCTATGAAGAATGAACTTGTGGAACCTACTACTTCATGTAATGTAGTCACTGAACAAGTCTTGACTCATTGTGGTTATAAGTTTAATGTTACAACATCTACATGGTTAAGGCCAAAGGAGGTTCCTCAAACTAGCATTCCTGATCTTCACATTGAGCCAAAAGAGGAAACTTCCTAATGACAAAGGCACTAATGACAAAGGTATTCTGGGCAACCATCAAGTGTTAGTGATAACATTCTAGCCAACATTCATACATCTCTAGAGCATTTGAGGGAAGAAATGACTGGAATGAGGGTAAACATAACTGATATGAGGGTGAGTCATGATCAAAGGTTTAATAGGATTGAGCAAACTCAACAACACCATGATGATGTTTTGCGCAATCTAATGCTCAATCAAAATATTCAAGGGGATTATTGGTGACATTATTGGGAGAGACAAGGAGGACCTTACGGTCTATTTGGAGGTCGTGGTGGTCTATTTGGTGGTTCATTTGGAGGACAATTTGGAGGCCGATCTAGAAGCTCTACTTTAGGAGGTTCTTAAATGCTTTGACTTTTCTTTTTCTTTGATTTTTAGTGTGCTTTTATTTTTTTTTCTTTCCATTCCTTTTTATGCTTTTACTTGGTATGTTTATTTTTCTTTTTGTAGGTTTCTTCTACACTGATGCCATTACTTCTTTCGACTTTTTAAAGAAGAACTTATCTTTTTTTGGAGCTAATCTACCTTGGGGAGTATTATTTTCTTTTCTCTCTTTATATTTTTTGTCCCTTGGTTATGCTTTATTATGCTATTTTAGGCTATTGAGGACAGTGTCTAATTTAAGTGGGGGGAGGGGGGGAGGATTTAATATTTTTTCAAGTGCATCTTTCTTAGATTCAATAGATTTCTTAATTTTAAAAATGTTTGCCTATGAAAAGGTTATGATATTCCTTTTCTCTTTGGATATGATTTTGTCATTCAATTGGTTAGATTTTTATTAAAATAAGTTTGCGTATTAGGTTGAATATGTAAAGTCTTGCTAATTTACGTTAATCTTGGTTATATTCTAGTCTTTTAATTTTATTTTACTCTTCTTGTTTGGATATGATTGATATGATAAAATATGGAAAGAGTTGTTGATTAATTCCTGATTCCTGGTTTTCTAAATTTGTTTAACCTTGGGTTGTGAATAAGGACTGTGAGGATTGAAAGAAAGTGTGAAAATTTCTTTTGGTGAGTTGAAAAAAAAAAGAGTGGAAAGATTTATCTATTTAATTGAAAAAGAATGCTCATTCTATTTGAAAATAATACTTATCTCACTTGGACACAATGCTTAAGGGGGCCAATACGGTTAGTGGAAAGAAAAAAAAAAACTCTATTCTCTTGAGGTCAATGCCTGAAAAGCAAAGAAAATGAATGACTATAAGGGGGTAAATACAGTTAGTGATGAGGAATCTACTTTCTTGAGGCTATTAATTCCCTAAGTCATTAAAAAACTGAGTGTTGAAACAACATTGAAAAAAAAACTGAGTGTTTCCTTATTTTGCTACGTAAGATTGTGCAAATTTGATTCTATGAGTTTTGAATTGGTTGAATAACTTGACTTATATGATTTGTATTATCTATGTCTTGGCTTGAAGGGTGAAATAATTTTCTTAAACTGAAGTATACTTATTAAACTTAATTTTGAGAGCCTTGACATATTAGATTTAATGCATGCGTTTAAAAAGATTTTTTAAAGGGTTGAATGAATGATAAATTCATATATAATATTGAAAAAGAAATCATGACTTTGTTATGAATGAATTTGAGTAGAACTAATTTGTGTTTTGGGCTTTGTACTTTGCTTAGGGACAAGCAAAGATTCAAGTGTGGCGAATGTGATAGGGCCTAAATTTATATATATTTTTAGTTATTTGAAGATATTTTATGATACTTTTAATACAATAATTAGTCATATTCCTTTCTATTTGATAAATCACTAATGGAAAATGCTTTTTTGTGATTTTATGTGAAAACAGGTGAATTTGGAGCTAATTGGATAATTTTCCAGTGAAGACCTGGCACCAGGTCAAGGCGACTGACCCAGCGTCGGGTCAAGTCTGGAGAAAGAACAAAACAAAGTAAAAAAAGAAAAAAAGAAAAAAAGAAAAATAGAGAAGCTGAAATTAGAAATTGGAATAAGAAAAAAAAAAAGAACAAGTGTAATCTTGGGAAGGATGAAAGGAATTCGTGGGAGGATTCAATAAAGAGAAGTTGTGGCTTGGCTAGTTGTGACTCAACAAGAAAACAAAAGGAAAAAAAAAATGAAATGGACACAGGCACTTAACAAGAGCAAACAAAGAAAAGGAAAAGGAAAAGGAGAGGAAACATCCATGGGAGGATGTAGTACATAGATGCGTATTTATTTAGGTATAAAAATCATATAAAAATAAGTACATTCCGAATCAAGAACCCTGCCTAGGTTGGTTTCCATTGCTCCACGAGAAATTAGGATGATTTCTACAACCAGGATTATAAGTAGAACTATAAGGATTGTTACCTAGATGGACGTTATCTGCAAAGGCCGCTTGTTCCGTGGTTTCTTGGAGTGAACCCATATTTTGGCATTCATGGTTTGGGTGTCCTTCTCCACAGAAATTACAACTTATGTTTAATACCTGGCCTTGAGACATCACAATTTGTTCCATCTTCTGAGTCAAGGCGTCCACCTTAGCTTCCAATGCTGCCACAACATCCACTTTGTGCATTCCTTGCACGCGCTTTAGACCTCGTACTCCCTCAACAATAGTTATTAGAAACCAAGTTCTCAATAAGATCGAATACCTATTCTGGGGTTTTATGGTTGATGGAACAGCCTACAGAAAAGTCCACTACTTAGCATGTTGCGAACATGAGGCCATTCAAAAAGATGAGCATCTGCATTCCTAACTCAAATCCGTGGTGTGGGCATTTTCACATCATCTCCTTGAATCTCTCTCAACTTTCATACACGGGCTCAGAATCTAATTGTTGGAAGGTAAATATCTCGTTCCTAAGTTTGGCTATCCTAGCCGAAGGGAAATATTTGGCCAGAAATTTTTCAGCTAGGGCATTCCAAGTAGTGATAGAACCTGTAGGTAAAGATTTTAACCAAGATTTGGCTCTATCTCTCAAGAAAAAAGGAAAAAGTCTTAACTTTATGGCATCCTCAGAAGCACTATTCATTTTAAAAGTATCACAGATCTCAAGGAAGCTAGCTAAATGGGCATTGGGATCTTCTTCAGGTAGCCCATCGAATTGAACCATGTTTTGGACCATCTGGATAATATTAGGCTCTATTTCAAAATTATTTGCGTCCACCCTAGGCCTAGCGATACTCGAGCTTGTGCCCGAGATTGCAGGTTTCACAAAGTCATCCATAACCCTCATATTATTCCCAACATTGTTATTTTGAGAACCATCCATGTTTACAATTAAGTTCCTTTGGATTGTCCGGCGGATCTTTGATAGTGTCCTTTCGATTTTCGAGTCAAAATTGACTATCTTGCCTTCGAATTTTTGGGTCATGTACCAAGGATAACACCTAAAAAAAATTAGAAGCAAGTTAGATAACAGAGTAACATTACAAGATTACAAAATTAGTCAATAGAACATAGTTAAAGTTAGTAGGTTAGATTATAAAAGTATACATGATATACAAGATACAAAAGATAGCACCTTTTAGCGAGAAGAACAATTGTACATATTTATATATTTACATGGTAAAATCAACAAAATCCAAGCTTTCATTCTATTGTTCCCCGCCAACAGTGCCAAAAACTTGATGCGTATTTATTTGGGTATAAAAATTATATAAAAATAAGCACATTCCCAATCAAGTTTAAATTAAAAAGTTAACCCCAAATTACACATATGAGCAAGTGTAGTAATCATTAACATAGTATAAGGTTTAAACGAGTGTCGATTCTCAAGGAACAAATATACATTAATCCCTTTTCTTTCATTGTTTAACAAATTCAATAAAGTGAAAACGAAATAAACAGGAAAATAAAATAAAATAAAATAAAGACTATATACATGTCAATGATGGAGAATTATGTAGCCCAAGCCACTGTTTAAACAACTATGATCTTAAAATACCCAATCTTTATCATAACTAATTATTCTCTTGGCATTATGAAGGATTAATATAGATTTATTTCTTTCCCAATCCATGAAATTACTATCTTTTAGACAAATTAGCACCACATACTCTGTCTCAACTAATTCACTCAAAAGATGCATTAAACACAATCCCTGATTAAATTTTCATACTTTGACAAACTTAAAACATAAAATTAACCAATGAATCCATACTCTGATAGACATCAATTAACTTTTAATTACCCTGTTCTTAGCAATTAATCCATTTCTCAAGCAAGTTAAGAGATAACAAATATGAAATTAATAAATTGAAACCTCCATCAACCCCTTTCTCAAGCAAGTTAATAGAAAGAAACAACCAATTAATCTTGTAATCAACCCAAGTAATTAAATACCAAGAATAACAATCAATTAATCAAACGATCAAATAACCCTAAAAATCATGAATACCTAAAACAATGTCAAACTACAATAAAACAAGTAAAACATCATTATTCAAGAAAAAGAAAACAAAGTAAAAGAAAGCATTCATAAACAAGCCTCATTCTTCTTCCTTTGAAGACCTTCTTGCATAATCCTCCTTGAATCAAAGAATTCCTCATTTGATTTGAGTGATTTTCTATGATGATCTATGAATTCTTTCCATTTTCTCTTGTGTTTTCCATCTAGTTATAGGCTTAGGAAGTGCCTAAAGTCATTGGTGTACGGTTCTTGGCCGAGTAGAAGTAGGAAGATACTAAAATTCCACAGATTACCAAAAACCCGCGTAGAAAAATCAAGATCCGTCTTATCCTCAGGCCACAGCTAGTGCCACCTTGGCTTCTGGAGCCAGCGCCGGTTGTGTTTTGTTTCTTCCGTTGTTCGTCGATTTTTTCTTGATTTCCACACAATGTTGTCCAGAGTGCAGCCGGCGCCGCCTTGGCTACTAGAGCCAGCTCCGGTTTGGTTCTATTCCGGTCCTGTTTCAACAATTTTTCATTGCCTCGAAGTTCATGCCAACAGCACATAGCCGGTGCCGATTCTTTTGTCCTGGCCGGCGCCGCCTCTATTATGTTTTGCGACGTTTTTTCTTTGTTTTACTCTTAAAATATGAAATAATATACAAAATACCTTTCCAAGGGTAAAATCGAATATGAAGGAATATGACGAGTTATTGAACAAAATGTATCGCAAAAGATACTCAAATAACTAGGAAAAATATGACTAATTTAGCCCCTAGCACATTCCCCCACACTTAGCTCTTTGGCTGTCCTCAAGCAAAGTATCAAAGACAAGTAAGAAAAATACAAGGATTTCATCAATCAATCAATCGATTTCAAAACAATATCTCTAATGCTTTCTTCGTTCAAAAACATAAAACATATGCTACTACATCTTTCACAAGAAACACAAGACTTGTGTAAGTGAATAGCGACTTAGTAGAACCAACCCAATACTTAATAATATTTTCAAACCAATGGAAAGAATTTAGTTCAAAAAGGAATATGCATTCCATAAGCTTACTCTTCATACACTCTCTCCACTAATCCGAGACATATCATGATTCTACTTAAGTCAAGTAGGACTTTCAAGCTTGTACTGTAAGGCTAGAGGCTTGTAATATAGCTTGTCAAATGAAGGATATAAGAGAATAAAAAATCAAAGAAGCTGAGAGTTCGCAAGAAAAGGATAAACAAAATGTATGAATAATTTCCAACTCTTCTTGCTCTCCTATTCCAAGATCAATCAAAACCCATAGCCTTGTTTAGCAATTACAGTTCAACTCAAGCAAATCATGCATTTTCTCTCTGTTTCTTTTTCTTTTTCCGCTTCGTTTATCAACTTTTCTCTATTTTTTACAAGATCACTTAACTTTTCAGCAATGGTGTTATGGACTTAATTTTACAGCTCAATCACCATTCCTCATGTGATCTTTCTTTTCTTTTTCTTTCAATTGTTCTATTTTCTTTCTTTTCTCTCTTCTTTTGTCTTTCACTGCTGCTGTTCTTTTCTTTCTCAGTTTCTTTCTTTCCATCTTTCTATTTTTAGCGGCTTTTTGGTTTTCTTTTTATGTTTTCAATCTTTCTTCTCTCTTTCTTCTCTTTCTTTTCTTTCTTCTTCCAGCTTAACACAACTATTGATACATGCCTGAAAGTAACGAGTTATGATCTTTCTTCAAGTATTCTCCCTCAACATTCTCTTTCATGTACTTTTATCCATCAAAAGCATAGAGATTTGGAAGAATTATTCAAACTCTCAGAAACAAGTAATGGACAAAGTATGATAACGGGTTTTACAGAAAGAAATTCACCAATTTAGGCTCAAAATAGGTATTATGGATAATATAAAAATAGGTAGGCTTGAAAAGGTCAAACTATCCAAAGAAGGCCTATTACCATCATCCCTAAGTTAAATAATGAATGTCTTTCTTATTTCGCCTCGAGAGATATTCAAGTAAGTTCTAGAATGCTCCATGAATTTTAGTAGAAAAACAGGTTTAAGAATAATGTAAAGCATTTGAACAAGAACAACTTCATCCAAGTATGTGCAAAAAGTCATGTATAAGCCATAAATGATCTAGAACATATGCTCTATAATCCATCATAAAGACATGCATTAAAAATACAGTTTAAATCAGAAAAAATTTTGAAAATTTTGCTCACAAGGAGGATGAAGTATAAAAGAATGATGCATAGAAGAATTTTCAATCGAACCACTCCCCCACACTTAAACTGGATAGTGTCCTCAATGGCCAAATAAATAGAACAAGGAATAATCAATGCCATGGGACCAAAAATATAAAGGAGAAGAGATAAGAAAGACAATACTTCCATTCATTGTGCAAGTAGTTGTACAAGATCTGAATTCTTGGAGAACGAGGCATTGGCAAAGTACCTAAAAAGAAAAATACAAAAGAGCACACCAAAGAATAAAAGCTAGAAAAGAAAAATAAATAAAAAACAAAAGAAAGAAAATAGTACGGATGAAGGAAAGAAATAAAAAACTGACTAGAAAAGACATTAAAAGATAAAGGAAAAACAAGAGTGATCAATAAGCGAAAATGTGGAATAATCATCATTAGCCCTCCTCCTCCTCCTCCTCATCATCATCAACAACATCATTACTATCCAGTGCAGAAGTGCCCTCACCACCATGTTGTCCGGGAAAATGCTGCCTCTATTTAGCGAATTACTGCTCTATAGTAGCTTGTCGTCTTGCAATGTCATCGACTGAGCCCTGCAAGCATAGGAGCATCTCCGTTTGTTGGGCTAACTGTCCTAGCATGGTAGTCTCAAAGTCATCCGGGGTTGGGACTGAGAACTACTAGATCATGCGCGTGCTGGTGGCGGTGGGTGCTCCTCCTCCACAGTGGGTGGACTAACCTGACTAGGATATTTGACCTCTTGGGGGGTTAGCCACTTTCAACTCTTGGTTGTATTTGTACCCGCAACTCATCAGAGTTTGTTCTGTAGCCATATCGTGCTCAGTGGTAGCCTCCATCAATTCTCCCTCAGTACTAACACCAAAGTCTTTCAGAATTTTCATGATAACTAGATGGAAGACGAAGGCTTTGGTAGAGAGACGGTGATGAACCACATCCCGAATGGATTGTCTAATCAAGGTCACAAGAGGGATAGGCAGGATGTTCATCATCCTATGCGAAATGTAGGTGTCAATAAGGTGGGTCTCATTAAAACTAGTGGCATGGGGTACAACATTGATCCTAAACATATAGACGAGAGCTCTATAGTTGGCAGCAAGATCATTGTTCGAATAGAAACTATTAGCTTGGAAGGCATTATGCTTATACAACCCTAGAGTGGCTCTAGTCCCATTAGAATCCCAATTCGGGTCAGAAAGAATTTTTTGATTGTTAACATCTATCCCTTGCCAAGAATCATCATCAAATATCTGGAGAAGGTTAGCTAAATGATTTTGTGTGATGATAATGGGGATTCCTTTCACTCTCATCTCAATATGGGGAAGGTGTTTATTACCCTTGTCAACCATGTTGGCATAGAATTCTTTGATTAGCACTGGATAATACTTCCCTTTTAGCTGTACTATCGATCCCCATCCTAGCCTCCTAAACATCATTCCTAATTTAAGAGCACAATCTAGGGTAGGTGCGAAAGTACGCTTTACAATGATTTTGTTGGATGCTCTCCTATTGTATCATTCCTCACATGATGGATCGCTAAACTCAGTTGGTCTAAGGAACAAGGGATCGATGGATAAAGGGGTTGAGGAAGAGGAAGCTCTCGCCCTTTTAGAGGATTATCCCCTTGCTCTAGACATGTTGTCAAGTATGTGGTGGTGAAAATAGGAGGTTATAACAAATGAGCTCAAAGAATTAAAATGGGGTGTAGCTACCCATTGCAAACACAATCCTCAATTCTCACTCAACCCTCAACCAATCTCACAACCACAATGCCCAAACTCCTTCAATGTATATCACACTCTCAACAACAACCAATTCAATCTCCTCCAATCAACTCAACCTGCAAGAATACATATAAAGTTCACTGTAAAGAATAAATGTGTTGAATATCCCTAATGTATTCAAGTATACAGGATCATGTGAATGAAGGCATTATCATGGCATTACGTGAAAAACATTTCAAGTTCCATATGTAGCAATTACTCAACCATTATAAATAGCCACAATTCTAACATTAGATATATGCATGAAGTTCCTAATGATCATGTGCATGAATCAAGTATCCAAGAACCATTAACTCCTAATCTATCCAAAATCATGAAGCTCAAGTAGTAATGCACCATTCAAGATAACATAAACACTCCTAATTTTCGGCCAAAATTATCCCTAAAATTAGAAAAAGTCATTTACACCATTTTAACCGTGGGAATTTGATAAAAATCATACCTTTGTGCTCGTGTATGCATGGGCAAGCAAAATATGTAAGCTTTTTGCAAAAATCCCAGCTCTTTGCTTGTGGATTGAAGGTGGGTTTGTTGTGCAAAATGAAAGATTTTGAGATTTTTTTTCTGTAGGATCAACAAAAGAGGTAGATAGATGTTATAGAAGTGATTAGGAGGTGAAAAATCAAAATTTGGGAAGTTAGGAAGGTGAAGCCGGTGCGGGTTAGAGAGGATTTGAGAGGGAGTTGGAGATTTTGGAAGAAGAAGTGGCTAAAATGGCCTATATCTTGCACCTGGCCTGACAGGAACTGGCGCCAGCTGAATTCTGTCCGACTCTCTCTCTTATTTATTTATTTTTTAAAGAAAAGTGATGAACATACAATAATGATGAACAATGCACTCTAATTCATGAAAAGCAATCAACTAAAATGACAGAAGTAAAAATTATCTCAATCACAAAACTGAAAGTAAAGTAAAAGAAAAATGGCTTCAATGTTTTCCACGACTTTGATCCCGTGGATTTTCCTTAGTATTTCCTGGTAATGTCCCGGCTTGACGAAACACCAGTAGTTTGGCCAGTTGACGAATTTGGTTTTCCAAGTTGCACATAGAGGCCTTTAAGTTCCTTGTTGTAAAATTGATCCCTTGGAACTTAGTCTCTGTTGTACTTACCAATTGGCTAATCAATTCCTCCAATGGTGGCTTTGAAGGTGCTGCATTGTTGTTCATGGGGGGAGGGGTGTTGGTTCCTTTGATTGCCTCCAAAATTGAAAGAACCTTGCCTAGGTTAGTTTCCATTGCTCCACAAGAAATTAGGATGATTTCTCCAACTAGGATTATAAGTAGAGTTATAAGGATTGTTACTTGGACAGACATTACCTGCAAAGGCCGCTTGTTCCGCAGTTTCTTAGAGTGAACCCATATTTTGGCATTCATGGTTTCGGTGTCCTTCTCCACAGAAATTACAACTTACGTTTAATACCTGGCCTTGAGGCATCACCATTTGTTCCATCTTCTGAGTTAAAGCATCCACATTAGCTTCTAATGCTGCCACAACATCCACTTTGTGCACTCCTTGCACGCGAGCTTTAGACCTCGTACTCCCTCAAGAATAGTTATTCGAAGCTAAGTTCTCAATAAGATCGAATACCTGTTCTGGGGTTTTATGGTTGATGGAACCCCCTACAGAAGAGTCCACCACTTTGTGTGTTGCGAACATGAGGCCATGCAAAAAGATGAGCATAGCATTCCTAACTCAAATCCGTGGTGTGGGCATTTTCGCAGCATTTTCTTGAATCTCTCCCAACTTTCATACAAGGGCTCAGAATCTAATTGTTGGAAGGTAAATATCTCATTCCTAAGTTTGGCTATCCTAGCTGCAGGGAAATATATGGCCAGAAATTTTTCAGCTAGGGCATTCTAAGTAGTGATAGAACTTGTAGGTATAGACTTTAACCAAGATTTGGCTTTATCTCTTAAGGAAAAATGGAAAAGTCTTAACTTTATGGCATCCTTAGAAATACTATTCATTTTAAAAGTATCACAGATCTCAAGGAAACTAGCTAAATGGGCATTGGGATCTTCTTCAGGTAGCCTATTGAATTGAACTATGTTTTGAACCATCTAGATAATATTGGGCTTTATTTCAAAATTATTTGCATCTACCCTAGGCCTAGTGATACTCAAGCTTGTGCCTGAGATTGCAGGTTTCACAAAGTCATCCATAACTCTCCTATTATTCCCAGCATTGTTATTTTGAGCATCATCCATGTTGACGATTAAGTTCTTTTGGATTGTCCGGCAGATCTTTGATAGTGTCCTTTCGATTTTTGGGTCAAAATTGACTATCTCGCATTTGGATTTTCGAGTCATGTACCAAGGATAACGCCTAAAAAAAACAAGATGCAAGTTAGATAACAGAACAACATTACAACATTACAAAATTAGTTAATAGAACATAGTCAAAGTTAGTAGGTTAGATTATAAATGTATACATTATGTGTTCGGACTTAGGTATAAAAATCATACAACAACTAAATACATTCTCAATTAAGTTTAAATTAAAAAGTTCAACCCAAATCCCACTTATGAGTAAGCGTACTCATCATTAACCGAGCTTACGGTTCAAACGAGTGTCGATCCTCAAGGAACAAGTAGATATTAATCCCTTTTCTTTCATTGTTTAACCGACTCTATAAAGTGAAAAACAAATAAAAAGGAAATAAAATAAAAATATGTATACGTCAAGGATGGAGAAGTATGTAACTTAAACCATTGTTTAGACAACCATGATCTTAAAGTACCCAACCTTTATCATAAGTAATTATTTCTTTAGCATCATGAAGGATAATATAGATTCTCTTCTTTGTCCAATCCTTGAATCCCTATTTTCTAGGTAACTTAGTATCACATATCCTATCTCAATCAGTCTTACCCAAAAGATGCATTAACCATAGTCCTTGATTTAATTCCCATTCCTGGTAAATTATGCATGACATTAACCAATGAATCCATATCTTGGCAGGCATTAATTAACCTTAAATTACTTTATCTCTACTCTTAACCCTTTTATCCAAGCAAGTTAAAAGCCAACAAATATAAAACTAATGAATTGAAACCACCATCAACTCATTTGTCCAAGCAAGTTAATGGAAAGACCTAACCAATCAATCTCGTAACAAGCACAAGTAATCAATACCAAGAACAACAATCAATTAATCAAAAGATCAAAGAGCTCAAAGAATCATGAATATCTAAAACAATGTCAAATTACAAAAAAATAATTATCATATCATTGTTCAAGAAAAAGAAAACAAAGTAAAAGAAAGCACTCATAGACAAGCCTCATTCTTCTTCCTTTGAAGACCTTCTTGTATAACCCTCCTTGAATTAAAGAATTCCTCATTCGATTGAGCGATCTTCTATGAAAATCAAGGAATTCTCCCATTTTTCCTTGTATTTTTCATCTATTTATAGGCTTAGAAAGTGCCTAAACTCGTAGGTACAATGTCCTTGGCCGAGTAGAAGTTGGAAGATACTAAAACTCCTCAGATTACCAAAAATCGCATAGAAAAAATCAAGCACCGCCTTATCTTTAGGGCACAGCCGTCGCCGTCTTAACTCTCGGAGCCGGCATCGATTGTGTTTTGTTCCTCCACTTGTTTATCAATTTTTTTTCAAAATTTGCACAATGTGTTCCAGAATATAGCCGGTGCCGGTTCCAGCTTCACAGCCGGTGCCGCCTTGGTTCTGTTCCACTCTGTTTTAGCAATTTTTTCGTTTCAACAATGCATGGCCGGCACCGGTTCTAGGGTCCTAGCCGACGCCGCCTCTCCTCTATTTTGCAATGTAAAACCCCGCTACTTAGGCCCAACAAGGCCGGGGATGTCGCCATGTCTAAAGAATAAGGGGTCATTATAACTAGGACACACAACAAAGATAAAACAATACTTTAAAATTTGAAACTTATTACAATCCAAAATTCATGAATAAATCCAAAATAAAAATTGTTCACTCTAAACTCCCAAAGCATTACATAAAATAAATTTCAAAATATCTTCCAAGGCAGGCAACAACTAGCTACTCATCCTCACAGTAGGATCGACCTGAAATTATGATAGATAAAAAGGGTGATGAGATAAAAATCTCAGTAAGTCCGTGTGTGCTTTGAGTGTTCAGTGAAAACAGTTCGTGGATGCAAAGTATAAGAATTTCATAAGAGAAATACTGGCAAGCAATAAACAATAGTCAAAATCAAGAGTGGTGTTTTGGCCTTTCCAACCATACACGTACAATAAAATCAACCACTTAAAAGGATGGTCATGGGTTACCACACGTTGGGCCCCATAACCATACAACGTCCAGAATGCCACACTTTGTGCAGACTAACAAAAAAGTAGGTGATCGGCCTACCAGGTAAGATACTCCTCATTCTCTACACCAAAACAAAAATGGTTGTCCATTCCAGCAACACACAGTCCACCTGACTGAAACTTGCTAGCTTGGACCGGCACGACCTACTGAACTGACATCTTATCCGGGAAGGACTTACCCCTCAGAGGTGGCCACCTACTGAGAGACTTACCCTAACCCTTCAAAGACTAGTCCTAGCAGTCCACCGTTATTGAGTACTCAACGTAATTTATCCCACTTGGTAGAAAATTGAATAAAACAAAGCCTCACTTGAATATGTCAATTAAGGATTTCCAAAGTTTGGAACAAAGCTAGTTTTACAAAGAGTTTTAGGGTTTGAGTAAAACTACTCATTGATTTTCAAATAATTTGTTTGACTGAAATGAGAAATGAGACAATCCTCAATTGCCTTTACAGAAGTGAGTGTCCACGCACTCCACATTTGGCTTGCAATAGTAACCATTTTGCATCAAACAAGTTTTATGCTGGAGCTTACCAAATCATTTACTCGAGATAAAATAAAGATCTCCAAAAGCTGACCTAACCCTGCCTGGGGTAAACATAAGCCATAATTAAACTCAAGTCAAAATTTACTTTCACAAATAATCCTAGCTCAACTTACTACAATCATGACCCTAATATCCCAAGCTTTAAAGCTAGATAATAAATAAAAGGGTTTATAAAATAAATCTAGCTTGATATTAAAATAACTAGGGTTTGAGAAATAGGTATTAATAAGTTGAATGTTTAAATATTGCTATAAATAATTAGGATTTATTTGATGAAGGGTCCTAGGACCTAGATGGAATTATTAAAAATAATAATCTATTAATAATTAATTGTTAGAAAATAATTGGTAACTAAGATTAGTTGTAAGTAAATTTTAATGGATTATGATTGAAAGATAATAAATAACTTTTAATAGTATTTACTATTTCACCTATTATGAATATTGATATAAAAGGCTTTGTTCGATATTATTATTTTCTATATATTTTTATTTTATATAATATCTATATATTTTATTTCTTTAATAAAAGCCACTAATTATTTGACTAAAATATCATTATTTTATACAAGTCCAAATCCATATTTCCCTAGGGGTTTCGAAATCGCTAGAAGAAATTATAGTAATAATCATCTTATTGATGGAAGAAAATTAGCTTAGGGATAACAAGGTAATGATCATATTTCCTATTGCTAACCATAATCATGAACATATACTCCACACCAATCAACAAAATATCCAAATCATGATTAAAAGCATAGATCCAAATCCACCATCACATGATCTAAACTCCACTAACATAATTATATTCATGTCTTTAACAAGCATACATAATCATAAAACCCTATTCACCAAAGGTGACATAATCTTTAACATGCTTATTCAATCATACTACTCACGACATGAAGAGTATGCAACAAAACTCTAAAAGCCATAAAATTCAACCAAAACCCATCATCCACATGCATCAATCCCAACTCCATCTCAAAACACATCCATTCTTATACTTCAATCCCAACTCCATCACAAAACATATGCTCAAACTTTATTCATAAACTATCCTTTTCCAAAACAGCCTAGAGATATGAATCTAAGATTTAAAGAGAAGGTTGAATAGGCTTACTTGAATGATGACTACATTGAAGTCGATCTAAGAGAATCCCCTCGCTAGGAAGGCTTGATCCATCTAAGGAGAAGAAGAAAAATGGCCATGGTGGAAGTAACCATTCGGCTGAGAGAGAGAGAGAGAGAGAGAGAGAGAGAGAGAGAGAGAGAGAGAGAGAGAAAGGGAGTTCATTAGTATATACTCATTAAGGTCGAAGATGGAGATGATTGTTTATGCTTACTTTGAAGGTGTTCCTGAGCCTTCAAGAAAATTCTGGTTTTTTATCCAAAAGTGAGGCTTTAATTTTCGAGTTTGATGTTAAAAATTGCAGGAATGCATTCATGAGAATGAATAGGTATAATCTGGAGTTTATGTTGAAGATTGGAGTGGTTTTTGGTGGCCTTAGGCGTAAGAATGGTAGTAGGTGTTCTTGGATGTTTGGAGAGAATGGAGAGATTGGATAAAGGCTGGCCGAAATTCTGTAGGGAAAGGGGGGCCGAATTGCTTGGAGGGTTTTGGTAATTGGATTTTTAGATTTGGGAGGGAAAGGAAAGCTGGATGTTTGAAATTCAAAAGGAATATTTTAGGGAATATTTAGCAAATATGGCAAGTAAATCTTGATGATGGAGGTTTTTTGGAAGCTTTAATGGACGGTTGGCTGGGATTTTTGCTGAGATGAAAGCTGTTCGAAGGATCTTAAGGATGGCCGAAATATGGTGTGCAATGGTGAAGGAATTTTCTAGTTGTTTGAGGGGTAATCTATGGTAGCTTGCTGAATATTTTGCTAGAATTTTAGACTTCAATTAATTGCTTGATTTGAGTGATTGATGGAGAGATTTTAGGAGCAGTCATGGACTATTTTTCGAGCAGAATACTGGAGAAGATGATGAAGCTCAGTTCATGGCTGTTCAAGGTGAGGATTATCGTGCCTTGAACAAGATAACTATAAAAAATAAATATCCTATCCCTAATATATTTGACTTGTTTGATAGGCTTGTTCATGCCAAGTTTTACACAAAGATTGATCTTCGTTCTGGATATTGGCAAGTCCAGATAGCTAAGGGAGATGAGGCCAAGACGACGGTGGTCATAAGATATGGCTCATTTGAATTTCTGGTTATGCACTTTGGCTTAACGAATGGGTTGATTATGAGATTAATTGGGTGTTTCTTTCTATTGACTTGCTTGAGAAAGAGGTTGATAGTGGTTTCAATTTATTAATTTCATATTTGTTGTCTCTTAACTTGCATGAGAAATGGGTTAATTGCTAAGAATAAGGTAATTAGAGGTTAATTGATGTCTGTCAAAGTATGGATTCATTGGTTAATTTCATGTTTTAAGTTTGCCAGAGTATGAAAATTTAATCAAGGATTGTGTTTAATGCATATTTTGGGTGAATTAGTTGAGACAGAGTATGTGATGCTAATTTGTCTAGAAGATAGTGATTTCATGGATTAGGAAATAAGTAAATCTATATTAATCCTTCATGATGCCAAGAGAATAATTAGTTATGATAAAGATTGGGTACTTTAAGATCATGGTTGTTTAAACAGTGGCTTGGGCTACACAATTCTTCATTCTTGACATGTATATAGTCTTTTATTCTTTATTTTATTTTATTTTCCTTTTTATTTCGTTTTCACTTTATTGAATCGGTTAAACAATGGATGAAAAGGGATTAATGGATACTTGTTCCTTGAGGATCAACACTCGTTTAAACCCTATGCTATGTTAATGATGAGTACGCTTGCTAATATGTGTAATTTGGGGTTAACGTTTTAATTTAAACTTGATTGGGAATGTGCTTATTTTTATATGATTTTTATACCCAAATAAATACGCATCAAGTTTTTTGCGCCGTTGCCGGGGAACAATAGCATGAAAGCTTGGATTTTGTTGATTTAACCATGTAAATATGTAAATATGTATAATTGTTCTTCTCGCAAAAAAGGTGCTATCTTTTGTATCATGTATTCATAGGGGCTAAATTAGTCATGTTTTTCTTAGTTATTTGAGGTTCTTTTGTGATACATTTTGTTCAATAACTAGTCATATTTCTTCATATTTGAGATTTTACCCTTGGAAAAGTATTTTGTTCTTTATTTTAGATTTTTAGGTTAAAACAAAATAAAAACGTCGCAAAACAGAGGAGAGGCAGCACCAACTAGGACAGTAGAACCGGTGTCGGCCATGCATTGTTGAAATGAACTTCGAAGCGATGACAAATTTGCTGAAACAGAGTGGAACAGAACCAATGCAGTGTCGACTGTGAAGCTGGAACCGGCACCGGCTACATTCTGGAACACATTGTGCAAAATTTGAAGAAAAATCGGCGAATGAGTAGAGGAACAGAACACAATTGGCACCGACTCCAAGAGTCAAGGCGGTGCCAGCTGTGCACTGAAGATAAGGCAGTGCTTGATTTGTTTCTACGCGGTTTTTTGTAATATGAGGAGTTTTAGTATCTTCCAACTTCTACTCGGCCAATAACTCTGTACCTACAAGTTTAGGCACTTCCTAAGCCTATAAATAGATGAAAAACACAGGGGAAAGGGGGAGAATTTATTGATCATCATAGAAAATCACTCAATCAAAGAAGGAATTCTTCAATTCAAGGAGGGTTGTACAAGAAGGCCTTTAAAGGAAGAAGAAGGGGGCTTGTCTATGAGTGCTTTCTTTTACTTTGTTTTCTTGTTCTTGAACAATGATATGTTAATTGTTTTATTGTAATTTGACATTGTTTTATATATTCATGATTCTTTGAGTTCTTTGATCTTTTGATTAATTGATTGTTGTTCTTAGTATTGATTACTTGTACTTATTACGAGATTGATTGGTTGGGTCTTTCTATTAACTTGCTTGGACAAAGGGGTTAATGGTGGTTTCAATTCATTAGTTTCATATTTGTTAGCTTTTAACTTGCTTGGACAAATAGGTTAAGAGTAGGGACAAACTAATTCAAGGCCAATTAATGTCTGCCAGGATATGGATTCATTGGTTAATTTCATGCATAATTTACCAGGAATGGGAATTGAATCAAGGACTATGGTTAATGCATTTTGGGTAAGATTGGTTGAGACAAGATATGTGATACTAAGTTACCTAGAAGATATGGATTCATGGATTGGACAAAGAAGTGAATCTATGTTATCCTTTATGATGCTAAGGGAATAATTAGTTATGATAATGGTTGGGTATTTTAAGATCACGGTTGTCTAAACAATAGTTTGAGTTACATACTTCTCCATCCTTAACATGTACATATTTTTATTTTATTTTCTTTTTATTTATTTTTCACTTTATTGAGTCAGTTAAACAATGAAAGAAAAGGGATTAATGTCTACTTGTTCCTTGAGGATCAACACTCGTTTGAACCCTATGCTCGGTTAATGATGAGTACGCTTGCTCATATGTGTGATTTGGGTTGAACGTTTTAATTTAAATTTGATTGGGAATGTGCTTAGTTATTGTATGATTTTTATGCCTAAGTCCGAACACATTATTGGTAAAAGTTCATAAATTCATATTTCCTGTGGATTTTGTTATTCTTGACATGGATGAAGATTCTAAAGTCTCTTTAATCTTAGGTAAACCCTTCCTAGCTACAACAAAAACATTAATTGACATTCATGGGGGGAGGTTGACATTTAGGGCTGGGGATGAGGAAGTAGTCATTCAAATCCACAAGAGTAGCCAACACCATGTATCTTCTGATGATTCTTGTTTAAGAGTAGATATTCTTGACGAAACCAATTTTTGAGTTGATGCAGGAATCTATTATGGAGGAATTAATGGAAACATCAATGGCATATTTGGAGGAATTTCACAATGAGGATGGGATGCAGAGTTTGGAAATAGAGAAAAGCAGTTTAAGGAGAATGAAATCATCTATAGAAGATCCTCCCGAATTGGACTTAAAAAGCCTACCCGAGCATTTAGAATATGTGTTCTTGGCTAAAGAACATAAGTTGCTTGTCATCATTGCCAAAGATCTCGATCCCGAACAAAAGACCAAGCTGGTAAGTATGTTGGGAAAATATAAGGGAGTGATAGCTTGGAAGATCACTGATATTAAAGGCATTAGTCCATCCTTTTGAATGCATAAGATCTTGATGGAAGAAGGTGCAAAACCCGTAGTGCAACCCCAACGTAGGTTGAACCCACATATGAGTGAAGTGGTAAAAGGTGAGGTGGTTAAGCTCTTAGATTCAGGCATAATTTACCTTATTTCTGATAGTGTTTAGGTGAGTCCTACTCAAATGGTACCAAAGAAGGGAGGAATGACGGTGAGCCCCAATGATAAAAATGAGTTAGTCCCTATGAGATTGGTCACGGGTTGGAGGTTTTGTATAGATTATAGGATGCTAAACAAAGCCACTAGAAAAGATTACTTCCCTCTCCCTTTTATCGACTAAATGTTGGAAAGGTTAGCCAGACATGAGTATTTTTGTTTCTTAGATGGATTTTCGAGCTACCTACAAATTCCCATAGCCCCAGAGGACCAAGAAAAAATCACTTTCACGTGTCCATATGGTACTTTTGCATATCGTTGGATGCCATTTGGTCTTTTTAATAGTCCTGGAACATTCCGAAGATGCATGACAGCTACATTTGAAGGACTTGTGGGAGACATCATGGAGGTATTTGTGGATGATTTTTCAGTTTTGGTGATTCGTTTGACTTATGTTTATCTAATCTCGAAAAGATGCTAGAGAGATGTGAAGAGACTAACCTCATGCTTAATTGGGAAAAATGCCACTTTTTGGTGCAAGAAAGTATTGTGTTGGGGTATAAAATTGAAGAGAAAGGGTATAGAGGTCGATAGGGCCAAAATTGAAGCAATTGAGAAGCTACCTCCTCCTACTTCGGTAAAATCTATAAGAAGCTTTCTTGGTCATGCAGGTTTCTCTAGGACGTTCATCTTAGACTTCTCAAAACTTTCAAAACCTCTTACTTCTTTACTTGAAAAGGATGTTATGTTTAATTTCCATGAAAAATGTCTCAACGCTTTTACCATACTTAAAAAGAAGTTGATTAATTCACCCATTCTAATTCCACCTGATTGGTCTCTTCTCTTTGAACTAATGTGTGATGCAAGTGATTTTACAGTTGGTGCAGTATTGGGACAAAGACAGAATAAGCACTTCCAACCTATATACTATGCAAGCAAAACTTTAACGGATGCCTAGGAAAACTACACAATAATAGAAAAAGAACTGCTTGCTATAGTGTTTGCCTTTGATAAATTCCGTTCTTACTTTATTCTATCCAAAGTCATTGTCTATACGGACCTTTCAGCCCTGAAGTACTTACTAACCAAACATGATTCCACACCAAGGTTGATAAGATGGGTTCTATTATTGCAGGAATTTGATTTGAAAATTAGGGATAAGAAGGGTGCAGAAAACTTGGCTGCGAATCACTTGTCCAGGTTAGATAATCCAAATTTGGACTCCTTGATAAAAGAAGACATCGATGACGCCTTTCAAGATGAGCAACTCTTGCTCATAGAAGGTGAGATTCCAAACACTCATTGGTTCGCTGACTTTGCTAATTACTTGGTTGAAGGAATTACTCCAAAAGACCTCATGATGCAACAAAAGAAGAAATTCCTCTCCGAAGTACGGCACTACTTTTGGGATGATCAATATTTATTTAAGTATTGTGCGGACCAAATAATTCATAGATGCGTGGACTCTAGGGAAAGAGAGGATATTCTACAACATTGTCATGAAGGACTTGCTGGAGGCCACTACCAGGCTAACAACACTGCACAAAAGGTGCTCGACTCCGGATTCTATTAGCCTTATTGTTCAAAGATGCCCATAGGTTTGTCCAAAGTTGTGATAGGTGTCAACGGATAGGTAACATCTCCAAATCTAATGAGAAGCCATTACAACTTTTTCAAGCTTGTGAAGTATTTGATTGTTAGGGGATAGACTTTATGGGATCGTTTCCTAGTTCTTTAGGGAATAAATATATTTTGGTGGCAGTGGATTATATTTCTAAATGGGTAGAAGCCCAAGCTTTACCCACTAATGATGCTAGGGTTGTGGTAAAATTTCTGAAAAAACTTTTCACCCGTTTTGGTGTACCTAAGGTGCTTATTAGTGATAGGAGGACTCATTTTTGTAATTCACAAATGGAAAAAGTTCTCAAACAACTAGGTGTGAACTATAGGTTGGCTACCCCCTATCATCCCCAAACAAGTGGACAGGTTAAAGTGGTTAATAGAGACTAAAATGAATCTTGGAAAAAGTTGTTAACCACACTTGGAAGGATTGGAGCCTAAAATTAGATGACACTCTTTGGGCGTACAAGACAGCCTTTAAGACACCAATTGGCACGACTCCATTTTGGTTAGTTTATGGCAAAGCATGTCATTTACCTGTTGAAATTGAGCATAAAGCTTATTGGGCTATTAAACTTGTTAACCTTGATCTTGAGTCAATTGGTAAGTCCAAATCGCTTCAACTACCTACCTTGGAAGAATTGCGGGCAGAGGCTTATGATAGTTCAATACGATATATGGAGTGGGTCAAAAGATTGCATGATAAGCATCTCACTCAACAGCAAGAATTTAAGAAAGGTGATCGAGTGTTGTTATTCAACTCTCGGTTGCGCATTTTTCCTGGTAAGCTCAAATCCAGGTAGGCGGGACCATATACGGTAAGCCAAGGTTTCCCATTTGGAACCCTTGAACTCATTCACCCCACGGGGCACACTTTCAAGGTCAATGGTAATCGCGTGAAATGCTATGTCGGTGAGGCTCTGAGAAACACAGAACACGTGGCAATGCTCTTGGAAACTGCCCCATAGATCCTCTAGTTGGTTTTTCTTTCTTTTATTTTTTTGCTTTATTTTCTTTTCTAGTTTTTATGCTTTGCTGTGCTTTTTTGTATTTTTAGGTGTTTTGCCAATGCCTTATTCTTCAAGCATTGCAGATCTTTTACGACACAATGCCAAATGAATGGAAGTTTATTTCTCTTATCTCTTCTCCTTTATATTTTGGTCCCATGGTATTGTTGTTATTGTTATATTTATTCAGCCATTGAGGACAATGTCCAGTTTAAGTGTGGAGGAGTGATTTGATTGACAATTCTTCTATGCATATACTTTTACCTTCTTGGGAGAAAATTTTGAGCGAAAATTTTTCTGAAATTCTTGAGAGTTCAAACTATATTTTTAATGCATGTCTTTATGATGGATTATAGAGCATATGTTCTAGATCATTTATGGCTTATACATAACTTTTTGCACTCACTTGGACAAAGTAGTTCTTGATCAAGTGCTGTACATTGTTCTTAAACCTTGTTTTTCTAGTAAAATTCATAGAACATTCTAGAACTTACTTGAATACCTCTCGAGGCGAAATAAGAAAGACAGTTATGATTTAACTTAAGAATGACGGTAATAGGCTTTCTTTGGATAGTTTGAGCTTTTCAAGCCTACCTATTGTTATATTATCCCTAGTGCCTATTTTGAGTCTAAATTGTTGATTTCTTTCTTGAAAACCCGTCACAATATTTGTCCATTACTTGTTTATGAGAGTTTGAATAATTTTCCAAATCGTTATGCTCTTGATGGATGAAAGTATATGTATGAGAATGTTGAGGAAGAATGTTGGGATAAAGATCATGACTTGTTACTTTCAGTCATGGATCAATAACAAGTTAAGCTAAAAAGAAAAAGAAAGAGAAGAAAAAGAGAAGAGAGAGTGAAAAAAACAAAGGAGTTGAAAAAAGAAAGCAAAACGTTGCTAGAGAGAATAAAAGAAGAGAAGTGAAAAATAAACAACAGCAGCAGTGAAAGAAAAGATCACAAACGGAATAGTGATTGAACTGTACAAATTAAGTTCACATAAAGTCTTTGACACCATTGTTAGAAATTTGAGTGATCTTGTGAAAGAAATAGAAAAGAGTTGATGAAAAGAAGAGTTCAAAGAAAAGAGAAAAAATGCAGGATTTGCTGGAGTGGAGTTGTATTGTTATACAAGGTTATGGTTTGATCGATTTCTAGAATAGGAGAGCAAGAAGAATTGGAAATTATTAATTCAATTTGTTTATCCTTTTTCTTGCTAACTCTCAGTTTTTCTTTGACTTTTGATTCTCCTATATCCTTCATTTGATAAGCTACATTACAAGCCTTTAGCCTTACATTACAAGCTTAAAAGTCCTACTTGATCTAAGTAGAATCATGATATGTCTCGGATTAGTGGAGAGAGTGTATGAAAAGTAAGCATATGGAATGCATATGCTTTTTGAGCTAAATTCTTTCCAATGGTTTGAGAATGGTGTAAAGTATTGTGATGGTTCTACTAAGTCATTTATCACTAACACAAGTCTTGCATTGGTTGTGAAAGATTTAGTATCATATGTTTTATGTTCTTGAATGAAGGAAGCATTAGAGATATTGTTTTGAAATTGATTGAGTGATTGATGAAACCATGTGTTTTCCTACTTGTTCTTGATACTTTGCTTGAGGACAAGCAAAGAGTTAAGTGTGGGAGAATATGATAGGCGCTAAATTAGTCATAATTTTTCTAGTTATTTGAGATTCTTTTGTGATACATTTTGTTTAATAACTAGTCATATTCTTTTATATTTGAGATTTTACCCTTGGAAAGGTATTTTGTTCTTTATTTCAGATTTTTAGGGTAAAACAAAATAAAAACGTCGCATGTGAAACCTCAGCTAAAACCAACCTTAGAGTAAGGGGGTCGGGATGCATATCATATTTTCTTGCATGCATAAATATAATTTTGTATAGTTTTATGTGCTTTGGATATGTGATTTGTAGTCTCAATGGCTTAATTGTGGTTATTGAGTAAGAAGTGCAAAATGATAATTTTTACTTGAGGTGAAAATAGAGAGATAGCTTTAGGATTAAATAGGAAAAATATTTGGGAGAGAAAATAAGAACAAGAGTTGTTGTGGTTTAGTAGTTAGAGCTTTGGAATAAATCCTTAAGGTCTTGAGTTCAAATTCCATCAATTGAGTTTTAGCATGATTAAATTTTATTGTTGTTTAGGAAGGCTATACTTCGGACCTTGCATGCTTTAGGGAAGAGTAGGAGTGTTGTCCTAGGGGAGACATGATAGAAATGTCCTAATCCTACTCTTGAGCCCTTCTTAATCTTTAGCTTTCCTTAATTCTTAATCAATTAGGTTGTTTGATTTATCCAAGCCAATTTTATTCCAGAAAAATTCCAGCAAAGTTCTATGATATAGAGGTTTCGAAAATGTCCATGTGAGGTATATTGTTGGCCGAAAATGGGGAGAAGTTTTGGAAGGTTCCTAAGAGAATTAATCTCCATAGTTGAACCTTCAAAACTCCAACCTGGTTATGTTCATCTTCTTCATGTAGTAGACTGAAAGTTTTTCCAGCTTCTTGATCAGTCCAGTTGTCAAAAATTTCAGTCATCTTTCCCTCTCAAATGCTGCCAGAAAAATGACCATTTCACTTAGCTTGAGGACTGAACATTCCAGCCAAAACCGAGCTGCACAAAAACTGTACAAACCAGGAAAATTTCCTGGATAATTTCGCAGCTTGGTGAGCCGAAAACCAAGTTGTTTCTTTTAGCTTTTCAACCAGCAACTCAACCTTATTTTTCCTCCATAAAGAAGGCTGGAAACAAGCCTTAAAGGACCTCTCAACATCCCTTCAAACCTGCAGCAAACCGGATGAATCATGGCAAAAAATTCTGCCCAGAAATTTCCAGCAAACTTGCGAGAAAACTGATCAGATTTCCAGCTTTGTTCTTTCTTCACCTTTGTCCGAAACTTCCTCCATTTTTCTGTGTAAACTCACCTTGAACAGCCATCAAGGCACGATAATCCACACAAAAACGAAGGGAACCATCAGGCTTCTTCTGGAACAAGGCAGGAGAACCATACAGGGCCTTCGATGGCTTCATTAACCTACCTTCCAACAACTCATCCAACTCTCTACGAAATTCAGCCAACTTTGTTGGGGACATTTTGTAAGGAGCTTGGGCTGGTGGACGGGAACCAGGCACCAGTTCAATTCGACAGTCCGTAGGACGTCTAGGTGGGAGCTCCTTAGGTAATTCAGCAGGTATAATGTCCTTGAATTCCTCCAAGACATCAACAATCTAATCAGGGACCTCATGGGTCTGGTCTGGCTTTACTTCCACCAAAGTAGCCAGATAGGTTTCTTCCCCTCTTCTCAAACCGGCCTTCACCTACAAGGCCGACAAAACTCCTTTCTCTGCAAAGGGTGGGGTCTGGTCATATGCAGCACTAACGAAGCCTGGACTTCGGCTTTGCTAATAGAAAATCCACCCAGATAAGGAGAAACAAACACTTTATTTTCCAGCATAAATTCAATACCAAGTATTAAAACAAAATCATTAAGGGGAACGACCATCAGATTAAAATTACCTCTCCAAGGGCCAACAGAAAGGGTTACCTTTGCTGCTTCACGAACAAGAATGGCACCCGAATTCACTGCCTTCATCCTACTGGGACTTCATTTTAAACTGAGCTTTAACCGATCAATTTCATGTTGCAGCCATCTTTAAAGCCTTGGGAGGCCACGAACATGTGACGACAATCCCATTGTTGGCTGACCGGCTTGAGCAAGTGGCAACCATTGCTAGCTAGCTAGAAAGTGTGGAGTCTCGCATGAAGTCCCTCGGGGATACATGGGTGTCTCGGTTGACAGCCGTTTCAAAGACGGGTACTATTGAAACAGAGATTGAAAACCTAAGATGTGTTGTGGCTAGGTTTAGTGCTGTGCAAGAGGAACTTAGCCTACTGGAGAGGGCGGTGGCTCAATCTGATAGGTCTGTGGACAGAGGTAAGTCCTATGTTAAGGTTCCTGAACCTAAATTATTTTTTGGTGCTCACAGTGCTAAAGAGTTGGAGAACTTTTTGTAGGATGTTGAGCAGTACTTCCATACAACCCACATTCCTATTGGGGAACAAGTCTTCTTCGCTAGCATGTATCTTTCAGGTGATGCAAAGCTCTGGTGACGAACTAGAGTCTTGGAGAAGTCTCTTCTTTCGTACTATATGTTTTTCTTTTTCATACTACTTTCTTTCATTTTGGTTTATTTTTCTTTTTTAGTTTTTATGCTTTGGTGTGCTCTTTTGTCTTTTTCTTTTTAGGTACTTTGCCAATGCCTCTTTCTCCTGAAACTCAACGCTTGTATAGCAAATTGTGCAATGAATAGAAGTATTATCTTTCTTATCTCTTTTCCTTTATATTTTTAGTCCTATGGTATGGTTTATTCCTCGTTATATTTCTTTGGCTATTGAGGATAATGTTCAGTTTAAGTGTGAAGGAGTGATTTGATTAAGACTTCTTCTATGCATATACTTTTAGCCTTCTTGTGAGCAAAATTTTTAAAATTTTTTCTGATTTTCTTTGAGATTTCAAGCTGTATTTTTAATGCATGTCTTTATGATGGATTATAGAGCATATATTCTAGATCATTTATGGACGAAGTAGTTCTTGATCAAATGCTTTGCATTGTTCTTAAACCTGTTTTTCTACTAAAATTCATGGAGTATTCTAGAACTTACTTGAATACCTCTCGAGGCGAAATAAGAAAGACAGTTATGATTTAACTTAGGGATGACGGTAATAGGCCTTCTTTGGATAGTTTAAGCTTTTCAAGCTTACCTATTTTATATTACCCCTAGTGCCTATTTTGAGCATATATTGTTGATTTCTTTCTTTAAAACCTATTATCATACTTTGTCCATTACTTATTTTCGAGAGTTTGAATGATTTTCTAAATATTTATGCTCTTGATGGATGAAAGTATATGTAGGAGAATATTAAGGAAGAATATTTGGAGAAAGATCATGACTCGTTACTTTTAGTCATGTATCAATAGTTGTGTTGAGCGAGAAAAAGGAAAAGACAGAGAAAGAGGGATTGAAAACAAGAAAACAAAACAAAAAGCTGCTAGAAAAAAATGGAAAGAAAGAAAAGAACAGTAGCAGTGAAAAGAAAAGAGGAGTGAAAGAAAAAGAGAAAAGAAAGGTCACAAAAAGAATGGTGATTGAGTTGTAAAAGTTGAGTTTATAGCAAATCATGGAAACCATTGCTGAAAATATGAGTGATTTTGTGAAAAATAAAGAAGAATTGAGGAAGGAAGTGGAAAGATGAGAAAAGAAAAAAAAGAAGAAAAAATGCAGGATTTACTTGAGTTGAGCTGTAAGTTCTAAATAAGTTTATAGTTTGACTGATTTTGGAATAGGAGAGCAAGAAGAGTTGGAAATTATTGATTCATTTGTTTATCCTTTTCTTGCGAACTCTTAGCTTTTTTGTTATTTGATTTTCCTATATCCTTCGTTTGATAAGCTACATTATAAGCCTTTAGCCTTACATTACAAGCTTGAAAATCCTACCTGACCTAAGTAGAATCATGATATGTCTCGAATTAGTGGAGAGAGTGTATGAAAAGTAAGCTTATGGAATGTATATTCTTTTTGAACTAAACTCTTTTCAATGGTTTGAGAATATTGTTAAGTATTGAGATAGTTCTACTAAGTCATTATTCACTTACACAAGTCTTGCATTTGTTGTGAAGGATGTAGTAGCATGTGTTTTATGTTCTTGAATGAAGGAAGCATTAGAGATATTATTTTGAAATTTATTGAGTGATTAAGGAAACCTTGCGTTTTCCTACTTATCTTTGATACTTTGCTTGAGGACAAGCAAAGAGCTAAGTGTGGGGGAATATGATAGGGGCTAAATTAGTCATGTTTTTTCTAGTTATTTGAGGCTCTTTTGTGATACATTTTGTTTAATAACTAGTCATATTCCTTCATATTTGAGATTTTACTCTCGGAAAGGTATTTTGTTCATTATTACAAATTTTTTGGGTAAAACGAAGCAAAAACGTTGCAAAATAGAAGAAAGGCGGTGCCAGACAGGGCATTGGAACCGGCGCCAGCCATGCATTCTTGACATGAATTTCGAGGTAATAGAAAATTGTCAAAATAGATCTGAACAGAGTGGAACCGGTGTCGGCTCCAGTAGCCAAGGCGACACCGGCTGTGCTCTGAGGAAAAGGCGGGATTGTGATTTTTCTACGCGGTTTTTGGTAATCTGTAGAGTTTTAGTATCTTCCAACTTCTACTCAGCCAAGAACATTACATCAAGGAGTTTAGGCACTTCCCAAGCCTATAAATATATGAAAAACACAAGGAAAAATGGGAGAATTCATTGATCATCACAGAAAATCACTCAATCAAAGGAGGAATTCTTCAATTCAAGGAGGGTTGTGCAAGAAGGTCTTCAAAGGAAGAAAAATGAGGCTTGTCTATGAGTGTTTTCTTTTTCTTGAACAATGATATGTTATTTGTTTTATTGTAATTTGACATTGTTTTAGATATTCGTGATTTTTAGAGTTATTTGATCTTTTGATTGATTAATTTATTGTTCTTCTTGGTATTTAATTACTTGGGCATATTACGAGATTAATTGGTTATTTCTTTTCATTAACTTGCTAGACCAGAGAGGTTGATGGTGGTTGCAATTGATTAATTTCATATTTATTAGCTGTTACTAGACCAAAGAGGTTAATTGCTGAGGATTGAGTAATTAAATGTTAATTAATGTTTGCCAGACCAAGGATTCATTGATTAATTTCATATTTTAAATATGCCAGACCGAGGAAATTTAATCAAGGATTGTGTTTAATTCGTCTTTTGGGTGAATTAGTTGAGATAGACCAAGTGATGCTAATTTATCTGGAGGATAGTGATTTCATGGATTGACCATTGAAGTGAATCTACTTTAATCCTTGATGATGCCAAGAGAATAATTAGTTGTAATAATGGTTAGATACTTTATGATCATGTTTGTCTAAACAATGGTTTGAGTTACATACTTCTCCATCCTTGACATGTATACATTTTTATTTTTATTTTATTTTGTTTTAGTTTATCTCTTTTCACTTTATTGAGTCGGTTAAACAATGAAAGAAAATGGATTAATGTATACTTGTCCTTGAGGATCAACACTCGTTTGAACCCTTCGCTATGTTAATAATGAGCACGCTTGCTCATATGTGTAATTTAGGTTTAACATTTTAATGTAAACTTGATTGGGAATGTGCTTAGTTTTTATATGATTTTTATACCCAAATAAATATGCATCAATGACAAGTTATTGAACAAAACGTATCACAAAAGAGCCTCAAGTAACTAGAAAAAATATGACTAATTTAGCCCTTATCATACATCCTTGGGAAGATGCAACCAAAATAAGATAAGCCGCGGCTCACCAAAGAACAAAAGAGAAGAAGACCGGCGGCTCAGGTGGCTTGGCGGCTTCAACAAGAAGATGGAAGGAGAATGGCTACGGCTCGGAGGCTCAGTTAGCTGTGGCTTGGCTGAAGAAAACTAACAAAAGGAAATTGTGGCTTGGTCAGCTTGGGCTCGGTTTGCGGCTACATCGTGAGAAAGAAAAGGAATGCGGCTTAGCTCTTGGATAAAGAATCGGCTCGGGTAGTTTTGATCTTCATCGGTTCAGCTTCAGTGAAATTTAGTCGGCGGATTTGCAAATTAATTCCAGACCTCTATTAGGAAATTACTTCTTCTTTGTTTTGAATTTTTAGGAAATTCCTAAGCCTATAAATAAGGCTATTCACATTAGACATTAGTGTGCACACATGGAGGCTTAGACATATATTTTAGAATGCACTACTATTAATATTTTCTCTAGAGAAATCACTCAAGGAGCATTGATTTTGGAAGAGTTTTCATTGAAAATTGAAAGGCATATCTATGAGTATTTATCTCTTTCCTTTGTTTTTTTTTTCTTGAACAATGATAAGTATATTTCTTTAATTGTATTTGGATATTATTCTTAGATTTATAATTTTAAATTAATTTTATTCTTTTATTAATTGATTATTTTTCTTTGTATTTGATTACTTGATTTTATTTGATAGGTTGATGGAATTAAATTTATATCTAATGGACTTTGAAAACGAAGTTAGATTAAGTTTTATTTAATCAATTCTATGTATTTGTTATCTTAACCGAATTGGGAAATAAGGTTGAGAATTGAACCTATGTAATCAAAGATTAGTTAATTTCATCTAGAGTATAGGGTTATTGGCTAATTTCATATTCATCATCACCTAGAGTATAGGAATAACTATTGAAGGATAAGTTTAATGTATTTCTTTATTTATATTGATTTGATTGGAAAATCTGCTAATTTAATCAAGAAATAGTGATTTCATGGATTAGGAAAGAAGTGGTTTCTACTTTTATTCCTTCATGATGCTAAGATACTGGTTGATTGTGATAAGTGTTAGATGATTCATGTTATGTTTTTGAGAATAACTATTTAATTATATATTTTTTCTCTCCAAGAGTTATATATATATATATATATATATATATATATATTTTGTTTTTTATTGCATCATCAATCTAGTTGATAAGTTAAAAAATGAATGAATGGTAACTAATGGTAGTTGTTCCTTAAGGATTGACACTCGTTAATTCCCTATACTATGCTTACAATGAGTATACTTGCTCATATATGTAATTTGGGATTAATGTTTTAATTAAAACTTGGTCAGAGATGGGTTTAAATTTGAATGATATTTATACACTCAAAATTTATGCATCACAAAGATAGACTTCAATAAAATCAAGACGAACTTATCAAAATAAATTATCTAACTTTATTTTAGACCACAGATAATTTATTTTGAATTAAATTATAAATAAAGTCTTTCTATATGTAACAAATAAACACTTGATTTACAATATCTAAATAATTTGTAGACAAAATAGGCTTATATATAAATATATAAAAAATACTTAATTTAATTTCAAAATACAAATGTTGTATTTACTCAAATGACATATCTAAGAAATTCTCCCACTTGTCCTAGAGTAATGGGATATGTAAAAAATAACCATACTTTCGATATGACTTCCAAAAACTGATACTGATAGATGTTTACTAAAAGGATCGGCAAGATTTTTAGCAAAATAAATCTTGCATATTTCTACATCTCCACGTTGAACAATCTCTCTAAGTTGATGACATTTACATTCAATGTATTTATCATGCTGATAACTGCGTGGTTCTTTCACATTTGCTACTGTACTACTGTTATCACAATATAAACTAACAGCTTTAGATGTAAAAAGAACCACCCCAGGTTCTATCAGGAACTTCTTTAACCATACCGCTTCTCTAACTGCCTCACAAGTTGCCACATATTTAGCTTCCATAGTAGAGTCAACAATACAAGATTGTCTGATACTCTTCCATACAACTATATCACCACCTAAGGTGAAAACAGAGCCAAAAGTGGACTTACGAAAATCTATATCAGTTTGAAAATCAGAATCAGCGTATTCTGTAGGTACCAATTCTGGAGTTGAGTAAACTATTATATATCATCGTGTTCTGTGAAGATACTTAAGTGTATACTTCACTGCTATCCAATGTTCCGGTCCTAGGTTTGACTGATATCTACTGATCATCCCAAGAGCTTAACAAATGTCTAGACGAGTACAAAGCATAGCATATATAAGACTTTCTACAGCTGATGTATAAGAAACTCATTTTATGTACTTAACTTTATCAGGTGTTTTAGGACTATACTTTTGCTACAATTGAATTCCATGTTTGAAATGCAATAGACCTTTCTTGGAATTCTGCATTGAAATTCTCGTCAGTATTTTGTCAGTGTATGAAGCTTGGGATAAAGCAACTTGTCTATTCTTTTTATCCTGAAGGATCTGAATACCTAAAATACATCTTACTTCTCCCAAGTTCTTCATATCAAATTGTTTACCTAATGTGTGTTTTTTAGTGTAGGAAATATTACCTATAAAATCCATAGTCAATCAAGTTTTAAATAAAATGCTAGTCACTCAACCACATAAATAGGCAAGTATACGCATTATATAGTATAGTGAATAGCAAGTTTCGAATCCACAAGAACTTGGCTCCTATCTTAATTTACTCTAATCTTTATTGTTTAGTTTACAAAATAAAAAGATAAAATAAATAACCTACTAACTTAATATACTAGAGAATAGATCAAGTTCATACAAAAAAAGTCACAAGGATAATCAAGGAGTAAGAATAAGGAGAAAAGATATGTAATGAAGAAATATCTCAATTTTATGATGAATAAAGAAAATATCTTTTAATCAATTGATTCTCAATCCAAATACCAATACGAGTTTCAACAACAAATTTCACTCTCTCTTGAGTTATAAAATTTTTATTCTTAGTCTAATTAAAGGGTATCTCTACCTTCCTAATTAAATCTAAGCAGCATTAAGGACAACTCAAATTATGAAAGCAACAATATTCCTATCTCTAGGTAACATTCTTAACTCTCAAAATAACAATTAATGTTTCTATCTCTAGGTAACACTAATGTCTTTCTTATGAAAGAAATGATACCCCTATCTATAGGTGATATTAATCTTTTTTTTTTTATTATCAAGTTATAAACTTTTAACTTCTTTCTCGAGTTAGCTAAAAGTTAACAAGTAATGAATTAATTAGTTGGTAGCACTCTCCTAATTTCCCTCTTGAGTTAATTAGAAAAAAAAAATCAATTCATATAGGACAATAAATTCAAGCAATCAAATTATTTGGAACACAATAAATAACAATAGCAATTCAACACAAAATCATAAACTTAGGAATATCTTTAAATACAATTAAAACATAATAAACTAAAATTGTCAACAAATTAATTACAAAGCAGAAAAAAAGAAATCACTTATAGATAAGTAAGTTTTCTTCTTCTTCTTCTTTAAAACCTTCTTGAAAAATTTCCTTTCCTTCTCCAAAAATTTCCTTGATCCTCCTTATTCTTGGTGTTCTTTCTCCCTCTAAGAGTTCTCTAAACTAATATTATATTAAAACCTCAAGAACTTGAGAACTATTTTTTAGAAGTGTTAATCTCTTATATTTATAGGAGTTTAGATTGCCAAAAAGTGGCAACAAGAATCTTAATTCTTTCCCAAATTAATTCCTAAAAGATCTCCATTGAAGTTCTCATATTCTGCTCAAATAAGGATTTTTTCCCCACCATTAGTCCAGAAAGCAGCCAACACTAGTTCAAGTAGCTCAGTAGAGCCTGCTCAGCTCTGTTCCACCTCTAATTTTTCTCTGTTTTGCTCTATTTTGTCCAGAAGTTAGCCTTAGCTAGTTTAACTGCATAGGCCTACCGGTTCACGTATGTTTTACCAAATTCTGTACTTTTTTCACAATCTTTTCAATATTTATTTTATTTAATAAATTCTGTACAAAAGATATCAAAATGGAGGGAATTTGAATATGAAATCATTAAAAAAAAAAAAAAAAAAAAACACACACACACACACACAAATGACCCTCAAAATATGTGTATATTTAGCCCCTATTATTACCCAACTAGTTTTTATCAATGTTAATTTCCCTACATCATTGCCAATGAGAAGGATGTAATCAACATATAATATGAGAAAAATTACTTTTCAATCTATAATTCTCTTATAGATACGAGGCTCATCAAGATGCTAACTAAAATCATAGAACTTAATGGGTTGATTAGACATGATATTCTAAGATCTAAATGCTTGCTTAAGCCTATAAATGGACTTATTCCTCTTGCAGACTTTATGTTCTTAAACT
This sequence comes from Voacanga thouarsii, assembly GCA_026120185.1. Lineage (NCBI taxonomy): Eukaryota > Viridiplantae > Streptophyta > Magnoliopsida > Gentianales > Apocynaceae > Voacanga > Voacanga thouarsii. Next base: position 468,282 of record JANUWF010001381.1, on the reverse strand, counting down.
TTTTAGATAAAAACTGTCTGGCTATACGATATAGGTACACTCATCAATACTTTCATTAAGGAATGTTGTCTTGAAGTCCATTTGCCATAGTTCATAGTCAAAGATAGCTGTAATTGATAAGAGAATTCTAATAGACTTTAGCATGTCCATAGGCGAGAAGGTTTAATCATAATTAATACCTTCTCATTAGGTATAAACCTGAGCAACCAATTTAACTTTAGAAGTTTCCACTCTCCCATCTACTCCTCAATATCTGTAGACCTATTTGCACCCAATAGGTTTTACCTATTAGTTAAGTCAACAAGTTCCCAAATATAGTTAGGATACATAGATTTTATTTTTGAATCCATTGTACTCCTCTAATTGTTTGCATCTACATCCCCTATAACTTCTTTATAAGTAATGGGATCATTTTCTTCTTTTATAGAGATTGCCTAAAAAACTTTTCCATGAAGTATCTTGAGAGATGTCAAATGATTCTCCCACTACGCCTAAACTATGGAGGTTCTTGGATGATTGGATTTTCTTCCTCCTTGTTAACTGGAACCTGTTCTACTGATTCCTCAATGACTAGGTTTTGAATAGGGATGGGAGGTTCTTACATTTTATGTGTCAAAGAGCCAATGGGTATAGAAGGCGTAACATCTATTTCTCTCCTATTGGAATCTGGCTTGTTAAGTGGCATAGTTATGAATCCACCATGAGAATCTTCAGTATGAGTTATTGTAATCATTTACTTGGGATTATTTCTCTTAGTTTCTTCTAGAATAACCCTACTCTTAGATCCACATTCTTCTATGTACTTGTCTTATAGGAAAATTGTATTTGTACTTATAAATATTTTCTTATCTTCAGGACTATAAAAGTAGTACCCCCTAGTTCATTTTGGATACCTAACAAATAGATATAAATTTGATCTTGATTCTATTTTATCCATCTTTCTTTTTAGCACATATGCAGGACAACCTCAAATTTGGATATATGTCAAATTAGGCTTCCACCAATTTCATAATTCTAATGGAGTCTTAGGGATAGATTTAGATGGGACCATATTTAATATATAAATTTTATTTTTTTATAGCATATTCCCAAAAGGATGTACTGCTACAGAAAAACTAAGTATTGATCTGACCATGTCTAACAAGATCCTATTTCTCATTTCTGCAACTCTATTTTGTTAAGGAGTGCTTGGTGCACTTAGTTGGGATAAAATCCTATTTTCTGACAAGTATGATCTATGGTCATGAAATAATGATGGGAATCTGCCTAGCAACAAGGTACATCTAAAAAAGGGGGATGAAAAGTCAAGACTTGTTTCAAGGTTCCTTGGAAAAATTTAACATTCAAGAGGTTTCAAGAGGATTTTCAAGCCATCAATGCATACAAGCTAAGAACCAAGAAGATAGACAAGAAATAGGTGAAGGGAGGTCCAAGAAGAGCTCAAAGTCAACACAATCATATATGGAAGATGAAGAACCCTTGGAAGCTAATTGGGAAACTAAAAAGAGCTTGATGAGAAGTTGAATCAAGTGGAAGATCAAGAAATAGCTAAGTTGATCCAAGAAAATATGCTTGAACAAGTTTGAAATGCAGGAAATAGGATACACACGACCTGAAGTATGGGCATGCGTTTAACCGTGTGTTTGGCAGAAAAATTAGCTCTTTGCAGTTTGGGTGTAGAGCCATGGGCCTCATCCCCTTCCTGGCATAGCTATGCAGCCTGTGTGCATGGCCGTGTAATACCCTTGAAACAATTTTATTGTTTTATTTGACTTTATTTCTTATTTTTTCATTCAACCTTAGTTTTTAATAGTTTTAATGGCTAATTTGACTTATTTTAAAGCAACTTTTGATTAGGATTAGCATCCCTAATAGCTTAGGGCATGCCATATATATATATATATATATATATATGCCATTATAAAGAACAACTTAGAACTTTAAACATTTTGAATACAAAAACTCTTGTGAGTTGGTGAGGTGATTCCTCTTAGAATTGTCCTCTTCAATCAAGACTAATATCAGGACTTTGTCTTTCTCTTTAATTCAAGTCTGGAAACCACTCAAGGATAATCTAATCCTTCATCTCTAATTTGGATGCTAGGTTTCTTCTTAGTGTTCTTGTTGGGATTTATTTAGTTACCTAAATCTTCCCATCCTTCTTGTTCTTAATCCTTGTTGTGTTAAGAGTGTTAGGGTATTGATTTAGTCCGCTTAGTTCATTAGATTATGAGTTCCGGATGGATTACCTAGGGTTCTTATCTTTTCGATACAAGAATTGTTTGAGCTTTAATTTTTTCCATAAACATTAATTTGAGTGCCTTGCGTGTTCTTGTTTTTGTTAGTCTCTTAAGTCACGAAAATTGCATCAAGTAGGTGCTTCTGAGCTTGCATAAAAAAGTTGGTATCAGAATTGTGTATGATTTGATTCTAATCAAATCAACTTTCCATGGCAAAAAGTACAAATTTCTTGTTGAACTTTTCTTGCAAGATTTCAAATCTCAGAACTCGTTTTCTTGCTATTTTTTTTTAGCTCTATTATTTCAAATTTCAGCCATAGATTTGTTATGAAATTTAACATATGTGTTTTCTTGATATTTGGAAAGCTATTTATGCTATTAAAGTGCAGAAAATTTGAAGTTTATTGAGTATATTTGCTCCAAGAATTTATGTGTATAACAAATCCTGTAACTCATACTAGTGCTATTTTTATGAGATATAAAACTCAAAATTTATCTATGTTCTTGCTTTAACATTATTTCTTAATGTTGTTATAATAATTGGGGATTGATTTGATTGTGAATTTTGAGTTCTTGGGGCTGTTATAAAGGTAAAAATTTTAGAGTAGCTTGAGTTACAAGTTTACACATAAGGTGTTTGATATGTTGATCCAATAACTTGTGATTGTTCTTATATGATTACCAAGTACTTTATATGATGAGTTCTTATGATCTTCTTTCTTAGTAATTTGTTTTAAGTAGGATTTATCCTTGTGTTGCTAGTTGGAATTTTTCATTAGTAATCCATACTATAGCTTGGGAAGTTGTTGGTGCATAGTTAGTTTATATCACTTGCTTCTTTGAATCTTAAATTTCTTGTGTTAGCATTGCTTTGAGTGAGTTAATTGAGCATCAAGATTATATTCTTGGAGTTGTGGTAGCTTCCTAATATTTAAAAATCCTCCATTTACGTAGTTCCCTACAATGTATTTGATTAAATGCTTAAATATCTATATAATAATTTATAATCTTCCACTTCTAATTGACTTCATTGACATATTTCTTATCATTTGTGGGTTAAATAATTGGTTTTAAATCTTCTTAAGATATTTGGAAGAGATTTTGAACTTATCTTAACATGAATCCTTGTAGTGTTTGCTTAGTGGGTTCCTTCATAAATCATTCTTGAAATCTTGAGTTTGTTGAGCCCCTATTTTATTAAATTTTTTCTTGAACTTACCTTGTTCTTTGGTAACCAACAAGTGTTCAATTGAATTCCTTTAAGATTCCTAGTTGATTGTCCTTAGAGGGTTAGCTTAACTTATCTAGTTGAGCTAATTCCTAAGCAATTAGAGATATTATTTTGGGAATAAATCCTTGAGGAATTGAGTGTTGAAAAATGTAAGAGGGTGAGCTTATTGTAATAAAAGCCAAGAAAAGTGCAAACATAAATGATGAGTAACCACTAAAATTGAGTGTAAACACGTGAATGAGTGAAGTGAGGAATTTCTTTTGTGTTTTTACTTAAATTTTGTGGGAGTTTCTCTTGGAAGAAAAAACTAATTAAAATGGCTAGTTGGAGTGACAGTGAAAGTCAAGGGTGTGATTAAGATAAGGAATCTTGTTTGAGTAGAAGTAATTATGGGGAGTATGATGAATATGAATTTGAACATGATGAAGATTATTGGGGAAATGAAGGTGATCATGAGAACTTACTTGATTCTAGAGATGAATCTTATAGGGGTAGCTATAAATAAAACTTAAACACAAGTGGAAGAGGATATGGTAGGTTTGATAGAAAAGAAAATTAGAAATATGAAGAGGAAGGATTTAAGAGAGTTTATATGGTGTGATCACAAAAACATTCAAATGGTAGCTTACAAAAAAGGAAAGAGGATGAAGAGAAAGAAGAGTAGTCCAATGAGAATTTAATAGCTTCATTCTATGGGAAGAGAGATTTAAGGAAGTATTATGGAAGGAAAAAATGAACAGTAAATTTGTTTAAATGCTTTGAGTATAGTGGAAGAAATAAGGTAAAGTGGGCACTAATAGGATTTTTCAAAGATGCATTAGAATGGTTGAAGCAAGTGAATACACAAAGAAGGCAAAGTATGTATCAAACAGTGGTTTCTTGGAAAGAGATGAAAGACTTAATGAAGGAGCAATTTGTACCCGATGAATGTAAAATATATGGGAACATTGAGCACACTTTCCAGGAGTGTTCAAGAAGAAATAATAAAAGAGGGAGAAGTGGCATGCATAGGATATCGGAAGGAGGATAGCAAAGAAGGAGAGAGTCTCAAACCTCTACAAGTAAGGTGCAATGAATGAGTAGTAGAAAATGGACTTGTAAGATTTGTTGTCGCAAAAGGCACACAAAAGTTGATTGTCCACACAAAATAGAATATGAAAGGTTTTATGGGATGCATGTTCATGAAGGGAAGAGACAAGTTGAAAGGCAAATGGTTGAACTTGAGACTAAAGTTGTCAAGAAAAATGTGGTAAATGTTGAGAAGCCAAAAAGGGCAAGAAATGAAGAAAAGGTTGAAAAGAATGAGCAAAATGAATTGCATAAATTTGAGAATGAGGAAAAAATTAAAAAAAAAGCCAAATGCCAAGAATTATCATATCAAAAAGATGAAGAAGAGCATGAAGAAGTTGAGAAAAATGATGATGAGATTGAAGAGAAGTTTAGTGATGATGGAAGAGATAATATAGATCAATTAGTTCAACAAATGGATTGACTAAGGAGTACTACAATAGACTCTTCTTTCTAGATGAAGAGTCACATCTATTAGGAGTGTTAGAGGAGAATGAATAAGAAGGAATGGAGTGTAATAGAGATGAACTTGTCAAAGAGCAAATGAGCTTATACAATAAAGTGGAGAAAGAAGCTCTAAAACAAATAAAGGAAAATAAGAGTTGGTTAGAAGTATTGCAAGATAAAATGAAAATGAGTGAAACTAGTGAGATTGAGCTATCTAGTTTAACTTCACAAAAGAAGACCAAATCTAGTGGAGGGACTAAAGTGGATAGAAAAGATAGAATTGAGATTGAACAACCATGTTCATTAATTTGTGTTATGAGGGATGTTGTAGATAATTGTTTGGTTACAAGAGAAGGAGATGTACAAAAGTAGAATATTTTTTATTCATGGTGTTAAATCAATCAAAAGGCATGTAGCTTGATTATTGATGGATGGAGTGGTAAAAATGTGATTAGTGCCATATTAGTCGAGGAGTTAGGAATGGAGACCTTAAAACATCCTAGACCTTAGAAGTTTCAATGTTTGAATAATTGTAGTGAGGTGAAGGTAAACAAACAAGTCAATATGAAATTTTCTATGAAGAAATACAAGGATGAAATTTTTGTCTGATGTTTTTCTCATGCATGTTGGGCATTTGTTGTTGGGAAAACCTTAGCTAATAGAGAGGTAATTCACCACAAAATGAAAAACACTTACTCCTTGTGCAAAGATGGAAGGAAATTCACATTTTGTCTCATGTGCCCTAGTAAGATTATAAAAGATCAAAATATTTTGAGGGAGAAAGAAAAAAAAAAGAAAAAATAGCAAAAGAAGAAGGAAAACATGGGAAGGCAAAATAATAGTGTGAGCAAAGAGAAAATGAGAGGAGAGAAAAAGAGGAGAAGGAAAGAGTAGAAATCCAAAAGCAAGCACATCCAAAGAGAGAGTATGGAGGTAAAATTAGAGCACTTTATTCGGTTTCAAGGGGTGAAAACAACAAGGGTGTGGGAAAAAGAGAGGATGTAAAATGAGAAAGAAATTCTGAGTTAAGAAGAGAGAAAACAAGGTTGTTGTTGTTGAGGAACAAATGCCTAAAATTTACTATCACCAAAAAATTCTTGTTTGAATTCTTATGTAGAGAAATCCATCCAAGCAACATGGCACATCCATTAAAGGATGAATCATCATAAAGAAGGAAAAAATGGTAGGAATTTGCTCATGAAACAAGGCACATTTAAAGAAGGGGGATAGAAAGTCAAGATTTGCTTCAAGGTTCCATGGGAAAACTCAACATTCAAGAGGTTTCAAGAGGATTTTCAAGCCATCAAAGAATACAAGCCAAAAAGCAAGAAAGTAGTCAAGAAATGAGTTGTGAAGGGAGATCCAAATGTTGGAATATATGTTCAAAATGTACTATATATTTCTGTATTTTAGAAATTAATAAAAATTTCATTCATTAATGGTTGTTCGTTTATATATATTCGTACATTAAAGGTTTAAGTGTTTTAGTAAGTAATATACGTGATTGGGTCATTCTTTCACAGTAAGGTGTAGATTATAGGCTACTAATACATAAACATAAGCAGAAAAATTATTCTTGATTGGTTGATGAAGTTAGGCAATTTATCAAGGTTTAGATCATTACACTATAGTTTCTAAATAGGGAATGGTTTACCTTTAACCAGTGAGTAGTCCACTCACACTAATAGTGTAAGCATATTTGGAATATGTAGAACTAAACCATGCGATAATAATCTTTATCAAACTGCTAAATAAATAAAGATTGATTTATTGCAGCTACTACATGGACGAGTACCCTAGGACTTGAGTGTAAGTTGGTGGTCTGGTGAAGTTGGACTTGTACACTTTGATATATGTTGGGTGAGGTTTTATCGCGAGGCCAATAACCTTGTACATTGGGTGTATGACTTTAATTAATTAAGACGGACTTATACAATTGAGTATCTATGCTTTATTATGTGAAGAATTCACCCAGTGTGATTTTTCGGAATAATCTAATAATCCAGGGTCCTGCGAAACATGATTAACTATGCACACTTTTGGGTAACTCCCTGTGAGAAGTGGATACGTACTGAAAGTCATGGATTATCGGACTAGTTATCAAAAGATGGTAAATATTGTTGAGAAAGGTGTTACTACTAATTTTCGATCTCAATAACAGGGGTTACGTAGAGGGGTATTTTCGTCATTACACCTATAGGTCGGAGACACTGCAATTGCAATATTATTCTCGAGGTCAATATTTTCATATGGTGATAAATAAAATATTTAAAATGATTAAAATACAGCTATTTGTTAGTAGAGATATTTTGGTCATTTTAGTAGCCAAGATTAATATGTCTTTTGATCCCCAAAGTAGCTCAAATAACCATAGTAAATTTATTTACTTTATGAGATTATTGGGTGAATTTATTATTGAAAGAATTATTCTAGGAGTCTAATTATTTATTTATTTGGACTAGAATAATTAATTGGGCTAATTTAATTAATTAGTTTATTAATTAATTATCTTGGATAATTTTATATTGAGCCCAAGTTGATTAATTAATTAATAAAAGAGCTAATTAATTAGTATTGGACTAATTAAGAAAACAAAGGTCCATGAGGGTTGATGATAGCCGCCACTGTACAAAGAAAAGGGAAATAGGAAATTAAAAAAAAAAAATGTAGGTCGGTTGGTTTTTTGTGTCTAAAAAGAAAATGGAAAGCTAAATAAATAGGGATTTTTCGTATGGCTTGAAAGTTGACCGAAATTTGGAAAATTGACATAGCTTTCGATTTTTCCTTTGAAAAGAAAAGAAGCCATCGGTTTTTCCTGGTTTTATTTTCCTTCGATGTTCCTTAACATTTAGCTCTTTCATTTTTGTTCTAATTTTATTTACCCTAATTATACTTTCACAGGTAGATGTCTATAGTGATTCGAGAATACTCTGGAAGTAAACGGTTAGCTGGTATCCCTACGGAACAAGTAGACATTTCTATTCAACAAGCGCTGTCGAACCCGAATCCGACTCCGATTGTTAAAGTTAATCGCCCTAGAAGTAAGTATTCCTAGACTTTGGCTCGAGAAAAATTTTAATTTGCTATCTTCCACTGCGTATTTATTTTTCCACAATCCTTCAAGTGGTATCAGAGCCAGGTTAAATCTAAGAGCATGCTTAGGGTTAATATCTGGAAAAAGTGGTTCTTACACTAATAAAAATATAATCTTTGTGATTGTATGGATCCCTCATGATTTTAAATGTAAGTAGATTTTGTGTACGCCTCACACGTGGAGGCATAGGCACTTATAATTTATTTTTTAATCACTTTCGTAAAAATTGTATACGCCTAGTTTTGAAAGGTATAAGCGTTTGAAATTATATTTCAATTTTTAATCATTTTTTTGTAATAAAAAATTAATTAATTGGTGCCTGAACGCAAAACCACTGAAGAAGATGGAGATTGTACAGGAAAAAAAAAAAAGAAGTAGAAGAGCTGCCCGAGAAGACCAGCCACGCCTGGCTCAGGAGATTCGTCTCCCTAGAGCCGAGTTGGTGCACTGCGATTGAATTCCCTGGGAGCCATAACCAAGGCCAAAATGGTCTTGATCCTTCGGAGGCTTAGTACCAAGGCTTGCATGGTTGGAAAAACAACAGCACGCAAGACATTGAAGCGGTTCAACGGTTTGGTCAGGTGGTTCAGGCCGCAGTTCTTCTTGTTTATTTTATTTTATTTTTCTTGCATTTTCTTTTCTTTTGGGACCCATATCATACGAGATTATTTTCTTGCAATGGTTTATTTATTGTGATAAATAATTTTGTATGAAAATGGTTAGTAAAGGGGAACCACCCTTAGGATTAAACAAGATCATTTTAATTTTATTATTATTATGATTTTAATCCATTATTTGGTCACATAAAAATTAAAGGTTAGAAATAGCATGTAAAAAAGTTTATTTTTGGAGCATGTCTATTATATTTAATTTTGTGATTAAATGCACAAAGATTTTTGAGAACTTAATTTTTTGTCTAGATAAAGTAATTAAGGAAAGCGTTCTAAATTAGATTAAGTAATTTTAAAAAATAATAAATCCATGATTTATTCTTCCAAAGGTTTTTAATTCTTGACGTGGAGAATAATATTGAATTTAAGTATTTTAAATTTAGTTCCTAGAAAATAGTTTTAACTTAAGAAGTGAAATAAAAAATTCTTAATTTATTTTCTTAAAGGGTTTTATCCTTGACATAGAAAATAATAGTTGAATTTTTGGATTTTCACTAAATTTAATAAAAATCAATTAATTTTTAAAAGAAACGTTTTTCCTAAAATCTATTTTTCTCAAAAGATTAAGTGGGAGAGGGGTTCCAACAGCCCCATGGCTTCCATCACAAATTCCTGTTAGTGATTGTGGTTATCCTCACGTCATTCTAAGCATGACCCCCTATAAGATAGATTTCCACGAGGATCTAGAGCTAACAGAGGAATTAAATTAAAGCCTAGGATAAGTATTAATGTCGGTCAGCCTATCGTTGGAGGCATTAATGCTGGATTATCTGTAGGTGGTGAGAGTAGTGGTCATCCTATCGATGGAACTATTTTTCGATCATTACCTATTAAGGAAGTTTAATTTGTTATGGTTATACACTTAACTTAGAAAATTGTTAACATTCATACGAAGTTCTGTCAATTTTTCTAAGAGCCAAATTGTTCATTTTATTTTTATAATGGTTTTAATAGGTTAACTATACCATGGAAATAATATAATGTTTCAAATGCACATTTTTATATGTATTTTTCAAAACAAATATTTTTCTGAATGAAGTTTTTTTTTTTTCCAATCAACAGAAATATCTGGTTTCAGTCATTTGTCTATTATTCTCAAGGAGAATAAGTTAACTGGACTAAACTGCGTGGACTGGAAAAGGAATCTGAACATAGTACTCACTGTACAGGAGTATAAGTATATTCTGACCAACTCTTGTCCTAAAATTGGGAAAAATTCTACAGACTAGGATTGTGAGATGGAGAAGGCATGGAGGAAAGCTGATGAAATGGCTCGATGTTATATGTTAGCTTCCATGTCCAATGTTCTCCAATCTAAGCACGAAAACATGCCTACTGTGTACGATATCGATGTATCACTGCGCACCATGTTTATCGATAAGAGGTTTCTTGCAAAGCAGGAAGCTCTTAGAATAATCATGAATACAAGAATAGCTAATGGGGCATCGGTTCATGAGCATATGTAAAGATTGTTGCTTACTTCGAGAAAGTTGAGGTCCTAGGGGCAACGATTGATGCTGAGAGCCAAATTGACATGGTTCTTGAGACTTTGTCAGATTCATATTCTCAGTTCAAACTAAATTATAGCATGAACAAATTGAATATATCTTTGACTAAGTTAATGAAAGAACTCCAGGCTACTGAGAAAATCATGAAGCCTGTGTCAAAGGTTTTGGTTACTCACTCTAGACCATCTTCTAAGAATAGGGCCTAACCCAAGAAGTTCAAGAAGAAGAAGGGCCTAAGTCATGCAGGGACCGAGCCTAAGGCATCCAAGCCCGGTCCATCCAAGTCTAACACCAAGTCCAAGGGCAAGTATTTTAAGTGTGGCAAGAAGGGACACTTCAAAAAGGATTGTTCAGATTTTTTAGCCAAGTCCTCCTCAGATATTGCTCTTTGCTTAGAATCTATTTTGATGGTTGGATTATCATATACTTGGATTATTGACTCTGGAGGCACTAACCATATCTGTAACTCCTTGTAAGGGTTCAACTAGATAAGGCGACTCAGTAGAGGAGAGTACAGACTTAAAGTAGGCAGCGGAGCACAAGTATGGGCTGATGCAGTAGGAGACTTGGAGCTTTTATTTGATTGTAATAGGATTTTACTTTTAAAGGATATTTTATATGTTTCTACTTTTAAATAGAATTTGGTTTCAATTTCTAAATTGATTAATCAATAATATTATGTTTCTTTCCATTTTGGTATTTCAATAAGTAGAAATGGAAATATTATTTGTTTTGGAAACATGTATGAGAATCTTTTCTACATTAATTGTCAAATAAATAATACTCAGCCGGAACCTAATAATAAGAAGAGAAAGGCCACATCAAATAACTCTTATTTATGGAACTTGAGATTAGGACATATAAATTCTAATCGGATTTAGAGGTTAATCCAAAATGGGTCATTAGACTCATTGAAATTGGAGGAATGGCTTTAGTGTAAATTTTATCTTAAGGGTAAAATGACCAAAAGGTCCTTTACTCAAAAGGCGTAAAGGGTTAAGGAAATATTAGAGTTAGTTCATACTAATGTTTATAGTCCTATATCATCACCAGTTAGAGGAGGTTATAATTACTTTATCACGTTCACAGATGATCACTTGCATTTTAGTTATGTTTACTTACTAGGGCGCAAGTATGATTTTTTTGATATATTTAAAGAGTTTAAGGTTGAGGTGGAACATCAAACGGGTAAACTAATTAAAAAACTAAGATCGGATTGTGGTGGAGAATATCTCCTTGGTGAATTTAAGGGCTACTTGGCACACCATAGTATAGTATCTCAGCTAACAGAACGTAAGACTCCTCAGCAGAACGGAGTAGCTGAGAGAAGAAATAGAACGTTAGTGGAAATGGTTAGAAGCATGATGAGTTATGCAACTCTTCCTATTTCTTTTTGCAGAGATTCTCTAGAAACAGTAGTATATATTCTGAACTTGGTACCTTTCAAGTCAGTTCCTAGGACACCTTATAAGATGTGGACTGGACGAAAGCCCAGTATGAATTATTTCAAAGTATGGGGTTGTCCAGCTTATGTACTGACTAAAGGAAGTAAGCTAGACCCAAGATCAAAATTGTGCTACTTTATAAGGTATCCAAGAGGAACAAGGGGTGGATACTTTTATCATCCCTAAGAGTAAAAGGTACTTATAAGTACTTATTCTAGGTACTTGGAAGATGAATAAAGTGTATCTACTAATATTTCAAGTAATGTGGAATTGGGAGAGAAATTGATTGATGCATCAACTTCTAGCACCCTGATTAATGAACCAAAAAAGACATAACCATATGTTCCTATATAAATTGAACCATGTCATAGTAACAGGATATCTAGGGTTCTTAAGAGATAGAATGAAGAGGCCTTTGAAGTCATCTCTGACCATCAGAAACAAAATCAGACTAGATACGATAAGGCCATTGTTGATATTGATACGGACAAATGGCAAACTGTAATGAATGTTGAGATTAAGTCTATGTACCTCAATGAAGTTTGGAATCTTGTCACTGCACCGAAGGGATTAAACCCATAGGGTGCAAGTGAGTATATAAGAGAAAAAGAGTTGTGGATGGAAATGTGGAAACCTTTAAAGTAAAGTTGGTTGGAAAAGGTTATACTCAGAAAGAATTGATACTTTTTCACCTTTAAAGTAAATGAGGATACTTTTTCACCTATTACCATACTTAAGTCCATACACATTCTCTTGGCCATTGCATGTTACTGTGACTACGAGATATGGTAAAATAGATATCAAGACAGCATTTCTTATTGGCTATTTTAGCAAAGACATCTATATGTCCCAACCTGAAAGCATTGTTGCGAAAGGCCAAGAACACATAGTTTGCAAGTTTAAGAAGTCCATTTATGGACTTACAGAAGCATCACGAGCATGAAATATGTGTTTTGATGAGACTGTAAAGTTTTATGGGTTCATACAAAACGTGGATAAACCATGTATATATACAAAGTTAAATAGGAACAATGTGTCCTTTATGGTACTTTATGTAGATAAATTCTACTCATTGAAAATTATGTCATATATAAAAGTTTGGCTATCAAGTCAATTTAGTATAAAGGATATAGGAGAAGCTAGCTACATTCTTGATATTAAGTTTCTTAGAGATAGGAAGCAAAGAATGTTAGGCTTACCCCAATCAGCTTATATTAACAAGATACTGGCTAGGTTTAACATGAATCAATGCAAAGGGGCAATCATACCCTTTAGGTACAAATTGACTTTATCTTCCAAGCAGTATCCTAAGACATAGGAACAAAATGAGAGGATGAGTAGGATTCTCTATACTTCGGTAGTGGGAAGTCTTATATATGTCATACTTCATACTAAGTCGGATATCTACTTTGTAGTAGGTATGGTTAGCAGGTATCAATCAAACTCTAGAGAAGAACATTGGCAAGCTGTGAAGCATATACTCAAGCACCTAAAAGGAATAAGGGATTATATGCTAGTTTACAAAATCGATGACTTAGTTCCCACTAGTTACATAGACTCAAATTTCCAGGCAGATAAATATGAATAAAAATTCACTAGTGGATATGTCTTCACTTTATCTGGAGGGGCTATTTCATAAAAGAGTGTCAAGTAATCTTGCATTGCTGATTCTACTATGGAAGTTGAGTATGTGGTAGCTTCAGAAGCCTCTAAAGAAACGGTTTGGCTCTGGAAGTTCCATACAAAACTTAGAGTTGTGCCACACATGAACAGGCTCATAACAATATATTGTGTCAATTCTAGAGCTGTGTCACAATGTAAAGAGCCAAGAAACCATAGGAAGGATAAGCACATTGAAAGGAAGTATACCTTGATTCGGGAGTTCATCCAAAAACAGGAGATAGTGATTGATCAAATTTCCTTCGTGAACAATCTGGCGGACCTATTTACCAAGCCTTTGACAAAGAAGGTGTTCAAAAGACACTTGGACGTCATAGGGGTAGGAGCATACAAACTATCATAGTTCATTTAGTGCAAGTGGGAGATTGTTGGAATATATGCCCAAAATGTACTATGTATTTCTGTATTTTGGATATTAATAAAGGTTTCATTCTTTAATCGTTGTTTATTTATATATATTCGCACATTAAAGGTCTAAGTGTGTTAGTAAGTAATCTACGTGATTGTGTTATGCTTTTACAATAAGGTATAGATTATGGGCTACTAACATAAAAATAAAAGTGAAAAATTTATTCTTGATCAATTGATGAAGTTGTGCACTTTATCAAGGTTTAGATCATTACACTATGGTTTCTAAAATGGGGGATGATTTATCTTTAACCAGTGAGTAGTCCACTAGCACCAATAGTATAAGCGTATTTAGAATACGTAGAACTGGACCATGCGATAATAATCTTTATCAAAGTATTAAAATAAATAAATATTAATTTATTGCAGCTACTGCACAGACGAGTACCTTAGGACTTGAGTGTAAGTTGGTGGTCTGGTGAAACTGGACTTGTACACTGTGATGTATGTTGAGTGTGGTCTTATCGCAAGGCCAATAACCTTTTACGTTTGGTGTATGACTCTAGTTAATTAAGATGCACTTATACAATAGAGTTTCTATACTTCATTATGTGAAGAATTCACCCTATTGTGATTGTCTGGGATAATCTAATAATCCAAGACCTTGGGAAACATGACTAAGTACGTACATTTTTGGGTAACTCCCTGTGAGAAGTGGATACGTACTGAAAGATGTGGATTATCGGACTAATTATCAAAGAATGGTAGATGTCATTGAGAAATGTATTAGTACTATTTTTCTATCTCAGTGAAGGGTGTTACATAGAGGGGCATTTTCATTATTACACTTGTAGGTCGGAAATATTGCAATTGCAATATTATTCTCGAGGTCAATATTTTTATATGGTGATAAATGAATATTTAAAATAATTAAAATACATCCATTTGTTAGTAGGGGTATTTTAGTCATTTTAGTAGTTAAGAATAATATGTCTTTTGGTCTTCAGAGTAGCTCAAATAACCTTACTAAATTTATTTACTATATGGGCTTATTGGGTGAATTTATTATTGAAAGAATAATTTTAGGAGTCTAATTATTTATTTATTTATTTGGGCTAGAATATTAACTGGGTTAATTAAATTAATTAATTAATTAAGGTAATTTTATACTGGGCTCAAGTAGTTTAATTAATTAATAAAAGAGCTAATTTAATTAATTAGTTTATTAATTAATTTTCTTGGGTAATTTTATATTAGGCACAAGTTGATTAATTAATTAATAAAATAGCTAACTAATTAGTCTTGGACAAATTAAGAAAACAAAGGCCTATCAAGGTTGATGGTAGCCACCACTGTACAAAAAAAAGGGAAATAGGAAACTAAAAAAAAAAAAAAAGTAGGTCGGTTGGTTTTTTGTTTCTAAAAAGAAAAAGGAAAGTTAAATAAATAGGGATTTTTTGTATGGCTTAAAAGTTGACCGAAATTTGGAAAATTAACATAGCTTTCGGTGTTTCCTTTGAAAAAAAAAAGAAACCATAGGTTTTTCCTAGTTTTATTTTCCTTCGTTTTTTTTTTGAACGTTTAGCTCTTCTATTTTTGTTCCAATTTTATTCACCCTAATTCTACTTTCATTGGTAGAGGTCCTGTTGGGAATATGCCCTCTTAGACTAGTTTTCTGATGAAAATATCGAATATGTTAATAAAAAAATTTATTTGCGAAAATCATTCGTAAAATAATTTTCTTTATTTGTGTACATTTTCGTTTGGAACAGACCCATTGTGTTTAAATAAATGATCCATGTGAATGGAGGTCTTTCACAGTAAGGTATGGATCATGGGTTATTTAAACACATAAACAGTTGTTCTTAACCGATTGATGAGAATGGGAATCTCATCATGTTTAGGTTATTATGTTATGAATTCCAAATGGGGGATGGCTTGCCTTTAGCTAGTGAGTAGTCCACTCACTTCATGACATAAGCGTATTTCGAATACGTAGAACAGGACTTGTAGTAGTAGTTTCTAAAAAGTATTATATAGTAGAAACCTAGACTACTATCGCTACAGCGTGGATTAGTACTCTATGACTTGAGTATGAGTTGGTGGTCTGGCGAAGCTAGAAGCATATACTTTGATTTGCTATAGTTGAGGTTCTATCGTAGGGCCAATATAATTGCATGTTGGGTATGCGTGACTAGTTAGTTAAGATACACTTATACAAGATAGTTTCTACACTAAATCGCCCCTTGTGGTTGTCCGAATGATCTAAATATCCAGGGCCCTGGGAAACATGACTTGGATGTTTGCTTTAGGGTAGCTCCCTTGAAAAGTGGAAACACTCCAGGAAGTCGTGGATCATTGGACTAGAAGCCTAAAGATGGTAGATGTCATTTAGAGGGGTGTTAGTACACTTCTTTGTCTCTAAATGTACAGGGATGTGTAGAGGGGTATTTTAGTCATTTCACCTATAGGTCGAAGACTTTGCTAATGTAGCATTGTGCTTGGGGTCAATATTTCCTATATTTCCTTATGGTGATATTAGGAAATATTTAAAATGCAAAATACAACTATTTATATAGCAGGGGTATTTTGGTCATTTTAGCAGCCAAGGCGATGTGTCTTTTTGGTTCTCGGAATAACCCGTAAGTCCTAATTAATTTTGGGTTGAGGAATTGGTCTCAGTTCAAGAGGATTTTATTTTATTTTATTTTACTTTATTTTATTCAGGATGTCTAGTTTATTATTAGTCTGGAATAATATAAATAAATAAATAAAATAAAAATAGGAGTTGAGAGAAATTAATTATCTAATTTAATTAGTTAATTAATTATTCAGGGCCTAGGCCCAGTTTGAATAATTAGGAAATTAACCTGGGCTTAAACTAAGGAAAAAATAATTAATGCTTAATTATTTATTGGGTTATTTATATAAGCCCATGACATAAATAATTAAAGTTTAATTATTTTGGTTCATTTGGGCTCATTAATTTTTTATTGGGTTATTTCTATAAGTCTAGGAAATAAATAATTAATGTTTATTATTTTGGGCCTTTTGGATCCAAGAAAAATAATAAATATTATTTCGGGCCAATAGCTTGGACCGTAGGGTTTCTTCCAGATACAGTTCAGATGAGTTTAGGGTTAAGCCAAACTAATTCTCATGATAACATCTGGGTGTTTGAAATATGATATCTCAGAGGATATCTTTATCAGATAATGGGAAACCTAGTTTTGGCTAACAATAAACAAGTCTCTAGTAGAAAAAAATAACCATAATTCTCCCTCACTAATCTATCTCACGCAGCTCTCTCTCTCTCTCACGTCTCCTTCATTCTCTTGTTTTCTCCTTGGAGTTTTGCTAATCAATAGCAAGAGAACCAAGGAGATTAGAGACCACTCTTCTTCACTGTTGTGTTCACCGATAAAAACTTAGGCTGTGGAATATTCCGTGAACTAAAAAACTAGCATTATTCATTTTCACCGGAGGAGGAAAGCAGCCGAAAGAGGAAGTGCAGTGCATTGTTATCATGGATGTGCAAGGAAGAAGCTGTTCTTGAGCTTCAATTGATTCAACCATGTTCTTCAAGTTTTTAAGGCTCCAAGAGGCATGTTTTCATCCCACCATGCTGTGCCAATACTCTGTTTAATGTTCATGTTCTTCCATTTTCGTCCACTAAAGCATGATCTGTAAATATGTCAATTCGTTTAGGTCCATAGTGGCTAAAGAATACTTTGAAATGTCAAGAGCTTGCAAACGTGGTTTGTGTTTAATGCGAAGGAGCCAATGGTTAGCTGGTGTCCCTGCGAAACAAGTAAACGTTCTTATTCAACAAGCGCCGTTGAACCCGAATCCGACTCCGGTTATTAAAGTTAATCGCTCTCGAAGTAAGTTTTCCTAGACTTTGGCTAGGGAAAAATTTTAATTTACTGTCTTCTGCTACGTATTTATTTTTCCCACAATCCTTCACCAAAAAGAGCTCAAAGCCAACACAGTTATATATGGAAGATCAAGAACCCTTGAAAGCTAATTGGGGAACCAAAAAGAGCTTAATGAGAAGTTAAATTAAGTGGAGGATCAAGGAATGGCTGAGTTGATCCAAGGAGATGTGTTTGCATGAGTTTAGAGTGCAAGAAACAAAGGATGCACGACCTGAAGCATAGACAAGAACTTGATAGTGCATTTAGTAGAAAAATTAGCTCCCAAAAATTTGGGGGCACAGTCGTGCTTGAAGCCATGCACAGTTACTAAAGCCTCATTTTGTTCTTGGCACAGTTGTGCAGCCCATGTGCAACACCCCTAGAGCATTTTTATTGTTTTGTTTGACTTTATTTCGGATGTTTTTCATTTAACCTCGATTTGTAATAGTTTTAATGGCCAATTTGACTTATTTTAAGGCCTCATTTGATTAGGGTTAGTATCTCTAATAGCTTAGGGCTTGGCATCTATATATATGCCATTATATCTATGATAAAGAACAACTTAAAAACTTTAAACATTTTAAATACAAGAACTTTTGTGAGTTGGTAAGGTGATTCCTCTTGGGATTATTTTCTTCAATTAAGACTAATCTCAAAGCGTAGTCATTCCCTTTGATTCAAGTCTCTAAACCGTTTAACGATAATTCGATCCTTCATCTTTAATTTAGGTGCTAAGTTTCTTCCTAATGTTCTTGTTGGGATTTAATTGGGTACCTAAATTTTCTCATCCCTCTTGTTCTTAATCCTTGTTGGATTAAAGGTGTTAGGATATTGATTTAGTTAGCCTAGTTCATTAGATTATGGGTTCTAGGTGGCTTAGATTACCTAGGGTTCTTGTCTTTTGGATATAAGTTTTGTTTGATCTTCAATTTCTACCATAAATTCACTGATTTGAGTTTCCTTAGGTGTGTTATTGTATTTGTTGGTCTTTTGAGTCATGAAAAGTGCATCAAATAGGAGATCCTGAGCTTGCATCTGATAGATATTCTCCAACTTGACTGATAGAGGTGTCTTAATGTTCTTACCTAACTGCTTCTCAGCCTCAGCCTTAAATTCTTTGAATTTTTCTAAGGCATCTAGCTTACGAGTCATTAAGTAAATATATTCATATATTAAGTCATCATATGTAAAAGTAATGTAATACCCATACCCACCTCTAGTTGGGACACTTATTGGTCCATATACATCAGAGTATAATTCCATAACTTCTTTGGCTCTATTTCCTTTCGAAGGAAATGATATTTTGGTCATTTTACCCTCTAAACAAGATTCACAAACTTGAAAAATTTTCACTTTTAAGTCACTTAAAGAACCTTTTTTTTACAAGTCTTCGAATTCTATTTAGATTAATATGACTAAGTCTAAAATGCCATAAGAGAGTCTATTAGTAAGAGATAACTTAATGCATTTATTAGATTTAATATGATATAATGAATTGTTGGTAGGTTTTGAAACATACAAATCATTATTTAAATATCCACGACATATCAAGGAGTTATTCAAAAATAACTCTACTAAAAATTTATAAAATTTAATAGAATATTTTTTGTTTGAATAACAAAGCCATAGAAATCAAATTTTGATAAATGTCGTGAACATAATAACAATCTTTCAAAACTAAATGTTTGTTATCAAACTAAAGATAAATATCTCAAACAGCTCTTGTAGATATCACTGATCCTATACCAATTCTTAGAGTATACTTTCCTTATTTGCGATGTCTGGTTACTTGGATCGCCTACAATGAATTGTAAATATGATTAGTAGCTCCAGAATCTACTGCTTAAGTATTTATAGAATCAACAACTAAACAAATTTCAATATAAGATAACTTACTAGGATCTTGTTTGCGTTTGGCTAAGTAATTTGGGCATTGTGACTTCTAATGTCCTTTTTGCTTGCAGTGAAAACATTTGTTTTTGGGAATTTCATCCACTTTAGCTTTCTTAGCCTACTGCTTAGGCCCTTTTTGGTTATTTTTCTTCCTCTTATTTCCTCCTTTCCCCTTAGGCTTGGAAGAGGAAGATCTAGCATAAGCTATAACAAGAGTATAGCCACTTTCTACTTTCAGGGTAGCCTTAATGCTCTTAAACCCTTTCATCAACTTTGTAGGAGACATCTCCATATTGTTCATATTATAATTAACCTTGAACTATGAGAACATCTCAAAAAGAGTTTCCAAAGCCATATTAACCTGAGTCTCGGGCATAATTTCTACCCCTCAGACCTCTGCCTTGTTAAATTGAGTGATAATTCTAGCATATAATCTCTCATGGGCATTCCAAGTTTCATATGCATATTCATTATGCGTCTCATTGCTGCTTGGAGGGCCTAACTTCCTTTGTGATCAAACATTTACTGAAGGCTTTTCATGATATCTGAAGCGGTTGTTATGTTCTCATGTTTCTGCTACAACATATTTGAGATAGATCCAAAAATGTAGCAGCAAACGAACTCATCCAAATTCAACCACTTCTCATAAGTCGCCTTTTGTTTGGACGTGGATGGATCAGTAGGCTTAGGAGGCCATGATTCAGTTAGCACTTATTTAAGCTTCTCAATAAGAGTATGATTATGAGATTCCGTTTCCAATCAATAAAATTTTCTCCAACCAATTGATTTTTTGTTAAAATAAAAGATAAAGTGTTAGAAGTCATTTTCCTAAAATTAAATAAAGTAAAGTGCATAATCCAACATAATACCATGATGCATGATCAAAATAAAATATTATAGTATGATGCTTGATCAATATAATATTAAATAGTCAATAAAACTACTATCAAACAATGACAACCTAAAAGTCCAAAATAATATGCACATCTAAAGGAGATAATAATGTAACTTACAGTTAAGTTGAGATCCACAACCTAAAATCCCAAAGTAATATGTACTTCTATAGAAGAAAACAATGTTGCTTACATATAGGCCTAGATCCTCCCACTAAAATAATATATCATGCATTCAAATGCAATATTAGTTTTAATATCGTTAATATTTTGGCTATCATAGACATCATTTGGATTTTGTATAAGAACTCTATATAATGTCTCTAATTTAAGTGTATTACCCATGTATTGATATTCTTTAAAGTTTCCAACCCAAACACATCAACTATAGGGGAATTGTAAATGAATTAAATTTATAAAAATAACACCAAAAATATTTTCGACCTAATCTAATAAGCACTATAACGTAGTCTTCCTATAGGGAGACTATTTAAAATGGTACGAAGTAAATGTTAATTTTACTAATGAGCTAATAGGGGAGGCCTAAGTTTGAAATTAACAATTTCACACTTATTTTTAATAAAAATTATGCATAACAAAATAGTGCCTAGAGCGGTGTTAATGCAAATTATATGGCATGTTAACATGAATAATACATAATTCAATAAAAATAATATAGTAAAAACTATAAAATAAAAAATATTTTTATGGCCAACCTAGACACAAAATTAAAATTACAAAATTACAATTGAAAATTTTAATTGGCTAACAAACTAGCCAATTCCTCAATCTTTTGCAATATTAATTTGTTGAAGCAATCACTATCACAAAATTTTCACAGGTGCAATAGTTAAAGTGCTGCACTTGAAATCCAGTGATTGGGACCAAATCCCTATACTCATTTCCCTTTTTTAAAAAAAAAATTAAAGAGGGGAAATTGGTTTTGTTGGCCCATAAGCTAGCATAGCTCCAGTTGTACTCAAGCCCAGGTTGCTGGCCTAGCCACCTAGCCAAGCCACCAAGCCTCGTATTAGCCAGGTCAGTGCCTGGTGCTGTGCTAACGCCCATCACTGGACCAGCCCAATGCCAGCCAACTTGGTGCTTGGCACTTGCGCCAGCTTCCACAAATTCAGTCCAACGAATTCAATCTAGAAGTTGTCCTTCAATGGTTTTTTCTAGCGATTCTTCTCCTAGCTATTGGCAAAGCAAAATTCTTCAGTAACTCTAGTGTTTCCAATTAATCTTTACATTTTTTAAACAATAAAAAATAAAAATAAAAATAACTCAAAAGGAAAACACAAAGCCATAATCCACCCATTTTGTTAGAAGACTCGATAATATTTATATATATATTCACCGAATCAAAAACTATGACCATAATATTATTTTGAATTGATCAAAGCATTCACCATGAATGTGATATCCCACCCTATATGAGAATTTAAATAGAGTAATATTAGTAATAATAATATAAAAATACAGGTAAGAAATGTTATTATTATTATTATTACTATTATTATTATTATTATTATTATTATTATTATTATTATTATTATAAAGAAAAATAGGTGGAAGAAGAAAGATATAACGAGGCATATGGGACCCACAATGGTTAGTGAAGATGGCCCACATCATTTGATAATTTTGACTATGCTTTGACCGAGCATGGACCCTCTTTGACCATGCAAAGACCATGCAAGATTAAAGAAAATTCTTGCAAGTTCTATTAGTTTCTCCTATATTCTACCAATTTCCATTAGCTTTTATAAGGTTCTATAGGCTTCTATTAGTTTCTAAAGCGATCTAGAGATACTAAGTCATCTTCTAAGGAGTTCTAAGGTGTTCTAGAGTTATTAAATTATAAGGGAAGCAATATATATATATATAACAATGAGAAGGAGGGAAAATAGAAAAGGAAATCAGGAGAGAGAGAAGAAGGGAGAAAACCCAAGAGAAAAGAGGAAGAAAATGAAGAAGAAAGAAAAAGAGAACTAGATGAGAAGAAGAAAGAAAGAGAGGAAGAGAAAGAAAGAAACCGAGATAAGAGAAAATAAGGGAAACCAAGAGGTAAGAAAGAAAAAGGAAAGGAAATCAAGAGAAAAAGGGGGAAAAGAAAGGAGAAAGGAGAAACACTTACAAGCTTCATTTTACTTTAATAAGTAGGTAAGGTTCCTCTTCTTACATTTAAAGTTAAATTGTATATGTTGAAGATTTATTATGATGTGGTTTCATACTTAAACATTTGAATTCTTGGAAGAAGGATGAAATGGAAAATTGTTGTTATTGTTTTTGAGATGTAGCCGATTGGTTAAAGGGAAATAATGGTGATGTTTGATGGCTTTCATGATGTACTTAGAAATGTTTAAGTGTTGAATTTTACCTAAAGAAAGGAAGGAGGAAATTTATAAAATAAAATGTTGCGAAATTATTTATTGTGGAAATGAATAAAGTAAGTCCCAGTTAGCAATTTGTGAGTATTCCTTGTGTTGAAATAATTGTGAATAGAGGTGATTTAACCCAAATATGTCTTGGAATAATTGGGAAGGTTTGGAGTAGGTTTTGTAGGATTTTGGTGACTAAAAATTGTATGACATCAAAGTACCTAAAACTACCATTTGGAAAGAACAAAAATTCAATTTTGATCTAGTTGAGAAGATGGAATGGTTTGGATGATTAGGAGGTGTTGTAAGCTATAGCTAATCAAACCACATAGTTGAGATATTAAACAAGGTTTTGGAAAGTTTTAATCTGATAGGATTTGTTAAAGAATCCATTAGAGCAGCTTAAGTAATATTGCACCAAGAAATTCCTTATATTGTTCACTAGTATGTGCTGTAAGTTTACACTAAAGACTAAATGAATGGGAGATGGATATTTATGCTCTATAAGCTGGAATTTATTGAGAAATATCGTAGGAATATATTGGGACAAATTTCACTCAAAACATATTAGTATACCAAAAGTTATTAAGGAAATAGGAAACGTTACCATTGTGTGAGATAATGACCTAGTTTATTAAATAAAAAGCATAGGTCATTTTACGTTACCACACGAATAAGTAGAAATTTTAAGAAATTTATCACTTTATATTTTCTTAGCATAATAGACTCGAATAGCTAGCAATGAGTATCATATAGAAATGCCTCATTATTGTAGGTGAAGTGAACCCAGGAGACATATAGTCTTGCGATAGCATGCATATCGGCATTTATTGACTAAGGTAAGTTCCCGAACTTTTGGACTTAAATTTTAGCTACATGTTTTCCTAATAAACTCCCACATAAATGTTTTGTGTTACATGCATCCGCTTATTTAATTCCACTATGAATAAGTTATTTTTCCAAATTATTTGTTGTGAGTGTTCATGAATTATAAAACACGAGTCCCATGATTTATCAAATTTATTTAAGTATTTTTTAGCAAAATTAAGCATGAACCTTTCCTTAATAAATAATCCATGCTAAGAATGATTCATTACTAGGATTGAGCATTTTGCCAAACTAGCTTCATTTATCAAACAATGCCTATTTATGCATTCCTTTACTAGCATAAATGATATGTTTTGGTAAAGAAAAGCAATATCCTGCTGTTTATGGTTCCGGTTGCTTCCAAAATAATTCATGTACCATGTGAAAAACTTGTTATGCTATTATGCTTAATGAATCCTGGAAAATGATTTCAAAAAATTAGAAAATAATATTTTGGCCCCAAAAAATAATTTTCTTGATTTTCCTTTGGTAATGTGGAATTGAAACTAGTCCTGTGAACCAGTGAAGACATTAAGTACTCAATGGGACTTTTTCTCTTTGTACTAGCTCACGTTAGAGATAAATAAACCCAACTATCTTGATCAATTTTGAAATTTATCTTACTCCAAATGGAGTGATAAGACATTAGAATTAGTCATTCTGGCTAGCTGTATATTGCCCAGCAATTGCCTTTGTGATTATGATTGTGGGTTGTTCACAAGATACCAAGTAGAGGCACTTAGTGTATTCAATCCCTTACCTCCTTGATGGTGATTAACGTCAGGATTGGGAACCTTGGCTTATGATAACAAGTAAAAGATCCCTAAGTGCTAAGCAAGATGCATTATTATTACAACACTCGCCACTTCGATATGATACAGTTGAATGCTAAAGGTGCAGTCTTTGGTATAAAAGACCAAATGGCCGAACGTAAAGCCTTGCTAGCTTTGCACGCATGTCATCCTTATAGTAAGAAAAATGCCTGCTTTACGTAAACAAATGGGGCACTAAAGTTTAATAAACCTTGATTTTTCAAACATGTATTTGAACCACAAATTGACAAAGTTTTTTTCACTAGTTTAATAAACCTTGATTTTTTGTTTTCAGAGAAAAAAAAAAAACTAAAAAGCTCTGTTGATTGAGTTTTCAAACATACATGAACCCTTTTCTAATGAATAATCAAATTTTCAATCATTTTATTTAAAAGTCTTTTATTGGGAAATAAAATAAGAAAAATGTTCTTTTATTATTTCTTACAAAAAATTATTAGCACACACGGAACTCACTGAGTATAACACTCACACAAGTATATGTTTTCTACCTTTTCTTAGGACTCAGGGCTGAAAAGATGTGACGGTGATGCTAGACTTACTTCTTTGGCCTTGTATAGTAAAGTTTTGTGTAGCTACTTTGTAAAAGCAGTATATCTACTTATCTTATGTATTTTGAGACTGAAAAGATGTATCTACCTTGACGAATATATTAGTTTAATAAAGGAGTATGTTTCTGTTAATCTGCTTTAAGTTTGAACCTTTATTTATTTACTTTAAGTTTTATTCATTATAAAAACCTCTTGTTTGGGAGTTCAGGTTGGGTGACATCCCCTAAAGACAAGACCCACTACAACATGGATACGTGGAGTGTTGTAATGAACATAAATGCATTATTCCTATACCGTTCAACTAATATATGCATAAAGATTTAATCTTAACATATATATATATATATATATATTTACTTATAATCAGGCTTTGATACTAATTATTGAGAATATGACCAATTGTACAATTGTTCATAGACCTTATTTATGTAAAAGTGATTTGATATATATATTTATGTGTAAAAGAGCATGTTGGGTACAATGCCATTGTCATACTTCTCATTTTTGGACTATATCACGGAGTTGTATAAGGTTTATGACAGATATCATCTACACTTTCTATAATTTAAAAACGCCTCTCAATATCATACTTAGTGATAGAATATCAAATGTAAAATTTAATTATCAATTTTCCCCTTTATAACTCTATAGTTTTATTCTTCAAAACATTTGTGTAAGTGAAAATCAGAATCTACTATGTATATTTTAAGTCATTGTCAACATTAACGTTAGATGATCATCTCAATAAGAATTTTTGACAC
This sequence comes from Voacanga thouarsii, assembly GCA_026120185.1. Taxonomy (NCBI): domain Eukaryota; kingdom Viridiplantae; phylum Streptophyta; class Magnoliopsida; order Gentianales; family Apocynaceae; genus Voacanga; species Voacanga thouarsii. The sequence goes on along the minus strand of JANUWF010001381.1, from coordinate 442,457 downwards.
CACTGGAGATGTCTTTAGAAATTACTTAAATACTTTATTAGTAATATTTTGATGTGTTAATAAATTGAGTTGGATTATGAAAAGGAATCCAAGATAATCTAGGATGAATATCAGAGAAGATATGGAAAAGATCTTATTTGTGAAGATAAGAAATCCAAGTTAAATTGGAATAGTAAAGATTTAGAAAAATACAAGGTGAATCTTTAAACAGATTCCTAATTCAAAAAGAAAACAAATATTATGCTATACTATATAAAAGTGACCAGAGGAAGAGGTGGAAGAAATACAAAACTAAATGAGATCAATTACTGAGTTGGTTGAGAAACAGAGAAAGGAAATTCATGAAAATATTCTGAGTATTCTTAAAGCATATGCCATTAATGAAGCTATTTGGTTCTTATTGTTAAAGTGTACTTCACGATTTAGGTTAGCTATTGCAACAATATACTATCTTCTTGAAGTACTTGTATCATTCTTCTTCAAATCAAACACCATTTTTGGTAGAAAGGTTTCTTGAAGTCAAATAAAGTATTGTTGTGCTAAAGCAATGAAGATTGGAAGAAGTTCAATCAAAGTAGTTCGATCCAACAAAGATATTTAGGAGTTTGACAAAAGAACATTGGTGTGATATTCTTTTAGAATCCATTAGTAATCAATTGATGATTGAGATAAGTGTATTCCTATAACTTTTGTTAAAGCTTTAGTGTATCTTTTTGACTGGTTTAAGACCTGCAAATATAGACTTAATGCTAGTCGAACTGCATTAACAATTTGTTATGTTTGTTGAACTTTTATTACTGTACGGTAAACTAATACAATTTCAATGGGAAAGTTTAACAATAACATAGGAGATTGACAAATTAAACTACACACACACACACACACACACACACATATGTATGTATAATCTTTTTCAAGGTTACTTTTATAGTTTTAAGCCACATATAAATATTCTCAATGACATAAATTATTTTAACTTTTTTTTTTAAAAAATAAAAACTTTCTATAACATCAATTTACTAAATAAGCAAAGTTTCGTTTGACTTTTTCATTTTTATTTCAATAAAAACACTAGAAATATAAATTTAGAATTATTTATATTATTTGTATACTTTTATATATGCAATACCATTTTTAAGTATAGTAATATATAGAAAAGTAATCCACCTGTCTAATAAAGATAGTTTCATTTATCTCAAATTATAGGTTTATTTCCTTTTTCAAAGGATAATTAGTTTTCTAATTTTTTAATATATTTTTTTTTATTAATTTATCAATTGAATTTAGTGAGGAATTGAATTCTATGGGAAATTCATTCACTCATTGAAATTAATGTAGAAAATCGAAATATTGTAATTATATATTACAAGCAACCTTTTAATATTGCTTGATTACAACCTTGCATTATATGAAAATTAAAATTTTTTTGATTTGTTCCAAAAATAATTTGGTAACATGAGTTATCTAGGTTTTATAACTAATTTGAGTCATTAAGTATTAATAGAGAAGTCTTGTCCCCCTCTTCCCCCCCCCCAAGAAAAAGTATTAATGGAGAGGTATATAAGAAAAATACTAAATGAAAATGATTATATTAGCTATGTTTCTTAAATTATGTAACATTACAAATAAGTTTATCTTTGCATGTGTCATCAAGTTAAGTTCAAATTCAAACTTTAGAGATTTGGTATTAGGAGTAACCTAACCCAACTTGACTCAGTTACTAGATCACTATTTTAGGTTAGATAGTTATTAAGTTATCTATTCCTTAATTGTAGTATGCATAAGATTTTTTTTTTTTTATTGTAATGATAGTATTTTTTCCTTGAAGTTTACGTAAATGACTTAAATTATTTTGAGATGTAAATTTTCATTTGATATAATTGAACTTAGGTTAAGGTTGTTGAATAATATTCTTGGATCAAAGGCTTAGCATTTCTTGGGGATATCACTATATGGTGTCTTGAGTACAAACTCGAGTCCCATTTTGGGTTATAGATTCAAGGCGCTATATTATCTCCCCTAGTCCACTGACCACAACCCACTTTATTAATGCTAATTTACCTTAATGTCCTATACGTCTGGGCCAACCAAGCCAATACTGGTGCTAGCCTTGCTATGGGACTCTATTTGAACCGCTCAATATTCTATGTTTGGCACTCATTCTGAAAAGACATTGATGGTCTATGTTTGGTTCACCACTCGAGGGTCTGAACCATTAGTTCTCACCAATCTTAGTGTGTCCCTCCATTGAGTTTGTCCATGCCACTCCTCTAAGTTGTGTGCCTTCCTTGTAAGCTAGGTCACTTTATAAGCCAACACAGGGGATCCAACTTCTAGGTCCGCCATGGTCATTGTTTTGAATAATATGGCCACCAATGCCTCTAACTAAGAAATCCACTCTAAATGATTAGCCATAACACTACTTTGCCAAACTCTTTAGCTATACCAACCCCTAATCCCTAATATCATCGGCACCAACCAACTCTCTGACACCAACTAGGCTCCGTTGAACGCTTACTTTAATACTATTATTGTTATAAAGTTAAGTTTGAACTTGAACTTTGTAGGCCCCTTGCTGATAGTAACCTAAGCCAACTTACTTAGGCTACTCAATCTAACCCACACATAATTTATAAAAGTACAAGTATAATAAGACACAAAGAAATTACAAGCATCCATAACTCATTCTTAAACTTTATATTTTACAAGAACAAGGATTACAAAGCACAAGAGATCAAGGCCAGCTCTTGGCCAATTAAGTAGCTACAGGTTGACCTATCAGGCACTTACAACTTGATCATTGGACTTTCACAAAAGTCTATTCTATACCCATGTATCTCTCTACAACACAAGTGGTTCCTATCTTTTTTTTTTTTTAATACAAGCACTTCGCAAGTGATCTCTCATTTTCTAAACTCTCTAGAGTGTATGCGATTGAGTTGTTATTACAAATGAAATTTTATAGGCTATTTATAGAAATCCTTTGAAGTAGTCTACAATCAACAAGAACGTAAATAACTCCTCTTTAAACTCAACTACCTCAAGTTTGTCCTACAAGTTTCAGAAGGTTCCACCACTAGAATGGATCATACACTAATATTTTCAAGGTAAAGCCATATACTTCATCATGTAGTAGACATCTTTTGGAGATAGGATAATTCAATTAATCTAGGGGTCATGCTCATGGGCCATATACCAATCATTCAATTCGCTTCATTACCTCAAGCTATGTGCAAGCTACCAATTGCTTATCTATTTTGTGCACCACTCATCCACCTTCTAGGTTAGTTTGGAATTTGGCCTTAAAACACCACTCTAGTTCTTGCCCACATAGCCATCTTGTGTATTACGAGTGCTAATATGCACTCAAAAGTCATTCAACAATCCTAATACTAACATCCAAGGATAACCAATATCAACTTTAACTATGACTACCTATTAGTCTTGAACCTTAACGTGTGGGTGATTCAGATAGCATCTCATGCTCCTCACCATCAAACTTTAGGAGCTAACAATCGGGCAAAGGAAGTGCTTTATTTTAAATGCAAGTTGTAGAGTGACGAAATTTTAAGTCTGAAAATTAAGACAAGAAAAATATCGACAAGTACAAAATATTTAATAAATATTAGGAGTGGTTATAAATTTCCAAAGAAATCTTAAATTATAGAATGAGTCATCTGATTCTTCTCTTTATAAAAAATATTTATTCGAGAGCTAAAGAGCTTGATTTTGAATCGAATAGAGATTTGATGATGAACATTTGATCATCAAGCCTTTGACACTTGTTGGATGAAGAACATGATGAACGCTTTGAAACTTTGATGAAGATTTAAAACTTCGAGTGTTGCGGAAGTGTGAATGTTGAAGTTTGAGATGCCTCTTATTGTTGAAGTTCTGGAATGGCCTTGAACCTTTGAGGAAAGACTTTATTTATAAATTAAAGATCCCTTAACTTTAGCATAACCAGTTGATGTGAGATATTGCTAGTTAAGAGACGTTAAGAGACTTTTCATAAATACTAATGGACATGAATTTAAGTGATTTTGGCCCTAATTTAATTTTAACCTAATTCTATTTAACCCTTTGCATATTGGGTTTAATGGACCCTTAACAAAGGTCCAACATTAATAGTCCAATTCTATTTAATTCATGACATATTGAATTTAATTTGAACTGAACTCTTGATAATAGTCTAAATTTAATAGCTCAATCCCATAATATATATTGGATTTAATAGACTATTAACAATGGCCCAACAATAATACCTCAAGAATAGTTTGATTCATTCATGAATTTATTATAATTAACTAAGACTAAAATATTTTATTTTCTTTTAATCTTGATCAACACACACACACACACACACACACACATATCTATATACCTTAATATATATATTTTTTTTGTCTACAAATGCCCCTAATTTAAGGCTTGGGGAGAATACTTTGTCAAAATAATTTGGAAATAAGAATTGAAGTACAACAAAATAATATTAATTCTCCAATTTAATTGGAAACTATCGTAAGAGCTTTCTTCAAATTCTTTGATAAAGTGAAATTCTTTTTTCCTTCACTTTCTACTTTTAGAAGAAATTGAAATTAATAAAATATTTAAAGTCTAAAGTTGAGGAAGAATCATATTTCTTGAAGTTACTTATCAAATTTCTTAGATTTAAATCTAAACCCAAATCTAAATATTCTAAATAAGAATTAGAAATCATATAGGATTTAAAAAAAAAAAAAAACCTCCCATGATACTTATAAAAAAGTTTACACCTTTGTCAATTTTTTTTTTTACACAAATTCAAGGATTTCGATGACTTCAATTGAAGACTCCCATGGTTTTTGGTATTCACGACTACTTCTAGGAATTTGGCAATAAAATTTCATTTGCTTTGTTTTCTATAAGCTTTAGCCTCTCTTTTTTTCCTCCCATATTGTATCAAGACATACTTTAAACATTCAACTCCTTTTGGAGCCTCTCATGCTTGAGACACTATTAAGCAAATCATGCAATTTTTTTTTTCTAATTACTTAAAACCAGAACATTCTCTTATAAACTTTGATCATGCCAAGATTGGTTGGTGGAGCTAGCCAGTGCCATGTTTGGTTGGTGTATCTACCCATAGGTTAGCTGCAAAACTATCCATGTTTTTGCTGAAGTGGACCCTACTTTTGAATAAGATATTGATACCTGCAACTTTATCAACAAGCCACTAATTAAATAAGCAGCTTTGTCCTTGTTCAAATTAAATTATATTGTTCCCAAGAAGTTCCCAAGCCTTATGTCAATTGGTTTTATTTTATGTTTTCATTAAATTTGAAGGTGTTTGTGTAAGCTACCCATTTGCATGCTACTTAGAAGTTGATGTATGAACTTTTTTCGAACCTTATTCTCTCTCTCTCTCTCTCTCTAAATGCTTTCCTCTATTTCATTTGAGTAGATTGCAACTATAGTCTGCTTTTCAAATTTGAGGAGGCCAACAACTATGAGTTATTCTTGATAACAAAAATGACCTAATAAAAGTGGGAACAACAATTGTAATACCCCACCCAAAATCACCTTTGACCTATAGGAAAAAAGTCATGCATTGCATAGCATTTTGCATTTCATGTGATATCTTAAAATTATTTTCGCATGGGTGCATGTGATTTTCAAGGTTGTGCTTGCATTAAACTATTTAATGAAAAATAATGGTCTTGTTGCATTATTCGAGAGTTGTTTTAGGTGAGATTTAGTAGATGAGATGGAGGGATGAGAATTATGGTGAAAAGAATTTCCTAGAGAAATGTTACCATTGGAGTTAATTTGGAATAGCGGTTAGGTTTGGTGATTATCCTATAGTTACCCGAGTTCGAATCTTACCTCTTGCGAATCTTAGCTTTTCTTTTTGAATTCTTTTCCTAGATTTCCTCATGCTTGGCCGAAAATCCCAGCTTTCCTTTTTAAATGTTCAGCACCATCTTCTTAGGAATAAGTCTCCATAATTATCTCCTAAAATTCAAGGACTTTTGATAAGGATAAAGATTGATTTTATTTTCAGCTTTTATCCTTTTTGAATTTCAAAAATTTCAGCTAGAGTAATTAAATTCCAGCATGATTTTAATTTATCAGATTTTATAATGGATAGCTAGAATTAAATTGTTATTTTTCTAGTTAAATATCTTGGTGATTTGATCAAGGAACCTTAGCTAAAAAATCTGAAAATTTCTCCAGTTTAATGCTTCCACCTTTGGAGAAGTTCTAGCTCAACTCAAACTCTTCCAATACTAGGAAATCTTATCCTAAATCCTTTAGCAAATTAGATTTTATTTCAATCCTATACCAACTAAGTTTTACTATTTCTTTTCCTGCAGAATTTCGGCAGCCTTGTGCATGCACAAGCTGCCCGAAAATCCAGCACTCCTAAGTGCATTTAAACTCTACAAAACCTAGCTCAAATAACCTAAAACACCTCTCACCAATTCAAATAACCTTAGCTTCATAAATCAGATTTTTATCCACCACAAATTCCAGAATTTCAGCCAGCTTCTACACAGAAATTTCGACCAGCTTTGCACAGAAAATTTCGGCCAGCTTTGCACACCATATCACACAAAATTCTGCACTCCACAACATACCAAAACTCCTTGTTGATTAAGCTAAACTACAGCACCTGAAACTCTCATTTTTCTCATTGAACTGCCAGTAGAATAGCAGCCAAAACAGTCCAGAATTTTCCCTTTTTTGCTCACAGATTTCGCACAAATTTCTGGTTACCAAAGCTGCACAAACTCCTTATTTTGACCAAAAACCTGAACACGCCCAGCCCTATTTTCGAGCACTGTTTTGACTAGCCTAGGAGAACAATTCCAGACTAATTTTCTCCTCTTAACCCCTCTAAAATTCAGCCAGCAGTAAGAGTACAGCAAGCTGCAACTTTTCACCATTGCTGCCAAAGAAACCTAGAGCCATTAGGAGTCCTCTATAGCAACAACTTCTAACCATAAATCCACCTCTTCTAACCCTAAACCAAGATAGCCGACCACTCCCTCCTTACTATATGAAAATTCCAGCAAATACTCTTCTGCAATTTTCTAAAACCACAAGAGCAATCCCTAGCCAAAACCGATCACACCCTAAGGTAAGCAAAAACCATCTTAACTTCTTGATTTCTTTCTTCCATTGATTCTTTTCTTTTTCTTCCCTTGAATCATGCCACATAGAGGCTGATTTCATCCTCTTTATCTACTTTCAATCAAAAAGAGGTAAAGAAGATAGCTTTTCTCTTCTTCTCAAGCAACTCGGGACGATCACCATAGGAGCATTGAGATCTTGTTAATCTGGTTGTTGCAAGGTAAGGGAATTCTTACCCTTGATATCGAAATTAAGATTTAATGAGATTGATGAGGTCTATGGAAGTATGATAGCATGATGTATGTGCTTAGTTGGGATAGATGAATATTTTGAGCCGAGTAATTAATTAAGCATACTCGATGGATAACAAAGCCATGTGTTATTATGATAATAATGGATGTGAATTGTGATGGTCAAGTCAAGACCTTTTTGATATATTATTCATGTCTTTGATGGATATGGTCATAGTGTATGTACTTTGAGGATTAGATGATTTATTTGAAGTTAGATTATAGATTATGATTTATTTTGGGAACAAATGAGTTTAATGCATGCTTGCGTTGATCAAGACCCTGATCATGATATTATGTGATTCTAGATCAGGAGGGTTTTTGAAGGAAGCAAGTTGTGATTTTATCTTGTTTATCTGAGGCATATCAAGTAAGTCCTTGCATAAACTCTTTTGTTAAATGTTGTGATGGCAAGTCGAATGTTGTAAAGCTTTGTGAAGCTATTGTTGAACTATGATTATTTGGGTTGTAAACATGGATGTTTATTCTCTAAATGGTTTTGTCAAATAATGCCTTTATCAGAAACTGTTCTCTCTCTTAAACATTTTAGAAAACTCAATTTTCAAGAAAACCACGTTTTTCAAAGCCAAGGTTTGGAATTATTATTGTAAATCTGTAATTGACGGATATGTTTGTTGGGTACTCAATAAGGGTAGGCTAAAAATACTAGTCTTGGAGGACATGAGTGAGTCTTCTGGCAGGCGGCCACCTCCAGAAGATAAGCTCCGCTTGAAAAGGCGACAGTATTGGTTGGTCAGGCCGGTCCGAGCTAGCATTTGTACCTGGTAAGGTATTATTTATTTTTCCAGTGTGGACACCCAGATGGTTTTGTTGTGTGTAGAGATGGAGAAGTATCTCACCCGGTGGGCTGTACACTCACCTTGATCAAAACGCCCAAAGTGTGGTAATCTGATCCCGTCTTCGTACACAAAGTCTGGTGCCTTGACCGTTTCTTTTCTTGGTGCTCAAAGTGTGGCGCCTTGACCATTTTTTATCATGGGGCTCAAAGTGTGGCACAATGACTGTTTGTTCGAGTGGATGATTTATTTTGTACAAAGTGTGACAATGAGAAAAACCCACTCCTTGCAAAGAGAAATTATTTATGATTTGCTAGATATTTCTGCAAATGTTTTACTATACATTCACGAACTGTTCAAAGTACCATGTGCACACAAAGGACTTATTGAGATTTAATCTCACACTATTTTATATCGTGTTTTCAACAGCTTAGTTATGCTGAGCAGGCGGGATGTGAGATAGTTAAAGCTTTTGTTATTTTCCATTATGTTTGAGAGACGGTTGTTGTTTATGCTTTTGGATCAGATGATCATTTTTATTTAGTTTTGCTCTAGTTTTGAGCCTGATGTAATAAGAGTTTTTCTTTATTTATCTAAGTTTGATTTCTTGGATTTGCCTTCATTGTGTACCTCGTTTTAAAGACCCCTTATCCTCGGGACGGGGCGACATCCCCGCGCTTTTTAGGGTACGTAGTAGGGGGTGTTACAAGTGGTATCAGAGCATAGGTTTAGGCAATTATTTGAATTACTAGATTTTATTTCCCTATGTATTTTGATCTGGGGCTAATCTTGCATTTTGTTTATAGGATGGTCAAAAGAGTGGTATCCGCTGTCAGAGACTGGCCCGCTTGCTGCGGGAATCCATCTGTCCCACTACCTGTAGTAGATCCACCCTCGTATGATTCAGAGATAGAGTTGGAGGGAGGTTAGGTTCTGAGTGAGGATGGGACGGAGCATGAGCCGCCTATATTTGACGACCCGATGGTCGAGGCAGAGATGGAGGTTAACAGAAGCCTAGGTGAGTACGATGGGGATGATGAGGGTGAGGTAGTTGAGCTTGCTGGTGAGAGCGAGGAAGATGAGGAGATGGCTGAGCTGAATGAAGGGGAGGCAAATGAGCTTGGGGATGAGGAGGATGATGATAGTGGGAGAGAGATGATTGGGATAGAGGTAGAGGAACAGGAGGTGATGGAGGTTCTCCAGACCCCACAGATAGGTGAGATTGATAGGACTTCTACTTGCTATAACCTTAAGGAGTCCAGTGATGAGGGATATATGCCGAAGGATGGAGTTACCCCGGCAGTGAAGGAACATAGGCAGGCTGCCATAGGAATGGAAGATAAGGGAAAAGAGAAGCTAGAAGAATGTCCTAAGAGGAATAGACTTCGATATGGACTGAGGATAGATGCTAAGTTGAGGAGAGGGGGATTGTTTGACCTATTTGATTCGAAGGATGAGAGGCCTGCACCTAAGAATGCGATTAAATGAGCACTGGATGAACTCTATGAGGCAGCTATGAGAGCTAAGAGGGGCAATAAGGGTGATTCAGGACAGCCAAGGGAGAGCGCTGGTTTTACGAAAGATTACATTCATGGGGTGGCTTGTGGAACCAGCCTCTGACGATTTAAATGCCTCTGCTAGAACTAGAGAGAGTCGAGTATAGAAGACCAGCAGCATTTACTCTTTCTCTTTTGGGATTTGCATTCCTTGGTTCATTTATTCTTTTCAAAAAAGCATGTTTCTTGTAGGACTCAATTATTTTATTAAATGTAAGGGTATCGCATATGATAACCCCTTCTTTACGAAAGCATGATTTTTATGAAAAGTATGAGTTTTATTTATTACTTGGTTTTTCCCTGCATAATGTCATCAAATTTTCTTCTAAAATGAGTAGATATCATTATTATTAACTAGCCATACACCTGAGCATACTTTTTCCCCCTTGGTAACTATCTGACTTGGAGTGACTGTATCTAAGATGGCACCAAGATGTAGGACAGTCGTGCATAGCAGAATCGTGTAGGAAAGTGCATCCTCAAGTCCGGAATTTGAGTAGATACATCGTTCCACACCCGATGTGGAAGAACACTTGCAGCGGGAGCAAGAGTTAGCTACAGAGAAGTCTCGGGATGTGACCATAGGACAGGCTTTTGACAAGATGGCTTTAATCCTGCAAAATCTAATAGGAAGAGTGGACAAGGTGGCCAAGAAATCACCGCGGGGAGAAGATGAGGCCCTGGAGCATTTCCTGAAGTTCCAACCTCTTACATTTCAGAGGGAGGTGGAGCAGGACGAGAAGGCAGAACAATGGATCGAACAGATGGAGGATATCTTTGCTACTTTGTAGTACTCAGAGGAGAGGATGGTGAAGTTTGCTGCTTTCCAGCTGAGAGGACCATCACGAGCATGGTGGCAGCGGGTGCGGAGTGATTGGGACAGAGAGGAGTAGGAATAGACATGGGACAACTTTATTGAAGCTTTCTGTGCTGAGTACATTCCCCGATGGGTAATTGAGAAGAGGGAGGATGAGTTCCAAACCCTCAAGCAGGGAGCATGTCAGTTGCTTAGTATGCAGCCCGATTTACGCAGTTATCCAAGTACTACAAATGCTTGGTCGATACGGAGCAGAAGTGCACCCGACAGTTTGTGAAGGGGCTGAGGCTAGATTTGAGGAAGGCGTTGGCTCCATCACCGCCAACCTCGTATACTGCCACCGTAGACGCAGCATCCCGGATAGAGAATGAAGATCGGTATCGACTAGTAAGGAGGCCTTTTCAATCGACTCGTCCACCAATGAGGCCTCCGAGTAACAAGTGACCTGCAGGCTCTATGCCATGGGGAAATCGGGGTAAGCAGCCTCAAGTGCCTATGCTAGGTCCGATGCAAAATAATCTGAATTGCCGGCTCTGTGGAAAACATGGCCACACCGAGAGGAATTGCAGGAGTAACGGGGGAGTGAGGAGGTGCTTCAACTGTGAAGACCCAAGTCATCTGAGGAACGCCTGCCCTAAACCTCTAAGGATTGGATAGACAGCCCCGACCCAGCCGATGGGAGTCAACCAAGGTGCTACTGCTAGAACAGCTAGAACGGGAGGTCAGAAGCCCCAAGTGAAGGCCAAGGTCTTTGCCCTGAACAGAGACGAAGTTGGAGCGGACGCAGCCGTGATTGAAGGTAACCTTTCTATTCAAGGACGTCTTGTTAATGTTTTGATAGATCCAGGATCGACACACTCTTACGTAAGCAAAGTATGTGCATCGCATCTGGGTTGGGAAGGAAAGGAATTGCCCTATACCTTAGTAGTAAGCTCACCCTTGGGAAAGGTGGTAGAAATGGGCAAAATAATGGGAAGCTGTGAAGTTGAGGTAGGGAAGGAGATTTTCGAAGTAGGCCTTATAATTCTGGCCATAGATGATTATGACCTGATCTTGGGCATGGACAGGTTGTCGAAGCACGGAGCTCGAGTGGACTATAGGATCAAGACGGTGCAGTTTGTGAGACCCGGTCAAGATGTGATTGAATGTAACTATAAGCGAGAAAAGGAATTGAAATTCTTGATCGCAGGTGCTAAGGCCTGGAAGTTGCTCAAAAAAGGATGTACGGGATATTTGGCGTATCTTCTGAACAAACCCAAAAATCAGTGTACCTTGGAGAGTATGGAGGTAGTAAAGGACTTTCCAGACATTTTCCCTACTGAGCTCACTTCTCTACCCCCTGAACGGAAAGTTGAGTTTACCGTGGACCTGATTCCTGGAGTAGAACCTGTGTCAAGAACTTCCTACCGGATGGCACCAACGGAACTGAAGGAGTTAAAGGAGCAATTGGAAAAATTGGTGAGGCAAGGCTACATTCGACCGAGTACGTCGCCGTGGGGAGCCCCGGTGTTGTTTGTTAAGAAGAAATATGGTACTTTGGGGTTATGCATTGACTATCGGGGATTAAACAACTTAACGATCAAGAACAAGTACCCTCTACCCTTGATCGACGAGTTGTTTGATCAACTTCAAGGCGCCACTTACTTTTCAAAATTGGACCTAAGAAAGGATACTATCAGGTGAGGATCAAGGAGGAAGACATTCCTAAGACTGCTTTCAACACACGGTATAGGCACTATGAATTTGTGGTGATGCCGTTCGGTGTAACCAATGCATTGGCGATTTTCATGGACTTAATGCATCATGTTTTCCAGCCATATTTGGACAAGTTCGTAGTCGTGTTCATGACGATATCTTAATCTATTCCAAGAATTCTGAGGATCACGCGGAGCACTTAAGATTGGTGTTGGAAAAGCTAAGGGAATTCAAGCTCTTCGCTAAGTTCAGTAAATGTGAGTTTTGGTTAAGCTCGGTATCCTTCCTCGGCCATGTGATATCTAAGGATGGGATCAAGGTGGACCCTGCCAAGGTGGATGCCGTACCTAATTGGAAGCAACCAGAGAATATTACCGAGATACAAAGTTTTCTCGGGTTGGCTGGGTACTACCGGTGTTTCATTAAGAATTTTTCTACTCTGGCTTCACCGATGACGCAACTATTAAAGAAGGATGTCGCTTTTGCTTGGAACGAGAAGTGTGAAAAGAGTTTTCAAGAGCTTAAGAAAAGATTGGTTACAGTGCAAATGCTAAGTTCACCCGAGGCCAACAAGCCCTATGCACTCTATACGGACGCATCCAAGGAAGGTCTAGGAGCTGTGCTGATGCAAGATGGTAAGGTCATTGCTTATGCGCCTAGGAAGCTAAAGCCGCACGAAGCTAATTATTTGACCCATGATTTGGAGCTGGCAGCCATAGTGTTTGCCTTGAAGAAGTGGCGACATTATCTGTATGGAGCCCAATATGAAGTCTTCATCGACCATAAGAGTTTGAAGTACATCTTCACGCAGAAGGACTTGAATCTTCGACAGTGTAGATGGATGGAGTTCTTGGAGGGGTATAGGTGTCCTATTAATTATCACCCTGGCAAAGCGAACGTGGAAGCTGACGCTTTGAGTTGTAAAGTGAAGATAGCATATTTGAGAATGCAGGAGATGTCGGCAGTGCAGGAAATCCTGGAGCAGGAAGCGGAAGTTCAAAAAAGGAAGATCTGTGTAAGTAACTTGACCCTGAAGCCCGATCTGGAGCAGGAAATTGTAACAGCCCAACAAGACAGCGTGGAGTTTCATGCCTTCAAGGAGAAAGAAATTGCGAGGGGAGGAAAAGATTTTCGGACCGACAAGAAAGGGGTACTGTATTTTCGAGACCGGATATGTATACCTGACACCCAAGACTTAAGGAAAAGGATAATGGATGAAGCTCACAAAAGCAAGTATACCATACACCCTGGGGAAGTAAAGATGTATCGTGACCTAAAGAAGAAATATTGGTGGGCCGGAATGAAGTGAGATATGGTTCAGTATGTATCAACGTGCTTGACATGCCAGAAAGTTAAAGTGGAGCACAAAAAGTCTGCTGGTCTATTGCAACCGTTACCGATTCCCGAGTGGAAATGGGAAGAGGTGACTATAGATTTTGTGACTGGACTTCCGATAACCAAGTCGCATAAGAATGCAGTTTGGGTGGTAGTGGATCGACTGACGAAGACAGCACATTTTATACCAGTAAACGTAAGGGACTCGATGGAAAAATTGGCTCAGACTTACACCTAGGAAATTGTAAGGTTGCATGGTGTACTGTCAAGCATTGTATCAGATAGGGATCCCAAGTTCACTTCGAGATTCTGGAACAAGTTTCAAGAGTCTTTGAGTACTACATTAAAATTCAGCACCTCTGCTCATCCGCAGACTGACGGTCAATCTGAAAGAGTCATTCAGATATTGGAGGATATGCTCCGAGCGTGTATTTTGGACTTTGGAGACAAGTGGATCGAGTGTTTACCGCATGCAGAATTGGCGTATAGCAACAGCTATCAGGCATCGATTGGGATGGAGCCGTACAAAGCATTATATGGGCAGAAATGTCAAGTACCGGTATATTGAGGATGGATAGAAGAAGGGCAAGTTAGGAAGACTGGTGAAGCATGTATTCAAGAGATGACGGACAAGGTTAGGATTATCCGAGAAAGACTGAGGGCAGCGCAAAGCTAACAGAAGAGCTACACAGATTCCAGGAGGAGGGAACTGGAGTTCCAAGTGGGTGGTGGTGTATTCCTAAAGTTGTCTCCTAGCAGGGGAATTCTGAGGCATTCAAAAGGAGGGAAGTTGAGTCCTAGGTATTTGGGACCGTTTCCGATAATGGAGAAGGTTGGGTTGGTCGCCTATAGATTGGATCTACCTGATGAAATAACTGGGATACATGATGTTTTTCACGTGTCTCAGCTAAAGAAGTACAACCCCGATCCAAGCCATGTTCTTAATGAAGAACTTTTGGAATTGCACCCAAATATGAGTTATGTGGAGAAGCCAGTTAAGATTTTGGAGCGGAGTGTCAAGAACCTTCGGAACAAGCAGATACCTATGGTGAAGATACTTTGGGACCATCATGGCGCTCAGGATGTAACGTGGGAAACGGAAGAATGGTTAAGATGAAAGTAACCGGATATGTTATAAGGGTATGGCATCTGAATTTCGGGGCGAAATTCTCTTAAGGGGGAGGGGATGTAATACCCCGCCCAAAATCACCTTTGACCTATGGGGAAAAAGTCATGCATTGCATAGCATTTTGCATTTCATGTGATATCTTAAAATTATTTTCGCATAGGTGCATGTGATTTTCAAGGTTCTGCTTGCATTAAATTATTTAATGAAAAATAATGGTCATGTTACATTATTCGAGAGTTGTTTTAGGTGAGATTTAGTAGCGGAGATGGAGGGATGAGAATTAGGGTGAAAAGAATTTCCTAGAGAAATGTTACCATCGAAGTTAATTTGGAATAGCGGTTAGGTTTGGTGATTATCCTATGGTGACCCAAGTTCGAATCTTACCTCTTGCGAATCTTAGCTTTTCTTTTTGAATTCTTTCCTAGATTTCCTCATGCTTGGCCAAAAATCCCAGCTTTCCTTTTTAAATTTTTAGTGACATCTTCTTAGGAATAAGTCTCCATAATTATCTCCTAAAATTCAAGGACTTTTGATAAGGATAAAGATTGATTTTATTTTTAGCTTTTATCCTTTTTGAATTTCAAAAATTCAAGCTAGAGTAATTAAATTCCAGCATGATTTTAATTTATCAGATTTTATAATGGATAGCTAGAATTAAATTGTTATTTTTCTAGTTAAATATCTTGGTGATTTGATCAAGGAACCTTAGCTGAAAAATTTGGAAATTTCTCCAGCTTAATGTTGCCACCGTTGGAGAAGTTCTAGCTCAACTCAAACTCTTCCAATACTAGGAAATCTTATCCTAAATCCTTTAGCAAATCAGACTTTATTTCAATCATAAACCAACTAAGTTTTACACTTTCTTTTCCTGCAGAATTTCGGCAGCCTTGTGCATGCATAAACTGCCTGAAAATCCTGCGCTCCTCAGTGCATTTAAACTCTACAAAACCTAGCTCAAATCACCTAAAACACCTCTCACTAATTCAGATCACCTTAGCTTCATAAATCAGATTTTTATCCACCACAAATTCCAGAATTTCGGCCAGCTTCTACACAAAAATTTCGACCAGCTTTGCACACCATATCACACGAAATTCTGCACTCCACAACATACCAAAACTCCTTGTTGATTAAGCCAAACTACAGCACCAAAAACTCTCATTTTTCTCATTGAATTGCGAGTAGAATAGTAGCCAAAATAGCCAAGAATTTTCCTTCTTTTGCTCACAGATTTCACACAGAATTTCTGGTTACCAAAGCTGCACAAACTCCTTCTTATTTTGGCCAAAAACCTGAACACGCTCAGCCCTATTTTTGAGCACTATTTTGACCAGCCTAGGAGAACAATTCCAGACTAATTTTCTCCTCTTAACCCCTCTGAAATTTGGCCAGCAATAAGAGTACAACAAGCTGCAACTTTTTGCCATTGCTGCCAAAGAAACCTAGAGCCATTAGGAGTCCTCTATAGCAACAACTTCTAACCATAAATCCACCTCTTCTAACCCTAAACCAAGATAGCCGACCACTCCCTCCTTACTACATGAAAATTCTAGCTAATACTCTTCTGCAATTTTCGAAAACCACAAGAGCAATCCCTAGCCAAAACCGATCACACCCTAAGGTAAACAAAAACCATCTTAACTTCTTGATTTCTTTTTTCCATCGATTCTTCTCTTTTTCTTCCATTGAATCACGCCACATAGAGGCTGATTTCATCCTTTTTATCTACTTTCGATCAAAAGGAGGTAAAGAAGATAGCTTTTCTCTTCTTCTCAAGCAACTCGGGACGATCACCATAAAACCATCGAGATCTTGTTAATCTGGTTGTTGCAAGGTAAGGGAATTCTTACCCTTGATATCAAAATTAAGATTTAATGAGATTGATGAGGTCTATGGAAGTATGATAGCATGATGTATGTGCTTAGTTGGGATAGATGAATATTTTAAGTCGAGTAATTAATTAAGCATACTCGATGGATAGCAAAGCCATGTGTTATTATGATAATAATGGATGTGAATTGTGATGGTCAAGTCAAGACCTTTTTGATATATTATTCATGTATTTGATGGATATGGTCATAGTGTATGTACTTTGAGGATTAGATGATTTATTTGAAGTTAGATGATGGATCATGATTTATTTTGGGAACAAATGAGTTTAATGCATGCTTGAGTTGATTGAGACCCTGATCATGATATTATGTGATTCTAGATTAGGAAGGTTTTAAGGAAGCAAGCTGTTATTTTATCTTGTTTCTCTGAGTCATATCAAGTAAGTCCTTGCATAAACTCTTTTGTTAAATGTTGTGATGGCAAGTCGAATGTTGTAAAGCTTTGTGAAGCTGTTGTTGAACTATGCTTATTTGGGTTGTAAAGATGGATGTTTATTCTCTAAATGGTTTTGTCAAATAATGCCTTTATCAGAAATTGTTCTATTTCTTAAACATTTTAGAAAACTCATTTTTCAAGAAAATCACGTTTTACAAAGCCAAGGTATGGAATTATTATTGTAAATCTGGAATTGGCGGATATGTTTGTTGAGTATTCAATAAGGGTAGGCTAACAATACTAGTCTTGAAGGGCGTGAGTGAGTCTTCTGGCAGGCGGCCACCTCCAGAAGATAAGCTCTGCTTGAAAAAGCGACAGTATTGGTTGGTCAGGCCGGTCCGAGCTAGCATTTGTACATGATAAGGTATTATTTATTTTCCTGGTATGGACACCCGGATGTGTTTGTTGGGTGTAGAGATGAAGGAGTATCTCACCCGGTGGGCTGTACACTCACCTTGATCAGAATGCCCAAAGTGTGGTAATCTGATCCCGTCTTGGTACACAAATTGTGGTGCCTTGACCTTTTCTTATCTGGATGCACAAAATGTGGCGCCTTGACCGGTTTTTTTATCATGGGGCTCAAAGTGTGGCACCATGATTGTTTGTTCGAGTGGATGATTTATTTTGTACAAAGTGTGACAATGAGAAAAACCCACTCTTTGAAAAGAGAAATTATTTATGACTTGCCAGATATTTCTGCAAATGTTTTACTATACATTCACGAATTGTTCAAAGTACCATGTGCACACACAGGACTTACTGAGATTTAATCTCACACTATTTTATATCATGTTTTCAGGAGCTTAGTTATGCTGAGCAGGCGGGATGTGAGATAGTTGAAGCTTTTGTTATTTTCCATTATGTTTGAGAGACAGTTGTTGTTTTATGCTTGTGGATCAGATGATCATTTTTATTTAGTTTTGCTCTAGTTTTGAGCCTGATGTAATAAGAGTTTTCCTTTATTTATCTAAGTTTGATTTCTTAGATTTGCCTTCATTGTGTACCTCGTTTTAAAGACCCCTTGTCCTCGGGACGGGGTGACATCCTCGCCCTTTTTAAGGTTTGTTGTAAGAGGGTGTTACAACTATGACAATTTATGAGATGATGTCTGGAAAATATGCAGGGCCCTTATCAAATGTGACACTCCTATGATTCGTTAAAGAATGGCCAACAGAAGTCAACTTCAAAGGCACTTACTCTCTAACTGTGTGGATACTTTTCTCCTCAAATCATCACCTCTCAAGTTCAACTTGGTGTGCTACTTTTATTTGGACATCGAATGATTTAAAAATAGATTTAATAGAGTTCAACACTTAATTTCGTCAACATATGTCACTTCAATGAGAGATATTGAGAGTGGGCACAATGTGTTTTAAATCGTTGTAAAAGACACTTGAGATTTGCAAAGATCTATAAGGCATCTATGCATCACTTTTTATGTATAATTGCAACTCCAATATCCTCAAAGTCTTTTGTGAAGTTCGATATCCTTTCATTAACATGCTCTTGACAATGGCTAGCGAAGTGTCTATTTTACTTTGGAACTTATACAAACTTGGAGGCTCACCAATACTTAGGACTTATTACAACAAAATTGTTTCTCACATTATAGAACTCTCTGGTGTAGACCATGATTATAAGTGATTCCTCCCAAGAAGTTGTGAATATCTCTTACATGCATAACACTTGATAAAAAAAATAACTTGATAAAACTGCGACAAGAACTTTAGCATTTGCATCAACCAATGACTTAACTTTTGTTTCAAGAAAGTGGTAAAGTATACTGTGCCTTACCTAAAGGAAGAAAGCAATCATCCCCTAAATTTTTTGACAACCTTTGTGGAATCATCCTACTACATACTGCATGGATATTTGAAGAAGCGGCATTGTTTTCAAAGTTGGACATTAAAAGCTTCCACAACAAAGATCAAACCTTTTTTGCAACTTTCTTGTTAAGTTGCCTTTACACCTTCGTCTTGCCAAAGAGGAGGTAAATATCATCCATCCATGCACCTTTAAAATGGTAAGTTTGATGGCATGTGGGGAATGAGTTAATTTGACAATTCCAGTCTTGACAAGTATTTATAGAGAATTGAATCGCATATCTAACTCCCAACATCAAAGTGAGGAGAAATCTATCTTCCCAATTCATTATGTATATGCATGGCTTGTGTACTACTTCAAACCTCATTGTAATGTCTCTCAAGGCCTAAATAGTCCTCCAATGGCAAGTTATTTTAGTAAAAGTGGTAGAAAATATTTTGGTGAAGATGAAGATTGCAAGCAGATTTATAAAGGTGAAATTATTACTTAGACTACAAATATCCGTACCAAGCTCAAAAGGCATGACTTTATTGATAATGAGATAGCTCCCATAGAGAAATAACTTTAGTTTTTGAGTTTTTGTTCAAACCTTCTTACTTTACAGAAGGATGGTCACTTTATCATTGAACCTTATATTCTACATCACTTTAGTTGGCAATTTGGATTCTTAGCAGATATCATAGGCCACATTGAGACTTTAACTTGTGAAGCCATATTAGCAGATGCTTTGTGCCTTTATGTTGAATGCACACTTTGTTTAATTTAATTTTTAACTTAAAAGTTTCACCATGCTTTTTTATTTAGGAACACAATATTGTAATTCTTGATGAGAAAGCATATTCTCATACTCGATTAATGATTTTCACTTCTCCAAGAAAAATAGCTACAAGGACATCTCTTACTCCTAACATAAGGATCCAATTTCTAAGGTGAATACATTAGCTTACCAATACCTTCCAGCTATCTCTACCTTCCCAGAAGAGTTTTGATGTCAAATTGCCAAAAAAAAAAATAAATAAATCTGTCATAAATGTATGGAATCAACTTCAAAAAAGATCAAAAGAACACCTATTGAGAAAGTCTATTCACTTGAAAAACAAACTTGCTATATCCTTAAAGAACTTAGCAAGGACAACATTGTTGATTTGTCACTATTAGATAATCTCTTGAAGACTTTCTTTACTAAGGTGCGGGAATTTAGCAATGCTAGATCCATTTCTTCAAAGAACATATAAAAGGGTCTCTTGCACAATTGCTTTAGACTGCTAGCCAATACTTGATATGACCTTGTGTGGGCTTTTTCTTGGTGTTGTGAGTGGTTTAGTTGGTTTATGTTCAGCTCAACCAAATGGAACCAAAACATAGATTCTTTTAGAGACAAAAAGGAGAAAGTGAAATAACAACCTACCCTCTATCAAACCCTTGAAGAACTAAACTTCAAATACCCTCAAGTAGAAAGTTCTACTATAATCTCACCCCAATATCTTTGAAGCAACTAAGGCAAACAAGAACAAATAGAATAGAGAAAATAGGCACCCAAATAATGGAATTCATACAAACCTTAGAAGAACAAAGCAACTAAGACGCATTCAAAGAAATCACATTGGATTATCTAAAAGATTTTATAGACTCATTCATAAGAATGACTAACCCTTAAGCTGTTGGGGATATGCCCTAGAGTCAATTTGTACTTATACAATTGTCATTATGTTTTATATAATAATATGAGGCTTTCCTTTCCATGAATAGTGAGTTTTATTTTGTTGGTCATCAAGTACGTGACTTGATAGTAAAACCCTACAATGAATACAATGACTATTCTAAAACTGTCCCTGATCGATTATTATTATTGGAATAATAATAAATTAAGATTAGTATGTTTGTGACTTGATGGCTATGTTTTACTGGCCATGGATATTTGTGATATCGAGTCAAGACATAAATAAATGTTAGAGAACATTGTATTGGACATGACCCACTGTGAGAGTACTTCATGGAATATGTCATAAGTACTTTCTAGCCATAATAATATTGAAAGTCCTTCGACCTAAATTCATCATAGTTTCTTACTTGATAAATTTTATATTTTGACATTGTCTAAAGTTGTCTTTAACCAGATAATAAATTAGACTACTGTTGGATATAGAATAAATCAAGGAGAGGAATATGATTGATTGTGAAGGAATTTGTCCCTCTCAGTTATAGGAGAGATATCCATGGGCCCCTTGATAAGTTAGACTGTTAAAATGCATGGCCGTGCTCAAATATATCAATCTAAGATATTGATATCATTTGTTTGAACAGTCTACTATGAAATCAAGAAATAATTGATTAAGCTTAATAAGGATGACATGCTCCGTGCCTTATGCTTAATCTGGATATCGTGTGACAAAAGGACTAAATATAAAATTATGGTTTGGTTCAAAGAGATCACCGATCTTCATTTAACCTGGATAGTTATAATGTTTTGCTAGAAACCGCTTATAACTTGTGGGCCATTTAAATATGATTTAGGCACGCTGCCAGTGTTAAATGAACCTATAGGGTCACACAATAAGCGAACTTGTTAGGTTATTTTTCTAGTGACCAGGTTCGATGAATCTGGATGATATCCAGATTATAAGAATCTGACTCGATAAAATAATTAGTTAAATTACCGAGATAATGGCAGAATCTTATCATATCAGTTTTTATTTAATTTGAATTTAAATTAGAATATGATAAGATATTATTAGGGTTGGACTTGAAAAGGTTCGAGGGTTTTTTTAAGAAAACCCTAGCCGTCTTTCAATAGTCCAATTTTTCGGTTGAGAACATTCGTGCCATTCTCTACCAGAGAGAAAAAAAAAAAAAAAAAACCTCTCAAACTCTAGGCGCTAGCACTCCCCGGGTATCGAGTGAGTTCGCGGTGTGTATCCGATAGAGGACGTTCGCATACTGCAGCGTCTGGTGATTGTTCGGGTTGAACGTACAACAACGCAACCAGAATCGAAGGATTTCGATTACAGCAACCAGAGGTAATTCTTAAAGCTTAGATCTTCTTAATCATTTACTTGGGTCCTCAGGAGGGATTCGTAGATGTTTTCGCGTTTAGGAGTCCACGAATCCCAACAAGCATGGTCTCTCAAAATTCTCTCTCAAATTTAAATTAAAGTGTGTGAATTGTGTTGTCAAATCACTAAATGTGCTATTTATACTATCCTAACCCTAGCTATGTAATCCCTAAGGTTCTATTATAGTTTAGGGTCATAATAAGTCTTTACAAGCAATTAAAATTGAAGAAAATTGGAGAAAATATTAAAAACGCGGGGCAGTCGTTGGTTGCCTAGGGTGGAGCTGGCGCCGATTTGGACACCACAGCCGGCGCCAGTTGTGATCTGTCTTCAGGTGGTCGAATGGCAAAATAAAGCCGTTGTTGGGCAAAATGGAGCCGATGTCGGTCATCCTCTGGAGGCCTCCTTTTTAGTCGAGTTTCATCCGTCTTTATTGTCGGCTTGAGTTCTTGCATGGTTACGCCTCCCCCTCCTTGATCTTGACCTCCATGATGAAGCGGAGTCTCATCATCTCCCCCTCCTTGAAAAGGATTCATTTCCAAATCATTGTCATCATCTGTATGGAATGCTTTCATCATGGCCGTCTTCTTAGCTCCATCAAGGTTCTCTCGTTCACCTATAGGTAAGAAAAAGAATTCTAAAGAAGTTAAAGAGTTAAAACCATACTCAATTTCAAAAAGAGAATAAGAAGTGGTAAGGTGAAAAGCTCTTTTGTAAACAAACTCAAGGTGTGGCAAGCATGCCCCCCAATTGTTCAAGTTCTTCTTGATTATGGCCCGTAAGACTTAGGTTAGTGTTCGGTTGACCACCTCATTTGGAAAAGTAACTTCAAATTCTTGAGGAATAGTTATAATTTTATTAGGTAAAGACAATGAAAAATCATTAGTAGAAACATAAGAACCTTTGCATAAAAGAAGAATAACTGGTTCATTTGCTTCTATAACCTCTATGACCTCACTTTATTTTGCAACGAAATTCACTCTTCTTTTGCCTCCCCTCACTTGTCCTTGCTCACTCCTATCCTTGATTGTCAAAGGTGTTTGTTTGCCTATCCTTTCTCTAAACTCTTTTTCTTTCCTCTCTTGTTCTTTCCTCTCAACTTCTTGTTTTTGTTTGACATCTTGTACTCCCTTCTTCTTTTGTCCATCCTTCATGATTCTTTGATCTTTGTTTACCTCACTAGGGGCCATGGTGGTGAGGGTAAAATTAGTTCCCTCCTTGAGTACAGAATAAGTATTCTTCCTCCCATCATGCTTTACATGTCTATCGTATTGCCAAGGTCTCCCTAGGAGCAAGTGACCCACTTGCATTGGTACCAAATCACATAGCACATCATTCTTATACTTCCCCATCTCAAAAGATACCAAAACTTGTTTGTTCACTCTCAATTCCCCACTATCATTCAGCTATTGCAATTTGTAGGGCTTGGGGTGTTTTATCCACTTCATGTCCAATTCTTCAACTAAGTTTGCACTAATCACGTTAGTGCAACTCCCACTATCCACAATGACACTACAAGGAGTCTTGTTGATTAGACACCTAGTATAGAAAATGTTCTCTTTTTATTGGTGATCTTAATCCTTAATGGCTTGTGAATTCAATGACCTTCTTGTGACTTTCACTAAAAAGTATTCTTGACCAATAACTTCTCCTTCATCACTTTTATCATCTCCATTTCCCTTTTGGTCTCCTTGGTACCTTTCTCCCTCTTCTTCCTCATTGGTAGGAACCTGACCATATGAATTAGTATACATCGTTCTCTTACTTAGATACTCATGGGAAGTATGTCCATATCCAAGGCACTTAAAACACTTGATATCCATATTCCTTTGTGGCCTCTCCATAGCTTTTCTCTCATCCTTGTTCTAACATTCCCTAAGTTTGTAGAAGTCCATTTGGAATGGCTTAGGGGCTTCATCCTTCTTAATTGGCACCTGGCCAGTAATGTTGGGGTTTAGAAGTTGTGGTCTAGTAAATGCCCTCCCCTTTAATTGCCTCTCAATTTTCATAGCGGCATATACCATATCCTCCAATCGATCATAGGGATGAAATTGTACTAAATTGGTAATTTTCCTATTTAATCCTCCCAAGAACCTTACTCTTGTTGCTCTAAGATCCTCATTGATTTGATCTCTCATCAACATTACTTTCATTTCTTTATGGTAATCTTACATATTCTTGTTCCCTTGCTTGAGTGTTGGAGCTTTTAGTAAAGGTCATTGTAGTAATGGTGTGGTGTAAACCTTACCCTTATCATATCTTTCAATAAATTCCAACTAGCCATGATTTCTACTCCCATTTATCTCCTTTAAGCACTAACTTGCTCCCACCATACCAAGACATACTCCAAAAATCCCAAAATAGCCAACCTTACTTTTGACCTCTTACTATAGGTATAACTTTCTAGGAATATCTCCATCTTACTTTCCCACTCAAAATAAGCTTTCGGGTCATTCTTACCATATAATATGGGCACCTCTAATATAATGTAGTTCAACTCCCTCTTCTCATAGTTTCCTTATTTCCTTCCTCCTCTATTGCCCCATCCTCTATGATGTTCCCCAAAGGCTTCAACTTGCTCCCCCTCATGCCATTCATTAACTCCCTCAAACTCTCTTTCTAACCCTCTTATGTTGATCCCACCATTCCTTCCTTGGCCCCTACCTCGTCCCCCTCTCATACCATGTCTTCTCCCTCTTATAGGAGCTTGTTGGAATCCCTTAATTGAATGTTCATCCCATTCTTCCCCTTGTTGGGCATTTAACGGAAGAGTATGGGCATCAGCATCCCTCATCCTAGGTCTTAGCACTTCAAATCATTCTTGGCCTCTCCTTTGTGCAATGGTAGAAAATTATCCAAAATGATTTATTAACTCCCTTGTCATGTTTTGGAACTCTCTTGGCATAGTCCTCAACATAGCTTGCAAGTCCTCGCGTACACCCCTAGTATCAATTTATTCTTCTTGAGGTCTACTAGGTCCATTTGGGTTAGGTCTAGAGATTTCTTGATCTTGGGCAATGGTGATAGAATATTTACTTACTTATACCTGCAACACAAAAGAGATTAGAAAGAAAAATAGATCCTCACTTCACTTCCTTGAGTGTTGGCTCTCAAGTTTGTTCACTCCACGCTCGTGTTTGCTCTCTTAGGCTCTTTTTAAAAATAAGCTCACCCTCTTGCCTTTTTCTCAACAGTCAACTCTTCTTGTTCAATTCCAATTCTCCCCAATGGCTAAAGTTTTAGACCAACTTAGTGAATCACACAAATCAAAAGAATTTTCCAATTAGTGGGTCTTAGGAAAATTGCAACAAACACTTATTGGGCACCTCAAGTAAACAAGTTTTAAGTCAAGAATTTCAAGAATAGTAGACTCAATCAACACAAGAACAAGTACTAAATGCACAGGAAACACTTCTAAGCAAGAAACAAACAAGAATTATCAAGAACAAAGAAACAAGAACACTTGGTAAAAGTATTAAAGCTCTTAGATCTGATCGAGGAGGTGAATATTAAGTCAAGAGTTTCTAAGTTATCTAAGAGATAACGGAATATTATCTCAATGGACTCCACCATATACACCTCAACATAACGGTGTATCTGAGAGAAGGAATTGAACCCTTTTAGACATGGTAAGGACCATGATGGCTTTTGTAGACTTGCCAAAATCGTTTTGGGGGTACTCACTGGAGACTGATGTTTACATTTTAAACGGAGTTCCATAAAAAACGGTTGATACCACTCATTTACTTGACTTTCTGGACTTTTAGGTGGTCAAGAGTCATTGCTAGATGTCGCTCTTGATATGCTAAATATGGATTTATTAATTAGAGAATTAATAAATTTAATCCTTTATTTTATTAAGGATTATTAATTCTAATATTGTTAGAATTAATTCATATTATGCTACCAATAAGACCAGGAAACCTAATGGGTCACACACAATAAAGGTTTGAATGCTCAAATATATTATTTGATAATATTGTGGGGTTAATTAAGAGAAGGGAATATATTTATAGGTGAATTATAAGTTTGTTATAATTCATGGGACCTAATTGTAATTAAGTAAACTTCAAGGACCAATTTGTTGACAATTGGATGTTGAAGGACTAAGTTGCAATTTACGGTAATTATAAATCTATAAATATAAGGAAACGGTTTCCTTAGAGTAAGAGACACAGACTATTCACGCAATAACAGAGAAACCGTTTCTCTGCCTCTCTCTTGATCAAACCCTAGCAGTCTCTCTCTTATTAATCAAACCCTAGCCTCCTAAATTCTACTAGCATAGAATTATGAGATTGTGAGCGTTCGACCTTGTATGGATTATCATTAGAGGGAGTTCTTTCTTGGACTTCAGTTGAGCTACTATGAACTGGTTTTGTGGTCTGGATCGCGCCTGCGTTCTTAGAACAAGAAAAATTCAAAAATTCCGGCTTCAAGAGGTAATAAGCGTGATCTTCTCTTTTTCCTGTTTCTACTGCAAACCCGTGATCTATGGCTTGGATTTCTTGCTATTTTTCGCTACGTTTAATCTGATTAATTAATTTAGAAATCCAACAGTGGTATCAGAGCCAATGGGTTTGCGTTTTAATGGGATGTTTTATTGCTTTGAATTGTTCGAGCATGTAAATTGCATGATTATAGCATGTTAATTGTATGATCATGTCTGCTGGTTTGTATGTAATCATCTGGGTTTTGTTTTGAATAATCTGGGTTGTAGAAATCGTTTCCGCGTTGTGGGTTTTATGCTTTTGAAAATATTGCACAATGGTTCTGTGTCTGTGTTCAGGTTTTGGCTTCAGTTGATGTTCATCCTATAATTAAACCTTCCGTTTAACAATTTGGATTGTTAAATTGATTGTGAGAATGATCACAATGGTTTGTTAATAAATATTAACAAAGATCAACGTAAAAAAATGGTTTTGATTGATCGAGGAACGGCCCCGAACTGAACAAAAAATTTGCAGAAAATCCAAGCCGCACGCGGTGGTTACTGTTCGGTGTTTTTAAAAAAATAAAATAAAATAAAGGTTCTAGAATAGAATTTTGAAAGGGAAAATCTCATTTGATGAGAGGTGGTAAAATAAAAATTTTTCCACGGGGGCGCTGCCCCTCAGACCCCCATGTAACACCCCGGAAAACCTAGGCCCGCCAGGGCCTGGGATGTCGCCCCTTCTAAAGGACAAGGAGTCTTTATAACTAGGACACAAATAAAATTGCTGGATTAAATAATACTTAAACTAAAAAAGAATTTATTACAACCCAAAATACTTCAAAAGTACACCCATCAAATTCCAAAACAAAAACCATAATTAAAATCATCTACTCTCGTCTCCCCAAAGTAATACATAAAATCAAAAGACACATTCTCTTCCAAGGTAGCTACTCACCCACAACAGGATCAACCTGAAATCATGATAAAAGGTGGTGAGACAGAAATCTAAGTAAGTCCGTATGTGCTTTGAGTGTTTAGCAGAAACAGTTCGTGGATGCAAAGTGTGAAATCTTTATAAGAGAAACATTGGCAAGCAATAAACATTAGTCAAAAGCAAGAGTGGCGTTTTGGCTCTTCTATCCATACATAAGTAATGAAATCAACCACTCGAAAGAAAGGGATATGGGTTACAATACTTTGTGCTTCATGAAAATAACAATTTGAGGGTTTCCAAAGCTTTGGGAGAAATTAGTTTTAGAAAGAGTTTCAAGTTTGGAAAAATCTACTCAAAGACTTTCAAATAATTTAAGCGTTGGAATTAATGATAAATTCAACCCTCAATTGCTTTCAAATAACCGAGTGTCCTTGCACTCCACATTTGGCTTGCCATAAGGAAATCATTTCACATTAATCAGGTTTTATGCAGGAGCTTACCTGATTCTTGCTCACAACAACAAGGTCTCGAACAGCTGACCTAACCCCACATGGGCAAATACAAATCCTAATCAGATTCAAGCTACAATCCACTTCCTCAATTTTAAATCAACTCAATTCACTACTGCCATGATCCTAGTGTCCCAAGTTTTAAGGAAAAACAATAATTGAATAGGTTTATAAGCTCAGTTTAATTTGTTATTTAAAATAATTAATGGATTAGGAAATAAATTCTAATAAGTTGAAAGTTTAAATCTTGTTAAGGAAAATTTAGAGTTTATTTGACCAAGAGCCATAGGTGGTACTAGGTAAAATAGTGATTTAATGATAGCTTAGTTGTTAGAAAATCATTGATAGCTAAAACTAGTTAAGATTAAATTTAATAAGTCCTTCTTGGAAAATAATAAGTAAATCCTTAAGGGTTTTGATTTAGTAAATATTTTATTAAGTATAAATCTTTTCCATAAAGGCTTTAATTAATTTCTTTATTTTAAATAATATTTATTTATTTTATTTTCTAGAAAAGTTATTAATTATTTGACGAAAATATCCTTTACATATATTATAATTCCAAATCTACCCTTCCTAGGGTTTTCGAAATTCTCTAGCAAAAATTATTAGTAAATATTTTATTCATGAAATAAAATTTTGCTTAGGGATAACTAGATCATGATCAAGATTCCATGGTCAACCATAATCAATAACATACTCAATCCTTCAATTCATCAAATCATCCAAATCTTGCACATAGGCATAGATATAAATTAATTATTACATGATTTAACCTCTACTAGCATAAACATGATCATGGCTTCAAAATCTAATCATGCATATAAATCCTATTCACCTATGGTGACATAATCTCTATCATGCTTCATCACAATTACTACCTATGACATGCATCAAATCTCAACTCATCATTAAATCCACCAATATAATCCTTCCATGCATAAATCCCATCTCATTCACAATCATACATATACTCATGCTTCAATCAACAACATCACATACCCAAACCCATCGCCATTCATCAACCTAGAGACATGATTCTAAATTTTAAAAAGAGGATTGAAGGTACTTACTTAATTGATGAATGAATTGAAGGAGTTTAGAGAAGATCTCAACTCCTAGATGGCTAATCTTGTTCAAGAAGGGTGGCGAAGGCATGGTCATGGGAGAAGAGACCATTCGGCCAAGGGAGGAAATTTCAGTCCATGAGAGAGAGAGAGAGAGAGAGAGAGAGAGAGAGAGAGAGAGAGAGAGAGAAGAAGAAGAGATCATTAGCATGCTTATTCATATAGGTTTTCCTTAGGGATTATGTTTGAAGAGGATGAAGTTGTTAGAATAAGTTTACCTTGAAGATGTTCTTGTTCTTCACAGAAATTGCTGCTTTTTGATCTAAAGTAGCAAGATAATTTGTAGAGTTTGATGTTAATAAGGGTGTTGATGGATGCACAGCAAGGAGTAGATCAAATCTGGAGATTTTCGTGAGGGTTTGAAGTGGTTTGGAAGTGTATTAGGTGTAGAGAAGAGGTAAGTATTCTTGGTGTAGTGTGTGTGTTTGTTCTTGTTGCTTGAAGAAAATCGAGAGAGAGAGAGAAGAAGAAGCTGCCGATTTTCTGAGGAATTGTGGCTGCCGAAATTCTGTAGGGTTTAGGGAGTGATTTCTCTGATTTGGAAGGGAAAGGAAAGGTTAGTTGTTACAATCCTTGAAGAATATTTTTAGGAAGAGAATTTGGAAACTAGATATTCTAAGAATATCTTGATTTTTCTGGACAGCTTTGAAGTCTCCTATGGCCGACTGCTGGAGTGATTTTTCTGAGGGATTAAAGCTGATTCAAGGTGGCTTATGGTGGCCAAAATTAAGGTGCGCAATGGTGGAGAAGATGTCTGATCAATTGAGCAAAATTTTATGGAAAGTTGTTAAAAAAGATGGCTGAAATTTTGGAAAGTAATCAAGCTAAATTGCAGGGATTTGGTTGAGGGATTTTCGATCAGCCATGGAGGGAATTTCGTGCAGAAGCTTCAGGGAACAATTGAGCTCTATTAATGGAGGTTTAAGGGAGGTTTTGACAGAAGTAGGTTGGGGTTTTCGGTTAGAACAAAATAGGAAACAAGCTGGACAAAAATTCTGCACAGAATTTCGCTAAATAGAAGTTTTCTGGCAGAATTTTCGTCTGCCATTTCCAGCAGATTTGCAGCGAGTTTTGAAGGGGATATCAGGGGTATTCAAGGCTGGTTTCCAGCCTTCTTTATGGAGGAAAAACATGGCTAAGGTGCTGCACAAAATCTGGGAGAAAACAGCTTGGTTTGGAGCTCACAAAACTGATTTTCGTACAGGAATTTTTCCTGCTTTGCTCCAGCTTGTGCAGTCCGAATTTGGGCAAAAACTTCAGGTTTCAAACTGATCCTAAAGACCATTTTTCTGGTAGCATTTGGGAGGGAATGTGAGCTAGAATTTTTGACCTTTTGAAGGTACAACAAGCTGGATAATTTTAGCTCATTTCATAAAGATAGATGAACTAGGTTAGAGGAAAAATTTTAGCAAGCTTTCAAGAGGGATTTTCTTCTTGAATTTTCCCACAAATCATTTACATTTTCCAAACCATGAGAAGCCTTTTACTAGGACATTTTGATCCTAAAAGACCTTAGTCCTCTACTGAATTTTCTGGAAAGGAAAAGGATAGAACACCATGATCAAACTAAGGAGTTGGAAATTAAGAAAAACTAAAGTCCAAGGGAGAATGAATTCCCTTTAGGCATTTCGCGAAGAACAAATGAGTGAAGTGAGAATTCTCCTAACATGTCTCTCCTAGGACATCATCACCACATTGATCTATGCCCTCATGGCCAAAACCATCCTGTTCCAAGCAAAATAAAATTTACTCAAACTAAAGCTTCTATGATGGACTTTGAACCTTAGACCTCAAGAATTAATTCCAAGGCTCTAACCACTAAACCACAACAACTCTTATTGCTATTTCTACTAGAAGAATTATTTCCTATTCAATCCACAAGCTATCTCCTTATTTTCACCTCGGGCAAAAATTACCATTTTGCCCCTCTCACACATCACTCACCAACAAGACTTCAAGATAATAAAAATCAAATTCAAAGCACATAGAAATCATATGAAAACATATTTAATCATGAAATAAAGCATGATATGCATCCCAACCCCCTTTACTCTACGGTTGGTCTTGACTGGGGTTTCACATCCTCCCCTCCTTAGAAGAATTTCGACCCGAAATTCATGCATACCTCTATTTCAGCTCGGGATACTTCCGCTTAACCCATTCTTCCGATTCCCATGTAGCATCCTGCATGCCATGGTGCTTCCACTGAATCTTAACCATCGGTATCTGCTTATTCCGGAGGGTTTTAACACTGCGGTACAATATCCGAACAGGCTTTTCCATGTAGCTCAAGTCTGGCTGCAACACTAACGGTTCCTCATTCAACACGTGACCGGGATCCGCATTATACTTCTTCAACTGTGACACATGGAACACGTCATGGATTCCCGTCAACCCATCCGGTAGGTCCAACCAGTACGCTACTGGTCCGATTCTTTCCTTAATAAAAAACGGCCCCAAATACCTCGGATTCAATTTTCCACCCTTCGGATGCTTCACAATCCCCCGGTTGGGTGATAGCTTCAGAAACACACGGTCCCCGACTTGAAATTCCAATTCCCTCCTCCGGTTGTCCGCATAACTCTTTTGCCGACTCTGAGCCGCCTTTAACCTTTCTCGGATTAGCTTCACCTTATCCAACATCTCTTGCACACAAACCTCTCCAGTTTTGCTCACGTGTCCATCTTCCGTCCAACTCCAATACAACGGTACTTGACACTTGCGCCCATACAAAGCCTCGTAAGGTGCCATCCCAATCGAAGCCTGATAGCTGTTGTTATAAGATAATTCCGCGTAAGGTACACATTCTATCCACTTGTCCCCGAAATCCAGAACACAGGCCCTCAACATATCCTCTAATACTTGGATCACCCTTTTTGACTGCCCATCAGTCTGCAGATGCGCCGTCGTACTGAACTTCAAATTCGAACCCATCGCTTCCTGGAACTTTCCCCAAAAACGAGAAGTAAACCTTGGGTCTCGGTCTGACACTATGCTCGAAGGTACTCCATGGAGTCGGAATATTTCTCGAACATATGTCTGAGCCAGCTTCTCCATGAAGTCCCTTACATTTTTCGGGATAAAGTAGGCTGACTTGGTCAGTCGATCCACTACTACCCATATGGCGTCCTTCTGAGTCTTTGACATAGGGAGTCCGGTGACGAAATCCATAGTCACCTCCCCCCACTTCCATTCCGGTACTGGCAATGGCTGCAATAGTCCCGCCGACTTCTTATGCTCCGCTTTAACTTTCTGGCAGGTGAGACAGGTCAATACGTACTTGACCACATCCCGCTTCATTCCGGGCTGCCATTATACTCTCTTCAAATCTTGTTACATCTTGACCTCTCTCAGATGAATTGCGTACTTGCTCTTGTATGCCTCTTCCAAAATTCTGACCCTTAATTGTTGCTCCCCAGGTACACACAATCGATCTCTGAAATGGAAAACTCCTGCTTCGTCCTGATGGAATTCGTTGTTCGGTCGCTTAAGCTCCTTATCCTTAAAAATTTGAAACTCGGCGTTGCTTCGCTGAGCTTCCACTATTTCTTGCTTTAAGTCCGACACCAACTTCAAGTTGCTGATAACAATCGCTTTATTTCGCACTTCCGTCCTTCTGTCCAATACGTCCTAAACTACTTGCATTTCTTGCACCTTCAGCCTAGCCATCCCAACTTTTCTGCTTAGGGCGTCTGCCACCACGTTAGCCTTCCCGGGATGGTAGTTGATCGGGCAATGGTATTCTTCCAAGAATTCCATCCACCTTCGTTGCCTCAGGTTCAAATCCTTCTGAGTGAAGATATACTTCAGGCTCTTATGGTCGGTGAACACCTCGTACTCGGCTCCATACAAGTAGTGTCGCCATTTCTTTAGGGCGAACACTATAGCCGCCAGCTCCAAGTCCTGAGTAGGGTAGTTCACTTCATGCGGTCGCAACTTCTGTGATGCATAGGCAATCACTTTCCGGTCTTGCATCAACACCGCTCCCAGTCCTTCTTTTGAAGCGTCGGTGTACAGTGCGTAAGATTTGCCTTCCTCTGGTAGACTCAATACTGGTGTTGTCATCAGTCGCTTCTTTAGTTCTTGGAAGCTTTTCTCGCATTTCTCGTTCCACACAAACGGAACATCCTTTCTCAATAAACGGGTCATTGGCGATGCGAGTGTCGAGAATCCCTTGATAAACCTTCGGTAGTATCCCGCCAAACCCAAGAAACTCCGGATCTCGGTAATATTCTCCGGCTGTTTCCAATCTGATACCGCTTCCACCTTAGCCGGATCTACCTTAATTCCCTCCTTGGTCACCGCATGACCAAGGAATGCCACACTGTCCAACCAGAATTTGCACTTGCTGAACTTCGCGTACAGCTTGTGCTCCCTCAATTTTTCCAACACGAGCCTCAGATGATCCACATGCTCCTCCGGACTCTTGGAGTAGATCAAAATATCGTCGATGAATACTACTACAAACTTGTCTAGGTAAGGCCGGAATACTCGGTGCATCAGGTCCATGAATACTGTTGGAGCGTTAGTCACCCCGAACGGCATTACTACGAACTCGTAATGCCCATATCAAGTGTTGAAGGCTGTCTTGGGGATATCTTCCTCTCTTAGCCGCACTTGGTAATATCCTTATCTCAGATCCAACTTGGAATAGCAACTGGATCCTTGCAGCTGATCGAATAGCTCGTTAATCAACAGAAGAGGGTACTTGTTCTTAATCGTCAAATTGTTCAGCCCTCGGTAGTCAATGCACAGCCTCAAGGTCCCGTCCTTCTTCTTTACAAATAGCACAGGCGCTCCCCAGGGCGACGTGCTTGGTCTAATATAGCCTTAGCCAACGAGCTCCTCTAGTTGCTCTTTCAACTCTTTCAACTCTGTCGGCACCATCCGATATGGAGTCCGCGATACTGGTTCCGCTTCAGGAACTAAGTCGATAGTGAACTCCACTTCTCGACTAGGAGGTAGAGAATCATGCTCCACTGGAAATACATCGGGAAAATCCTTCACTACTTCCGTGTCCTCCAGAGTACACTGGTCCTTAGGCTTGTTCATCACGTAAGCCAGATAACCATTACAACCTTGCCTCAATAATTTTCGGACCTTAGCCCCTGCAATCAAGTACTTCAACTCTTTCACCCTCTTTCCATCAAATTCTAACACATCACAACCCCGTCTGACAAACTGAACTGTCTTACTCTTGCAGTCTACCCTAGCCCCATGTTTGGCTAACCAGTCCATCCCCAAAATTAAGTCATAGTCTTCAATGTCCAACACAATCAAATCTCCCTCCAGATTTTCTCTCCCCACCTTAACCTTACAATCCCTCACATACCAATCCGCTTGCACCATCTTCCCCAAAGGGGTGCTTACTTCTAAAATGAAAGGTAGCTCCACTCCATCCCAACCCAAATGACATGTACACAACTTGTTTATATAGGAATGAGTAGAGCCAGGGTAAATCAAAGCATTAACGGATCGTCCTTGAATAGTGAACGTACCTCCCACCACCGCGGCATTGGCCCCAACTTCCTCTCTGTTGAGAGCGAATACCTTGGCCTTCACTTGTGGCTTCGGTGCTCCACCTCCGGCTGCTCCCATGGCGTTGGCCCGGTTGAGTCCCGGGTTCTGAGCCGGGTTTCCCTGCCCGACTCGGTGCAGCTTAGGGCAGGTATTCCTCAGGTGGTTCGAGTCACCACAGTGGTAGCACTTCCTATCTCTTCCCTTGGACCAGAAATTCCTCTCGGTGTGGCCTTTCTTTCCACACTGCTTGCAGAGCGGGATGTTCGGTGCAGGTCCAGCCGGTGTTGTCTGGGCTTGCTTTTCCCGGTTCTGCCAGTGATGATTCGCAAGGGGCTTGTGGGATTGCTGCCTCGGGAAGTGTCCCTGCGGTTGCCTCGGCGGTTGGAAGGGCTTGGCCGCCATCCTGCTACGATCTTCATTCTCTGTGCGAGTAGCAGCGTCCACCGCCCCCGAGTAAGTTGTCGGTGGAGCAGGTGCCAAAGCTCTCCTCAGCTCCGGTCTTAGCCCCTTAACGAACTGCCTCGTCCGGTTCTGCTCGGTGTCGACCAGTCTTCGGCAGTATTTCAACAACTGCGTGAATCGAGCCGCGTATTGAGCCACAGACATGCTCCCCTGCCTCAGATTCTGAAATTCGTCATCTCGTTTTTCTACAATCCACTGAGGGATGTAATCCACCCTGAAAGATTCAACGAAGTTGGACCACGTCCATTCTTGCTCAGCTATTACCCAGTCCTCTTGGACCCGCTGCCACCATGCCCGAGCTGGTCCTCTCAACCGAAAGGCTGCAAATTTAACCATCCGCTCCTCAGAATACTGGAGCGTTGCAAAAATATCCTCCATTTGCTCGACCCACTGCTCGGCCTTCTGGTCTTGTTCCACTTCACCCATAAAGATAGGCGGTCGGAATTTTAAGAACTTCTCCAATGCCACATCTTCCCCTCTAGGGTGCCTCAGCTCGGTTAGTGTCTGGAGAATGTCGGCCACTTTGCTGAGTGTCTGACCCATTGACACATCTATCGGGGCATCAGACCCCATGCCCGTCTCGGGATCACTTCGCCCGTTACCTTGATAGGGTGATTGCATCTGTTCCGGTTTAACTTCCGGTGCTACCCGGTCTACCTCTGGAGTTCTTCTGGTGGAAGAAAATGCACGTCTCTTGGGTACCATTCTATACCATACCCCAAATGTTAAATGTATGCACTCAAGTATCAAATCATTTTAGTGGTGTATGCATACTTAGCCAAGTATGCGTAGAAAGAAGTCAAGTGCATCTCATTTAAAGGATTGCTCATAAATTTCGATTTCAAAAATTGACTTGCATGATTTCGAAATTTGATAAAAATGAACTTTTAGAATTCTTAACATCTCAATTCATGAAAAGTTGTAAATAAACAATCACCCAAATCAAAATGACTCCTAGCTCTCTACTCCTCATCGAAATCCTCATCATCTGCCTCATATATCCAACCTCTGGTGTTTTAAGAGAAATCTACCCCCTCCCCGCTAGCAAATCCCTCCATAGGCTCCTTCCCAGGGCGCCTAGAACTTTCCTTGGCCTTAACTCGGCTGAAGGGAAGAATAAAGGAAGGTCTGGGTGGAGACTCATAGTTTATCTCCCCGGGTCATCACTAGCTGCTAATAAATCCACCTCGAGATTAGGAGGGTGAGGTTCAGGCTCCACTATCATAACATCATCCTTACTGTCAGGGCTTATATCTATCACCGGGATTGGAGGTGGTTCAAGGATCTGGACCTCGTCCTCACTGCTATCCTCCATCAAGTCAAGCTCGTCATCATTGTTATCCTCTATAGGGGTATCCTCGACATCATTGTCATCCTTTATATGGACAACTGGATGAGGGGCAGGCTGGGGAACTGGGAGGTCCTCCTGATCTAGATAGTAAGGTGGGTGCCACTGCTGCCCTTTCCTTGCTGTCCTAAGCAGTCTAACCATCCTACAGCATCAACAAAATAGGTTAGATAAGATTTAAACTTAAATAAATAAATCATATATCATCAATATTTGTCTATAACCTAGTCTCTGATACCACTTGTAACACCCCGGAAAAACTAGGCCCGCCAGGGCCGGGGATGTCGCCCTACCCAAAGGACAAGGGGTCTTTATAACTAGGACACAAATAAAATTGCTGGATTAAATAATACTTAAACTAAAAAAGAATTTATTACAACCCAAAATACTTCAAAAGTACACCCATGAAATTCCAAAACAAAAACCATAATTAAAATCATCCACTCTCGTCTCCCCAAAGCAATACATAAAATCAAAAGACACATTCTCTTCCAAGATAGCTACTCACCCACAACAGGATCAACCTGAAATTATGATAAAAGGTGGTGAGACAGAAATATCAGTAAGTCTGTGTGTGCTTTGGGTGTTTAGCAGAAACAGTTCGTGGATGCAAAGTGTGAAATCTTTATAAGAGAAACATTGGCAAGCAATAAACATTAGTCAAAAGCAAGAGTGGCGTTTTGGCTCTTTTAGCCATACATAAGTAATGAAATCAACCACTTGAAAGAAAGGGATATGCCTAACACGTTGTGCAGACTGATAAAAGTAGGTGATCGGCCTACTGGGCAAGATACTCCTCCTTCTCTATACCCAAACAACCGCCGGGTGTCCATTCCGACAAAAACACAGTCACTTGACTGAAACAAAATAAACTGCTAGCTCGGACCGGCACGACTCACTGGAACTGGCATCTTATCCGGGAATGACTCACCCCTCAGAGGTGGCCACCTGCTGAGAGACTTACCCTAACTCTTCAAAGACTAGTCCTAGTAGTCCACCCTTATTGGGTACTCAACGACATTCCCCACTTGGGATAAAATGAACAAAGCATTGTGCTTCATGAAAATAACAATTTGAGGGTTTCCAAAGCTTTGGGAGAAATTAGTTTTAGAAAGAGTTTCAAGTTTGGGAAAATCTGCTCAAAGACTTTCAAATAATTTAAGCGTTGGAATTAATGATGAATTCAACCCTCAATTGCTTTCAAATAACCGAGTGTCCTTGCACTCCACATTTGGCTTGCCATAAGGAAATCATTTCACATCAATCAGGTTTTACGCAGGAGCTTACCTGATTCTTGCTCACAACAACAAGGTCTCGAACAGCTGACCTAACCCCACATGGGCAAATACAAATCCTAATCAAATTCAAGCCACAATCCGCTTCCTCAATTTTAAATCAATTCAATTCACTACTATCATGATCCTAGTGTCCCAAGTTTTAAGGCAAAACAATAATTGAATAGGTTTATAAGCTCAGTTTAATTTGTTCTTTAAAATAATTAATGGATTAGGAAATAAATTCTAAAAAATTAAAAGTTTAAATCTTGTTAAGGAAAATTTAGAGTTTATTTGATCAAGAGCCATAGGTGGTACTAGGTAAAATAGTGATTTAATGATAGCTTAGTTGTTAGAAAATCATTGATAGCTAAAACTAGTTAAGATTAAATTTAATAAGTGCTTCTTGGAAAATAATAAGTAAATTCTTAAGGGTTTTGATTTAGTAAATATTTTATTAAGTATAAATCTTTTCCATAAAGGCTTTAATTAATTTCTTTATTTTAAATAATATTTATTGATTTTATTTTCTAGAAAAGTTATTAATTATTTGACAAAAATATCATTTACATATATTATAATTCCAAATCTACCCTTCCTAGGGTTTTTGAAATTCTCTAGCAAAAATTATTAGTAAATATTTTATTCATGAAATAAAATTTTGCTTAGGGACAACTAGATCATGATCAAGATTCCATGGTCAACCATAATCAATAACATACTCAATCCTTCAATTCATCAAATCATCCAAGTCTTGCACATAGGCATAGATATAAATTAATTATTACATGATTTAACCTCTACTAGCATAAACATGATCATGGCTTCAAAATCTAATCATGCATATAAATCCTATTCACCCATGGTGACATAATCTCTAGCATGCTTCATCTCAATTACTACCTATGACATGCATCAAATCTCAACTCATCATTAAATCCACCAATATAATCCTTCCATGCATAAATCCCATCTCCTTCACAATCGTACATAAACTCATGCTTCAATCAACAACATCACATACACAAACCCATCGCCATTCATCAACCTAGAGACATGATTGTAAATTTTAAAAAGAGGATTGAAGGTACTTACTTGATTGATGAATGAATTGAAGGAGTTTAGAGAAGATCTCAACTC
Source organism: Voacanga thouarsii (assembly GCA_026120185.1). Taxonomy (NCBI): domain Eukaryota; kingdom Viridiplantae; phylum Streptophyta; class Magnoliopsida; order Gentianales; family Apocynaceae; genus Voacanga; species Voacanga thouarsii. Next base: position 403,768 of record JANUWF010001381.1, on the reverse strand, counting down.
CTAGATGGCTAATCTTATTCAAGAAGGGTGGCGAAGGCATGGTTATGGGAGAAGAGACCATTCGGCCAAGGGAGGAAATTTCGGTCCATGAGAGAGAAAGAGAGAGAAAGAGAGAGAGAAAGAGAGAGAAAGAAGAAGAGATCATTAGCATGCTTATTCATATAGGTTTTCATTAGGGATTAAGTTTGATGAGGATGAAGTTGTTAGAATAAGTTTACCTTGAAGATGTTCGTGTTCTTCACAGAAATTTCTGCTTTTTGATCTAAAGTAGCAAGATGATTTATAGAGTTTGATGTTAATAAGGGTGTTGATGGATGCACAGCAAGGAGTAGATCAAATCTGGAGATTTTTGTGAGGGTTTGAAGTGGTTTGGAGGTGTATTAGGTGTAGAGAAGAGGTAAGTGTTCTTGGTGTAGTGTGTGTGTGTTCTTGTTGCTTGAAGAAAATCGAGAGAGAGAGAAGAAGAAGCTGCCGATTTTCTGAGGAATTGGGGCTGCCGAAATTTTGTAGGGTTTAGGGAGTGATTTCTCTAATTTGGAAGGGAAAGGAAAGGTTAGTTGTTACAATCCTTGAAGAATATTTTTAGGAAGAGAATTTGGAAACTAGATATTCTAAGAATATCTTGATTTTTCTGGACAGCTTTGAAGTCTCCTATGGCCGACTTACTGGAGTGATTTTTCTGAGGGATTAAAGCTGATTCAAGGTGGCTTATGGTGGCCAAAATTAAGGTGCACAATGGTGGAGAAGATGTCTGATCAATTGAGCAAAATTTTATGGAAAGTTGTTAAACAAGATGCTGAAATTTTGGAAAGTAATCAAGCTAAATTGCAGGGATTTGGTTGAGGGATTTTCGGTCAGCCATGGAGGGAATTTCGTGCAGAAGATTCAGGGAACAATGGAGCTCTGTTAATGGAGGTTTAAGGGAGGTTTTGACAGAAGTAGGTTGGGGTTTTCGGTTGGAACAAAATAGGAAACAAGCTGGACAAAAATTCTGCACAGAATTTCGCTGAACAGAAGTTTTCTGGCAGAATTTTCGTCTGCCATTTCCGGCAGATTTGCAGTGAGTTTTGAAGGGGATTTCAGGGGTATTCAATGCTGGTTTCCAGCCTTCTTTATGGAGGAAAAACATGGCTAAGGTGCTGCACAAAATCTAGGATAAAACAGCTTGGTTTGGAGCTCACAAAGCTGATTTTCGTACAAGAATTTTTCCTGCTTTGCTCCAGCTTGTGCAGTCCGAATTTGGGCAAAAACTTTTAGGTTTCAAACTGATCCTAAAGACCATTTTTCTGGTAGAATTTGGGAGAGAATGTGAGCTAGAATTTTTGACCTTTTGAAGGTACAACAAGCTGGAAAATTTCAGCTCATTTCATGAAGATAGATGTACTAGGTTAGAGGAAAATTTTCTACAAGCTTTCAAGAGGGATTTTCCTCTACAATTTTCCCACAAATCATTTACATTTTCCAAACCATGAGAAGCCTTTTACTAGGACATTTTGATCCTAAAAGACCTTAGTCCTCTACTGAATTTTCTGGAAAGGAAAAGGATAGAACACCATGATCAAACTAAGGAGTTGGAAATTAAGAAAAACTAAAGTCCAAAGAAGAATGAATTCCCTTTAGGCATTTCGCGAAGAACAAATGAGTGAAGTGAGAATTCTCCTAACATGTCTCTCCTAGGACATCATCACCACATTGATCTAGGCCCTCATGGCCAAAACCATCCTGTTCCAAGTAAAATAAAATTTACTCAAGCTAAAGCTTCTATGATGGACTTTGAACCTTAGACCTCAAGAATTAATTCCAAGGCTCTAACCACTAAACCACAACAACTCTTATTGCTATTTCTACTAGAAGAATTATTTCCTATTCAATCCACAAGCTATCTCCTTATTTTCACCTCGGGCAAAAATTACCATTTTGCCCCTCTCACACATCACTCACCAACAAGACTTCAAGATAATAAAAATCAAATTCAAAGCACATAGAAATCATATGAAAACATATTTAATCATGAAATAAAGCATGATATGCATCCCAACCCCCTTTACTCTACGGTTGGTCTTGATTGGGGTTTCACACCCCGCCCGTTGACCGGCCAACGGGACCACCGTTATCGTTGCATGACGGGACCCAGAAGCATTTTCTCAAAATTAGTTTTGAGACAATCAATTCTATTTTTCAAAATAGTGATTTTGAAAATTTAAAATTCTTGTATTTTCTAAAATGTTGATTTTAGAATTTGTTTTATTTTCCCAAAATAATGATTTTAGAAAAATAAAAGTATATGTTTATTTTGTTTAAGCATAGTTAATGGCATGGTGGATGGTTATGGACTAAAACCAATTATATTTGTTCATGCATTTTTACCGCTTTGTTTTAATGAAATAGGGACTGCGTGTCCTGCCTTCTCTCAAATTCTAATGTAATTCTCTTCTCATCTAACTCCCCTCGAATGTAACTCGAGGTTTCTCCTTTTAGGAAACTGTGTAATTAGATTATATAGGTTAGATTGAGGTAGAATTTTACTTTCAAGATAAGATGGCATTCAAAATAGGGGGAGATGGTAAGACCCTCTACTTATATCATGCATGAACACATAGGGTTGACCATATTAATTTCCTTGGTGGCTCGAGGAAATTAATTTACAAAGTCCATAACCATGCAACGTAATTGTTTATTACCATGTTTATCAATTTATGCTGCTTATTGATAAATTGTATGCATGCCTAACAATGAGACCACTAAAAGGAACAAATCCATCAAATAATATTAAACATAATTCCTTCCATTAATATAGTAAGAACGAGAGTCCTTTTTCAAGACCAGGTTGTTGGGCAAACCCAAGCCTGCTTGATATCGGGCATGTTCAAGCTATAGAATTAAATTCCTGATTAATGGGTCGGGTTTAACTAAATTCTTTATCCCGGTTGGGCAAACTCAAGCATAAAGAAATTTAGAGAAAAAGATGGGGTAGCCCTAAAGGATTTAAGATTAAAAGTTGTTAATTACCCAATGATCCGGTAGTTACATACGATGTAATTGGTTTTGGATACCTACCAATGAACTTAATGATAGTTTGTTAGGCAAACCCAATATTATTCTTAAGGAATTTGGATACCGGTCCATTAGAAAAGCTTCCAACTGGTTTTTCCGAATCAATAGTGGGGGCTATTGGTTTGAGTAAAAATAGTGGAATAATTATGCGCTTAATTAAAGACTAATTAATTGCATTGTATTTGCATATACATGTTCTACTAATTCTATCTTCACATCTAGGTCATTTACATCATGTCGACAAACCTAAACTTGCGTAGCATCTTGGAAACAAACAAGCTCACTAAATCAAACTATTTAGACTGGTATAGAAACTTGAGAATCGTTCTCAAGTCGAAAAAGTTGCTCTACGTGATAGAAGCTCCTATTCTGCCACCTCCAGCTCAAGATGCTCCTATTGAAGAGCATGTTGTCCACAAGAAGCATAAAGAAGATAGCGACATAGCATCTTGTATCATGCTGGCGTCAATGTCTCCTGAGTTGCAAAAACAGCATGAGCATATGGATGCTCAATCGATGATCCTCCATCTTAAAGAGCTGTTTGATAAAAAAGTTAGAACAGAGAGATATGAGATCTCTAAATAACTGTTCCGTGCTAAGATGGTTGAGGGTGCTTCAGTGGCCACTCATGGGTTGCAGATGTTGGGCTACATGGAAAAGCTTGGGTCTCTTGGGTTTATAATAGATCATGAGTTAAGTATTGACTTAATTTTACAATCATTACCAAGTAGTTTTTCGCAGTTTGTGATCAACTACCATACCTGAGCTAATTAATCTGCTTAAGACTACTGAGTCCTCTATAAAAAAGGATGATAAGCCAATCTTGTTAGTAGGTTCTTCATCTTCTAAGAAAAAGGTTTCTAAGAAGAAGAAGAAGAACACTCCTACTAAGCCCAAAGGAAGTGTCAAGAAGAAGGAGGTTGCCCCTAAAGACCCATGTCATCATTATGGTAAAATGGGCCATTGGAGGCGTAACTGCAAGGCCTACATGGATACTGTGAAGGAAAAGAAGGAGAATGAGAAGCTTGCAAGCACTTCTACTTCTAATCCTGGTATGTTTATGATTGAGATTAATACTGCCTTTAATAATGAGATATAGGTATTGGATACCGGTTGTGGATCTCATTTATGCAATAATTTGCAGGGACTAAAGGACAGTAAAAGGTTAGAGAAAGGTGATGTGGACCTACGAGCTACAAATGGAGCAAAGGTTGCTACACTAGCTGTGGGGACTTATCATCTGAATCTACTTTCTAGATTAGTTTTAGAACTACAAAACTGTTATTTTGTACCAGTTTTGTTGAAAAACATTATCTCAGTTACTTGTTTAGACTTATTCGGATTTCATTTAAGTTTTAAGAATAAATGTTGTTCTTTCTCATTAAATGATATTCATTATGGTTCTGCAACTTTGATCAATGGTTTATATGTTCTGGACATGTATCATCCAATTCTCAATATAAGTAAAAAGAAACATAAAAAGAATAATTTAATCTCATCTTACTTATGGCATTGTCGTTTAGGCCATGTAAATGAAAAACGCGTGTCTAAGTTATACAAATTGGGTGACTTAGGGTCATTTGATTACGAATCATATGACACATGCGAATCTTGTTTACTTGGAAAAATGGCTAAAACTTCTTTTCCAAGAAAATGAGAAAGGGCAAAAGAGTTATTAGAACTCGTACATTCAGATGTATGTGGCCCAATGACAATACAAGCAAGAGGAGGTTATCAATACTTCATTACCTTTATTGATGATTATTCTCGATATGGGTATTTGTATTTGATGAAATACAAATCTGAAGCCTTTGACCGTTTCAAAGACTTCAAGAATGAAGTAGAGAAACAACTTGACAAAAGTATTAAAGCTCTTAGATCTGATCGAGGAGGTGAATACTTAAGTCAAGAGTTTCTAAGTTATCTAAGAGATAACGAAATATTATCTCAATGGACTCCACCATATACACCTCAACAAAACAGTGTATCTGAGAGAAGGAATCGAACCCTTCTAGACATGGTAAGGACCATGATGGCTTTTGCAGACTTACCAAAATCGTTTTAAGGGTACGCACTGGAGACTGCTGTTTACATTTTAAACAGAGTTCCGTAAAAAAACGGTTGATACCACTCCTTATGAGTTATTCTTTGGTAAGAGACCAAAGTTATCTCATTTAAGGATTTGAGGTTGTCCTGCTTTTGTTAAAAAGGTAATGTCAAACAAACTTGAAAGTAAGTCTGACAAATGTTTGTTTGTTGGATATCCAAAAGAATCATTTGGATATTACTTCTATCTTCCTTCTGAAAATAAAGTTTTTATTTCAAAACATGCTGTCTTCTTAGAGAATGAGCACATGTTCAAAGAAGATAGTAGGAGCAAGCTTGAACTTAGTGAAGTTCAAGAAGAGCAAACAAATATTCATCAACCATCTGAACCTGTATCTATTCAAATAGATGAACCTTCTAACACACAAGAGCTTCGTAGGTCAAGTAGGATACAAGTGGCACCTGAGAGATATGGATTTCTCATAAGTGACCATAATGACGTATTGCTCATAGATGACGATGAGCCTACTACTTACGAGGATGTTCTGAATAGTTCAGAATCTGACAAATGGCTCGTAGCTATGAAGTCAGAGATGGATTCCATGTATGACAACCAAGTATGGACTTTGGTTGATCCACCTGAAGAAATCAAGCCTATAGGGTGTAAATGGGTTTTCAAAAAGAAAACTGACATGAATGGTAATGTGGTTACCTATAAGGCTCGCTTGGTAGCAAAAGGTTATCGTCAACGATAAGGTATTGACTATGACGAAACTTTTTCACCAGTCGCGATGTTGAAATCCATAAGAATACTCCTAGCCATTGCCGCTCATTATGATTATGAGGTCTGGCAAATGGATGTGAAAACAGCTTTCCTTAATGGAAACCTGATTGAGGAAGTGTATATGACACAGCCTGAAGGTTTCATGTCCAAAGATAGCACAAAGGTGTGCAAGTTGCAAAGGTCCATTTATGGACTTAAGCAAGCATCTAGGAGTTGGAATATCCGTTTTGATGAGACAATTAAAGATTTTGGTTTCATTCAAAACATGGATGAACCTTGTGTGTACAAGAAGGTTAGTGGGAGTAAAGTTGTTTTCCTATTTCTTTATTTAGATGACATATTGCTTATAGGAAATGATGTTTCCACTCTTCAATCAGTGAAGATTTGGTTGTCCAAGATGTTCTCCATGAAAGACCTTCGAGAAGCAACCTATATTCTGGGAATAAAGATCTATAGAGGATAGATCTAGAAGGTTGCTAGGTCTTTCACAGTCTACATACATAGACAAAGTGTTGAAAAGGTTCAGCATAGATCAATCCAAAAGAGGATTCTTACTTATGACACATGGTGTAAGCCTTTCAAAGTCGATGTCTCCAAAGACATAAGTTGAAAGGGATCACATGAGTAGAATTCCATATGCTTCGGCAATTGGGTCTATCATGTATGCTATGATATGTACTAGGCCCGATGTATCGTGTGATCTTAGTTTGACGAGCAGATACCAATCTGATCCTGAAGCGGGTCACTGGTCGGTTGTAAAGTATATCCTTAAGTACTTACGAAGGACTAAGGATACATTCTTGATATATGGAGATGGTGATTTACAAGTAAGAGGGTATACTGATGCCAGCTTTCAGTCCGATAAGGACGATTTCAAATCACAATCTGGCTACGTATTTACATTAGGTGGTGGGGCAGTTAGTTGGAAGAGCTCCAAACAAGAGACTACTGCCAATTCGACTACTGAAGCAAAGTACATAGCAGCTTCTAAAGCAGCTAAAAAAGCAGTATGGATTAAGAAGTTCATCACTGAACTTGGAGTGGTGCCCAACATTGTTGATTCGATACCTTTGTATTGTGACAACAATAGAGCCATTGCACAGGCAAAGGAACCACGGTCTCAACAACGATCCAAGCATGTACTTAGACGCTATCATCTGATTAGAGAAATCATAGATAGAGGAGATGTAAAGATAGAGAGGATTCCCACGGATCAGAACATAGCTGATCCACTCATTAAAGCGCTTTCCCAAAAGAAACTGTTAGGATTCGTGGACTCCTAAATGCAGAAAACATCCACGAATCCCTTCCGAGGACCCAAGTAAACGATTAAGAAGATCTAAGCTTTAAGAATTACCTCTGGTTGCTGTAATTGAAATCCTTCGATTCTGGTTGCGCTGTTGTACGTTCAACCCAAACAATCACCAGACGCTGCAGTATGCGAACGTCCTCTATCGGATACACACCGCGAACTCATTCGATACCCGGGGAGTGCTAGTGCCTAGGGTTTGAGAGGGTTTTTTTTTTCTTTCTGGTAGAGAATGTCACGAATGTTCTCAACCGAAAAATTGGACTATTGAAAAGACGGCTAGGGTTTTCTTAAAAACCCCCGAACCTCTTAGAGTCCAACCCTAATAATATCTTATCATATTCTAATTTAAATTCAAATTAAATTAAAAATGATATGATAAGATTCTGCCATTATCTCGGTAATTTAACTAATTAATTTACCGAGTCAGATTCTTATAATCTGGATATCATCCAGATTCATCGAACCTGGTCACCAGAAAAATAACCTAACAAGTTTGCTTATTGTGTGACCCTATAGGTTCATTTAACACTGGCAGTGTGCCTAAATCATATTTAAATGGCCCACAAGTTATAAGCGGTTTCTAGCAAAACATTATAACTATCCAGGTTAAATGAAGATCAGTGATCTCTTTGAACCAAACCATAATTTTATATTTTGTCCTTTTATCACACGATATCCAGATTAAGCATAAGGCACGGAGCATGTCATTCTTATTAAGCTTAATCAATTATTTCTTGATTTCATAGTAGACTGTTCAAACAAATGATATCAATATCTTAGATTGATATATTTGAGCACGGCCATGCATTTTTAACAGTCTAACTTATCAAGGGGCCCATGGATATCTCTCCCATAACTGAAAGGGACAAATTCCTTCACAATCAATCATATTCCTCTCATTGATTTATTCTATATCCAACAGTAGTCTAATTTATTATCTGGTTAAAGACAACTTTAGACAATGTCAAAATATAGAATTTATCAAGTAGGAAACTATGATGAATTTAGGTCGAAGGACTTTCAATATTATTATGGCTAGAAAGTACTTATGACATATTCCATGAAGTACTCTCACAGTGGGTCATGTCCAATACAATGTTCTGTAATATTTATTTATGTCTTGACTCAATATCACAAATATCCATGGCCAGTAAAACATAGCCATCAAGTCACAAACATACTAATCTTAATTTATTATTATTCCAATAATAATAATCGATCAGGGACAGTTTTAGAATAGTCATTGTATTCATTGTAGGGTTTTACTATCAAGTCACGTACTTGATGACCAACAAAATAAAACTCACTATTCATGGAAAGGAAAGCCTCATATTATTATATAAAACATAATGACAATTGTATAAGTACAAATTGACTCTAGGGCATATCCTCAACAGAAACATGATAAACATGTTGAGTCATTTGGTATTCGATACATGAATGATTGGCTCTAGTGCAAGTAGGCATTTGTTAGTGTTGTGCTCTAGAGGCAATCACTTGTACCATGTATATTGCATACTAAATTAATAAGAGGTATTTTTTATCTTTTAGTTTGATTGTTATATCTAAATATGTGTACAAACCGTTAGATAAAGTCCCTAGTACAACACAGTGTTAAGGAAATCATGATAGAGATCATGATGTGAGATTCCTACTACACTATGCAGTGTTTGTACTAAAATAATCTCCAGTCATAGTATTAATAAGATATGACATTATTAATACGCCAAGACTGGCACATGTTATATCTCTTGATTGGATCAAGTGGTGGTTCTCATATCCGTGAGTATTGGGATACTCAGGATTAACGCGTGGATGCTTATTTTGGAACAAGTTCATTGGATGACCTAGCTACGAGATAATCACTTGGATAACGATTTAGTGCTAGTGATAGAATCTCATTGTAGCAAGTGTGCAAGTATCTTTAGACTTGAGATCTTCAAGGTACTTTGTTTAACGAGCGTTGTACTTTAATTCTAATATTTGGAATCTTATGTAGGACTGCCTATAGGATGGATATTGGGTACAACGTAAAGTAAACGAAAGTAGTTGAGAAAGGCAATAAAGGATTCACCACTCCTAATAGTAGGAGAGTATATCTCAAGGCCATTTGTAGAAATCATTACTCATGAAGTCCTTGGCCAAGGCGATTATGTGATGGACATGGTTCCAATTGATACACATATAGAGTAACGGATTTCTTGAACAAGTACTAAAATATTCGGGCCAGAATTAATAATATTCTGGAAGGAGTTGTCACTAATTCCATGCTCTAGACCGAATGAGATATTGTATGGTGAAATGAGTTTATTGCACTGATAATTTGCTATTGAAAGGTTCATGTCAAGCCACTTGACTTTCTGGACTTTTGGGTGGTCAAGAGTCATTGCTAGATGTCGCTCTTGATATGCTAAATATGGATTTATTAATTAGAGAATTAATAAATTTAATCCTTTATTTTATTAAGGATTATTAATTCTAATATTGTTAGAATTAATTCATATTATGCTACCAATAAGACCAGGAAACCTAATGGGTCACACACAATAAAGGTTTGAATGCTCAAATATATTATTTGATAATATTGTGGGGTTAATTAAGAGAAGGGAATATATTTATAGGTGAATTATAAGTTTGTTATAATTCATGAGACCTAATTAAGTAAACTTCAAGGACCAATTTGTTGATAATTGGACGTTGAAGGACTAAGTTACAACTTACAGTAATTATAAATCTATAAATATAAGGAAACGGTTTCCTTAGGGTAAGAGACACAGACAATTCACGCAATAACAGGGAAATTGTTTCTCTGCCTCTCTCTTGATCAAACCCTAGCCATCTCTCTCTTATTAATCAAACCATAGCCTCCTAAATTCTACTAGCATAGAATTGGGAGATTGTGAGCGTTCGACCTTGTGTGGATTATCATTAGAGGGAGTTCTTTCTTGGACTTCAGTTGAGCTACTGTGAACCGGTTTTGTGGTCTGGATCGCGCCTGCATTCTTGGAATAAGAAAAATTCAAAAATTCCGGCTTCAAGAGGTAATAAACGTGATCTTCTTTTTTTCCCGTTTCTACTGCAAACCCGTGATCCATGGCTTGGATTTCTTGCTATTTTTCGCTGCGTTTAATCTGATTAATTAATTTAGAAATCCAACAAGAACAACTAGAACTAGGATGATGAAGAACAAGACAATCACAAGTGTGCACTAGAAAAATTGAGTTCAATGAACATGGAATTCAATAATAGCGTGATATACTAAGTCCCAATATCCCAAGGAATGAAAATTAAGAATCAAAGATCCCAACTATAGCCAAAAATATTCTCATGGAACATTTATTAAACACTTTGGATGCAAACTCGTCACTTAAGAACAACCAACATTTTCACCCATATTCAAGCCAATTTTCACCACAAGCATAAGATAAATTCATTCCCAAGGATTATAATAACATCAAGGAGCAATTTCCCCAAAGAAAAATCAAGCTATAACAAAGATTTTATGACCTTTCTGGAGCATGTTTTTGAGTTATAGGATTTCCCTGTTTTCTTTTTCTTCAACTTTGTAGGGCTCCTTTTCTTACTTTCAAGCTTTGATTGGAATCAAACTTTTCCTTGCTCTGATACCAAACTCTTTGATATAACCTTGTATGGGCTTTTTCATGGTGTTGTGAGTAGTTTATCTGGTTTGTGTTCAACTCAACCAAATAGGACCAAAATAGAGATTCTTCTAGAGACAAAAAGAAGAAAGTGAAATAACAACCTATCCTCTATCAAACCCTTGAAGAACTAAGTTTCAAAGACCCTCAAGAAAAGTAGAAAGTTCTACTATAATCTTGCCCCAATATCCTTAAAGCAACTAAGGCAAACAAGAATAAATAGAATAGAGAAAATAGAAACCCAAATAATGAAATTCAAACAAACCTTAGAAGAACAAAACAACTAAGACCCATTCAAAGAAACCATATTGGATTATCCAAAATATTTTATAGACTCATTCATAAGGAGGACTAACCCTTAAGCATGGTCTTGAACAAGATGAACAAGGAGGCTAGGGCCTCTCAAGATTCTCTCTCAAATTTAAATTAAAGTGTGTGAATTGTGTTGTCAAATTACTAAATGTGCTATTTATACTATCCTAATCCTAGCTAAGTAATCCCTGAGGTTCTATTACAGTTTAGGGTCATAATAAGTCTTTACAAGCAATTAAAATTGAAGAAAATCGGAGAAAATATTAAAAACGCAGGGCAGTCGTCGGCTACCCAGGGTGGAGCCGGCACCAGTTGTGATTTGTCTTTGGGCGGTTGAATGGCAGAATAAAGCCGTTGTTGGGTAGAATGGAGCCGGCGCCGATCGTCCTCTGGAGGCCTCTTTTTTTTCTTGAGTTTCGTCCGTCTTTGTTGCCGACTTGATTTCTTGCATGGTCACACCTTCCCCTCCTTAATCTTGACCTCCATGATGAAGCAGAGTCTTATCAATACTTGGATGATGTCAAAGCTTAAAAGGGTGACCTCTAAGACCAAGTTTAGGTTGACAATACTAGCTTATAGAGAATGATATTTCTCAATTTAGATATGACAAGGCTAATCTGAAAAGGATATTCATGCATTTGAAGAAGAAGGAGACAAAAATTTTCAATCGCTCTTTAGAAAAATATTGGGCAACTTTTAGAAGTAGACTATATTCTACCACTAACGAAGAGATTGTTTCACTTAAGAACACCTTTATACAAAATAAAGAGGGTGAAGCTAACTTAAAGAATATGAAAGGGCACTTGGTGGCAACTTAACAAGAATTAGAAAATTTTAAACTTGATATATTCCAGCACTTGATATTTATATATATATATATATATATATATATATATATTAAGTAGTTGTACCTAAGTTTTTTCTTTAGCCATGCAGAACAAGATTTCTTTCTTATCTGAATCAATAACACATTTATTCAATTTTGTCTTAATTTTTTTATGTATGTAAATATGTATGTGCACATGTCTAAAAGTATATATATATATATATATATATATATATACATATTAAAGTGTTACAAGTAGTATGTGTTAGACTTTATGTTGTTGGGACATCAATACGTCTCCTTGATATACTATGTACACCAAGTCCTTTTAGGAAACAACTTCATTGGTAGAATTTGATACGGCATGAATTTATTTTAGAATGGATATCAACAAAAGATTTTGGAGGAATATTCATTTAAGATCATGCAAATATCTGTGGAAGATCTAATTGGAAGATCTTGGAGATAAAGAGAACATCTTACTCTGCAGAGGTTAACTTCAAGAAGGAAACAAACTACATTGTGCTTAGCAATCTATGAAAATTAATCAGATTTAGTAGTTTCCTATTTCAATAGCAATATAATACCTCTATCGTGTATAAATATACTCACAACTGACTCGAAAGACAGCAAGTATAAGTGGTTCAAAAAAGAAATTATTCTTGAGTAAGTCGTAAAGCATATATAAGGTGTAATTCACGTTCATATTTCAGTAAGACGAATGCAAACAGTTGGTATGATGTTGCTATATTTCTTTTTGAGTATTTGCATCATAGATTTAAGCTAAATTACTTCAGTACTACATATTCATCAATGTGAAGCTTGAGTCAACATTTTTTAGACCTAAAGGTACTACTGTATAGTTCCCTTTAGGGTACAAATTGTAGTAAACTCCCGATCTTCTGGTGTCATCCTAATTTGATTGTAACTAGAAGATCTATCCATGAAAATTAGGGTTTTGTGACCAATGGTCACGTCTATCATTAGTTTAGATATAAGTAGTGGAAAATTATCTTTTGGACATGCATCATTTAGATTTCTAAAGTCAACATATATTCGAAATTATCCATTTTTTTTCTCACAGGGACAATGTTTGCAACTCAAGTTAGATACTTGACTTCTTGAGCAAAGTCGGCTTTAATGAACTTGTTCACCTCCACTTTAATTAATGGAATGAACTTAGGTCCAAAATGCTGTTGGGCTTGCTTTTTCGGTATCACTCCATCATTTATAGCTAAATGATGGGTAGTAATTGTTAGATCATAGCCAAACATTTATTTGTATGACCAAGCAAAGAAGTCTCTAAATTCCATTAAAAGATTAATGTAAACATTTTCTTCTTTAGGCGACAGAAGCGAGCTTAAGTATATTAGCGAAAATCTTCAATAGTATCCAAATTTACTTCTTTTAGCTCATCAACTGTGACTTTTGTAACCTTTTCAAGTTCTATTAGAACATACTTAATGTTTTTCTTAGGACATCCTTAATTATAGATGCTAATGTGATTATAAGAATCTAAACTTTCTTTATCACGAAGCATTATACGTGTTACTTATATTCTAACATTTAGGACTCTATTACAATTCACCACCGTCCTTACATTAGCAAGGAGTTTGCTATGATTCCTCCTCTTTAAACTTGTTGTGACCCCAAGCCTCTTGAAGACAGATTTCCTTTCCCCTTTTGGGCCTAATCTTGCAACAACAGATTAACGCAAATTTCTATCCCCCAACCTATCAAAAATAGGTTTAGGTTTCGAAGTTGCTTCATCTTCCATAAAATATATTAGACATTTGCCTTTTTAATCTTGAGTCTGATAAAGACACCTATGTATAATCTTAGCAAGCTCTATTTTTTTTTTTTTTTTTTTGGCATGCTTGAACTATATCAATTTTTTAGTCAATATCTGAAGGAATTTTACTCAACAAGTGTTAACTTTGCAAATTATATCTGGCATTTGCTAGGAGCTTATAAGCATCCGAGTCAAATTCTTCCTTCGTATGCAAAGTTGGTAATTCATCTTTTGCCTCTTTCTTTAGCTGAACATGTCCTTTTAGATGAGTATTTGATGACTTAATAGGGTCAACCTTTGTAAAAAAACAAGATAAGTCCTCGTAGTGGCTTGTTATGTACAAGTTATTTATTAGAGCCTTTCGCACATGCTGTAGCTTTGGCATTTTCAAAGAAGATGACATTTTTATCTTTCTTCCCTATTGATAAATCGATCTTAGTTGATTCATCATCCTTTCAAACATAATACTTAGCATCAACAATAAGTACTTCAACTTTAGTGAAGGGCTTGTTATCAATGTCTATTTTCTTTACAACGCCATTGAGATAGTATATGAAACATTGATGTAAGGTTGATAGAACCATACCATTATTATGGAGACATAGTCTTCCTAACAGAATATTGTAGGAAGTTTTGGAATCGATAATATGGAAAAGAGCATTTGAAGAATATCTTCAATGAATATGTTAAGTTAGAGAGTGCCACTTGCTATTTACCCCCCTTGATTAAGTCCTTGTATCATAAGGCGGTTTTTGGACAATTCATCTATGAAACTATCCAATTCTCTCAATGTTTATAAAGGTAATATATTTATTGCTGATCTTCGATCTAGTAGTATTCTATAACTCTTTGCTTTTGCACGTAGCTAGTCACAAGTAATGGTCTATTGTGAGGTATTGAACCAAGAGGTAAGTCATCATTAATTAAAATGATATCAACTATACAACTACTAAAATTTTTGGAAAAATCAAAATTTTCCCTGTCTTCTTCTTTGGTGCACTCATCATTATCTTTTTTGTTTTCTTAATCATGTATAGTAAAGCCTGAGACAATGTTAAATCTTTTAGTAAGTTTCTTAGTATAAAGTCTTTTAACATGATAAGTGTTGGAGATTTTTTTTTTCACAAAAAGACATTTGTGTTATAAAATTAGGGTAGTGTTAGAATAAAATCTGCACACTACACACTAAGAAAATTCTAACTATTCTTTGCACAAGAATTTCTCTTCAAACTTCTCTCTTTCTTTCTATCACAATTCTTTCTCCAATCTTTCTTTCACTAATATTTCTTTCACAAAATGATGGTGTATTACAAGCTTAGAGAATAGCTCTATTTATAGAGCTCTAATTAGTGAAATACATCATGGCATACATCATCTTCAACTAATCTCAATTAATGATGTCTCCACTAAATGGTGGACATCTATAAAAATCTTCTAATAATTCACATAAATCCATAATTAGTGGAGCCTCCACTAATTAATGGAGATTCCAATAATTCATAACACTCCCCCTTGGATGTCCATCCATACATAAAAAATATGCCTCGTTAAAACCTTACTAGATAAAAACCCAGTGGGAAAAAAAATCTAGTGAAGGAAAAAGAGTACACTATTCTATATGTCTGTTTATTACTCCCCCTGATAAGATGATTCTTTTAAATCTTTAAACCGACGCATACCGATTTTATATCTCAACTTCTCAAATGTTGCAGTCGGTAAAGTCTTCGTGAAAATATCTACGAGGTTGTCACATGACCGAATTTGTAGCACATCAATTTCACCTTTCTTCTGGAGTTCATGAATAAAGAAGAATTTTGGTGAAATATGTTTTGTCCGATCTCCTTTAATATATCCTCCTCGTAATTGAGCTATGCAAGCTGCATTGTCTTCATAAAGAGGAGTTGGAATACCTTTGATTGATGATAATCCACAACTTTCTCGGATATAATGAATCATGGATCTTAGCCATACACATTCTCTACTTGCTTCATGAATGGCTATAATTTCAGCATGATTTGAAGAAGTAGCTGCTATAGATTGTTTCGTAGAACGCCATGATATAGCAGTATTTCCACATGTAAATAGATAGCCCGTTTGAGAACGTGCTTTATGTGGATCGGATAAATAACCGAAGATCTCGCATAACCTATCAATGTTGGACTGGTTTTATTTGAATAAAATAATCCGAGATCAATTGTACCTTGGAGATATCAAAGGACTTGTTTAATTCCATTCCAATGTCGTCGTGTTGGTGAAGAACTAAATCTTGCTAATAAATTGACAGCAAAAGCAATATCAGGTCGTGTATTATTTAGCAAGATACATCAATGCACCAATTGCACTGAGATATGGTACTTCAGGACCAAGGAGTTCTTCATCATTTTCTTGAGGTCGGAAAGGATCTTTATCCACATTTAATGATCGGACGATCATTGGAATACTCAATGGATGTGCTTTGTCCATGTAAAATCTTTTTAGCACTTTTGCTGTATATGTTGATTGATGAATAAATGTTCCACTCTCCAAATGTTCAATTTGTAAACCAAGGCAAAATTTAGTTTTACCAAAATCCTTGATTTCGAATTCTCTTTTTAAATAATTAATTGTTTCTTGGAGCTCTTCAGGAGTTCCAATAAGATTAATATCATTAACATATATAGCTAATATCACAAATTTAGAACCAGATTTCTTAATAAAAACGCATGGACATACCTGGTCATTTTTAAATCCCGCTTTCAATAAATATTCACTAAGACGTGTAAACCACATGCGCCTGCATTGCTTCGGGCCATATAATGATTTCGCAACTTGATGGAGTAATTTTCACGAGGATAATGTTTATATGCTTCGTGCATATGAAATCCTTCGGGATTTTCATGTAAACATCATTTTCTAAATTTCCATACAAGTAAGCAAGTGACAACATCTAATAGGCGCATATCTATCTTTTCATGTACTCGCCAAACCGATAAGATATCGGAGTGTAATAGCATCAACAACAGGAGAATAAGTTTCATCATAATCAATACCTGGTCTTTGTGAAAAACCTTGGGCTACTAATCGTGCTTTATATCGAACGATTTCACTCTTTTCATTGCGCTTTCGCACAAATATCCATTTGTAGCCAACAGGTTTTATACCTTCCGGTGTTCGGACTCGCAGTCCGAAGACTTCACGTTTTGCCGGTGCATTTAACTCCGATTGAATCACATCTTTCCATTGCAGCCAATCTTTTCTATGCCGACATTCATCAATCGATATTGGTTCAGGATCATCATTATCCCGTGTAACATCAAGAGATATATTGTATGCAAATATATTATCAATAACAGTTTCTATCCGATTCCAACTTTTACCGAAAGTGGTATAATTGATAGAAATTTCAGTGTTACTTTCATCAACTTCTGGTTCTTTGTCATCAGTTCTCTCTTGGTCTTTATCATTCTTTTCTTCAATATGATCTTCTGGATCATTTAATCCTCTTTTCTTTCGAGGATTTTTATCTTTAGAACCAAGAGGTCGGCCACGCTTCTGGCGTGTTTTTGACTCAGCAGCTATAGGTATAATATTTTGTTCTGTTGGAACTTCAATTCGAATAGGAGCATTTATAGCTGGAATATGCGATTTTGTAACTCTTCTGGAGTCAACAAAAGCGTCTGGCATTTGATTTGCAATGCTTTGCAAATGAATTATCTTTTGAACTTCAAGTTCACATGCGCTTGTGCGCGGATCAAGATAATTTAATGATGTTGTCCAATCAAGATCCTTTTTATACTGTTTGGGTTCTCCCCCTAATTTAGGGAATAATGATTCATCAAAATGACAATCAGCAAATCTTGTTGTGAATACATCTCCGTCGTGGGTTCAACATACCCGATAATAGAGGGAGAATCATATCCAACGTATATCCCTTTTCTTCTTTGAGGACCCATCTTTGTACGTTGGTTTGGTGCAATTGGAATATATACAAGACACCCAAAAATTCTTAAATGAGCAATATTTGGTTCTGACCCAAAAGCCAATTGCAAAGGAGAGAATTTATGATAACTAGTCGGTCTTATACGTACAAGTGTTGCAGCATGTAGAATAGCATGTCCCCAGGCAGATGTTGGGAGATTTGTTTTCATTAATAATGGTCTAGCAATTAATTGTAATCGTTTAATCAAAGATTCAGCAAGTTCAACATTAATCCCAATTGACATGCAATATGCATCAAAAGCATGTGATGAAAATTCACCAGCATTATCCAAACGGATATTTTTAATGTGATGGTCCGGAAATTGTGCTCGTAATTTAATTATTTGAGCAAGTAATCTCGCAAACGCCAGGTTGCGAGTAGATAATAAACATACATGTGGCCATCGGGATGATGCATCAATTAAGACCATAAAATATTTGAACGGTCCACATGGTGGATCAATAGGTCCACAAATATCTCCGTGAATCCGTTCGAGAAATGTAGGACTTTCAGCTCCTACTTTTACTGGTGATGGTTTAACAATTAATTTTCCTAGGGAACATGCAATACATGCGAATTTTTCTGATGTTAATATCCTTTTATTTTTTAAAGGATGACCATGTGTATTCTCAATGATTCTTCTCATCATGGTAGATCCCGGATGACCCAACCGGTCATGCCAAATGCTAAAAGTAATAGGATCGAGAAACTTCGGTTTACTAGATGATGAATTTCAATTGTACGAATTTTTACAAAATATAGACCAAGTAGAAAAAGACGGCAGTTTTTCTAATACCGATTTCTTACCCAAATGCATTTGAGTAATAAAAAGATGCTCAATCCCATTTTCCTCATTTGTTTCAACAGGATACCCATTTCTGCGGATATCTTTAAAACTCAATAAATTTCTTCTGGATTTTGAGGAAAATAGTGCCTTATCAATAATAATTGTTGTTCCTTTAGGCAACAATATACTAGCTCTTCCGGAGCCCTCAATTACATTTGCACTACCGTTTATTGTATAAATATTTATTTCTCCCATTTTCAGATCAGAAAAATATTTCTCATTTTTTAGTATGGTGTGTGTAGTTCCACTATCAATAATGCATACATCATCATTAATAACAGCCATCTGAACACAAATATATATATGTAAACGTAAATATTATTAGAATATAATGAAAATGAAAAATACAAAAATATCAAGGTGAGGTTTTAGTTCTTTTGGACACTGCCATCACCAATTAAATGGTCTATCCTACCGTCTGGGTGTTCAAAAAAAATCCGATACATCCATATGGGTAATATTGATATTAAGATCTTCAGGATCACTATCGTCATCCTCAACATTATTTATTGGATGTTGAGAAAAATTTGCTTCCACATTTTTATTTTTCAATGAAGCTTGATACAATTCAACTAAATGCTTAGCCGTACGACAGTTTCGTGACCAATGACCTTTCATGCCACATCTATAACATATATCCTCATGCTTTTCTTCAATTTCTTTTTCTTTTCCCTTTTGATCTTTTCTCTGCTCCACTTCGGTGGCCAGTATTTCTCACAGTTTGATTATAATTGTGATAAGGGAAATATCGAGCGTGACTACGACCATAACCACGGCCACGGCTACGACCACGACTATAACGATGGCTTCTGCTGGAGCCAACAGCATTCACTTCTGGGAGTGCTGTAGAGCCAGTTGGTCTGGCTTCATGATTTCTCAATAATAACTCATTATTTTTCTCTGCAATGAGGAGGGCAGTAATTAAATCTGTAAATTTTGTATACCCCTTTTCTCGATATTGTTGCTGCAGGACATTATTTGAGGCATGAAAGGTAGAGAATGTCTTCTCCAACATATCTTCATCAGTCACTTTTTCTCCGCATAATTTTAATTGAGATGCAATTTTATACATTGCGGAGCTATATTCATTCACGGTTTTAAAATCTTGCAACATCAGGTGCAACCATTCATACCGTGCAGTAGGTAGTACGACCATCTTCAGGTGGTCAAATCTTTCTTTTAAATTTACCCATAGGCCATATGGATCTTTTTCGGTAAGATATTCCATTTTCAAATTTTCATCGAGATGACGACGAATAAAAATCAAAGCTTTAGCCTTGTGTTGTGCAGATGCACTATTATTTGCTTGAATAGTTTCACTAAGGCCTTCGAACATTTAGATGCATTTCTCGCATCGAGAACCCATGACATATAATTTGTTCCAGAAATATCAAGGGCTACAAATTCGAGTTTCGCGATGTTAGCCATAGAGATCAATAAATGCGTACCTGTCTTCTGGTTTTGGTAACGGCAGAAACTCGTGCTTAGTCTTCTGGCTTTTGTACCGGTAGAGACTCGTGCTGATAACGTGTTATAAAATTAGGGTAGTGTTAGAATAAAATCTACACACTACACACTAAGAAAATTCTAACTATTCTTTGCACAAGAATTTCTCTTCAAACTTCTCTCTTTCTTTCTCTCACAATTCTTTCTCCAATCTTTCTTTCACTAATATTTCTTTCACAAAATGATGGTGTATTACAAGCTTAGAGAATAGCTCTATTTATAGAGCTCTAATTAGTGAAATACATCATGGCATACATCATCTTCAACTAATCTCAATTAATGATGTCTCCACTAAATGGTGGACATCCATAAAAATCTTCTAATAATTCACATAAATCCATAATTAGTGGAGCCTCCACTAATTAATGGAGATTCCAATAATTCATAACAATTTGTTATTATTGCAGGCTTGGCCTTTTTACTTTTAACTTTCCTTATATTTTTTCTTTGTGAATTTACTTCTTACCAATGAAGCTCTACCACTTAAGGCTTTCATACAATTTCTTCATTTTGTTTCAAGTGTCTAGCCTTCATTTTTTTAGTTAAATGTTTGAGGAATTAATGCCATTTACAGAGGGCTCTTCAACTTCTTGTTGATATTTTTCAATAAGAAGTACTTATCTATTAACTCCAATCTTGACAGGATCAAAATTTTCAAACTTAATTTCAAAAACAACATATTCAATAGGGGAGATTAAAATAGTTGTTAAGTTACGGATAACTTATCCTCTTCAATGACTACTTGTGCTTCACGAACTAATTACATGATTTTGTCCTTAAATACAAAGTATTTCTCAATTGGGTGATCAATTAGGTGATGATACTTATAATAGTTGGGATCATTAGTTCATCCAACTTCATTTAGACTTTTTGTTTCTGGTAACTCTATGGTTTTAGCATCCATCAACTCATCAAACATTGAAAAAAACATCAAAATCAAAGAAAGGATATTTCTTACACAGTATTTTTTCTAAGCTTACCTTCTTCTTTTCTTGTAGAGGTTCCACCTTCTTAGTTACATTTTCAGATATTTTCGAAACAGTTTTTGTTGGAGACTACAGTTGTTGCCATAGACTCCTTTGCCTCATCTTTTTAGAAAATATTTTATTTTCTTTTTTAAAATCTTATTTATCCTTATTTTTGTTGGGGACCTATACAGGCACTTTGCCCCTATATGCAACAATACTCAATTCCATATCATAAGCACAAGTAGCTAATTCTTCGATGGTCTTTGGCATGATCCCTTTGAGAATATTCTAGAGTCCCCAATGCATGCCTTGGATGCATATTTCAATTGCAGATGATTCACTTCGGTGATCTCTACAAGTAAGTTTTAAATTTCTTTACTTATTGATACAGTCCACCACTGACTCGTCTTTCCATTGATGAGAGTTGGTGAACTTTACTATATCCACGATTTTACAAATGCTATAGAATCCATTGAGAAAATCTTATTTGGGTTGTTCCCAAATATTGATTAAACCAAATTAGTGCACAAATCGAATGCATTTTCGTTGAGGGCTCAAATGAATTGCTTCACTAATAGATTCCTATAAAACCCAATATTGTTGCATGTCTTGATAAAATGAGCCACACGTAGCTAGAGATTTCCTTTGCTATTAAATTGTTGAAATTTTGGTCGTTGATATCTAACCGACATCCTTATTTTATTGATTCTCTGCAAATAAGGTTTGGAATATTTGTAAGTGGACTTGTTACTTCCTTTATAATTATTTAATCATGCCCACGATAAAGTATTTAAGTTGATCAATAGGAATCAACTCTTCGAAGGATATTTAGATATCTTTTGTTTTCTTGGAAGTTTCCACTTCCTCTAGCACATTTAACCTCTTTAGAAGAGATTAACTCGTTTCACTAGTCATCTCAAATTAATTGATAAGATGTGAAATGATGAGATGTTGTTCCTACAAGTATTTGGTAAGTCTTTCCACCAATTTTATAAGGTGTGTAGGTTGCTCTCTATATTTTCTGTTTCAATCATCAGAATCAATGCCAAAAAAGAAGTAGTTGAATCTTTATTAAAAGAATCTTTTGATTTGTGGTCCTCAAAAGAGAATTGAGGTGTAGAGCTAATACTTAAACTTTGGTCATCGTATTTGGAATTGCAACCCTTCTTCAATAAAGATGACTGAAAAACCTTAGAGAGGGGTTGAGTAAGGTTTTTGGCAAATTTAAAATACTATTTGAAAAATCTATTTTGAGGAAAAGCTCCTTCGAATATCTAGAGGATGGTTAGTTCATCGTGACAATGATTCAAGAGTTGCGACATACTAACAAGAGTTGCGATATCCCTTCTTCTAGATATTCTAATAAATTTCACTCAAATCTGCATGAAAACTCAAAGAGTAAATTTGCTTGAAAAACTCTGTCTTCATCTCTTATTTTTCTTCTTCGATCTCACGACTTTATAGATCACACAAATCTGCAATTTGTCTTCGTTTAGGAAACTACTAGCATGCTATGTACTATTTTGTAGTTTTAAAATACTACTGCTTCTTTTCTTAATTTTTCTTAAGAATCATTATCCATCTTGCTCATAGATATTTGTAGAATTTAAAGAAAATAATTCATCAAAATCTCAAAACAAAGTCCATTCTTTAAGTAGATTCGAGACGCATCAAATTGTGCCAATATGCAATATAGCATCCAGCTCTATGTTATATCAATAACAACATACACATCAACAATCTCCCACTTTGGCACTGTTTGATGCAAAACCTCCAGTCTATCAGCCAAAGTTCGACATAGCAAAAACAACTCATTACTAATCATGAAAGCAAGCAATAATAACACAGCATGCTGGCTAATATAGTAGCAACAACAAAATATACTAATCACCCAAAATAACAATCTAAAAAGGCAACTGCCAAAATTACCATTATAGACCATACCATTGTAGCTATAATTGTTAATTGTTTAAACAACAGTAGTGATCCAAAACAAAATCTATTAAACACAGTAGCAGTAGAATCAGTAGTAGAATCAATGAATTAATCTCCCCTTTTTTGAGCAAATAAAGCCAAAGAGCATTACTACTGGGATGGATCTGAAGGACGAGTGAAAACATGGTAAACAATCATATGATCCACTTGCACCTATTGAACCTCTTTAAGTAAAGTAGTCACCTGAGAAGTAAGAGAATCAACAGAGGCTTGGAGATATTTAAGGGATTCCAAAATAGAAGAATGAACTACAGGTGGTGAAGGCATAATCTTAGTGGTAGCAAATGGTGTTGTAGATTTTAAAGAAGCCTATCTTCCAAGATGAGAACACTTCCTCAGAGGGGTCTGAGAGGAAGTAGAGGATTTTAACACTGTTGTTTTCTTCAGAGGTAGATGCAGGAACTTTAAGTCTTTAACAATAATGTCAGAGGACAATTGAACATGACTTGGATAAGCACACATGTACTTTGTCAATAAACATGGATATGAAAGCAAAATGTGCTAGCAAAAGAAAGATCAGTATAATGAACAATTTTATGAAAGATAAGATCTCCATGATTAAACTACTCACTCATTCAACACAATAGAAACATTGTAGGTAGGCATCCAGTTTTAACAAGAGATTTTATAGAGTGAGAAGTAAAATCTAGTCAATTGTAACGATTTTAAGTATCCAATTGAGGCCAACTAACAATCATGCCCCCTATCAGAACGTCTCTAACATTATCTAAATCAACTTCATCACCTAGTCTTTCTATATTTTTTGAATAAGGAATGTCAAATAACTCAGATAGAGATACAGGAGAAAAGGTAACCAAAGCTCCTTGCACAAAAACACTATGGTAAATTGGTCCTCAGGTGTTTGTAATGGGCATCTTCAAATTTTCATAAAACTCTCACATAAGCGTATCATTATACTCTTCTATATAGTCCACAGTGCCCAATAGTCCTACATCTAATAATGTCTCACATAAACTAAGAAAATGAAATTTTGACAAATCAATCTTTCATTCTTCCAACACTCATTTGACAGAGATAACTCGGAGTTGTTCCTCACTTGCATTATCAAAAAATTGATGCACGATAACATCATCTTGTTACATTTTGGCTTTCTTGACAGGCTTAGTTACTTCTAGGTTCTTGCTGGATTATCTTGTTTTCCTTTTTGTTGTTGTTTTCTTGATCTCTATTCCTTCAACCTCATCTTTCAGTTCCATATTAGATGAGTTTAGCTTCAAGGATTTTCTTGCCTTTTGATCACTCTTCAATAGGGTCATCTGTACTGTGAGAATTAGAATCAAGAGAATTAACAGCAATTTCTTACTTCAACTGGTGGAAATGATTTGTTAGTTTAGCAGAGGTTTCTATATCCCCATAATCACACTCATGCTATCCAATAGCATAGAACATTTTCTCTCATCTTTCCAAGATACTTTATAATTGATTAGAGGATAGACAAGATTTAAGAGTATGCATTAACATAGGATTAACAGAATATATATGTTCTTAGAGACCTTAGATAATACTAAAGATTATGCTTTCTGCGACAGAATGTTAACACTTGACCCATCACTGAGTCAAGAACTTCTCTTTTAGTGTTAATTTCTTGAAACATTTAAACTAAAAAGGGATCCACAACAAGGATGGATTTTCTACAGTCTTATTATTACCCCCATTTTTCATTCTTTTCTACAATAATATTTGGAATAGAAAATTTATGCCCATTCTTGGTTTGTTTTCCCTTTATAAACATAATACTCAGTAAATTAGAGAATATCCCCAAATGGTAAGACAATCTCACAACTATAATTAACAGGGACATCAAGAAAAGATTGATTATTGATATTTGTACTAATCTTCGTAGTTGCCTCTATATTCAATGTTGAGATATCGTGAGAGGATGATTGTTTGTCCGAGAAATCTCTAGTGGCCAAGATTTGTCACAGCTTCTTTCATGGTTTCTCTTGCATTTCCTAGAGTTCTTGACTGATGAAGATTAGAATGATATAGCTATTAGAGCAATTCAACCTTCTTTTTGTAGAGAGAACAGAGAATTAGACGCAACTCCTCTTTGAAAAGATTGGCTTTCATTGAATTCTTACAACCCTTGGTATTCTTGTCACTGCCTTAACTCTTGTGGAGTGAGTCCCAAAAGAGGCATGATCTTCTGTGACTTTTAATTGGTGCAAGTCTTTTTTTGAAAAGTTGTAGTCATGTCATGATTTCTCCATGCCTACAACATATCTCCAAATGTATCCACAACTTTAAAAAATATATTTTTGTAAACAAACAAACAAACTAAGCCTTAATCCCAAGTAACTTGGGGTCGGCTACATGAACCAACGTCAGGCAACGTGCGGTCATCCACATGAATCCTCTCTCGCCACTTTCTTCTATCGAACGTCATACTTTCATCCAAATCTAACAAAAACATATCTCTCTTAATTACCTCTATCCATGTCATTTTAGGCCTACCTCTACCTCTGTCTAACCTATCCTGTCTCACTCTCTCTATCGCCCTAACAAGCGCATCCCTCAGTTGACTTCGTTTAGAAAAAATATATTTTTGTATTTTTTAAAAAATAAATAAACAAGTAATTTTATAGTCAGCTTGACATAGAATCCTCAGCGTCAAAGTGAACAGACTCCCAATGCTTTTCTCAATTCTTGAAACGCGTTACATTAAGTGGTTTTGTGAATATGTCAACAAGCTACTTCTGAGTGTTGATATATTAAATTTTTACAATCTATTGTTGAATAAGATCTCTAATGAGATTATCTCTGAAGACAATATGGTTTATTCTGCTATGTTGAACTGGATTCTTTAAAATGTCAATAGCACTTGCATTGTCAAAATAGACAATCAACTCTTGTTGATTAGCACCATAGTCTTCTAACACCTGTTTCATCCATAATAATTGAGTACAACAACTACCTGCAACAATATATTCCCCTTCTACTATTGATATTGATATACAATTTTATTTCTTGCTATACCATGATGCAATATTGTTGCCCAAATAAAAATAATCTCTTAGTGTACTTTTACAGTCATCACACTTTCCTACCTAATCAGCATCACTATATATAAACGAATGTAAGCTTGAGACCGTGCTAAAGTAAATACCGTATTCAGAGTTACAATATACATACTTCAGAATTCTCTTCACAACTTTCAAGTGTGATTCTCTAGGACTTGCTTGATATCTTACGCATATCCCAACATTGTAATTGGTATCAAGTTGATTTGTTGTAAGATATAACAATCCATCTATCCTACTTCTGTGCAAGTGTTGATCTACCTCTTTACCTTTGAGATCCCTTGTCATCTTTTGTGCAACACCTATAGGTGTTTTGACAGACTTTGTTGTGGTCATGTTGAATCTTTTAACTAGGTTGTTAGCATACTTCGTCTGATATATAAAAATGCTATCCTTTATTTGCTTAACCTGTACACTAAGTGTGAAACCCCACCTATAAAACCCCACCTAAAGCCAACCCTAAAGTAAGGGGGTCGGGATGCATATCATATTATTTTGCATGAATATATATATATTTTTGAATGATTTTATGTTCTTTAGAATTGTGGATTATAGGTTAAAATGCTTAGTTATGCTTATTGAATATGAGGGGTAAAATGGTAATTTTTCTTGAGGTCAAAATAGGAAGATAGCTTGAGGATTTCATAAGAAGAATATGTGGTTGAGAAAATAGGAACAAGAGTTAGTGCGGTTTAGTGGTTAGAGCTTGGTGAATTAATTTCTAAGGTCAGGAGTTCAAATCCCATCATTTAAGCTTTTGTCATGATTATCTTAACTAAGTTTGAATTTTTGTTTTTTTTGCATTCCATGAAAATAGGAATGTTGTCTTAGGGGAGACATGAAGAGAATGTCCTAATCTTATCCTCATTTCCTAAAAAGAATTCTAGAGGAATTCTTGTCCTTTTTATTACCTCTAGCTTGTCCTAACATCTTTATAATTTAAATTCATTAAATCTCTTCTTTTGAACTCCAAAATTCTGTGATATTTCTTCACCTTGAATTTTGAAAATCAGCTGCGGAGGATGGGGAGTTGGCCGAAAATAGGAGGGGAAATAGGAAGGGGTTCCAAGAGAAATCAAACACCATGAAAGAACCTTCGAAAATTCACCTTCATGTTGTTCATGTTTTAGTGAAGGGAAATCTGGAAAATTTTCCAGAATTTTTGCAGACTATCTCTTCGAAAATTCAGCCAGTAAACCTCTTCATTTGCTGCCAAGAAAATGGTCATTTCATGTGGCTTGAAGGCTGGAAAGTCTGTGCAATTTTTGGACTGCACAAACTGTGCAAAACTAGAAAAAAATTATGGACATTTTCGCAGCTTTCAACCAAGGAAATGAAGCTGTTTTAGTCCATCTTCAAGCCAGTAAAACTCCTCTGTATTTCTCCAGGAAGAAAGCAGGAAAACCACCTTAGAAAGACCTTCAAACACCCTCAAGAATCAGCTGCAAATCGGGTTGAAGGAGTGTAGAAATTCTGCACAAACCTTCGAAACATTGGACAGCTTGAAACCAGAATTTCCCAGCTTTGCTTCCTTCAAGCCTAGGCCGAAAACCACCCTTCAACTTCTGCAACATTGATCCTTGATCAGCCATGGAATGAACACCATTAACCCCACACTTACCTTGAACTCTTGGACTCCATAACCACACCTCAAAACACTCATAAGATCACTCCATTCAAACTCTTTTTGAACTTAAAAAAAAATCCAGCATTTTACTCCATTAAACCACTCTTGCATTAGGCTAACTAACCAGAATTTCCTCTGCCTTCATAGACTGAATTTCAATCAGCTCTATAGCTTGCACAAGCTCCATTCATTCCATCGAAATCACCTTGTTCAGCCGGCACCATTGAAGAGTGAAGAAACCTTCCTTGATCAAACACCATAGCTAACCACCTACCTTAACCAACTCCACAACTTTCTCCATTTGAATTTCAAATAAAATCTGATCAACCTCTCTCCTTCTTGCTGAAAACCGAAACTCCCATTCACCCTAGACCATTCGGCCAGCTCTCTACCAAATTTCGTGCAGCTTTCTCCCAAATTCTCTCCATTTTCACCAAGAACACCAAGAACACACACTAAACTTCTTCAAGCCTAACCCTACTCTAAATACCTCCACTCACTCTCAAATACTCCAGATCACTTCTATTTAATCCCTAAAATTCATTTCTGGGATTTATAACATAAAACCTCGCAAACAAGAATTTTCAAACGGATCGAAATTAGCCTTTTCCCTTGAAGGTCTCAAGAACATCAACAAGCTAAATTAAGAACAACCTTCTTGTTCATCCTTTTTCCATTCAATTCTTAATATACCCTTCTAATGCTCTCTCTATCTCTCTCTCTCTCTCTCTCTCTCTCTCTCTCTCTCTCTCTACCGAAATGGTTGATCAACCATCAACCATGGCTGTTTTTCCAATGGATCACTCAAGGCTCTCTATCGCGCGTGGACCTTCTTTATGTCTTCATCAAAGCAATCGACAATCAAGTATCTATTCTTAAATCCTTTCTTTTTAAATTCTGAAATCGTGTCTCCTAGGTGTTGAGAGGGAGATAGAGTATGAATGGAAATTGAGTATATGCATGTGGATTAAGGGGATGGAGTTAAGACATGATGATTGTTGTATATGGCTAAGTTGTATGTGTTTTCTTTTTGAATCATTGTATGTTCTTCGTGCTTAATGAATTTTATGGATGTTTGAAGCATGTTAGAGATCATGACACCAAAGGTGATTAGGCTCTTATGTTTCTATTTTTCATTGAAGCCATTAATGATGATTATGCCTAGAAGGAAGTTAGCCTTGTGATGGTATGTGTTAAGTCAAGCAAGTGTTCATGAATGGATTGGTTTATTATTTGATGTTGGAGAATGTGTTTATGAATCTTTTCAAGCAACAGGAAAATCATGGTGAAAGAGTATTTCCTTGTTAAGTCTAGGTTATTTTTATTAACAAAATTTTATAGGATTACTACTATATTTTTCTCTATAAATTTCGAAACTCTAGGAAGATTTGGAGTGGTTTATTAATTAAAATATTAATATTTTATTTACCAAATAAATGAGAAAAATGATATATATATATATAGTAATAAATCTTTTATAATAAATAAAATATTAGAATTAATTGATGACCTTGTAGACCTTAGTTCAAACTTTTACCTATATTCCTAAATATTATTTATATTAAAATCTATTTGTTATTTATTAATTAAATATTTAAAATAATTCATTTATTATTAATTTTATTTAATGCTAATTATTTATTATCTATTAAAAAATTAATTAAAAATTATATGTAATTTATTATTTATTTATAATAAAGCTATTTTTAAATTACCATTTATTAATATTATTAGGACTTAATATTATTTAAAATTCAAACCTTCTTTTATTTATTAATGATAACACTCAAGAATTATTAATTGAGTCTATAATTTATTAGCAATTATTTTAGAACCCCAAGTTAATTTAAACTTATCAAACTAGACTTATTTTATAAAGTTTTTTTTTTAGCTAGCCTTAAAGCTTAGAACATTAGGGTCGTGATGGCAATGGGTTGAACTAGGATTATTTTGTGTAAGTGAGTTTAGCTTGAATGTAACCTTTTGTTTTGTGCTTACCCCAGGCGGGGTTAGGTCAGCCTTGGAAGACTTTTGAGTTTAAGCAAGCAAAGAATCAGGTAAGCTCCTGCATGGAATTTTGTGAAGACCAAAAATTATTGTGGCAAGCCAAATGCAATGTGTATGGACATTTATTTTGTGAAGGCAATTAAGGACTGCTTTCCTTTTATTTCCAGACAAACAATCATTTGAAAATTAAACAAGCAGTTTTACACAAAATGCTAAACTATTTCTAAAACCCAACTTTGACAAAACTTTTAGAAACCCTTAATTGCTATTTCCAAATAAAGCGGATTATGATCAATTTTCTGCCAGGTGGATCAACTAACATTGAGTACTCAATAGGGTAGACCACTAGGACTAGTCTTTGAAGGGTTAGGGTAAGTCTCTCAGTGGTGGCCACCTCTGAGGGGTGAGTCCTTCCTGGATAGGATGCCAGTCCGGTAGGTCATGCCGGTCCAAGCTAGCAAGTTTCAGTCCTATGGATTATGTGTTCCGCAATGGACTGTTGGATTGTATGCCCTCTTAAACTAGGTTTCTGATGTAAAATCGAATTATTTAATAAAAGAATTTATTTTCAGAAATTGTTTGTGATTTTACTTTTTGTTTGTGCACGATTTTCGTTTGGAACAGACCCATTATGTTTAAATAAGTGATCCATGTGAATGGTGGTCTTTCACAGTAAGGTATGGATCACGGGTTATTTAACACATAAACATTTGTTCTTAACCTATTGATGAGACTGGGAACCTCATCATGTTTAGGTTATTATGTTATGAATTCCAAATGGGGAATGGCTTACCTTTAGCCAGTAGGTAGTCCACCCACTTCATGACATAAGCGTATTTCGAATACGTAGAACAGGACCTGTAGTAGTGGTTTCTCAAAGTACTATACGGTAGAAACCTAGACTACTACCGCTACAGCATGGACTAGTACTCTACGACTTGAGTATGAGTTGGTGGTCTGGCGAAGCTGGAAGCATATACTTTGATTTGCTATAGTTGAGGTTCTATCGTAGGGCCAATATACTTGCATGTTGGGTATGTGTGACTAGTTAGTTAAGACAGACTTATACAAGATAGTTTCTGCACTATATCGCCCCTTGTGGTTGTCCGAATGGTCTAAATTATCCAGGGCCCTGGGAAACATGACTTGGATGTTTGCTTTAGGGTAGCTCCCTTGGAAAGCGGAAACACTCCAGGAAGTCGTGGATCATTGGACTAGAAGCCTAAGGATGGTAGATGTCATTTAGAGGGGTGTTAGTACACTTCTTCCTCTCTAAATGTACGACGATGTGTAGAGGGGTATTTTAGTCATTTCACCTCTAAGTCGGAGACTTTGCTAACGCAGCATTGTCCTTGGGGTCAATATTTCCTTATGGTGATATTAGGAAATATTTAAAACGCAAAATACAGCTATTTTTATGGAAAGGGTATTTTGGTCATTTTAGTAGCCAAGGCGGTGTGTCTTTTGGTCCCCAGTATAGACCGTGAGTCCTAATTAAATATGGGCTAAAGAATTGATCTTAATTTAAATGGAATTTATTTTATTTAAGTAGGCTAATTTAATTATTGGGCTAGAATAAAATAAAGGTCCATGGAGAGAGAGAATTAATTAAATTAGTTTGGTGGGTTAATTAATTATTCAGGGCTTTGGCCCAGTTTGAATAATTAAAGATTAACCTGGGACTAAACTAATATAGGCTTAATTAATTGGACTAGTTTATTTGGGCTGGAAAATTTAATTATTTATTAATTGGGCCAATTATTAGGTTTTAGTTAGAATAATTAATTAAGCCCAAAAGGTTAAACTAAGAGTCCAATGGCCCAATCCAGTTTAACCTAGGGTTTTATTTAGGTTAAACAGGAGATAAGGGAGGGACGGTATTTTTCCCCAGTGCTTCCTCTCTGTAAAAAAATACCAGACGTTTTTTTCCTCCCTCTCCAGAAAATATTCTTTAGCCCCTAAGTTGTTCACCAAACAAGATTAGGCAGGCCATATACTGGAAAATCGAAAGTTAGGCGTTCATCTACATGCAAAGGCGAAGTAGAAGGCTTGCAGGGATTGCACCAGAGGCTTCTACGAGCGTGCCTACCCCAGTTCCGTATATTCCAGTTCAGCCGAGTGTGAGATCAACAAGAAGAGGTAAAAGAATATATATATTTTTTCCCCTTTTTCTTCTTCACGTAGGTGTGCTGCATTTTTTGTTGTTCACGTGGCTGGTTTTTTGGCTATGTTTGGCTTGCAATTTTATCTTCAATTAGTATCAGAGCATGAAGATATTTGCACATATAGGAAGCCTGTATGGTAGTTAATAAAATCGGACAGTTATGTGTGATTAACTTTGATCATTCGCTGGTTTTTTTGGTATGGATAGATGGCTTGTTAAACCTCTCGGATGGAGGTATAGGTGAGATGTAATTCACTGTTTTTCCAAGAATAAATCGTGTAAACCCAATTTTAAAGGGTATAGGCGGTTGTTGGTTTTTGGTTTTATTGATTTTGGTTGAAATCAGAGGGCAAAAGCAAGTAAATCCATCGCAAAAAAAAAAAAAAAAAAAAACCGAAGAAAACGCAGCAGAAGAAAATCACACTGGAAAATTGAAGCAGACGGCACTGTTCATCGCCGAGCCGAGCCGCCAGCAGCGTCTGTGTCTGGAACAAGGAGGATGGCTCGGTTGCATCGGATGGAATTGAATTGCAAATTTGCAATTCAATTTGTGAAATCCGGAAGTCTTCTCGCGGGTCAGCACACGGGTCTGCACCAGGGCGGGTCGCGGGCTTAGATGGTCCATGATGCGGTTGTTCCGGTGCGGCGGGTATTGTGGACCGATGACCAGAATTGTTTTGTTCCTGTGCGGCGGGTGCAGTGAACCAATGGGAAATTTTTTTTTCCCCTTGTAATTTTCTTGCATTTTCTTTTTTGTTTTGGTGTCCATACCAGGTGAAGTTAATATTTTTGCAATATTTAATATTCTTGGAATATATTTGCATGAAAAATATTAGTAAGGGATTTCAGGATTAAACAAGATAATTAATTAATTAATTAATGTGTTTAATTCTATTATTTGGGCACTTAGGTTTAAAAAAAATAGAAAAGCATGAAAACGTTTATTGTTTTCTAGCATGCTATTTTTTTTTATGTACCTATGTGTGTTTTTCCTTAAAGACCAAAGTCTTTGGGAACTTTTTTTTTTGGCAAGAAAAATATTTTTCTTTAAAAACTAAATGGTTATTTTAATTGGTACAAAAATTAATCCTTGAATATTTTCTCAAAGGATTTAATCCTTGACATAGAAAATATATTGGATTTAGATATTTTTGTAAATTAAAATGGAGAGCCATTTTGTTTTATTTTGGACTAGAAAAATGATTTTGTCAAATAAACTTGAGACCAAAGTCTATAGAAAGTTTTAATTGAAAATTTTTTGAAATCATTAAGTTCTAACTTATATAAAATTAGTCCATAGAGGAAATCTCTCAAAGGATATAAGCCTTGACATAGAGATTTTATTGGACTTAGATATTTTATTTTTGAGTTAAACTTAATGGAAATTTCAAAAGGATATTTTTCAGAAAACCTTTATTTTAAAAGACTAAGTGGGAGAGGGGTTCCAACGGCCCCACGGCTTCCATCACGGTCCTCATTAGAGATCGTGGATCCCCTCGCGGCACCCTGGGAGTGAACCCGTATAGGATGGGGATACCACAAGGATCTAGATCTAATGGAAGGATGTAATTAATAACCCGAGGCACGTACTATGATCGGCCAGCCCACGTTGGAGGTTATAGTGCGAGGTATGTCCATAGGAAATGAGAGGAAACGGCCATCCCACGATGGAGTTATTCTCTAGATCATCACCTAGAAGGGAAATTAATTTGTGGTGGTTAATACACTTAGCTTAGGAAACTGTTAATCTTCCCAAGAAGCTATGTCAGTTTTCCTAAGAGCAAAATTATTTTCAGTGCACAAATTTTATTTTGTTTTTCACAAACTAATTTCTTTCTTTTATTTTCGATTTTCAGAAATGGTGGGAGGTTCTTTTAGTCTATTGGCCGTTATTCTCAGGGAGAATAAGTTAACGGGTCCAAACTATGTGGACTGGAAAGGAACCTGGACATAATACTCACAACCGAGGAGTATAAGTATGTCCTTTACGAAACCTGCCCTGTTATCGGGGAAGGTTCCACCACTGAAGAGCGAGAGGCTGAAAAGGCATGGAAGAAAGCTGATGAAATGGCACGTTGCTATATGTTAGCTTCCATGTCTAATGTGCTCCAATCAAAACATGAGCACATGGCTTCTACATATGGCATAAGTCAATCGTTGGCAACTATGTTCGCGGAAAAGAGCCGGCCCGTAAGGTAGGAGGCTCTTCGAACAATTGTAAACACTAAGATGGCTGAGGGAGCATTAGTCCGAGAGCATATACTCAAGATGATTGCTGCTTTTGAAGAGGCAGAAATCTTAGGGGCTGTCATTGACCCCGGGAGCCAAGTGGACATGGTTCTTGAATCTCTACCGGGCTCTTTCACTCAGTTTAAGTTAAACTATAACATGAACAAGTTGAACATGGGTTTGACTGAACTGATGAAGGAGCTCCAGATGGTGGAGAAGGTCATGAAGCCGCAGTCTAAGGCCATGATTGCTAAGACCTCTTCTTCAAGAACTGGGCCTAAGCCCAGAAAGTTGAAGAAGAAGAAGGAAAATGCAGCAGCCTAGCCCAAGAACCAGCCCAAGGACAAACCAAAGGGCAAGTGCTTCAAGTGTGAAAAGAATGGACACTGGAAAAAAGAGTGTCCAGATCTTCAGGCCAAGAAAAACCCCACAGGTAATGTTTACTATCTAGAGTCCATATCAATGGTAGGATCAACTTCCACTTGGATTGTTGATTCAGGAGCCACTGATCATATCTGTAACTCCTTGCAGGGGTTTAGGAAGATAAGAAGACTTAAGAAGGCCGAACATGGGCTTCGAGTGGGTAATGGAGCACAAGTCTGGGCCCTTGCAGTGGGAGAGTTGGATCTTATTTTTTATTGTAATAAGATAGTGGTTTTAAAAGACATTTTATATGTACCTGGTTTTCGTCAGAATTTTATTTTAGTTGCAAAACTTATTAATCAAGGATATTCTGTATCTTTCCATTCTGGTATTTCTATCAGTAGAGATGGAGAAATTTTATGTACTGGGCACATGTATGGAAATTTGTTCTTTTTAAACCCTATTAACAACCAATCAAATAACGCTCTGTCTGAACCTTTAACTAAGAAGAGAAAGACCAATATCAATGATTCATACCTTTGGCACCTGAGGTTGGGTCATATTAACTCAACCAGGATTCAGAGGCTAATCCATGATGGGCCTTTGGGCTCATTGAGATTGGAAAGTTGGCCTCAGTGTGAATCCTGCCTGATGGGAAAAATGACCAAAAGGTCTTTTACACCAAAGGCGGATAAAGACAAGGAGGTGTTGAGTCTTGTTCACACTGATGTGTGCGGTCCATTGTCTACACCAGTTAGGGGAGGTTTTGAGTACTTCATCACGTTCACGGATGATTGTACGAGGTATGGTTACATTTACCTGATGAGACGCAAGTCTGACTCTTTTGACAAGTTCAAAGAGTTTAAGGCTGAAGTGGAGCGTCGAACAGGTAAATTAATCAAAACCTTACGATCGGATCGTGGTGGAGAGTACCTCCTAAGTGAATTCAAGGACTACATGGTACATCATGGGATAGTATCCTAGCTCTCTGCGCCGGGAACCCCCCAGCAGAACAGAGTAGCTGAGAGAAGGAACAGGACGTTGATGGAAATGGTCCGAAGCATGATGTCTCATGCTACTCTTCCAGTGTCCTTTTGGGGATATGCCCTGGAAACAGCGGCATATATTCTGAACTTGGTACCTTCCAAGTCAGTACCTAGGACTCCCTATGAGATGTGGACTGGGCGTAAGCCAAGTCTGAATCATCTCAGGATTTGGGGGTGTCCAGCTTATGTACTGATCAAGGGAGACAAGTTGGAACCAAGATCAGAATTATGCTATTTTGTTGGGTATCCAAAAGGGACAAAATGAGGCTACTTTTATCATCCTAAGGAGTAGAAGGTACTAGTCAGTACCAATGCTAGATACTTGGAAGATGATCAAAGTACTTCCACTAAAAGTTCAACGAGGTTGGAACTGCGGGAGAAGTTATCTATGGAATCAACTTCTACTGACCCGATTTTGGAACAAGAAGAGGCACAGCCTCAAGAGCCTGTACAAATGGAGCCTCGTCGTAGTGGGAGAGTGTTTAGGGTTCCGGATAGAAGGACTGGAGAAGCCTTTGAGTTGGTTTCCAACCATCAGGAATAAGACCCCGCTAGATACGAGGAGGCTATTGCTGATGCTGATGCAAATCTGTGGCATGAAGCAATGAAAGCCGAGATTGAGTCTAGGTACCTCAATCAGATTTGGGATCTTGTAGCTTCACCTGAAGGGATAAAACCCATTGGGTGCAAGTGGGTATACAAGAGGAAGAGAGGAGCGGATGGGATGGTGGAAACCTTCAAAG
Organism: Voacanga thouarsii; assembly: GCA_026120185.1. Taxonomy (NCBI): domain Eukaryota; kingdom Viridiplantae; phylum Streptophyta; class Magnoliopsida; order Gentianales; family Apocynaceae; genus Voacanga; species Voacanga thouarsii. The sequence continues at coordinate 367,489 of JANUWF010001381.1, read as the reverse complement.
CTAAGCTTGTGGCGAAAGGGTATACTCAGAAAGAGGGTATCGACTATGAGGAAACCTTTTCCCCGGTAGCTATGCTTAAATCCATTCGCATCCTCCTTGCCATCGCCTGTCACTATGACTACGAGATATGGCAAATGGATGTCATGACGGCATTCTTGAATGGCCATCTTAGCGAAGACATCTATATGTCCCAACCGGAAGGCTTCATTGCTGAAGGCCAGGAACACATGGTTTGCAAGCTTAAGAAGTCCATTTATGGACTTAAGCGAGCATCAAGAGCATGGAACATTCGTTTTGATGAGACTCGTAAAGTCTTATGGTTTTATTCAAAACGAAGATGAACCATGCGTGTACAGGAAACTTGAAGGCATCAATGTGGTTTTTCTTGTCCTGTATGTGGATGACATTCTACTCATTGGAAATGATGTAGGGACATTGTCATCTACAAAGATTTGGCTGTCTAGTTAATTCAGTATGAAGGACTTGGGAGAAGCTAGCTACATTCTCAGGATTAGGCTTCTTAGAAATAGGAAGCAGAGAATGTTAGGATTATCCCAAGCGACATACATTGACAAAATGCTGGCCAAGTACAGCATGGACTCATGCAAGGGAGCTCTAATCCCTTGCAGACATGGGTTGTCATTTTCTTCGAATGACTGTCCTAAGTCTCAAGAAGAAAAGGACAGAATGAGTAGGATTCCCTATGCTTCGGCTGTGGGAAGTATCATGTACGCCATGCTATGTACTAGGCCAGATATCTGCTTTGCCTAGGCTTAGTTAGCAGATATTAGTCAAACCCAGGGGAGGTTCATTGGCAAGCTGTAAAGCATATTCTCAAGTACCTCAAGGGAACGAGAGATTATATACTGGTTTACAGGGCTGATGATTTGGTTCCTACAGGATACAGAGACTCAGACTTCCAGGCGGATAAGGATGAGAGAAAATCCACTAGTAGATATGTCTTCACCTTGTCTGGAGGAGCAATTTCATGGAGGAGTATCAAGCAATCTTGTATTGCTGACTCAACCATGGAAGCTGAGTATGTGGCAGCTTCGGAAGCGTCCAAGGAAGCAGTCTGGCTCCGGAAGTTTCTTTCAGAACTTGGAGCCATACCACATATGGACAGGCCGGTTGTGATGTATTGCGACAACACTGGAGCAGTGTCACAATCTAAGGAGCCTCGGAACCACAAGAAGGGGAAACACATCGAGAGGAAGTACCACCTGATCCGGGATTTCATCCAGAGACGAGAAGTCGTGGTGGAGCATATTACCTCAGAAAACAATCTAGCAGACCCATTCACCAAGCCTTTGGCTGAGAGAGTCTTCAAGAGACACTTAGACGCCATAGGGGTGGGCACCTATGGACTTACCTAGTCTTAGAGTGCAAGTGGGAGATTGTTGGATTGTATGCCCTCTTAGACTAGGTTTCTGATGTAAAATCGAATTATTTAATAAAAGAATTTATTTTCAGAAATTGTTTGTGATTTTACTTTTTGTTTGTGCACGATTTTCGTTTGGAACAGACCCATTGTGTTTAAATAAGTGATCCATGTGAATGGTGGTCTTTCACAGTAAGGTATGGATCACGGGTTATTTAACACATAAACATTTGTTCTTAACCTATTGATGAGACTGGGAACCTCATCATGTTTAGGTTATTATGTTATGAATTCCAAATGGGGAATGGCTTACCTTTAGCCAGTGGGTAGTCCACCCACTTCATGACATAAGCGTATTTCGAATACGTAGAACAGGACCTGTAGTAGTGGTTTCTCAAAGTACTATACGGTAGAAACCTAGACTACTACCGCTAAAGCGTGGACTAGTACTCTACGACTTGAGTATGAATTGGAGGTCTGGCGAAGCTGGAAGCATATACTTTGTTTTGCTATAGTTGAGGTTCTATCGTAGGGCCAATATACTTGCATGTTGGGTATGTGTGACTAGTTAGTTAAGACAGACTTATACAAGATAGTTTCTACACTATATCGCCCTTGTGGTTGTCCGAATGGTCTAAATTATCCAGGGCCCTGGGAAACATGACTTGGATGTTTGCTTTAGGGTAGCTCCCTTGGAAAGCGGAAACACTCCAGGAAGTCGTGGATCATTGGACTAGAAGCCTAAGGATGGTAGATGTCATTTAGAGGGGTGTTAGTACACTTCTTCCTCTCTAAATGTATGGCGATGTGTAGAGGGATATTTTAGTCATTTCACCTGTAGGTCGGAGACTTTGCTAACGCAGCATTGTCCTTGGGGTCAATATTTCCTTATGGTGATATTAGGAAATATTTAAAATGCAAAATACAACTATTTTTATGGCAAGGGTATTTTGGTCATTTTAGTAGCCAAGGCGGTGTGTCTTTTGGTCCCCAGTATAGACCGTGAGTCCTAATTAAATATGGGCTAAAGAATTGATCTTAATTTAAATGGAATTTATTTTATTTAAGTAGGTTGATTTAATTATTGGGCTAGAATAAAATAAAGGTCCATGGAGAGAGAGAATTAATTAAATTAGTTTGGTGGGTTAATTAATTATTTAGGGCTTTGGCCCAGTTTGAATAATTAAAGATTAACCTAGGACTAAACTAATATAGGCTTAATTAATTGGACTAGTTTATTTGGGCTGGAAAAATTAATTATTTATTAATTGGGCCAATTATTAGGTTTTAGTTAGAATAATTAATTAAGCCCAAAAGGTTAAACTAAGAGTCCAATGGCCCAATCCAGTTTAACCTAGGGTTTTATTTAGGTTAAACAGGAGATAAGGGCAGGACGGTATTTTTTCCCCAGTGCTTCCTCTCTGTATAAAAATACCAGACGTTTTTTTCCTCCCTCTCCAGAAAATATTCTTTAGCCCCTAAGTTGTTCACCAAACAAGATTAGGCAGGCCATATACTGGAAGATCAAAAGTTAGGCGTTCATCTACATGCAAAGACGAAGTAGAAGGCTTGCAGGGATTGCACCAGAGGCTTCTACGAGCGTGCCTACTCCAGTTCTGCATATTCCAGTTCAGCCGAGTGTGAGATCAACAAGAAGAGGTAAAAGAATATATTTTTTTTTCCCCCTTTTTCTTCTTCACGCAGGTGTGCTGCGTTTTTTGTTGTTCACGTGGCTGGTTTTTTGGCTATGTTTGGCTTGCAATTTTATCTTCATGGACAACCGGTAAGTTTGGGTGTAGAGATGGAGGAGTATCTCACCCGGTAGGCCGTACACCTACCCTTTTGTCAGCTTGCACAAAGTGTGGCATTCTGACCGTTACTTAGTCATGGGGCCCAACGTGTAGTAACCCATGGCTACCCATTTGAGTGGTTGTATTTATTGTGCACATGTATGGTTTGAAAAGCGAAACACCACTCTTTATTTTTAACACTTATTTATGGCTTGCCAGTACTTTTCCTTATGAAACTTTTACAACTTGCATACATGAATTATGTTACCTGAAACACTCAAAGCACACACGGGTTACTGAGATTTTTATCTCACCACCTTTTATGCCATGTTTTCAGGAAGATTCTGCTATGGAGGTCATTAGCTAGATTGTTGCCTATGCTTTGAAGACTCATGTTATTTCCTCTATGTGGTGTTTTGAGAGATTGTTGCAAACAATTTATTTTGGATTTGTTCCAGTATTCATCTTTTGGGTTGTAATAATTTTAATTTTAAAGTCTTTATTTTATTTTATTCTATGTGACCTAGTTATAAAGACCCCTTGTTCTCTGGACGGGGTGACTGTTGGGGATATGCCCTAGAGTCAATTTGTACTTATACAATTGTCATTATGTTTTATATAATAATATGAGGCTTTCCTTTCCATGAATAGTGAGTTTTGTTTTGTTGGTCATCAAGTACGTGACTTGATAGTAAAACCCTACAATGAATACAATGACTATTCTAAAACTGTCCCTGATCGATTATTATTATTGGAATAATAATAAATTAATATTAGTATGTTTGTGACTTGATGGCTATGTTTTACTGGCCATGGATATTTGTGATATCGAGTCAAGACATAAATAAATGTTAGAGAACATTGTATTGGACATGACCCACTGTGAGAGTACTTCATGGAATATGTCATAAGTACTTTCTAGCTATAATAATATTGAAAGTCCTTCGACCTGAATTCATCATAGTTTCCTACTTGATAAATTCTATATTTTGACATTGTCTAAAGTTGTCTTTAACCAGATAATAAATTAGACTACTGTTGGATATAGAATAAATCAAGGAGAGGAATATGATTGATTGTGAAGAAATTTGTCCCTCTCAGTTATGGGAGAGATATCCATAGGCCCCTTGATAAGTTAGACTGTTAAAAATGCATGGCCGTGCTCAAATATATCAATCTAAGATATTGATATCATTTGTTTGAACAGTCTACTATAAAATCAAGAAATAATTGATTAATCTTCTTAAGGATGACATGCTCCGTGCCTTATGCTTAATCTGGATATCGTGTGACAAAAGGACTAAATATAAAATTATGGTTTGGTTCAAAGAGATCACCGATCTTCATTTAACGTAGATAGTTATAATGTTTTGCTAGAAACTGCTTATAACTTGTGGGCCATTTAAATATGATTTAGGCACACTGCCAGTGTTAAATGAACCTATAGGGTCACACAATAAGCGAACTTGTTAGGTTATTTTTCTGGTGACCAGGTTCGATGAATCTGGATGATATCCAGATTATAAGAATTTGACTCGGTAAATTAATTAGTTAAATTATCGAGATAATGGCAGAATCTTATCATATCAGTTTTAATTTAATTTGAATTTAAATTAGAATATAATAAGATATTATTAGGGTTGGACTCTAAGAGGTTCGGGGGTTTTTAAGGAAACCCTAGCCGTCTTTTCAATAGTCCAATTTTTCGGTTGAGAACATTCGTGCCATTCTCTACCAGAAAGAAAAAAAAAAAAAACCCTCTCAAACCCTAGGCGCTAGCACTCCCCGGGTATCGAGTGAGTTCGCGGTGTGTATCCGATAGAAGACGTTCGCATACTGTAGCGTCTGGTGATTGTTCGGGTTGAACGTACAACAGCGCAACCAGAATCGAAGGATTTCGATTACAACAACCAGAGGTCATTCTTAAAGCTTATATCTTCTTAATCGTTTACTTGGGTCCTTCGGGAGGGATTCGTGGATGTTTTCCGCATTTAGGAGTCCACGAATCCTAACAGTGACATCCCCGGCCTTGATGGGCCTAGGTAGTGGGGTGTTACACCACCAAAAGCCAATCCTAGAGTAAGGGGGTCGGGATGCATATCATATTATTTTGCATTAATATATATATTTTGAATGATTTTATGTGCTTTAGAATTATGATTTATATGCTAAAAGATTTAGTTATGCTTATTGAGTAGGAGGGGTAAAATAGTAATTTTTCTTGAAGTCAAAATAGGAAGATAGCTTGAGGATTGAATAGGAAGAATATTTGAGAGAGAAAATAAGAACAAGAGTTGTTGTGGTTTAGTGGTTAGAGCTTTGGAATTAATCTATAAGGTCATAAGTTCAAATCCCATCATTTAAGTTTTATCATGATTATTTTAGTTTAAGGTTGGATTTTCATCTCTTGCATTCCATAAGTAAAAATAGGAGTGTTGTCCTAGGGGAGACATGAAAGGAATGTCCTAATCCTATTCTTATGTCCAAAAAGAATTCTTAAGGGATTCATGTCATTTTATTCCCTAGCTTACTCTAAACTCTTTACTAATTAAATTTGTTCAAAATTTATCCAAATCTATGTTTTTAATTCCAAAAAATTCAGCAAGGATTCTTGGCCTTTGAAATTTCGAAAATAATTCTTAGAGGTTGGAGATTGGACTGAAAATAGGGAAGAAGTTAGGGAAGGTTCCTAAGAGAAATTAATCTTCATAGTTTAGCCTTCAAACTCCACTCCATAGTGTTCATATCCTCTATGAAAAGAATCTGATTTTTTTCCAAATTCTTGAGCAGCCTAGTGTTCGAAAATCTTAGCCATCTTTCTTACTCAATTGCTGCCAGAAAATGGCCAATTTATTCAGCTTGAAGGCTGAAATTCTTTTGCAAAAAACCAGCTTGCACAAAGCTGTGCAAACTAGAAAAGACTCTGGACAGTTTCGATGCATGGCAATCGAAAATCAAAGTTGTTTCTACTACTTTCAAACTAGTAAATTACCTCTGCTTTTCCTCCATAAAGAAGGCTGGAACCAGCCTTAAATGGTCCTCAAACACCTCTCAAACCCTTTGCAAATTGGCTGGAATATTGAAGAAAAAACTTCACAGAAAATTCTACAACCATTCGAACCACAACTAGAAAAATTCCAACCTTGTTCTCTTCAAGTCTTGTCCGAAAACCACCCTCAAATCTCTATAAGTTAATCCTTGTTTAGCCATGAACTGAACACCATTACCCCCCTCCACTTACCTTGCACAACTGGACCCCATAGCCACGCCTCAAATCCCTCCTACAATCACTCCAATCAAACTTCCATTTGAAGTTCAAAAATTCTAGCATTTGCTCTATGAAAACACCCTTGGATTAGGCCTCATAACCAGAGATTCTTCTGCCATTAAACTCAGGAATTCGGCCAGCCTTATAGCTCCTTCAACCCTCATTCACTTCAGCAAACCAGTCGGCCATTTGCAGCTCCAAGAAACCTCCCTCGATCAAACACCATTAACATATCTTCCACCTCAAAACACTCCTTAAATTTCTCCATTTGAATTTCAAACAACCAGATTTTTCTCTTCCTCCCTAAACTAAAAATTAAATCCCTGAACTCTCTCAATCATTCGGCCAACCCCCTTCAGAAAATTCATCCAGCATTCACCTCTAATCCTCTCCATTTTCACCAAGAACACACACTACCTTTCTTCAAGCCAAAAACCACTCTAAACACCTCCAATCCCTCTCAAAAACTCCAGAACACGCCTACATACCCCCTAGAGTCCATTTCTAGAATTCATAACATCAAATCTTGAAAACAAAAATTTGCAATCGGATCAAAACCAGATTTTTTCTTTGAAGTCTCAAGAACATCATCAAGGTAACCAGGAATAACTTTTGTTCATCTTCTTCCCTTCAACCCATAACATGTTATACTAATGCTCTCTCTCTCTCTCGACCGAAATGGTTGCTACAACTATGGCTATTTTCTTTCTCCTCTCCTGGACAATTCAAGACCCTCAAGCACGTGGACCTTCTTAAATCTTCATCGAGATAATCATCCACCAAGTATTTCTGCTTAACCTTCTTTTTAATTCTAAATTCGTGTCTCTTGGATGTTGTTAGAGAGAATAGAAAATGGTTGGGGATTGAGTATATGCATATGTATGAAGGGGTTGAGATTGGAGCATGATAATGATTGATCATGATTAAGTTTTATGAAATTCTTTGAGAATCGATGTATGTTCATCATGTCTTAAGTGAGTATGAGTATTTAAGTATGCTAGATGTTATGTCACCTTTGGTGAATAGGATTTTTAAGTTTTTATTTTTATTGAAGCCGTGAGTATGATTATGTTTAGTAGGGATTTGGCCATGTGATAATAGGTATGGATTTAAGTCTTTGTTCTTGAATAGAATAGTTTGTTGATTGATGTTGGAGTATATGCTCATAAATCTTGTTAGCAATAGGAAAATTATGATCATGACTTTCTTGATCCTAGGCTATTTTGATTCGCAAATTTTATTACCCTAACTAAAATTATTACTATGTTTTTCCTCCAAAGATTTTGAAATTCTTAGGAAGTTTTGGAATTGGAGTACTAAATGAAATAGTGATATTTTATTAGCCAAATAAATGATGTCTCCTATTAAAAAAAATAATACATATATAAATATATAAATAAAACCTTTGATATAAATGAGTAAAATATTAATGACCTTGTGGACCATATGTTCATAAATATTATTTATACTTATTAATCAAAATTTAATAAAAGTTATTTATTATTATTTTTAATGCGTATTGATTATTAATTAAGAGAGTAGTAATAATTTATTTTGCTACTTAAGAATTACCATTTATTAATATCAACTAGAACTTAGGATTCTTCAATAATTAAACCCTAGTTTATTTATTAATAACAACACTCAAAATTTATTATTTGAATCTATAAGTTATTGGTAATTATGTTACAAACCCTAGTTATTTTAACTTATCAAACTAGACTTATTTTATAAAAGCCTTTATCATCTAGTCTTAAAGCTTAGGACATTAGGGTCATGATTATAATTAGTTGAACAAGGATTATTTATGTAAGCGAATATAGCTTGAGTATAACCTTATGACTTGTGTTTACCCTAGGCGGGGTTAGGTCAACTTTGGAAGATTCTTGAGTTTGATCAAGCAAAGGATCAGGTAAGCCTCTGCATAAACTTATTTGAAGACAAAAGGTTTCTATGGCAAGCTAAACGTGAAGTGTATGGACACTTATTTTGTAAAGGCAATTAAAGATTGTTTCCTTTTTATTTCAGGCAAACAAATTATTTGAAAATTTAAACAAGCAGTTTTGCAAATTCTAAAACTCTTTCTAAAACCCAACTTTGGCAAGAATTTTTGAAACCCTTAATTGCTATTTCCAAATAAAGTAATGTATTATCAGTTTTTTCCCAAGTGGGACAATTAATGTTGAGTACTCAATAAGGGTAGACTATTAGGACTAGTCTTTGAAGGGTTAGGGAAAGTCTCTCAGTAGGTGGCCACCTTCGAGGGGTGAGTCCTTCCTAGATAGGATGCCAGTCTAGTAGGTCATGCCGGTCCGAGCTAGTAAGTTTCAGTCATGCGGACTGTGTGTTTCCGGAGTAGATAACCGGTAAATTTGAGTGTAGAGAAGGAGGAGTATCTTACCCGGTAGGCCGATCACCTACCTTTTGTTAGTCTACACAAGGTGTGGCATTCTGACCATTATATGGTCATGGGGCCCAACGTGTGGTAACCCATGGCTACCCATTTGAGTGGTTGTATTTATTGGGCACATGTATGGTTTGAAGAGTAAAACACCACTTTTTATTTTTAACCTTATTTATTGCTTGCCAGCATTTTCTCTTTTACAATTTTTATAACTTACATACATGAACTGTTTTACCTGAAACACTCAAAGCACACACGGGCTTACTAAGATTTTTTATCTCATCACCTTTAATGACATATTTTCAGGTCGATCCTGCTATAGAGATGAGTAGCTAGATTTGTTGCCTACTTTGAAGACTTTATGTTATTTATATTATGTGTTGTTTTGAGAGATGATAGTAATCAATTTATTTTGGATTTGTTTCAGAATTTTTGGGTTGTAATAAGTTCAATTTTAAAGTATTATCTTTATTTTCATTTGTATGACCTGGTTATAAAAACTCCTTGTCATTTGGACGGGGCGATATCTCCGGCCTTGTTCGGCCTAGGTAGTGGGGTGTTACACTAAGAAAGAAGGTTAATTTGTCAATCATACTCATCTCAAACACTATTTACATAATTTCAACAAAAGTTTTTGACATCTGTCTTAACATTAAACTAAACCCGATATCATCAATACATATATGTTGAACAATGAAATCATTTCCAAGCTTCCTAACAAACATCGTCTTGTTAGCTCCTACACATTGATATCCTCTTCTGAGCAGATAATTTATAAGCCTCTCATACCATGCTTTAGGTGCTTGCTTTAAGTCATAGAGAGCTTTTTTCAAGCGATACATATGATTTGAAAATTCTGAATTGACAAAGCCTTTAGGTTTCTCAACATAGGCTTAATCTTCTTGTAGAAACCCATTCAAAAATGCACTTTTGACATCCATTTGTTGAAGAGTGAAGTTCTTTGCACAGGCAACTAGTAGCAACAGTCTGATTGATTCTAGTCTTGCTACAGGCGCAAATGTTTCAACAAAGTCTACTCCTTCTACTTGTTTGTATCCCTGTGCAATAACCCATGCTTTATTTCTTATTATGTGTCTATGTTCATCCATTTTATTTCAGAACACCCACCTTGTTCTAATAATATTGATAGGGGCTAAATTCATCATTAATTTTCTAGTTATTTGAAGTTATTTTGAGACATTTTTATTGTAATAACTAGACATATTCCTTTCTATTTCATATTTTGCTTGTAAAAATTGTTTTTGACTAATTTGTGCAAATTTGAATAAATTTCAAGCAAAAAGTGAAAAATTCCAGATTGGACCCAGCGCCAGGTCTAGATAATGCACTAGGCTCTAGGTCTGCTTTGAAAAAGAGAAAATTGAGAACAAAAATAGATTGGACCTAATGCCAAGTCCACTCTGCCCAGAGGCAGTTTTACACGAATTTGGTATTGTTCAAAGGATTTTGGTATTTTTTGAATTCTACTCGGACTAGACTTCTCAAGCAATGAGTTTTAGTATTAAGAAGTGATGAGACTCCGCTTCATCATGGAGGTCAAGATCAAGGAGGAAGAGGCATGATCTTCCAAGGACAAGGACCATTGACAAGAGATAGGTCCAAGAAGCTCCAAGATATTTTTAAATTGTCGTAAAACCATGCTTGAGGATGGAAGAGGGTTGAAAGGTTGAGGAAGCTAGCCAAGAGTTCATTTTAATGACTATCCAAGAAGGACCCCAACAAGAACTCAAGTCGGCATCAAAGACGGATAAAATTTGACCAAAGTTAGCCTTCCAGTGGACATCCGGCGCCGGCCTAAGTAGAAGAACCAACGCCGACTTCATTTTGGCATTCGACCACCTAAGACAGTTAACTACCGGTGCCGGCTGTAGTGTCCAAACCGGCGCCAGCTCTGGCCTGGGCAGCTGACGGCTGCCCCATATTTTTTATGTTTTCTCTGATTTTCTCCAATTTTAAGTGTTTGTAAAGATTTATTATGACCCTAAACTGTAATAGAATCTCAAAGATTACTTAGCTAGGGTTAGGGTAGTATAAATAGAACCTTTAGTGATTTAACAACACAATTCACACACTTTAATTCAAATTTGAGAGAGAATATTGAAAGGCCCTAGCCTCCTTGTTCATCTTGTTCAAGACCATGCTTAAGGGTTAGTCCTCATTATGAATGAGTCTATAAATCTTATGGATAATCTAATGTGGTTTCTTTGAATGGGTCTTAGTTGCTTTGTTCTTTTAAGGTTTGTTTGAATTCCATTACTCGGGTTCCTATTTTCTCTATTTTATTTGTTCTTGTTTGCCTTTGTTACTTCAAGGATATTGGGGTGAGATTATAGTAAAACTTTCTACTATTCCTAAGGGTCTTTGAAGCTTAGTTCTTCAAGGGTTTGATAGAGGGTAGGTTGTTATTTCATTTTCTTCTTTTTGTCCTAAGAAGAATATCTGTTTTTAGTCTCATTGATTGAGCTGAACACATAACCAACTAAACCACTCACAATACCAAGAAAAAGCCCACACAAGATCATATCAAGAAGGCTTATAAATATAAAAAAAAAAACACAAAAGAAAGGTATGATTTGAAGGATCCAAGTTAGCTACTCAATTACCACTTAATGGAGCGTTGTTCAAATGAGGTTTTCAAGCGAAGAAGAAGGGCTTGCCTATGAGTTTTATCTTTTATCCATTGTTTACTTTTCTGGAATAATAATGTACTTAATGTTTTGATTATAATTGGATATTATTTTGGGGATTATGATTTTGAGTTAATTGGAACTTTTGATCAATTAATTGTTGTTCTTGGTATTTGATTGCTTGTTTTTCTTACAAAGTTGGTTGATTAATTTTTGTTGTTAACTTGCTTGAAAAAGAGGTTGGTAATAACTTTAATTAATTAATTTCATATTCGTTATCTCTTAACTTGCTTGAAAAATGGGTTAATTGTTTAGAACATTGGCAATCAAAGGTTAGTTGATAATTGCTAGAATATGGATTTATTGACTAATTTCATATTTTAAATCACTTACAATACAGAGGTTTATATGATGGTTTATTTTAATGCATCTTTTGGATAAGATAGTCGAGACAGAATCTGTTCACTAATTTAATTAGAAAGTAGTGATTTCATGGATTGAAAAGGAAGTGGGTCTATATTAAACCCTTCATGATGCCAAGACGACAATTGATTATGATGAATACTAATTGATTCAATCCTATGTTTTCAAGATAATTGTCTAGTTACATGAAATTACATCCTTGAGTTATATCTATTTTTATCTTTATTTATTTTTCTTTTTATTCTCTTCTTATTTTATTGGCTAAACAATAAAGATTTGAGTAAAGTAAGGTGGGAGCCTAAGTTCTCGTGGATTCAATACTTGCTATTCCTTCTACTATACGATGGGTATACTTGCCCATATGTGTAGTTTTAGTGGTTGGCATTTTAATTAAAACTTGAGTAATTGTATTTTTTGTTGGTAATATTTTCTACACTAAAAAACATGCATTAGGTTTTGGTGCCATTGTTGGGGATGGGTACTATCGGAAACACTCGAGGCTTGTTGATTTAGTCGTTATTGTATTTATAAATATCACTAACTTTTGTATTCTGGTAGTTTGTGAATATTTCTATTTTATGTATTTTTTCTTTTCTTTGTTTTTTTGTTATTTTTATTTATTTTTATTTTTATTTTTTATTTGATTTGTATTTTTCTTTGAGTGCGAGATTTAAAACATTATCATGGACAATTAATCATGGGCACAATACTAGAGGAGCTATAACGATAATACATTGGCAAGTTTGCAAGCTTAGATTACCGTTTTTCATGAGACGTCACTTGAAGCTTCAATTAAATCCTTTGTTGGCAACATAAACATGTCGATTAGGTGGCATGAAGAAGTATCCCAATGAATGAGCCATCAAAAAACACAACTAGCCAAGCTGGTTGAAGATGCCGTAAAGGTCCATACACTTGAACAAGAGATTCTCCAAGGAAAGAAGAAAGGATATGAGGAACAATTGCCCAATGTGGAATGGGAGGTATTTGATTCTTTTCTATGTGATAATACTTCTAATATCTCTTTGTCACATGATTTTATGGGTTCCTCTCCATTCTTGGAGGATAATAGTCCAAATAATGATGTATAGAATTTAACATGTCTCAAGAAGTTAGATTTATACGCGATTCATCATAAGAAGCCCTTGGAGGATGTTGAAAAAATCTACCCTTCACCCCAATTTTAGGGACGTAACTTGGTATTTGTAAAAGTATTGAAAAGTAAGAATTTCTTAATCCCATCTTTGAAAACTCAAATACTAAGTTTTAAGGAGAATTTCAATTGTGACAAATCTTTTGAAGGGTTAAGTAGTGATTCTCATGTTTATACACTTTTTAGACATAATTTACATCTTTGTGTTGAAAACTGGATTTGCATGTCTAAAAGAGTGTTATGGAAGGGGGGTCCTGCAAGTATTTTCATTGTAACTAATATTCTCCATAAACCCATTATTTTTCAAAACCCTCTCTTATTTCTACTTTTATCATGCCTATCTTTTTCAATGAGCATTAATTTCTTTTTCAAAGGTTTGATGAGGAAGCATGATGAGTGAAAAGAGTTTGTATCTTTATTTTGTGTTTGGAGTTGTTAGGTGTTATTTCCCTTAGTAATAAGGAAAATATTTTCCATCTTAAGTGTGGGAGAGTAAGTCGTGTCTTTATTTACTTTCTTAGAATTTTTAGTTTATTTTCTTTTATTGAGGTGTGTCTTTCTTTTATTATTATTTTCTTTGTGCTTTTATTTGTATTTTCTTTTGTAAGTCGGAATAAAGTCCTCTTGGACAAGCTCTTCTATCTATTTCACGTTTTTATATCTATTGGAGCTTTATTGTACTTAGGGAGTATTGCTTAACTTTCTATTCCTCCTTTATCATTTTTGATCCCTTTGGAGATACTTTATTATGTTAACTTTTGACCAATGAGGACATTGTCCAGTTTAATTGTGGAAGAGTAGTTTAGTAATAGTTTTTGTCCAAGTTTTATCTATGATCTTGGTGTTTACTTGGTATCAAATAATTTTGTTGAAAATTTTAAAATTTTGAAAATTTGAAAGTTTGGAGATTTTGGAGCTAAATTGAGCTTATTTGTCTATAATGGAGTGATAATTTTCTTACTAATTTTGCATATGAATTTGTCAATCATTATGGTTAGATTTTATTTAAAGGTAAACTTGTATATTAAGTTGAATTTTACTAAGTCTTGAGAATTTAAGTTAACCTTGGTTATGTTAGGTATTTGAGTTTTATTTTATTCTTTAAGTTTCAATATGGATTATATGATGAAATATGGGAAGAATTGTTGACTAATTCTTGTATTATAAATTTACAGTTTGCTTGACTTTGAGTTGTGAATAAGGAATGCGAGGAAATAAAATAAAAAGAAAAAAACAGTTGAGTGAGTTGGAAAGAATGTGAGTTGAAAAAAATTGCTTTCATCTGTTGAGAGAGAGAGAGACCTTTTGTTGAAAAAGGGGCAAATACGGTGAGTGGAAGAGAAGAAACAAAGAATCATCACACTCTCTTGAGGCTATCCCGAAGGCAAGAAGGTAAGAGGGGGAAAAAAGGTAAGAAAGAGAAATGAGAGGAAAAAATGCTAAAAAAATGATGACTAAAAGGGAGCCAATATGGTGTGTGAAGAGAAATCCATGCACTTGAGGCTATTAATTTCCTAAGCCATTGAAAAGAAATTTTGAGAGGAAAAAAGAGAATGGAGTGTTTTCCTTATCGCATTACTTGAGTTGAGTAAATTTGAATTTATAATGCTTAAATTGGTTAAATGGCTTGACTTGTATGATTTATGTTATCGATGTTTTTGCTTGAGAAGTAGGATGATTTTCTTGTACTAGATATAAATATAAGCTTGTTTAACTTAGCTTTGATGGCCTTATAATTGTTTGATTTAATATAAGAGTTTATAAGGTTTTGAAAGGGTTGAGTGAATGACAAGTTTGTATTTAAGGTTAGAAGAAGGTTATGTCTTCATTATGGATGAGTTTTCTAAGGAAAATTTTGCTAAATTATCTTGTCTTTTTCTAAATGCTTAGTGTCTAATTCTTGTTTGCTTGAAGACAAGTAAAAGTTCAAGTGTGGGGGCATGTAACTCCTTAGGACTTCATACAAGTTCCTAAATATCATTCTCTCGAACTGTTGTAGTTCATCTTGCATGGTAATAATCCAATGCTCCTCTGTTAAGGCTTCTTTGATATTTTTAGGCTTTAGTGAATGATGTATAACAAACATATTTGATTATCTCTTTGTAATTGATTCTTGGTGTTTCTTGAGTCCTCATTAATTCATCCATACTCCTAATAATCAAGTCTATTAGATGATTTTTCTTTACTGTAGGTGATGGTGCTTTTTGTTGAACTCCTCCTCACTCCTTGACTAGATCATCTTGTCGTACTCTTTCAAGGTCATCTATTGCGAATATCTTATCAGTGTTTTGCACAATCTCATCATCATCTGCTAGTAGTTTCTTCCAACGTTCACTGTCTGAAGAAATATCTTCAACCACTACACTTACTGATTCTATGACAATTTGTGTTCTCTTATTGTATACTCGAAAAGTTCTATTGTTGTTAGAGTATCCAAGAAAAATACCTTCATCACTTTTCTTGCAAACTTTCCCTATCATTTAAAATATAATACTTACTCTGAAACATATGAAAGTAATTTAGTTGTGGCTTTTGACCATACTAAATATCATAAGTTGTCTTGTTGGTATGAGGCCTAAAATATATCCGATTGATAATATGTGTTGCAGTATTTACTACTTCTGCCCACTATTTATATGGCAAGTCTTTGGCACTTAACATGACCTTGCCATTTCCTGAATTGTTCTATTCTTCCTTTATGCTACATGATTTGTTGAGATGTCTTTGGTGCAGAAAATTCCTATTGAATTTCATTCTTAACACATAGTTTAATGAACAAATTATTGTCAAATTCTTTTCTATGATCACTTCATATCCATTTCATCTTAATACCTTTCTAAGTTTTCAAGGTAAGGGATAATTTCAAAAATGCCTCGAATGCATCTGATTTCTATATTAGAAAATGTACCCATGTAAGTCTTGAAAAATCATTAACACATACTAACACATACCTTTTACCACTAATACTCTCTGTTAGAGTAGGACCAAACAAATCTATATGGATAAATTCAAATATTGATGTTCTAGCAACTTGTTAAAGTCTAACAAGTGACCTCTTGATTTATTTACCATTTTAACATGCACCACAGATATTCTTCCTAACTTTACCCAATTTAGGTAAACATTGAGCAGCTCTTGTTAAATTCAAAAGTTCCAACTGACTATAGTTAACATGTCCCAACTTTTGATGCCAAAGTTTAACTTTATCAGATTTAGAAATTATGCATATATGAGAGTCTAACATGCATATTTGATAGCAATTATCAAAGGTTCTATCTCCAATAACTACACAAGTGCCAATTTTGTTTATAAGAAGGCATTTTGCCTTAGCAAAATTGACTAGCATATTTTTATCATATAGTTAGCTAATGCTTATCAAATTTGCTTTCAATCCATCTACATGCAAAGTTCTGAGTTTTGGCATACCTTTAACATTCAGTATACTAGTGCCTATAACCTTATTTTTTGAACCATCACCAAATGTGACTAAACCTCCACTTTTATCTTCATAATTAGCTAGAAATTCTTTTCTTCCTATCATGTGCTTTGATCAACCACTATCAAGTTACCCATATTCTCCATTGAGGTTTTTAGAGACAAATGAACCACATATGCTTTAAGCTTTGATTTTTTTTTTTTTTTTACCTAAATGCACTTTAATTTGGATATTTTCCTTCTTTTGTCAAATTGAGTTTTGACCATATTTCTTCCATATTGTAGATCTTTAAACCTTCTCAAGCAATGATTCCATCTATGACCTACAAGAGAAAAATAGTCACAATATACTTGAGATTTCTTATGTTTTTCTTTGAACCTTCTTAATTGCCTCTTCTTTTTAGTGACTGTTATATTTGCATGATATATAGCAGCTCTGTTGAACTTGTCATATCCTAATCCTATCTTGTCGTGCGACGATTTCCCAAAAGACAATGCTTCAACTAGTTCCGGCTTTCTAGTGTTTAGCTGTTCAATAGTTGATTCAACATTCATTAATAGTTGATTAGCTGTATGCAACTCCTGATCCTTAGGTTTCAATTCTTTCACCTTTTGTTCAAGTTCACTTTCATATACGCCGAGCTTCTGATGTTGATCTCTAAAGAATTGTCTGAGTTCTTCAACTTATTTTTTTAACTGTTTGATTTGCTTTATACCTTCTCGCCATTTTGAATACAACAATTTACATTATTCTAAAAGTACTTTAGGTGTTATTTCTTTATCATCACTACTAGATTTATTCTCTTCAATGTCAATGTCTTCTTTTTTATTATTGTAATAAATGCAATGTTTCTAGGTTGACTAACATTATCTCCTTCATTAGTAATCACCTCCTCCGAATAACCTTGAGTATCATCTTCATTATCACTCAACGTAGGGTTGTAAGATCTATTCTTCAATCTATTTTTCAAATTTCAATAATTAATACGAATATGTCAAATTCCACCACATTCATGACACTTTAGTCATTTTGGGGAGTTCTTATTCTCCATTAGTTTTTGTTCAACATATGTCTTCTTTGAAATTTTGGATCTCTTGTTGAAAGTTTTGCTGAAGGGTTTATTCATTTTGTTACACTTTTTTAGTATTCTATTGAACTTGCTTGTTAACAATCCAATATCCTCGTCTGATGTTTCTTCTAAATCCTCTTGGGCTTTAAGAGCAACAACTTTATATTTGGATTTTGCCTAAGATTGCATATCCATCTCATAGGTCTAAAGAGGGCTTATTAATTCATCAGCTGCATTGCTGGCCCATCTCGATATTCTTCAATGGCTGCAACTTTAGGTTGAAACCTTGATGGTAAGGATCTCAACATTTTCCACATGTCTTTTTTTTTTTTTTCTGAATAGACTTCACCAAGGTGATATGCCTAATTTTCAATATCACTCAATTTGTTTACGAACATGGCTTTAGTCTCATATTCATCCATCTTTAACTCCTCAAATTGAGTTGTCAGCAGTTATTTTTTTACCTCCATATTGTAACACCCCACTACATAGGCCCAACAAGGCCGGGGATGTCACCATGTCTATAGGACAAGGGGTCTTTATAACTAGGTCACATAAAATAAAATAAAATAAATACTTTAAAATTAAACTTATTACAACCCAAAAATATATGAACAAATCTAAAATAAATTATTTGCTAGAATCTCTCAAAACATCACATAAAGAAAATAACAAAGAATCTTCAAAATCACAAGCAACAATCTAGCTAATGTCCTTTACAGCAGGATCAACCTGAAAACATGGCATAAAAGTTGGTGAGATAAATATCTCAGTAAGCTCGTGTGTGCTTTGAGTGTTTCAGGTAAAACAGTTCATGTATGCAAGTTGTAAAAGTTTCATAAGAGAAAGTGCTAGCAAGAATCAAATAATTGTTAAAATAAAGAGTGGTGTTTTGCTTTCCAAACCGTACACGTGCACAATAAATACAACCACCCAAAGAAGTAGTCGTGGGTTACCACATGTTGGGCCCCATGACCATATAATGGTTAGAATGCCACACGTTGAGCATGCTAACAAAAGGTAGGTGTACGACCTACCGGGTGAGATACTCCTCCATCTCTACACCTAAACTTACCGGTTGTCCACTCCGAAAACATACAGTCCACTTGACTAAAACTTGCTATCTCGGACTGGTATGGCCTACCAAACTGGCATCCTATCCGGGAAGGACTCACCCCTCACAGGTGGCCACCTACTGAGAGACTTACCATAACCCTTCAAAGACTAGGCCTAGTAGTCTACCCTTATTGAATACTCAACGTTGTATGTCCCACTTGGGAGAAAATTGATCATACAACGATTTACTTGGAAATAGCAATTAAGGGTTTCTAAAATACTTGTCAAAATTAGGTTTTAGAAAGAGTTTAGCATTTGAGTAAAACTACTTGTTTAATTTTCAAATGATTTGCTTGACTGAAATAAAAAGGAAAACAATCCTTAATTACCTTTACAACGAATGATCATACACGTTACATTTGGCTTGCCACAATAATTTTTTGTCTTCAAATGACTTCATGTAGGAGCTTACCTAATCCTTTGCTTGGTTGAATTCAAAAATCCTCCAAGGTCAACCTAACTCCGCTTAGGGGAAACACAAGGTATAAGTTTATACTCGAGCCACACTTGCTTTACATAAATAATTCCTAATTCAATTAGTTACCACCATGACTAACCATGACCTTAATGTCCTAAGCTTTAAAATAAAGGACATTACTAATAAGTTAAAAGGATTTTATAAAATAAATCTAGCTTGATAAGTTAAAATAACTAGGGGTTCTAAAATAATTACTAGTAAGTTATAGTTTCAAATAATAAAATTTGAATATTGATGTTAATAAATAAACTAGTGTTGAAATATTGATTAATACTAAGTCCTAATTAATATTAGTAAATGGTAAGTTTTAAATAGTATTATTATAAATAAATAATAAATTATAATTAATTTTTAATTAATAATTAATAGATAATAAATAATTAGTACTAAATAAAATTAATAATAAATGAATTATATTAAATTTTTTATTAATAAATAACAAATAAATTTAAATATAAATAATATTTATGAATATAGGTAAAAGTCCTAACCATGGTCTACAAAGTCATTAATATTTTATTTATTATTATTTATATAAAATATTTTATTTACTATTATACATAATATATATTATTTTTAATAAAAGTTATTATTTATTTGACTGATAAAATATCAATATTTCATTTAATATTTCATTTCCAAATCTTCCTAGGGATTTTGAAACCTTTAAAAAATATAGTAGTAATTTTAATTAAGGTAATAAAATTTGTTAATAAAAATAACCCAAGGTTAACAAGAAAATAATCATGATTTTCCTATTGCTAAACAAGATTCATGAATCATCAAACAATAAACTAATCCATTCATGAACATAAGCTTAAATCAACACATACTATCACATGGCCAAATCCCTACTAGGCATATTCATCATTCATGGCTTCAATGGAAATAAAAACATAAAAATCTCAATCATCATAGGTGTCATAACATCTAACATGCTTTTAACATCCATAACTCTCCTAAGACATGATGAACATACATTGATTCCCAAGAAAATTCATATAGCTTATCCATATACAACCATTCTCATGTCCTAACCCCAACCCCTTCATTCACATGCATACACTCAATTCTCCATTTATATTCTATTCTTCCTATCAACATCTAAGAGACATGAGTTTAGAATTAAAAAGGAGGATTAAGGGAAAAATATTTGATTGTCGATTACTTAGATGAAGACTAAAAAAGGTCCATGCGTGATTGAGAGTCTTGAGTTGTCCAAGAGAAAAAACAACTATGGTTGTTGATCAACCATTTTGGCCGAGAGAGAGAGAGAGAGAGAGAGAGAGAGAGAGAGAGAGAGAGAGAGAGCATTAGTGTGGTACATGGAAGGTTGAATGGAAAATGATGAACAAATAAGTTGTTCTTGAATTACCTTGATGATATTCTTGTGACCTTCAAGAAAAACTGGTTTTTGATCCGATTGAAATTTCTTGGTTGCGAGATTTTGTGTTATAAATACTAGAAATGAACACTAGGGATTATGTAGGAGTAATCTGGAGTATTTGAGAGTGGTTGGAAGTGTTTAGGGTAGGTTTTTGCTTGAAGGAATGTAGTGTGTGTTCTTGGTATTCTTGGTGAAAATTGAGAGAGTTTGAGAAAGGTGCTGCACGAAATCTGGAATAGTGTTGGCCGAATGGTTTCGGGGAATTAGGAGTTTTAGTTTTCAGCTAGACGGGAAGAGAATAATCTGATTTGTTTGAAATTCAAATGGAAGGAATTGTGGAGTGGTTTGAGGTATTGGATAAGCTAGTGTTTGATTGATGGAGGTTTCTTTGTTCTACAATGGTGCCGGTTGGACTGCTAAGTTTTATGGCAAGGAAATGAAGGTTGTTCAGGCTTTAAGGCTGGCCAAAATTCAATGTTTAATGGTAGAAGAATTTCTGGTTTAGTAGCTTAATACAAGAGTGTTTTTCATAGAGCAAAATTCTAGAATTTTTTTGAAGTTCAAATGTATTTTGAATAGAGTGATCTTAGGAGATTTTTGAGGTGTGATTATGGAGTCCAAGTATTCAAGGTAAGTGGAGAAGTTAATGGTGTTCAGTTCATGGCTGCACAAGGTCCATTTTATAGAGGTTTGAGGGTTTTTTTTTTTTTTTTTTTTTTTGCCTAGGCTTTGAGAAACAAAAGTGGAATTTTTCTGGTTTCAAGGTGTTCTAAGGTTCAAAGGTTTGCTGAATTTTTTGTGCAGAAATTCTGCAATTCTTCAGCCCAATTTGCAAAAGGTTTTGAGGGGTGTTTGAGGGTCTTTTAAGGTTGCAACCTTCTTTCTGGAGGAAAAACAGAGGAGTTTTGTTGGATTGGTGACAAGAAAAATAGCTTCATTTTTAGCTTGATGTGCAGCGAAACTGTACAGAAATTTTTCTGGTTTTGTGCAGTTTTATGTAGTCTGAATTTGCACAGAAATTTTAGTCTCCAAGCTACATGAATTGGTCACTTTTCTAGCAACAAATGAACAAGAAAACTGGCTAAGTTTTTTGAAAGCTGAACTACTCAAAATTCTAGAAAATTTCTAGGTTTTCTTCATTGAAATCATGAACACTATGAAGATGAGTTTAAAGGTCCTACCATGGTGATTGATTTTCCTTGGGAACCCTTCCTAACTTCTCTCCTATTTTCGGTCTACCCTCTAACCTCCAAGATTAGTTTTCAAAATTCAAAGCTAGGAGATCATCACAGAATTTTTTGAAATTAAAAGATGAGACTTGATGAATTTTGAATAGTTTAAATTGTGAAGATGTTAGGACAAAGCTAGAGGTAATAATAGGACAAGAATTCCTCTAGAATTCTTTTTAGAACATGATGATAGGATTAAGACATTCTCTTCATGTCTCCCCTAAGATAACATTCCTATCTTTAAGGAATGTAAGAAAACAAAATTTCAAACATAACGAAGATAATCATGAATAAAACATAAGTGCTAGGATTTGAACTTATGGCCTTGAGATTAAACTACAAAGCTCTAACTACTTAACTATACTAACTTTTGTTCTTATTTTCTCACTTAAATATTCTTCTTATTTAAACCTCAAGCCCTCTTCCTATTTTGACCTCAAGCAAAATTACAGTTTTACCCTTCCTACTCAATAAGCATAACTAAGCCTTTTAACCTATAAATCATAATTCTAAAGCACATAAAATCATTCAAAAATTATATATTTTTATACAAAATAATATGAAATGCATCTCGACCTCCTTACTCTGAGGTTGGCTTTAGGTAGGGTTTCACACAAATAGTACTAGTTCCTTCAAATATGCTTTCTAGGCAGATTCACAAATGGAGATCAACTTGTATTCTTTTGCCTAACTATAGAAAATATAGTATTTAAGGCCCTAGCATTAGCATTGGCAAGTTGACAAGCTCCACTTGTCCATTTTGAAATTGGTTTCTCCTCAGATGATCTAGCACTAGTACCTGCCTTTGTTAGTGGCTTCTGTTGGGTGTCTCACGCATATCATATATGGCGCAACAGAAAAATAAGAATGAGATACCAACCTAGGATCCACATACGTGTGGAAAACAAGACATAAAGAGAACAAAGGTAACAACTTTACGTTTCTTTGCTGAGCATCTGAAAAATAAAATTTTTCCTCCTTCAAGTCGAGGCGTGATCTAACAATCCTCTTGTTCAAACACCACGAGGGTTGAATGTCCAACCACTATAATCACAGTGTGTGATTATCTTTAATAGAAATTCACACAGAGGATCACACTCAAGCACCAAGATGTTTATATGCTAGCATAAACCAAAATAGCGGCTAGGGTTCTTCTTATTTTTCAAAAAAAGGAGAGAGAGAGAGAGAGAGAGAGAGAGAGAGAGAGAGAGAAGAAGAAGAAGAAGAAGAAGAAGAAGAAGAAGAGAAGTCGTGTGTTGCTCTAGGGTTTTTCGTGAATGGCTCCTTACAAAGGTATCGTGTGTATGTCTTACATATGCACAAAAAGCGAGCTAAAACCCTCCATATAAGGATTCTAAAACAATTAGAATTCTCTAATTGTAAGTAGAAACATCAAGTTCTCACAATTACAATTTAGCCCATAAATTATAACTAATTATAATTTGGCCACAACTACTTCTCTTTCTCGCAATTAACTCTACTATGTTATCAAATAACATCTTGAGTATATAATCCTCTATTGTGTGTGACCTATTAGGTTTTCTAGTCAATTGGCAGCGAACACGAATTAATCCAAACGTCTTTGAGATTAATAATCCATAATTAATTAGAATTAGTCATATTGATTCTAATTAAGATTGGTTTATTAATTCATCAATTAATAAACCCATATTTTTAGATCATTAGCAGTATATAGCAACACATCATGACCACCCAAGAGTCCAGGAAGTCAAGTGGCTTGACATGAACCCTTCAATAACAAACTACAATGCAATTAACTCCTTTCACCCTACAATATTTCATTCGGTTTGGAGTACGGAATTAGTGCCAACTCCCTCCAGAATATATTAATTCTGGCCCGAATATAATTGTACTTATACCAAGAACCCACTGCTCTAGATGTGTATCAATTGGAACCATTTCCAATACACAATCACCTTGGCCAAGGACTTCTCGAGTAGTAATTCCTACAAGTGGCCGTGAGATATTCATCCCTACTATTAGGAGTGGTGAATCATTTATTGACCCTCTCAACTACTTTCGCTTACCTCACAATGTACTCAATATCCATTTCGTAGGCGGCCCTCGATTTGGCTCCAAAAATTGGAATCAAAGCACAATGTTCAGCAAACAAAGTGTGAAACCCCAGTCAAAACAAATCTTAGAGTAAGGGGGTTGGGATGCATATAATAATTTATTGCATGTTTAAATATATTTTTAAATGATTTTCTATGCTTTGGATTTGAGTTTTATTGTCTTAGAGGCTTGTTGGTGAGTATTGAGTGAGAAGGGCAAAATGGTAATTTCTGCTTCAGGTGAAAATAGGAAGATAGCTTGACGATTGAATAGAATTTTTTTTTTTTTTGAGGAAAAATAAGAACAAGAGTTGTTGTGGTGTAGTGGTTAGAGCTTTGGAAATTAATTCTTGAGGTCTTGGGTTCAAATTCCATCATAGGAGTTTTAGCTTGGTTAGATTTTGTTTTTGCTTAGGAAGTAATAATTTCGATTTTATTTGCTTAGAGTAGGGTAGTGATGTTGTCCTAAGAGAGACATGTTAGGAGTATCTTCATTCTACTCCTTTGCCCTATTCGAATTTCCTAAGAGGAATTCATTTTTTCTTGATCTTTGATTTTCCTTATTTCTTAACTCTTTAGTTTGATCAAGTTGTTCTAAACACCATTCAAAACACTTTGCATACACGTACTATTCAAAACACCATGTGCACACACAGGACTTACTAGATTTATTCTCACACGGTGTTACATCATGTTTTCATGAGATAGATTGTGCTGAGTTAGCGGGGCTTTGACAGTAGAGGCTTTTGCTATTTTTCTTATGCTGTTCTAGGAGACTTTTGTCGTTTATACTTCTGATCAATGTTTCTTTTATTTCGTATTCCTCCAATTTGAGCCTGATGTAATAAGAGTATTTCTTCATTTATCAAAGTGGATTTTTTGGAGATTGCCTTTATATTTTATACCTCGTTTTAAAGACCCATTGTCCTATGGGACGGGGCGATATCCTCGCCCTTTTAGGGTATGTAGTCGTGGGGTGTTACAAGTGGTACCAGAGACACGGTTTAGGCAATTACTTGACTTATTGGGTTCTATCTTCTTAAGTGTATTGATTTGGTACTAATTCTTGTCTTTTGTTTATAGGATGGTCAAAAGGGTTGTATCGGTTGTCAGAGGCTAGCCAGCTGGCTCCGGGAATCCACCTGCCCCGCTACCCATAGCTTATCCACCCGCATCTGATTCAGAGAAGGGGCATGAGCTGCCGGTGCTAGATGACCCGGTGGTTGAGGCGGAGATAGAGGCCGGGGAGAGCTTAGGAGAGTACGAGGGAGATGAGGAGATGGCAGAGTTGAGTAAGGAAAAGGTAGATGAGCTCGGGAACAAGGGGGACGATGAGAACGAGGGAGAGATGGCTGGGGTAGAAGAGGAGGATGAGAAAGGAATAGAGGTTCCCCAGACCCCGCAAATAGGAGAAGTTGATAAGACTCTTGCTTGCTACGACCCTAAGGAGTCCGGTGGTGAGGAAGGTTGGTCAAGGGATGGAGTTGCCTCGGGAGAGAGGGAACTTGGGCCGTCAGTCCAGGAGGGGTAGATAAGGGAAAGAGGAAGCTAGAAGAGAGTCCTAAGGGGTGTGGACTTCGATATGGACTGGGTATAGATGCCATGCTAAGGAGAAACGGGTTAGTTGATCCATCTGCCTTAGGGAGTAAGAGGCCTACACCTAAGGGTGTGGTTAGATTAGCACTGGACGGGCTTTATGAGACGGCCATGAGAGCCAATAGAGGTCGAGAGGGTGAGTCAGGGCCGCCAAGTGAGAGTGTTGGATTTGCAAGGAACTACATAAGGAGACCTGATAGTTCCGTGGGGTGGCTTGTGGAACCAGCCTCTGATAACTCCGATGCTTCAGTTGAAACTAGAGAGAGTCGAGTCTAGAAGACCATCAACTTTTACTTTTCTTTCTTTGGGATTTGCATACCTTTGGTTGTTTATTTCTTTTAAAGGAGCATGTTTCTCATAGGACTTATTTATTATTTTGTTAAATAAAAAGTGTGTCATATGGGATAACCCATTCTTTTCTGTAAAGAATGGTTTATATGAAAAGCATGAGTTTCATTTATTACTTGATTTACCCTTGCACGATATCATCACATTCTCTTGTAGATAAGTACATTACTATCAACTGATCATGCATCTAAGCATATTCTTTTCCCTTTAGTAACTAACTGACCCGGAGTGAATGTGATTAAGATGGCACCAAGACGCAGAACAGCTGTGCATAGCAGAACAGTGCAGGAGAGTGTATCCTCCACCCCAGAATTTGAGCAGATGTATCGTTCCACCCCCGACGTGGAAGAGCACCTGCTACAAGAGTAGGAATTGGCTTTGGAGAGGTCACGGGATGTGACCATGGGTCAGGCTTTCGATAAGATAGCCTCGATCCTGCAGAACCTGATTGAAAGGGTGGACAAGGTGGCTAGGAAACCACTACGGGGAGAGGATGAGGCTCTGGAGCATTTCCTGAAGTTCCAGCCTCCCACATTCCAAGGGGAGGTGGAACAGGATGAGAAGGCCAAGCAATGGATTGAGCAGATGGAGGACATCTTCGATACTTTGCAGTACTCAGAAGAGAGGATGGTAAAGTTTTCTACTTTTCGGCTAAGGGGACCGTCTCGGGCATGGTGGTAGCGAGTACGAGGTGATTGGGACAAGGAGGAGCAGGAATGGACCTGGGACAATTTTACGAAAGCTTTCTGGGTTGAGTACATTCCTTGATGGGTGGCTGAGAAGAGAGAGGATGAATTCCAGACCCTCAGGCAGGGAGGCATAACCGTGGCCTAATATGCAGCCCGATTGATGCAGTTGTCCAAGTACTACAAGTGCTTGGTAGATACGAAGCAGAAGCGCACCCGGTAATTCATGAAAGGGCTTAGGCCAGAGTTGAGGAAAGCATTGGCCCTATCGTCGCCAACGTCATACACTGCCGCTGTGGACGCAGCTTCTCAGTTGGAGAACGAAGATCGGCATCGACCGGTGAACCGACCCTTGCAACCGAGTCGTCCACCTATGAGGCCTTCCGGCAATAAGCGACCTACGGCCTTTATGTCGTGGGAAAACCGGGGTAAGCAGCCTTGAGTGCCTGTAGCAGGGCCAATGTAAGGCAGCCTAAATTGCCGACTGTGTGGGAAGTGAGGTCACACCGAGAGGAATTGCTGGGGTAATGGGGGTGTAAGGAGGTGCTTCAATTGCGGAGACCCGGGACATCTGAGAAACGCCTGCCCCAAACCCCTAGGGATTGAACAGACCACGCCGGTTCAACTAATATGAGGTAATAGAGGTGCCGCTTGCTGGACCAACTGGAGCGGGAGGGCAAAAGCCTTAGGTGAAGGCTAAAGTCTTTGCCTTGAATCGAGAGGAAGTCGGAGCGGACGCCGCCGTGATAGAAGGTAACCTTTCTATCCAAGGTTGTCTTGTTAATGTTTTGATAGATCTAGGATCCACACACTCTTATATAAGTAAAGTATGTGCTTCACATCTGGGTTGGGAAGGAAATGAGCTACCTTATACCCTAGTAGTTAGTTCCTCCTTGGGAAAGGTGGCAGAAGAAGGCAAGAAAATGGGAAGTTGTGGAGTTGAGGTAGGGAAGGAGATTCTAGAGGCTGACCTTATAATCCTGCCCATGGATGATTATAACCTGATCTTGGGCATGGACTGGTTGTCGAAGCACGGAGCTCGTGTGGACTGTAAAATCTAGACGGTGCAGTTTGTGAGACCTGGTCGGGACGTACTTGAATTCAACGGCAGACAAACGAAGGAACTGAAATTTCTCATTGCTGGAGCTAAAGCCCGGAAGTTGCTCAAGAAAGGATGTACAGGATATTTGTTGTATCTCCTAAGCAAACCGAAAGACCAGTGTACCTTGGAAAGTACGGAGGTAGTAAAGACTTTTCGGATGTGTTCCCTACGGAGCTCACTTCCCTATCCCTTAAATGGGAAGTTGAGTTCACCGTGGATCTGACTCCCGGAGCAGAATCGGTGTCAAGAACCCCCTACCAGATGGCACCGACAGGGTTGAAGGAGTTGAAGGACCAATTGGAAGAATTGCTAAGGCAAGGCTACATTCGGCCGAGTACGTCACCATGGGGAGCCCCGGTGTTGTTTGTCAAGAAGAAAGATGGTACCTTGAGGCTATGTATCGACTATCGGGGACTGAACAATCTAACGATCAAGAATAAATACCCTCTACCCTTGATTGATGAGTTGTTTGATCAACTGCATGGTGCCGCTTGCTTTTCGAAGTTGGACCTGCGGCAAGGATACTACCAGGTGCGGATTAAGGAAGAAGACATTCCTAAGACTGCATTCAACACGCGATATGGCCACTACGAGTTCGTGGTAATGCCATTCGGTGTAACCAACGCACCGGCAGTATTCATGGATTTGATGCATCGCATTTTTCAACCATAACTGGACAAGTTCGTGGTTATATTCATCGATTACATGTTAATCTACTCCAAGAATCTAGAAGACCACGCGGAGCACTTAAAATTGGTCTTAGAGAAGCTGAGGGAATTCAGGCTTTACGCTAAGTTCAGTAAATGTAAGTTTTGGCTAAGCTCAGTGTCTTTCCTTGGTCACGTGATATCCAAGGAGGGGATCAAAGTGGACCCTACAAAAGTGGAAGCCGTAGCTAACTGGAAACAACCGAAGAACGTTACCAAGATAAGAAGTTTCCTTAGGCTAGCCGGATACTATCGGCGATTCATCAAAAAATTTTCTACTCTGGCTTCACTAATGACGCGACTGTTGAAGAAGGATGTCTCTTTTGCTTGGAGTGAGAAGTGTGAAAAGAGCTTCCAAGAGCTTAAGAGGAGGTTGAATACATCACCCGTGTTGAGTCTGCCTGAGGCTGATAAGCCCTATGCACCCTATACAGATGCGTCTAAGAAAGGTTTGGGGGCTGTGCTGATGCAGGAAGGGAAGGTCATAGCCTATGCATCTAGAAAGCTAAAGCCGCATGAAGCTAATTATCCAACGCATGACTTGGAGTTGGCAGCTATAGTGTTTGCCTTGAAGAAATGGTGACATTACTTGTATAGTTCGCAATACGAGGTCTTCACTGACCATAAGAGTCTGAAGTATATCTTCACATAGAAGGACCTGAATCTTCGACAGCGGAGGTGGATGGAATTTCTCAAGGAGTATAAGTGCCCTATTAATTATCACCCGGGCAAAGCGAATGTGGTAGCTGATGCACTGAGTTGGAAGGTGAAGATGACTCATTTGAGAATGCAGGAGGTGTCAGCAGTCCAGGATATCCTGGAGCAAGAGGCAGAAGTTCAAGGGAGGAAGTTCTGCATGAGCAATCTGACCATGAAGCCCGATCTGGATCAGGAGATTGTATCAGGCCAGCAGGATAGTGCGGAATTTCAGATTTTTAAGGAGAAAGAGATCGCAAGTGGAGGAAGTGACTTCCGAACCAATGAGAAGGAGGTATTATACTTTCGGGACCGAATTTGTGTGCCTGACATCTGAGACCTAAGGAAGAGGATACTGGATGAAGTGCACAAGAGCAAATATACCATACACCCTGGGGAGGTAAAGATGTACCGAGACTTGAAGAGGAAATATTGGTGGGCTGGAATAAAGAGGGATGTAGTTCAGCATGTGTCAACCTGCCTGACGTGCCAAAAGGTTAAGATGGAGCATAAGAAGTCTGCAAGTTTACTATAACCGTTACCGATTCCCGAGTGGAAATGGGAAGAGGTGACCATGGACTTTGTGAATGGCCTTCCGATGACCAAGTCACACAAGGATGTAATCTGGGTGGTAGTGGACCGATTGACCAAGACAGCGCATTTTATACCAGTGAACGTGCGGGACTGGATGGAAAAGTTAGCTCAGACGTATACCTGAGAAATTGTAAGGTTGCATGGTGTACCGTCGAGTATTGTGTCGTATAGGGACCCTAGATTCACTTCAAGGTTCTAGGGTAAGTTTCAGGAGTCCTTGGGCACGACCCTGAAATTCAGCACCTCTGCTCATTCGCAGACGGATGGTCAATCCGAGAGAGTCATTCAGATTCTGGAAGACATGCTCCGAGCATGTATCTTGGACTTTGGAGATAAGTGGATTGAGTCCTTCCCGTATGCGGAGTTAGCATATAACAACAGTTATCAGGCATCGATTGGGATGGCGCCGTACGAAGCACTGTATGGGCGAGAATGCCAAGTATCGATATACTGGGGATGGACAGAAGTGGACAACGTTAAGAGGACTGGTGAAGTATGCATTCAAGAGATGACGGACAAGATCAAGTTAATTCAAGAAAGGCTAAGGGCAGCGCAAAGCAGACAGAAGAGTTATGCAAACTCTAGGAGAAGGGAACTGGAATTCCAAGTAGGTGATTCTGCATTCTTGAAGTTGACTCCTAGTAGAGGAATCCTGAAGCATCCGAGAAAAGGGAAGATGAGTCCTAGGTATTTTGGACCGTTCCTGATATTGGAGAAAATTGGACCGGTGGCCTACCGATTAGATCTACCTGATGGTCTAGTAGGGATGCATGATGTATTCCATGTTTCTCAGATGAAGAAGTACAACCCCAATCCGAGTCATGTACTCAATGAGGAACAGTTAGAGTTGCAACCGAATCTAAGTTATGTGGAGAGACCAGTCAAGATCTTGGAATGGAGTACCAAGACTCTTCGAAACAAGTAGAAACCCATGGTGAAGATACTTTGGGATCATCATGGAGCACAGGATGCGACGAGGGAAACGGGGGAATGGATAAGACGGAAGTATCCAGATATGCTCTAAGGGCATGACATCTGAATTTCGGGACAAAATTCTCTTAAGGGGGAGGGGATGTAATACCCCGCCCAAAACTACCTTTGCCTATGGGGAAAAGTCATGCATTGCATAGTATTTTGCATTTTATGTGGTAGCTTAGAATTATTTTATTTGCATGGATGCATGTGAATTTTTTCATTGCTCTTGCATTTGAATTAATGGAGGTGAAATAGTTTGTTGTTAAAGATTTGGTTAAGAGAGGTTTGGTCGAAGATTTGGAAGGATGAGTATTGGGGTGGTAAGAACTTCTTGTAGGAAGAATTAGTAATGGAATTGATTTCGAATAGCGGGGAGGATGGTGATTTTTCCATGGTGGCCCGAGTTCGAATCCTATCTCTTGTGAATCCTAGTTTCTCTTTTTGAAGATTCTTTTCCTTAGAGTTTCCATGTCTTGGCCGAAAAAGATATAGCAAACCTAGAGAAATTTTAGTGCCATTACTCTAAGGAAATAAGTCTCTATATTTATTTCCTAAATTCAAGGACTTTGATGTGAATAAAGTACACTTTTAATTTTCATCTTTTATTCATTAGGATTTTCGAAAAAAACCCTAGCTAATAATTAAAATTTCAGCTTGATTTTAGCTTAATAGATGTTGCCATGGATATTTGGAATTAATAAGTCATTTTCCTAGTAGGAAACCTTGTTGATTTTAACCCTAGAATGTTAGCTAAAAATCTGAAAAAATTTCCAGATTTGCCGCCACTTCTTGGAGGAATTTTAGCTCAATCTAAACTCTTCTAGGACTAGAGGAAATCAAATCCAAATCCTTGATAAAACCAGATTTTATTCAATCCTAAATCAACTAGGATTAGAATCCCTTTTGCTAGCTGAATTTCGGTGGCTTTGTGCAAGCACAAGCTACAAGAAATTCTTGCACTCCTAATTGCAATCAAACTCTTCAAACCCTAGCTCAAATTACCTAGAACAACCTCCACCAAATCAGATTACTCTAGTAACACAAAATTAGATTTTTTTTTACAAAAAATTCCAGAATTTTTGTTCAGCTTATGCCCAGAATTTTCGACAGCTTTGCACTCCAAAACCTACCAAAACTCTTTGTTGATTAAGCCAAATTCTAGCACCTAAAAACCACACTTTTCTCCTCTGGAATTTCGTCAAAAACAGCAGCCAAAATAGTCAAAAAATCGTCACTCTTGCACAGAATTTTCGCACAGCACTTGCACAGAATTTTCAGTCACCAAAACTCACACAAACTCTCTCTTATTTTGGCCAAAAAACCTGAACACACTCGACCCTTCTCTTGAGCATTATTTCGGCCAGCCTAGGGAGCAATTTTAGAACACTTTTCTCCTCTTAATCCCTCTTGAATTCAGCCAGCATCAAAGGTATAGCAAGCTGCAAATTTTCGCCCTTGCTGTCCAAGAAACCTAAAGTCATTAGGAGTCCTTCTTAGCACCACCATCTAACCTTAAATCAAACTTCTCTAAACCTAAATCACAGTAGTCGACACTCCCTTCTTACCACACAAAAATTCCAACAAATTCTCTCTGCAAATTCTCGAAAAACTCAAGAACTATTCTAAGCAAAAATTGAACACACCTTAAGGTAAGCAAAAATCCTCTCAACCTCTTGATGCCGTTTTTCTCTAATGATTCTTTTCTACTTCTTCTTCCCTTAAATCACTCCACATAGAGGTTGATTTCATCTTCTTCATTAATTTTCGGTCAAGAGGAGCAAAGGAGGTAGCTTTTCTCTTCTTTTCAAGCGAACTCGGGACGATCACCATAGGAGCATCGAGACCTCATTACCCGGTTGTTGCAAGGTAAGGGAATACCCACCCTTGATGCCGAAAGTAAGGTTTAATGATGTCTATTAGTTGGATGAGCATGTGGTCATGGTATATGATCTTTGGGGATTGGATAGTTTACTTGGATTTAAATAGGGGATTGCGAATTGTTGTGAAAATAAATGAGATTAGAGCATGTTTGAATTAATTGAGACCCTGATCATGATATTATATGGTGTAGATCAGGAGGATAATTGAGGAAAGCAAGCTGTGATTTTATTTATCTGAGGCATATCAAGTAAGTCCTTGCATAAACTCTTTTGTTAAATATTGTGATGGTAAGTCCTTGTATAAACTCTTTTGTTAAATGTTGTGATGGCAAGTCTATGTTGTGAAGCTTTGTAAAGCTATTGTTGAACTTTGATTATTTGGGTTGTAAACGTGGATGATTATTTTTTAAACGGTTTTGTCAAACTAATGATTTTATCAGGAAAACTATTCTTTCCTAAATTTTTAGAAAACTCTTTTAGAGAAAAACCATGTTGTACAAAGCCATGGTGTGGAGATATTTTAAATCAGGAATTGACGGATATGTTCGTTGAGTACTCAATAAGGGTAGGCTAACAATACTAGTCTTGGAGGGCTAGCGTAAGTTTTCTGGCAGGAGGCCACCTCCAGAAGATGAACTCTGCTTGAAAAGGCGACTGTGTTGGTTGGTTAGGCCAGTCCGAGCTAGCATTTGTACCTGGTATGGTATTAATTATATTCCCGGCATGG
Source organism: Voacanga thouarsii (assembly GCA_026120185.1). Taxonomy (NCBI): domain Eukaryota; kingdom Viridiplantae; phylum Streptophyta; class Magnoliopsida; order Gentianales; family Apocynaceae; genus Voacanga; species Voacanga thouarsii. The sequence goes on along the minus strand of JANUWF010001381.1, from coordinate 334,321 downwards.
ACACCCAGATGGTTTTGTTGGGTGTAGGGATGGAGGAGTATCTCACTCGGTGAGCTGTACACTCACCTTGATCAGAACGCCCAACGTGTGGTAATCTGGTCTGGACAAGGTGCATAAAGTGTGGAGCCTTGGCCATTTTGTTCTCATGGAGCCCAACGTGTGGTGACATAACTGTTTATTCGAGTGGAGGATTTATTTTGTACAAAGTGTGACAATGGGAAAAACCCACTCCTTACGAAAATAGATTGTTTATGACTTGCCAAATTATTTCTACAAATGTTTTACACTTTGCATACACGTACTACTCAAAACACCATGTGCACACACAGGACTTACTGAGATTTATTCTCACACGGTGTTACATCATGTTTTCAGGAGATATATTATGCTGAGTCAGCGGGGCTTTGACAGTAGAGGCTTTTGCTATTTTTCCTATGCTGTTCTAGGAGACTTTTGTCGTTTATACTTCTGAACAATATTTCTTTTATTTCGTATTGCTCCAATTTGAGCCTGATGTAATAAGAGTATTTCTTCATTTATCAAAGTGGATTCTTTTAGAGATTGCATTTATATTTCATACCTCGTTTTAAAGACCCCTTTTCCTACGGGACGGGGCGACATCCCCACCCTTTTAGGGTACGTAGTCGTGGGGTGTTATAGTTTCCTGACTCCTTGGCACACATAGGAATCTTTTGATAGGGACTAGTCTCTAAAAGTTGTTAAGAATAAAACCCGTGTGAGTGCTAAATACTCAATATATCTAGTGTGTGCTAGTGTTTTTCTTAAAGAAACATTAGCTAAAACTAAGTACTATTTCTAGGATTAAATTGTAAATCAAGTAGACACTACACAGGTTTGTAGACTTGCACTCATTGTAAATAGGCATAATAAAGTATCGGGAGTTCATGTTTATCCAGAAATGCAAGTAGTAAAATCCATGTGCCTTTTACTTGAAAATCACGTTCAGGAAATTTAGAATTCATGAAATGCAGGTATTAAATTTTGAAAATCCATGTTCAGGAATTTCAGGAATTTAGGTTTAAAATATGTCATTTCAGGAATTCAGGCATAAAACATGTAAATTTCATGTGCATGTGTGGCCCACTTGGGCTGGTTATTCAGGCATTATGGCTAACTTGAGCCGGTTATTATGGAATTATGGCCCACTTGGGCTGATTCTTCAGGTATTAGCTACTGCTAATGTCATGTTGTCCCATTTTAAGTAAGATGAACCCCAAAACTGGACAAGTTACTTAGGGCCATCTATCTCTAAGGTAAGCTAGTATAAGGAGAACATCTCCTGTTGAGTACTCAACGCTTTCATAACACGTATTTAGGTCCAAGAAATAGAAAAGGGTTTTCACTCATTTTCCATAACCTGCAAATGCAAGGAATGTGTGAAATATCATGAAATATGACACGTGGTAGAATTGTAGCAAGTAGCTTGAAAAACGTGTCAAGAGTTCGTGATTTATCATGTCATAGGAAAACTTGTAATGATACAAGATATAACAAGTATTTTTAATCATATGCAGGAAATCGATGATTAACTAGTAATAAAAGAATTTAAAATTCTTAAGAATCTAAGTTTTACATTTGGATCGAGTGAAATACTTGGATTTCATTTCCTAAAAATTTAATAATTAAAATAGAGTCTAGAAAACCAAAGTTCAGTTGATCGTAAAACATTTCCATATTCCTCAATCTACGTATAACATTTTCTAAACCATCGAATTCATTTTGAAGAAAACAATCCTACGTGAGTTCAACCGTAAAATCTTAAATATAGTTTTCCAAAATTTAGGAAGCTCGCGTAGTGCATGAAACATAGTTTTCAAAGGATAAAAGTTTTGTACTACATAAATCTTCAAGAAAAGGATTTATGTTAAAATATGGCAATCGTTGCCCACAAATCACAAGTAAAAATGTTTTCTTGAATATATCGTAAAAACACGAATCTATATCAAGAAAACGTTTATTCATATCAGAAAAACACTTTGTAACTTCAAGAGATTTGAAAGCCAAGGAATGTTAATTTCTAAAACTTTGCTTTATGTATGTTAGGATGACTCATTTCCATATCCGGAAAGCATTTCACTATACGGGAAATATTTTATCACAAAAAAATGAATTAACAATCCAAGTATTTCACAAACTTAGGAATTTCACAATCACATTATTTTGTAAAACACTTAGCCAAAACAGGATTTAAAAATCAAGGGTGTAACACCCCACTACCTAGGCCCAACAGGGCCGGGGATGTTGCCCCATCCAAAGAACAAGGGGTCTTTATAACTAGGTCACACAATAAAAATAAAATAATACATTGAAATTAAAAACTTATTACAACCCAAAAATTCAAGAACAAATCCAAAAGTAAATTGTTCACTATCATCTCTCAAAGCATTACATAAAATAAATAACACAATATCTTCCAAGCAAGCAACAACTAGCTACTCATCCCCACAGTAGGATCGACCTCAAATTATGATAAAAAGGGTAATGAGATAAAAATCTCAGTAAGTCTGTGTGTGCTTTTAGTGTCCAGATAAAACAGTTCATGAATGCAAGTTGTAGAACGTCATAAGGAAAAGTACTGGCAAGCATTAAACAATGTTAAAAACCAAGAGTGGTGTTTTCTTCTTTTCAAACCATACAAGTGCGCAATAAATACAACTACTCAAAAGGGCGGCCATGGGTTACCACATGTTGGGCCCCATAACCATACAACGGTCATAATGCCACACTTTGTGCAGACTGACAAAAGGTAGGTATATAGCCTATCGGGTAAGATACTCCTCCTTCTCTACACCTAAACAAAACCGGTAGTCTATTCCGGCAACACACAGTCCACATCACTGAAACTTGCTAGCTCGGACTGGCATGACGAAATAGTACTGTCACTTTTCCAAGTTAAGTTCATCTTTTGGAGGTGGCGTCCTGCCAGAAGACTCACTCTAGCTCTTCAAAACTAGTACCACTAACCTACTCTTATTGAGTACTCAATGTTGGTTATCCCACTTGGGAGAGAATTGATAAAACATTGCTTTACTTGGAAATGGAAATCAAGGGTTTCCAAAGTTTGTGTCAAAATTGGTTTTAGAAAGAGTTTAGTGTTTGAGGAAAACTGCTTGTTGGTTGTCAAATAATTTATGTGACTGAAATAAGAAAGGGAATAGTCCTTAATTGCCTTTACAAAAATGAGTGTTCACACACTTCATATTTGGCTTGCCATAGCGACCTTTTCACATCACATAGGTTTTATGCAGGAGCTTACCTGATCCTTTGCTTGAGCTAAATCAAAGATCTTCCAAATCTGACCAAACTCCATCTGGGATAAACACAAGCCATAATTAAACTCAAGCCAAATTTGCTTCCATAAATAATCCTAGTTCAACTTACTACAATCATGACTCTAGTGTTCTAAACTTTAAGGCTAGATAATCGAAAAGGATTTCATAAAATAAATCTAGCTTGATAATAAAATAACTAGGGTTTGTGAAATAGTTACTAATAAGTCGTAGGTTTAAATCTTGTTATAAATAAATTAGGGTTTATTTGATTAAGGATCCTAGGTCCTAGATGATATTATTTAAAATAATAATATATTAATAATTATTAGTTAGAAAATAATTGGTAAATAAAATTAATAATAAGTAAATGTTAATATGTTTTGATTAAAAGGATAATAAATAAATTCTATTAGTATTTATGAATATATGACTTACAAGATTAATATTTTACCTATTATGATTATTTATATAAAAGGTTTTATTTAATAATATTAATATATATAATATTTATATATTTTATTTTTAATAAAAGACATCATATATTTGGCTAAAATATCATTATTTCATATATTAGCCCAATTCCAAATCTTCCTAGGGTTTTGAAATCATTATAAGAAAATATAGTATTAATTTTTATTAATGTAATAAAATTGGCTAACTTAAATAATTTAGGATCAACAAGGTCATGATCATAATTTTTCTATTGCTAACCATAATCATGAACATAAACTCTACACCAATCAACAAACCATCCAAATCATGAATAAAAGCTTCCATATCTACCAACACATGATCCAAACTCCACTAAACATAGTCATATTCATGGCTTCAACAGGAATACAAGAACATAAAACCCTATTCACCAAAGGTGATATAATATCTATCATGCTTAATCATCCACACTAACTCATGACATGAAGAGCATGCAACAAACCCTAAAACATCATAAAACTCAACCAAGACAAATCATCCTCATGCTTCAATCCCAACTCCATCATATAAACACATAATCAATCTCCAATTATATTCCATCCTTTTCCTAACAACATCTAAAAGGCATGATTTTAGAATTAAGGAGAGGGTTAAAGAGACATACTCGAATGATGACTACCTTGATGAAGTCTCAAGAGAGCTACACGCATGGAAGACTTAATCTGACCAAGAAGGAAGAAGAGAAAATGGCCATGGTTGGGGTAACCATTTTGGCCGAGAGAGAGAGAGGGAGAGAAAGAAGAGAAGAGAGAGATTATTAATATATTTCATTGAAGGTCGAAGAGGAAAGAAGATGGAGATAATAATTCATGTTTACTTTGAGAGTGTTCTTGAGACTTCAAGAAAATTCTGGTTTTTCTTTATCCGAAAGTAGAACCTTAATTTCAGCGTTTGATGTTATAAATTGCAGAAATGGATTCTAGAGGATGAGTAGATGTGATTTGGAGTTTTTGGAGAAGATTGAAGGTGTTTAAAGTGGTCTTAGGCTTAGAGAATGGTGGTATATGTTCTTGGTGTTCTTGGAGAAATGGAGAGAATGGAGAGAAGCTAGACGAAAATTGCTTGGAAAGGGTTGGCTGAATGGCTATGGAAATTCTGGTGATTGAATTTTCAGATTAGGGAGAAGAAGGAAAGTTGGTGTTTGAAATTCAAAAGGAATAATTTAGGGAGTGAATTAAGGTAGCAAATATGGTAAGATTAGCTAGGTTGATGGAGGTCTTTGAGATCTTCAATGGCTGACTGGTTTGGCTGGGATTTTGCTGAGATGAATGATGTTTGAATGGGTTATAGAATGGCCAAAATTCAGAGTGTAAGGGTAGAAGATTTTCTTGTTGTTTGAAGCTTAAACCATGGAGGTTTTCATGGAGTAATTTGCTAGAATTTTGAATTCCAATGGAAGGCTTGATTGTAGTGATTGATGGAGTAATTTAAGGGGTAGCCCTGGAGCTTCATTCGTGTAGACCAATGGAGAAGATGATGAAGTTCAGTTCATGGTTGACTAGGGTTGGTTTTAAAGAAAATTGGAGTGAGTTTCGAACAAGGGTGAAGAGGAAACAAAGCTGGAATTTCTGGTTGATCACTCGAAGGATTTGCTGGAATTTCGCGCAGTTTCTTTTGCCATGCTCCAGCTGACTTGTAGCAGGTTTGAAGGGGTATTGGAGGGTACTATAAGGCTGGTTTGAAGGCTAGAAGAAATAGCTTGGTTTTTGGACTGTTATGCTGCGAATTTTGTCCAGAATTTTTCTCTGGTTTGCACAGTTTTGTGCAGTCTGAATTTTGGCCAAAGTTTTCAGTCTTCAAGTTGAGTGAATTGGCTATTTTTCTGGCAGTATTTGAGTGAGAAAGGTGGCTGAAGATTTCAAAAATTGGACTGACCAAGAAGCTTAAAATTTTTTCCAGATTTGCTACATGAAGAAGATGATCACTTATAGGGTGGAGTTTGAAGGTTTAACCATGGAGATTAATTCTCTTGGGATCCTTCCATAACCCCATCCCTATTTTCAGTCAATATGCTATCCTTACATAGACATTTTTGAAACTCCAAGATCAAGGAAGTTTGCTGGAATTTTCTGAAAATAAAATGGCTTGGATAAATTGAGCAACTTAATTGATAAAGAATTAGGGTAAGCTAGAGACCAAAAAGGGTATGAATCCCTTAAGAATTTTTGTAGGGCACAAGAGTAGGATTAGGACATTCCTTTCATGCCTCACCTAGGACAACACTCCTACTCCTCCCTATGGCAAGCAAGGGCTGAAAATAGCCTACTTATCTAAAATAAAAATTAATCATGCTAAAACTTAAATGATGGAATTTGAACTCAAGACCTCATGGATTTATTCCAAAACTCTAACCATTAAACCACAACAACTCTTGTTCTTATTTCCTCTTCCAAATATTTTTCCTATTTAACCCTGAAGCTATCTCTTTTTTTTCACTTCAACCAAAATTACCATTTTGCCCTTCCTACTCAATAAGCATAATTGAGCCTTCTAGACTATAAATCACGAATCCAAATCACCTAAAATCATTCAAAAATATATTTATGCATGCAAGAAAATATGATATGTATCCTGACCCACTTACTCTAGGGTTGGTTTTGGATGGGGTTTCACAAAGGGACTCACCTCGAATCACTTATCGCTTAGCAAAATAAATACTCGCTAAGTTATCACCAAAGCTCTACAATGATCGACCTACAATGATAGCCATTCATAACCAATTAAAATTCGATGCATTGATGACAATGCACATATATAGCTAAATATATGCTCATTTAAGGGCATCGCTTCCTTTCATATTTCATTCCATACTTCAAATGAAATATAATCCTTGTACAATTGTAATTCAGTTCCTTGTTTCATTTTCTTCTGAAGAATACAAGGTCTTCATGTACATAATTACTTTCTTATTCATCTATAAACATGAATAAAATCACTTCAAGCCTTTAATTGTTCTTTAGTGGAAATTCTGCAAATTTCCAACGTTGGATATGATCATGTTTTGCTCATAACATTCAATTCATAAGTCCAAATGATGTCAAACTTGTTTTAAAATATCGTTAAGGCCATCATTTACAATTTCCAACTCATGGAATAGCAATTCTCTTACTCATTTCGATCAGTTTTGAACACAAAATTCCAGTAGTTAAATCCCGTCACCCATCCTAGCATTGCTCCCATCTAAGCATGCTTAACTTTGAGGTTTTGGTAAGTTCTAGGTACCCTTGTGTCCATGAAACTATACCTATCTATATATATTATATCATGACCAAGTATTCAAAGCGTAACACATAGTTAAAGTGGGGTATATAAATACTCACATCCTTAATGTATTGTTGCGACTATATCCCTGATGTATATTAGACTAATTACATTAGGCTTCTAGATCCCCATTGATTTCAGGAGATGGAATCCAAGGGTATCGTGTCTATATTGACTACTACCTCTTTGGACTCATCAAAATAGAACCCTTCAACTTTAGGTATCACCTTGATCTCTACATCGGGTTCCACAAAGGTTTCCACCTTGATACCTATACTTTCACTCATAGACTATAGACTTCATCAGATGACCTTAGGGCCTCTACAAAACCTTAATATACGTTCTAATTATTGGGATGTATGTCCTCTTAGACTAGGTTTCTGATGTAAAAATTGAATATTTTAATAAAAAAAATTTATTTTTAGAAATTATTTGTGAATTTACAATTTTAGTTGTGCACAATTATGTTTGGAAAAGAGCCATTATATTTAAGTAAGTGGTCTATGTGAATAGAGGTCTTTCACAGTAAGGTATGTATCACGGGTTACTTAACACATAAAATTTTGTTCTTAAGCGATTGATGAGAATGGGAATCTCATCATGTCCAGGTTATTATGTTATGAATTCTAAATGGGGAATGGCTTACCTTAAGCCATTGAGTAGTCTACTCACTTCATGACATAAGCGTATTTCGAATACGTAGAACAAGACCTATAGTAGTGGTTTCTAAAAGTACTATAAGGTAGAAACCCTAGACTACTACCACTACAGCGTGGACTAGTACTCTACGACTTGAGTATGAGTTGGTGGTCTGACGAAGCTGAAAGCATTTGCTTTGATATGCTATAATTAAGGTTTTATCGTATGGCCAATATACTTGCATGTTGGGTGTGTGTGACTAGTTAGTTAAGACAAACTTGTACAAGATAGTTTCTACACTATATCGCCCTTTGTGGTTGTTTGAATGATCTAAATATCCAGGGCTCTGGGAAACATGACTTGGATGTTTACTTTAAGGCAGCTCCCTTGGAAAGCGGAAACAATCCAGAAAGTCGTGGATCATTGGACTAGAGGCCTAAGGATGGTAGATGTCATTTATAAAGGTGTTAGTACACTTCTTCCTCTCTAAATGTACGGTGATATATAGAGGGTTATTTTAGTCATTACACCTGTAGGTCGGAGACTTTGCTAACACAGCATTGTCCTTGGGGTCAATATTTCCTTATAGTGATATTAGGAAATATTTAAAATACAAAATATAGCTATTTATATGGAAAGGGTATTTTGGTCATTTTAGTAGCCAAGGCAGTTTGTCTTTTGGTCCCCAGTATAAACCGTGAGTCCTAATTAAATACAGGCTAAGGAATTGATCTTGAATTAAATGGAATTGATTTTATTTAAGTAGCCTGATTTAATTATTAGGCTAGAATAAAATAAAAGTCCATGGAGAGAGAATTAATTAAATTAGTTTAGTGGGTTAATTAATTATTCAGAGCTTTGGCCCAGTTTGAATAATTAGGGATTAACATGGAACTAAACTGATTTAGTCTTATTTAATTGGACTGGTTTATTTGGGCTAGAAAAAATTAATTATTTATTAGGCCATTAAATTAGTTTTAACTAGAATAATTAATTAAGCCCAAAAGGTTAAACTAAAAGTCCAATGGCCCAGTCCAGTTTAACCTAGGGTTTTATTTAGGTTAAATAGGAGGATTAGAAACAACGTGGCTGTGGTGGTTACACACTTTTTGAGAAACGGCTTCTTCTCTGTGGAAAAAGGCCAGGCGTCTCTCTTTCTCTCCAGAAAAATTCCCTAGCCTGTCAGTTGTTCACCAAATGGTAGTTAAGCAGGCCATATACTGGAAGACCGAGAGTTTGGCATTCACATACATGCAAAGATGGAGTAGGAGGCTTGCAGGAATTGCACCAGAGGCTTCCACCAGTACACCTACTTTACTTGTGCACGTTTCAGTCCAGACACCTTTGAGAACCAGAAGGAGAGGTAAAAATTTTAAAACCTCAAGATTGGGATAGGACACAACCGGTGCCGGCGCCGGCCCTGCCCTGGAATCCCTATTCTTGTTTTTCCAATTTTTTTATGTTCGCTTCCGTCGTGTGCCTTGTGTTTTTCCGCTTTCTGTGCCTTCACTAATACCATTTGTAACTCATGTCTATATCTCTCAAAGATATTGAAATAAATATCTACATATCGAACGCGAAAAATAGCATAGGTGTTGAGAGAATTGTGATATTATAGGATTTATGTAAGACTGCCGATTTTGTTGTTGTTTTATGATGAAAGTAATGGATTGGTTAAATTTGAAAATCAGTAAATTAAAGGATGACAAAAAAGGAAATTTTGTGAATAAAAGGTTATTCATGTGTTAGAATGAAAAAGAAATGAAGGAATAATAGAATTTATCAAGAAAATGGATTTGACCATAGAAAAATACCGGGTTGTTTTGTTCCATTGGTTCTATAAATTTCCTGGACTTGTCAAAACAAGCTTATATCCTTGTATCTAATGATCATAGGAGGGTTTTAGCATAATTTTGAGGTTAATCGGATTTATAGATCAAAAGCTATTGTAAAAATAGAAAAAGATGGCAAATCAGTGATGGGATTTAACTTCTGGAACTTTGTGTTCAAAACTGAAAAAAATGAACAAGAGAACTGGTATTCCATGAGTTGGAAATTGTAAAATAATGTTTTTAGGTTATTTTAAAACCAGTTTGACATGTGGATTGAAAGTTATGAGCAAAACAAAATGATGTGCTAAAGCTGGAAATTATAGAATTTTCATTAAAGAACAAATAAATTTATGAAGCGATTTTATTTATGTTCATGGATGAATAAGAAGTTAATTTGGCATTTGAAAAGCTTATATTCTTGAGAAGAAGAGGAAATGAGGAAATAGATTAGAAACTACTTGCTAAAATCCTGCTATGTACTATATTTCAAGATATTTCACGCATTCCTTGCATTTACAAGTTATGAAAAAGGAGTGAAAACCTTTTTCTATTTCTTGGACCATAATATTTGTTGTGAAAGTGTTGAGTACTCAACAGTAGCTATTCTCCTTATACTAGCTTATGTTAGAGATAGATTCTCCGTAGTAACTTAGCCAGTTCCGGGATTTGTCTCACTCAAAACGAGGTGACAGGTTATTGGGAGTAGCTAATTCCTGAATAATCAGCTCAAGTGGGCCAAAATTCCTAAATAACCGGCCCAAGTAGGCCACAATTCCTAAATAACCAACCCAAGTGGGCCACAATTCTAAAATAACCGGCCCAAGTAGGCCACACATGCATATGAAGTCTTGATTACCTAAATTTACAAGATTTATACTTCAATTCTTGAATTCTTGAATTCCTGAAATGACATGTTTTATGCCTGAATTCCAGAATTCTTGAAATGACATTTTTTACTCTTGAATTCCTAAATATCTGAAACTACATGTTTTATGTTTAAATTCCTGAATTCTTGAATAATTGAAATGACATATTTTACATAGAAAACATCTTTTCTGGGGCCAAAATATTATGTGCAAGATATTTGAAGTATGAGGAAAATGAACGTTAATATGGCAAAAACGAAGACATCGAAACATGCTATAGAACAAAATCGAAAACAGAGCATCGCATGAAAGCTGTTTACCTCTATGTTTCTTCACTGGTCTAGGAAGTGCCGATGCCCCGGTCTGAACTAATTTTGGTTCGAAGATCAATTCTTCAGGCTATTAACCCGCAAGCCGACGGCTTCTTCTGAGTATCAATGCGATTCTCCTCGGCTAACGGAATATTACCCCGCCTGAAATGCCTGATGAAAGCTATGGATCAAGAGGTTGTTCTACCTACTCCGACTAAATGCTATTGAGCATTAACCAGGAGAGTCGTGTCTCAGTTCTTGTTCACTGAGAACACACACATGCCAGAGAGAGAAGAAGCCGAAAAACAGCTGGAGGAAAAAGAACGAGCACTCTTGGACCTCTTCTGTTGCCCTCTAAATCCCAACAACCTTAATCATAGGTTATTATCTGAGCATTCAAAAATCAAACAGAAACCTAAGGCCCACGTCATGTTAAGCCATTAAATAGGCCTTTGGACTTATGGCCTAGTTCATTGGGTAAAGCCTTTAATTTAATTTCATTATTCCTACACTGATACAAGTCCAATAATTAAATTAATTAAATAACTCAATCGACCAATATAAACCTCAAACCTTGGCCCAGTTTACTGGGTTAAGCCTTTAATTCAATTTAATTATTCTTGGACTAATACAAACCCAATAATTAAATTAATTAAATAACCTAAATGGGCCAATATATAATTCTCTCTCTTTGGACCTTTTTATTTTATTCTAGCCTAATAAATAAATCAAGCTACTTGAATAAAATAAAATTCATTTTATATAAGACCAATCCCTCAACCCAAAACCATCAAGACCTATGGGCTATTTCGAGGACCAAAAGACATATCACCTTGGCTGCTAAAATAACCAAAATACCCCTGCTATAGAAATAGTTGTATTTTGTATTTTAAACATTTTCTAATATCACCATAAGGAAATATTGACCCCAAAGACAATGTTGCATTACCAAAGTCTCCAACCTACAGGTGCAATGACTAAAATATCTCTCTACACATCACCGTACATTTTAGAGAGGAAGAGTGTACTAACACCTCTCTAATAGACATCTACCATCCTTAAACCTCTAGTCTAATTATCCACGACTCCTAGAATGTTTCCACTTTCCAAGGGAGATACCATAAATCAAACACCCAAGTTATGTTCCCTAGGGCCCTGGATATTTAGATCATTCGAATAGTCACAAGGGGTGCTATAGCCTAGAAGCTATCTTATATAAGTTTGTCTTAACTAACTAGTCACATATACCCAATATAGAAGTATATCGGCTCTACGATAGAACCTCAACTACAGCATATCAAAGTATATGCCTCCAGCTTCATCAGACCACCAACTTCTACTCAAGTGGTAGAGTATTAGTCCACGTAGCAGTAATGGTCTGGGTTTCTTCTAAATAGTACTTTTAGAAAGCACTATTACAGGTCCTATTCTACGTATTCGAAATATGCGCATGCTATAAAGTGAGTGGACTACTCACTGGCTAAAGGTAATTCATTCTCCATTTAGAATTCATAACACAATAACCTAAATATGATGAGATTCCCATTATCACCAATCGGTTAAGAACAAACGTTTATGTGTTAAGTAACTCGTGATCTATACCTTACTGTGAAAAACCACCATTCACATCGATCACTTACTTAAACATAATGGGTCCTTTCCAAACGTAAATCGTGTACAAATAAAATGTAAATTCACAAATAAATTTTTGAGAATATATTCTTTTATTAATAAACTCAATAATTACATCAGAAACCTAGTCTAGAGGGCATACATTCCAACAGAAAACCCATTAAAATTTGGAGTATGCTGAGAAGTAGTTTCGAAATAAGAAGATTCTACTTGTAAAGGTATTATGGAATCATCACCTAGTATAAGATGCTACATAGGAGCCAGAAATAAAGATGCAGAAGAGGTATCAATAATTGTTCCAAGGATATGTCAATTTTGAGGACGAAATTTGTTAAAGGAAGGGAGATTATAACATCTCGTATTTTTAATTTTGAGTGGCAAATACTTTTGATAGAGTAGGAATTTGAATTAGTGGCCAGAACAAAAGATAGTCAGTGTAATACAAAATATATTTTACTACAATAAAATTATGTCGGGACCTGGATATAATTTTGAACTTGCACTACTTGTACAATAACACCACTACTAAAGGTAACAACAGAAGCATATCAATACCGGGTGTCACCTCGTCCAGTTTCCTAGACAAGGGGTCTTTATAAGGAAAATAACAGAGTATACAAGGTCCAAATCCTTACAACAACCCATACTGATGGTCACATACACATATATAATAGAAAACCGCATAGATGAAAATTTTCACTTCACATCAGTAATAAGGCGCATCATCAAAAGAGGAATGTCCGGACCTAAACTGCTATCACTGTAGTATCGTCCTTGTATCTGTAGGTCTGCTTAACTCTAGATCTTGTAAAAATGGTAAGATAAAAGGCACGTGTGAATGAAAAATCACCCAGTGAATCCCGTGTGTGCTAGTGCTTTATGAAAGAATAGAGTACATAAAACTTTTGTGGGGAAAGCATATCATTAGTTCACTGGAAATAATTGCAAAACTCTCTAAAGAAGAATTCACTGGAAACAATTGCAAAACACACTAAAGAAGAGTTCATTCAAAAATCAATCATTTTGGAAAACTGTATTTCAGATTTCAAATCATTGCCCCGATTTTCAAGTTACAGGCACTTCTCTAATAGAAGGTCACCCTACATGCAAAGCTCACAAGGCTTTGCTTTCGACATCATAGTCTAATTGTACTAAGGACACAAGCCTAGAGTACTGAATTGTGCATTGTTGGAAGGGTAAGTGCAAACAAGCACAATATTAAGTAATTCAGAATGTTTTTCTTACCACTATAAGTTCATGGATCCCAATACCAACCTTACTCACCATTATCAATGCCATCCTTACTCACCGTTATCAATAGCAAGCTTACTCACCATAATCAATACCAACCTTGCTCACTATTATCGATGCCAATCTTACTCACTGTACGACTCATGTTAATATCTTGTCACCCTCGTTTGGAGTAAGATAATCCCTAAAACTGTGCTAGGTTACTAGGGCCGTCTAACTCTAATGTAGGCTAATACACAGATCAAAGTCCTTGCTGAGTACTTAATGTTACCAATGCCTTCCCCTTCTGACTGATCAGGCTAGAAGGTTATCTGATCTTGTAGGATTTCAAAATCAAACATTTTGGGGCAAAATAACATTTTCCAGAATTTGATCCTATTAACTCACAAGTCAGATCATCATTCACATAGGCTCCGCAGGGCCAATCAATTCATTCCATAGTTACATTAGGCCAATAAAATAATTTTTGGGATCAAAATGACGTTTTCCAAAAGTCAATTTCATATTGAAAGATCGTTTTTCAAAACAATGTCGAAACAGGGTAAACAGTTCTTTTCATATATCAAAACAAGTTTCCAAGAGCATTTAGGTCATTTTACCCATACCCGATTCCAAAAGACTTTTAGAGGGTATTCGGGTCATTTACACTTACCCGATTTGAAAAGTGTTCAGTTCCAATAAGGATATTTTGGTCATTTATCGAATACCTGATTCCAAAGGTTTTCATAAAATATTCCAAAAAGGACATTTAGATTATTTTACAAATACCTGATTCTAAAAGAAACTCATTTCAAGAAACCAGAATTCTAATCCAAAAGGACAATTAAATTCAAAGTTTCCAAACATATTCCATAAAATGTTCCAATAAGTGCATTCCAGTCAATTTATGAATACCTGATTTCAAAACTTACCATTTTCCAAAATCCCAAGTATTTAATCTAAAAAGGATTAGTTTCACAAAATTTATGCTTTAATCATCCGTTAAGGTTTCCAAGCCAATTATGAAGTTCATTCGAGCCCAAAAAGGCACAAAACAATTCTTGCTTAGATAAACCTTAAATATATTCAGGAATTTCCAAAACGGTATAAAACATAGCATTTCATGAAAAAGTGAAGCACACTAGCTTTAAAAAGGTTCTAAAAATCAAAGGGACTCACCTCGTGTTCTAACTAACTTTTTTCCATTTATAGCCATTCAATCCCCATTTCTACCATTTCCAACATTCCGTTGGATGTTTACCGATAAACCTACACCAAACATCGTTTTTTGGTCAAATCGTGTTTGATGGAAAAATAGTTGACGATTAGCCGATGTCCAGTCGACGGGGCCAATGGTTAGCCGACAGTTAAGGAAAACGTTCAACTTTCGTTCACGTTATTTTTTTGTCGTTCGATCAATTCTTTCATTTTCCTTTTTCCACATCCTTCCTCCCTTCATATACAATGGATTCACTTCATAATTTAATTTCATTTCATCGAAAATCACACAATTAATCATCCGTAAATTCATCATTTTCGGACTCATTTTTCTAGAATTTCACTACTTAACATATGATTTTGTTTTGGACATAACTTTTAATCCACAACTCCGATTTGACTCTATGATATACCAAAATAACCATAAGATTCTTAAATTTAATTCTATATAGGTCTTTTTCAGAGTTCTAGTTCTTGTGACATACTACAGGGAAAAAACAGCCTTAGTAGTTTTTACCTCAATTTTACTATTCATTCTTTCCTTTGTTCTCCGTTATTCTTCAACACCTTTGAACCATTAATTCATTCAATTCTCCTTCAAATCATCTTAATTCTGTAATTTCTAGATTCCAATAGCTCACAAGATTAACACTTATTCAACACAAATTCATTTTTTCTAATCAAAAGCTAGTATAATTCATTTTTCCACTAAGTTACTTCCATTTTCATTCAATCTTGGTCATCATCTCATCATCCAAAAGCAATCCTTCAAACTACCATGCATATTCAGTTCTTCCTCACATAAAACATTATCCATAAACCCCTAGACAATGGGCACACATATGTGCCTATACAAGGTTTATACACAAAATTTAAAAACCCTAGCTTTGATCCAAAATCAAGATATGAAAAATCATGCTTTCATGTTAAAACTCATACCAAAATAATCACCGTAATGAGATCTATAACTTTAATTATTGAAGCATAGAATTTACCTTGTATGTGGGATTTCTTGGCTTGATTTTGCTCTGAGAACACCAAGGACACACACATACACACACACACACACACTTCTTTCTTTCTCTCTCCTTGTTCTTTTTCTCCCTAATTTTCTCTACCTTTTCTTTCCTTTTCTTTATTTTCTTTCTCTACTCCCGATGGATGAATTTCTTGCTGAAATTCAGCTCTTCTACCGCCATGCATGGTCCAAATTGGTGACCATTTGGTTGTGGGCTATCCACCATGTGTCGTAATTTCATTTGTCCACTATTTTTTAATTTCTTTTGTAATACTTATTTGATAAGATTTGTCTTGTATGAAATCTCATACAATGTCTAATAATGTGACACATGTCTCTATCCACCAATCACATAGTGCCACACGTCCAAGTTTTACTTGCATTTCTAATTTTTCTTAGAAATGACCAAAATCGGGTCTGAAACGGGAAAATATTTTATTTCACAATTTAACTCCAAAAATTCTATTAAATCCATTGGTAATACTTAAATTCTTCAATTCCTTCTTGGTTTGGTCAAATTTATGGTGAAAGTCGCGAGTGCTGTCAAAATGACTAAAATGCCCTCGGTGACCTGGATAGCTTAATTCACACCAAAACTTGTGTTTCATCGCACTGATTAATTTCTCTTCTCAACATGCCCTCAAATTCTTATTTTATTAACAAAAGTACCTTTCTGAAGATTTTTGGTACGGGTAGAACAAATCCAATAATTACATCAGGGTCCCAACAAAATATTACTATACTAAAATATTCGTTTCATTGTACCAATCACCTTTCATTCTGGCCATTCATATAAATTCTCATCCTACTACAAGTAGTGGCCAATCGAAAGTATAAGTGCGGGGTATTACATTCTCCACTCCTTACAAAAAATTTCGTCCTCGAAATTGGTTTATACCCAGAATAATTCTGGATATTATTTTTTTTCAACATCTTCATTTCTGTTTCTCCAAGTTACATTTTGCACTGGATGATGATTTCATAATACTTTTTCAAGTGAAATTTTCTTTATTTTGCACACCCTTTTCAGTATACTCTTACATCTTAATAGGATTTTCCTTATACTTCAAGCTTGGAGTTATCTCAGTAAGCTCTTCACTCAAAATGTGTACGGGATTGGCTACATATTTCTGAAGTTGGATAATATGGAACACATTGAGAATACTTTGAAGCTCTCTTGGTCGATAGGTTAATTTCCCAATCCTCTCGACAATAAGGAATGTTCTAACGTACCTAAATGCCAATTTCTTTTCTTATCCATTGATTCCCTATTGTCGTTGTGGAGTTAACTTCAAGAATACGTGATCTTATTCAAAAAATTCCAAATCTCTCTTACGTCGATTTGCGTAACTTTTCGGTCCACTCTGAGCCACTTCTGACTTGATTTTAATCATCTTCACAACCTGTCAAACTTTTCAAGATCAAGGGCATCATATTCACCCGCCCTTCATTTTAGACTACATTTTCTTTCATACAGAGCTTTGAATGGGGCCATTCCAATTCGTATGCAAATTCTGCATACACTAAATTATCAATCTGCTTAGTTCCAAAATCTAAAGTCCAAGCCCATAACATATCTTCTAAAATTGTATTCACTCTTTCTGTCAGCCTATTTGTTTGTGGGTGCACTGTTGTACTGAACTTTAAGGTTGTCCCATATCTCTACTGCAATTTAGTCCAAAACTCTAAAGTAAATCTAAGATCTCGATTCGAGACCATATTAGAGGGTACTCTATGAAGTCTAATCACTTTCTCTACATATATTTTACTTAACTTCTCTAAAGAATCCGGTTGATTAATAGGGATGACATGAGTGGACTTAGTCAGTCAATCTACTATCACCCATATAGTATCTTGCTGTGCTACTGCCATGGGTAATCCTATAATGAAATCTATAGTAACTTCATCCTATTTTCATGATAAAGTAGGCAATGGCTGTAGTAATCCTCCAGGCCGTTGTTGATCGGCTTTCACTTGCTAATAAGTTAAGCATCGAGCTACAGAGTCTGAAATATCCTTTTTCATACCAACCCACCAATAATGCCATTTTAAGTCCGATACATCTTTACAGCTCTTAGATGGGTAATACACTTACTCCGACGTGCTTCTGTTAAAATATCCTATCTCATCGTAGATTGCTTTGGAATATAATACCGATCTTGATAATAAATAATTCCACCATTATCCCTTCGAAACTCATCTTCTCCTTTCTTCACCTCCTTTTTCATCAACCTTTGCAAATCTTCATCTTTATCTTTCTCTTCCTTTAACTGTTGTAGGAAAGTAGGTTGAATGAAAATATTACTCAGCCTTATTTCTCCATCTACTACAACGCTTTCAGTTCTGGGATTCGTAACATCTGAAGAGCTGATAAGTTTTCATTCCTATTAAGGGCATCCACTACTGCATTTGCTTTTCTAGGATGATACTTAATTGGACATTGAAATTCTTCCTTAAATTCCATCCACTGACGTTGTCTCATGTTCAAATCCTTTTGGGTAAAAATGTACTTTAAACTTTTGTTGTCGGTGAAGAGCTCAAACTTTGCCCCATACAAATAATGTCTCCACTTCTTATGAGCAAATACAATAGCTGCCAACTCTAGGTTATGTGTAGGATAATTCTTCTAATGAGGTTTCAATTTCCTAGAGATATATAAGCTATCACCTTTTTTCCTGCATCACTACTCCCCCCAATCCTTTATTTGAGGTATCTGTATACACCTTATAAGGTTTGTCCATCATTGGCAATGCCAAAATAGGAGTAGAGCTTAACCTTTTCTTCAGTTCTTGAAAACTTTTCCCGCACTTTTCGGCCTAAATATAAAGAATTTTCTTTCGGGTGAGTTGAGCCAAAGGTGAAGCTATTTTAGAGAATCCCTCAATAAACCTCCAATAATATCTTGCTAATCCTAGAAAACTTCGTATTTGAGTTGGAGTTTGTGGACATTTCCAATTCGTCACCACTTCGACTTTTGCAGGATCTATCGTAATCCCATCTTTAGATATCACATGTCCCAAGAGTGCTACTTCATGTAGCAAAAACTAACACTTACTATGTTTTGCATATAATTTGGCCTCCCTTAACTTCCCAAAACTTTTCGAAGGTGTTGCTCATATTCTTGGGGATCAATATTTCATCTATGAATATAACCACAAAATTGTTAGTGTTGTGCCCTAGAGTCAACACTTGTACTATGTATATTGCATACTAATTAATAAAAGAGGCATTCTTTATCTTTTAGTTTGGTTATTTTATCTGAATATGCATATAAACTATTTGATAAAGTCCCTAGTACAACATAGTACTAAGGAAATTATGATAGAGATCATGATGTGAGATTCCTACTACACTAGTAGTGTTTGTGATTGAATAATCCCTAGTCATAGTATTAATGAGATTGGACATTATTAATACGCTAAGACTAGCACATGTTCTATAGTTGCATTGGATCAAGAGGTGGTTCTCAAAACTGTGAGTATTGTGATACTCAGGATTAATATGTGGATGCTTGTTATATGAACAAGTGCATTAGATGATCTAACTATGAGATAATCACTTGGATAAGCTATTGATTGTTAGTGACAGAATCTCATTAAAGCAAATGTGCAAGTATCCTTAGACTTGAGATCTCCAATGTATTTTGTTTATCGAGTGTTGTACTTTGATTCTAATTTTTGGAGTCTTTTAGGAACCGCCTATGGGATGGATATTGGGCATAATGTAAAGTAAATGAAAATAGCTGAGAGGGTCAATAAAGGATTCACCACTCCTAATAGCAGGAGAGTATATCTCAAGGCCACTTGTAGAAATCATTACTCACGAAGTCCTTGGCCAATGCGACTATATGTTAGAAATAGTTCCAAATTTGATACACATATCGAGTAATGAATTTCTTGAACAAGTATTAAAATATTCGGGCTAGAATTAGTAATATTCCGGATTAGTTGGCACTAATTGCATGCTATAGACCATATGAGATATAGTATGGTGAAATGAGTTTATTACACTGGTTATTTGCTATTGAAAGGTTCATGTAAAACCACTTGACTTTCTAGACTTTTAGGTGATCAAGGGTCATTGCTAGATGTTGTTCTTGATCTACTACATATGAATTTATTAATTAGAGAATTAATAAATGAATCCTATATTTTATTTAGCATTATTAATTCTAAAGCTGTTAGAATTAATTCATATTATGCTACCAATAAGACCAGGAAACCTAATGGGTTACACACAATAAAGGTTTGAATGCTCAATATATATTATTTGATAATATTGTGGGGTTAATAAAGAGAAGAAAAAATATTTATAGGTGAATTATAAGTTTATTATAATTCATGGGACTTGGTTACAATTATATAAACTTCAAGGGTCCAATTGTAGATATTAGATCTTGGAAGACTAAATTGTAATTAACAGAAATCCTAAAAACTATAAATATGGGAATTGTTCCCTTGTGGAGACGTTGAAAAAAAATAGAAGGAGATAGATGGACATTTCTTCTTCTTTCTTCTCCTTCTCCAATTAGACCTAGCCGCTCCTCTTCTACTAGCATAGTTTTGAGTGGGCTTTGTGAGCAATTCAACCTTGTACAGATTACTTCTAGAGATAATCCTACTCTCGAATTGTAGTGGCGCGAGTTGGACGAACAAAGCAGAGGAATTGGTTCCTTGGTTGGTGCAACAAAAATTTTTGTTTTCTACTACAGAAGGTAATCTCTGTTTCTTCCTTCTATTCTCGTTTTAATTGCAAATATATAATCCTTAGGCATGGATTTTATGGTTTTTTCCGTTGCGTTCTTATTTGATAAGCATGATGAAATCCTAATAGTGGTATCAGAGCTTTCGTGTTTGTGTTTTAATGGGTTTTTAATCTCTTTGAAATTGTTTCTGAGCATGTAACTGTATGGTGTGTTTTAGGTTTTTTGGTTTGAAGAGTTTCTGGGTTATTGAAAAATGGTTGGGAAGTTGTTTCCAATAGTAGCTGTTTTGGCATTAGATTTTTTTGCAATCAAGATCTTGATTCAATAATTTATATTGTTGTTTAAATTGTGATGTGGAGTACAGTTGGTTGTTAATATTGATTAACAATGCTTGATATCAAAATTGTTTTAAACGGTCTGAAAATCTCGTTGTCGTTCATGAAAAATATGAAGAAAAATTCGGGGAAGAAGATGAACAATGATATTTTTCTGCCTCCAGAGCATACCTAGCGCGGGTATGTGTTTGGTATTTCTCACGCATATCATATATGGCATAACGGAAAACAAAACGAGATATCATCCCAGGATCCGCATATGTGTGGAAAATAAGACATAAAGATAACAAATGTAATAGCTTTTTACCTTTCTTTGATCATCCGAAGAACAAAATTTTCTTCTTCAAGTCGAGGCGCGATCTTGCAATCCACTTCATCAAACTCCACGAGAGTTAAACGTCCAACCACTATAATCACAGTGTGTGATTATCTCTAACAGTAATCCATACAGAGGATACACTCAAGCACGAAGTTTTTTGTGCTAGCAGAAAATCTAAGTGGCAGCTAGGGTTACTTATTTTTCAGAAAAACTACGTGACAGAGAGAGAACAGAAGAAGTCGGTTGTTGCCTAGGGTTTCCGTGAATCTAACCTCTACTAGGGTTTCGAGTATGTCATACATATAAACCGAGAAACCCTACTAAAATTGAGAATTCTAATCCTATTAGAATTCTCTAATTGTAATTGGAAGCATAAAGTTCTCACAACTACAATTTGGACCATAATTATAACTAATTATAATTTGGCCACAACAACTTTTTTTTCTCACAATTGACCCCCACTATGTTATTAAATAACATCTTGAGTATATAATCCTCCATTGTGTGTGACCTATTAGGTTTCCCAGTTAATTGGTAGCGAACATGAATTAATCCAAACATCTTTGAGATTAAGAATTCATAATTAATTAGAATTAATCCTATTAATTCTAATCAGGATTAGTTTATTAATTCATCAATTAATAAACCTATATTCTCAAATCATGAGCGGTATCTAGCAACACATCATGACCACCCAAGAGTCTAGGAAGTCAAGTGGCTTGACATGAATCCTTCAATAACAAACTACAGTGCAATTAACTCCTTTCATCATACAATATCTCATTCGGTTTGGAGTACGGAATTAGTGCCAACTCCCTCCAGAATTAATTCTGGCCCGAATACAATCGTACTTGTACCAGGAACCCACTACTTTAGATGTGTATCAATTGAAACTATTTCAAATAAACAATCACTTTGGCCAAGGACTTCTCGAGTAATAATTCCTACAATTTGCCGTGAGATATTTGCCCCCAGTATTAGGAGTGGTGCATCCTTTATTGACCCTTTCAACTACATTCATTTACCTCACAATGTACCCAATATCCATCCCATAGGCAGTCCGTGATTGAGCTCCAAAGATTGGAATCAAAGTACAAAGCTCAACAAACAATGTACATTGGAGATCTCAAGTCTAATAATACTTGCATGTTTGCTATATTGAGATTATATCACTGGCACTAAATAGTTATCCATGTGATTATCTTATAGCTAGGTCATCTAATGAACATGTTCCATTAACAAGAATCCATATGTTAACTTTGAGTGTCTCAATACTCACGGATATGAGAACCACCGCCTAATCAAATCAGGAAGTCTAGCACATGATAGTCCTCACACATTAATGATATCCTGTCTTATTAATACTATGACTAATGACTATTTAAGTACTAACACTCTACAGTGTAGTAGGAATCTCATATCATGATCTCCTTAACACAGTGTTGTACCTGAGACTTTATCAAACAGTTATGTTACTTAAAACTAATCAAACGAAACTGTAAGATAAATAATGCCTATTATTAAAATAGAATGTGTCATATACAATGTACAAATAATTGCCTCTAGGGCACAACACTAACAGTATGTTCGACCTACCTGGCACCAGGTACACTCTGTTCTTCCCCTATGTGTTCCTCCAGAGCAAACCTGGCACCGGGTACCTCACCTAGCACTAGGTGCACTATGTTCTAACACTATTCCATATTTATAAAAAAGTTCTTTTTGATCTTTTTTAATTTTGAGAATAGGTTCTAATAATGATTAGAATTTATTTGAAACCCATGATTTTAGATAAAAAAAATTTTCAAATTTATATGTAGGACCCGTAATTCTTAAAAAATTTAATTTCGGCCCAAAACTTTCCAAAATTTGATTTTGGACCCAGATTTCTCCAAAATACTGATTTTGAATGTTGATGCATTGGATGTGCTTATGTTGTATTTTAAGCACATTTTATTAGCATGGTGGATGGTTATGGACTAAGGTCAAGCTTATCTATTCATGTATCTTTATCGCTTTGTTTTAATTAAATAGGGCCTTTTGCCTTATCTCAAATTCTTGTGTAATTCCCCTTTCTCATATAACTCCCCTCGAAAGTAACTCAAGGTTTCTTCCTTTAGGAAACTATGTAATTAGTTTATATGGGTTAGATTGAGGTAGAATTTTATTTACAAGATTTTGAAGGCGTCAATAAAAAATGAAGCGAGATGGTAAGATATTTTACTTAAATCATGCATGAACACATACAATTGACCATATTAATTTCATTGATGGCTCGAGGAAATTATTTTAGAAAGTCCATAACTATGCCACGTAATTGTTTATTACCATGTTTATCAATTTATGCTGCTTATTGCCAAACGATGAGACAACTAAAAGGAATAAATCCCTCAAATAATATTAAATCTAATGCCTTCCATTAATATAGTAATAATGAGAGCTTCTTTTCGAAACCAGGTTGTTGGGCATACCCAAGCCTACTTGACATTAAGTTTGTTCAAGCTATGGAATTTAATTCATGATTAATGGGTTGGGTTTAACTAATTTATTTATCCCGGTTGGGCTAACCCAATTATAAAGAATATTAGATGTTAATCACTCAATGATACAATAGTTATATTTGATGTAATTAGTTTTGGATACCTACCACTAAACTTAATAGTGGCTTATTGGGCTAACCTAAGGTCATTCTTAAGGAATTTGCATACTAGTCCACTATGAAAGCTTCCAACAGGCTTTCCCGAGTCAATAGTAGGGGCTACTAATTTGAGTAAAATAGTGGAATAAAAATGCGTTTAATTAAAAACCTAATTACTTGCATATCATTAGCATATGCACGTTCTAATTACTCTATCTTTACATCTAGGTCACTTGCATCATATCGATGAACCTAAACCTGTGTAGCATCTTGGAAACAAATAAGCTCACCGAATCAAACTATTTGGAATGGTAGAGAAACTTGAGAATCATTCTCAAGTCAGAAAAGTTGTTCTACCTGTTAGATGCTCATATTCTGCCATCTCCAGCCTAAGATGTTCCTGCTGATGAGCATGCTGTCCACAAGAAGCATAAGGAGGATAGTGACATTGCATCATGTATTATGCTGGCATCAATGACTCCTGAGTTACAAAAGCAGCTTGAGCATATATATGCTTAAACCGTTATCTTCCATCATAAAGTGCTGTTTGATAAACAACCTAGAACTGAGAGATATGAGATCTCTAAGCAACTGTTCTGTTCTAAGATGGTTGAGGGTACTTTAGTGGCCACTTATGGGTTATAGATGTTAGGCTATATTGAAAAGCTTGGGCCTTTTAGTTTCGTCATGAATCACAATTTAAGTGTTGACTGTTGGCAAAACGCAGAAACAGGGAGCCATGGACGGGAAAAAACAGAGACAAAAAAAATAAAATAAAATAAAAGCGAGCCATAAAGGCCATGCAGAAGCGTGGAGATCATACATTTGCACTCCTTAACCCTTCTAGGTTGAGTAAGAGCGGATTGAACGACTGGAATCGCCTCACTTTGCACAGTTGAAGGAGCTTCCGGTGGAACACCCGCTAGCCTTCGACTTCGTCTTGTTTTCATTAACGCTTAGCTCTCCAGCTCTCGGGATATTCCTCAGCCTAACCTCTAGTCGGTGAACACTATGATGAAGAGGAAGGGTCTCAATTCTCCTTGGTTCGTTCGCTATTGGTTAGCAAAGAACAAGAGAAAAACAAGAAGAATGAGAGAGCCTTTGAGAGAGAGAGAGACTCACGTGAGTCTTGTTGCTTGGGCAAGCCAAAAATTAGGTTTTTTTTTCTTTTCAAAGAGTTGTTTATATTTTGGCCTAAACTAGGTCTCTCAATCTCTGATAAACATCTCCCCGGGATTTCAAAACACCCGGATGTTATCCTGAGAAACAATTTGGCCTAATCTTAAACTCCTCTTAACCATATCTGAAAAAAACCCTAAGGTCCAAGCTATTGGGCCAGATAAATATTTATTATTTTTCTTGGACCCAAAGAGGCCAAAATAATAAATATTAATTATTTATTTTCTGGGCTTACATAAGTAACCCAATAAATAATTAATGAGCCCAAATGAACCATAATAATTAATCTTTAATTATTTATTTCTTGGGCCTACATAAATAACCTAATAAATAATTAAACATTAATTATTTCCCCTAGTTTAAGCCCAGGTTAATTTCTTAATTATTCATACTGGACCTAGGCCCTGAATAATTAATTAACCAAATAAACTAGATAATTAATTTCTCCCAACTTCTATTTTATTTATTTATTTATTTATTTTATTCCAGTCCAATAATAAATTAGACTTCCTGAATAAAATAAAATAAAACAAAATAAAATAAAATCCTCTTCAACTGAGACCAATTCCTCAACCCAAAAGTAGTTAGGACTTACGGGCTATCCCGAGGACCAAAAAGACACATCGCCTTGGTTGCTAAAATGACCAAAATACCCCTACTATATAAATAGCTGTATTTTACATTTTAAATATTTCCTAATATCACCATAAGGAAATATTGACCCCAAGGACAATGCTGCGTTAGCAAAGTCTCCGACCTACATGTGAAATGACTAAAATACCCCTCGACACATTGCCGTACATTTAGAGAGGAAGAAGTGTACTAACACCCCTCTAAATGACATCTACCATCCTTAGGCTTCTAGTCCAATGATCCACGAGTTCCTGGAGTATTTTTGCTTTCCAAGGGAGCTACCCTAAAGCAAACATCCAAGTCATGTTTCCTAGGGCCCTGGATAATTTAGACCATTCGGACAACCAGAAGGGACGATATAGTGCAGAAACTATCTTGTATAAGTCTGTCTTAACTAACTAGTCACACATACCCAACATGCAAGTATTTTGGCCCTATGATAGAACCTCAACTACAGCAAATCAAAGTATATGCTTCCAGCTTCGCTAGACCAGCAACTCATACTCAAGTCGTAGAGTACTAGTCCACGCTGTAGCGGTAGTAGTCTATGTTTCTACCATATAGTACTTTGAGAAACCACTACTACAGGTCCTGTTCTACGTATTCAAAATACGCTTATGTCATGAAGTGAGTGGACTACCCACTGGCTAAAGGTAAGCCATTCCCCATTTGGAATTCATAACATAATAACCTAAATATGATGAGGTTCCCAGT
Source organism: Voacanga thouarsii (assembly GCA_026120185.1). Taxonomy (NCBI): domain Eukaryota; kingdom Viridiplantae; phylum Streptophyta; class Magnoliopsida; order Gentianales; family Apocynaceae; genus Voacanga; species Voacanga thouarsii. Next base: position 308,006 of record JANUWF010001381.1, on the reverse strand, counting down.
CTCATCAATAGGTTAAGAACAAATGTTTATGTGTTAAATAACCCGTGATCCATACCTTACTGTGAAAGACCACCATTCACATGGATCAATTATTTAAACACAATGGGTCTGTTCCAAACGAAAATCGTGCACAAACAAAAAGTAAATTCACAAACAATTTTCGAAAATAAATTCTTTTATTAAATAATTTGATTTTACATTAGAAACCTAGTCTAAGAGGGCATACAATCCAACAATCTCCCACTTGCACTCTAAGACTAGATAAGTCCATAGATGCCCACCCCTATGGCGTCTAAGTGTCTCTTGAAGACTCTCTCAGCCAAAGGCTTGGTGAATGGGTCTGCTAGATTGTTTTCTAAGGTAATATGCTCCACCACGACTTCCCGTCTCTGTATTAAATCCCGGATCAGGTGGTACTTCCTCTCGATGTGTTTCCCCTTGTGGTTCTGAGGCTCCTTAGATTGCGACGCTGCTCCAGTGTTGTCGCAATACATCACAATCGGCCTATCCATATGTGGTACGACTCCAAGTTCTGAAAGAAACTTCCGGAGCCAGACTACTTCCTTGGACGCCTCCGAAGCTGCCACATACTCAGCTTCCATGGTTGAGTTAGCAATACAAGAATGCTTGATACTCCTCCATGATATTGCTCTTCCAGACAAGGTGAAGACATATCCACTAGTGGATTTTCTCTCATCCTTATCCGCCTAGAAGTCTGAGTCTGTGTATCCTGTAGGAACCAAATCATCAGCCCTGTAAACCAGCATATAATCTCTCGTTCCCTTGAGGTACTTGAGAATATGCTTTACAGCTTGCCAATGAACCTCCCCTGGGTTTGACTGATATCTGCTAACTAAGCCCACGACAAAGCAGATATCTGGCCTAGTACACAGCATGGCGTACATGAGACTTCCCACCGCCGAAGCATAGGGAATCCTACTCATTCTGTCCTTTTCTTCTTGAGACTTAGGACAGTCCTTCGAAGAAAATGACAACCCATGTCTGCAAGGGATTAGAGCTCCCTTGCATGAGTCCATGCTGTACTTGGCCAGCATCTTGTCAATGTATGTCGCTTGGGATAATCCTAACATTCTCTGCTTCCTATTTCTAAGAAGCCTAATCCTGAGAATGTAGCTAGCTTCTCCCAAGTCCTTCATACTGAATTAACTAGACAGCCAAACCTTTGTAGATGACAATGTCCCTACATCATTTTCAATGAGTAGAATGTCATCCACATACAGGACAAGAAAAACTACATTGATGCCTTCAAGTTTCCTGTACACGCATGGTTCATCTTCGTTTTGAATAAAACCATAAGACTTTACAGTCTCATCAAAACGAATGTTCCATGCTCTTGATGCCTGCTTAAGTCCATAAATGGACTTCTTGAAGCCTTCCGGTTGGGACATATAGATGTCTTCGCTAAGATGGCCATTCAAGAATGCCATCTTGACATCCATTTGCCATATCTCGTAGTCATAATGATAGGCGATGGCAAGGAGGATGCGAATGGATTTAAGCATGGCTACCGGGGAAAAGGTTTCCTCATAGTCGATACCCTCTTTCTGAGTATACCCTTTCGCCACAAGCCTACCTTTGAAGGTTTCCACCTTCCCATCCACTCCTCTCTTCCTTTTGTATACCCACTTGCACCCAATGGGTTTTATTCCTTCAGGTGAAGCTACAAGATCCCAAACCTGATTGAGGTACATAGACTCAATCTCGGCTTTCATTGCTTCATGCCACGATTTGCATCGGCATCAGCAATAGCCTCCTCGTATCTAGCGGGGTCTTGTTCCTGATGGTCGGAAACCAGCTCAAAGGCTTCTCCAGTCCATCTATCCGGAACCCTAGACACTCTCCCACTACGACGAGGCTCCATTTGTACAGGCTCTTGAGGCTGTGCCTCTTCTTGTTCCAAAATCGGGTCAATAGAAGTTGATTCCATAGATAACTTCTCCTGAAGTTCCAACCTCGTTGAACCTTTAGTGGAAGTACTTTGATCATCTTCCAAGTATCTAGCATTGGTACTGACTAGTACCTTCTGCTCCTTAGGATGATAAAAGTAGCCTCCTTTTGTCCCTTTTGGATACCCAACAAAATAGCATAATTCTGATCTTGGTTCCAACTTGTCTCCCTTGATCAGTACATAAGTTGGACACCCCCAAATCCTGAGATGATTCAGACTTGGCTTATGCCCAGTCCACATCTCATAGGGAGTCCTAGGTACTGACTTGGAAGGCACCAAGTTCAGAATATATGCCGCTGTTTCCAAGGCATATCCCCAGAAGGATACTGGAAGAGTAGCATGAGACATCATGCTTCGGACCATTTCCATCAACGTCCTGTTCCTTCTCTCAGCTACTCCGTTCTGCTGGGGGGTTCCCGGCGTAGAAAGCTAGGATACTATCCCATGATGTACCATGTAGTCCTTGAATTCACCTAGGAGGTACTCTCCACCACGATCCGATCGTAAGGTTTTGATTAATTTACCTGTCTGACGCTCCACTTCAGCCTTAAACTCTTTAAACTTGTCAAAAGAGTCAGACTTGCGTCTCATCAGGTAAATGTAACCATACCTCGTACAATCATCCATGAACGTGATGAAGTACTCAAAATCTCCCCTAGCTGGTGTAGACAATGGACCGCACACATCAGTGTGAACAAGACTCAACACCTGCTTAGCTCTTTCCGCCTTTGGTGTAAAAGACCTTTTGGTCATTTTTTCCATCAGGCAGGATTCACACTGAGGCCAACTTTCCAATCTCAATGAGCCCAAAGGCCCATCATGGATTAGCCTCTGAATCCTGGTTGAGTTAATATGACCCAACCTCAGGTGCCAAAGGTATGAATCATTGATATTGGTCTTTCTCTTCTTAGTTAAAGGTTCAGACAGAGCGTTATTTGATTGGTTGTTAATAGGGTTTAAAAAGAACAAATTTTCATACACGTGCCCAGTACATAAAATTTCTCCATCTCTACTGATAGAAATACCAGAATGGAAAGATACAGAATATCTTTGATTAATAAGTTTTGCAACTGAAATCAAATTCTGATGAAAACCAGGTACATATAAAATGTCTTTTAAAAAATAAGATCCAGCTCTCCCACTGCAAGGGCCCAGACTTGTGCTCCATTACCTACTCGAAGCCCATGTTCGCCCTTCTTGAGTCTTCTTATCTTCCTAAACCCCTGCAGGGAGTTACAGATATGATCAGTGGCTCCTGAATCAACAATCCGAGTGGAAGTTGATCCTACCATTGATATGGACTCTAGATAGTAAACATTACCTGTGGGGTTATTCTTAGCCTGAAGATCTGGACACTCTTTTTTCCAGTGTCCATTCTTTCCACACTTGAAGCACTTGCCCTTTGGTTTGTCCTTTGGCTGGTTCTTGGGCTGGGTTGCTGCATTCCCCTTCTTCCTCTTGACCTTTCTGGGCTTAGGCCCAGTTCTTGAAGAAGAGGCCTTAGCAATCATGGCCTTAGACTGCGGCTTCATGACCTTCTCCGCCATCTGGAGCTCCTTCATCAGTTCAGTCAAACTCATGTTCAACTTGTTCATGTTATAGTTTAACTTGAACTGAGTGAAAGAGCCCGGTAGAGATTCGAGAACCATGTCCACTTGGCTCTCGGGGTCAATGACAGCCCCTAAGATTTCTGCCTTCTCGAAAGCAGCAATCATCTTGAGCATATGCTCTCGGACTGATGCTCCCTCAGCCATCTTAGTGTTTACAATTGTTCGAAGAGCCTCTTGCCTTGCGGGCCGGCTCTTGTCCGCGAACATAGTTGCCAACGATTGGCTTATGTCATATGCAGAAGCCATGTGCTCGTGTTTTGACTGGAGCACATTAGACATGGAAGCTAACATATAGCAACGTGCCATTTCGTCAGCTTTCTTCCATACCTTTTCAGCCTCTCGCTCTTCAGCAGTGGAACTTTCCCCGATAACAGGGCAGGTTTCGTAAAGGACATACTTATACTCCTCGGCTGTGAGTATTATGTCCAGGTTCCTTTTCCAGTCCACATAGTTTGGACCCGTTAACTTATTCTCCCCGAGAATAACGGCCAATGGACTAAAAGAACCTCCCACCATTTCGAAAATCGAAAATAAAAGAAAGAAATTAGTTTGTGAAAACAAAATGAAATTTGTGCACTGAAAATAATTTGGCTCTTAGGAAAACTGACATAGCTTCTTGGGAAGATTAACAGTTTCCTAAGCTAAGTGTATTAACCACCACAAATTAATTTCCCTTCTAGGTAATGGTCTAGAGAATAACTCCATCGTGGGATGGCCGTTTCCTCTCATTTCCTATGGACATACCTCGCACTATAACCTCCAACGTGGGCTGGCCGATCATAGTACGTGCCCCGGGTTATTAATTACATCCTTCCATTAGATCTAGATCCTTGTGGTATCCCCATCCTATACGGGTTCACTCCTAGGGTGACACGAGGGGATCCACGATCTCTAATGAGGACCGTGATGGAAGCCGTGGGGCCGTTGGAACCCCTCTCCCACTTAGTCTTTTAAAATAAAGGTTTTCTGGAAAATATCCTTTTGAAAATTCCATTAAGTTTTTCTTAACTCAAAAATAAAATATCTAAGTCCAATAAAATATCTATGTCAAGGCTTATATCCTTTGAGAGATTTCCTCCATGAACTAATTTTATATAAGTTAAAACTTAATGATTTCAAAAATTTTCCAATTAAAACTTTCTAGAGACTTTGGTCTCAAGTTTATTTGACAAAATCAATTTTCTAGTCCAAAACAAAACAAAATGGCTCTCCATTTTAATTTACAAAAATATCTAAATCCAATATATTTTCTATGTCAAGGATTAAACCCTTTGAGAAAATATTTAAGGATTAATTTTTGTACCAATTAAAATAACCACTTAGTTTTTTAAAGAAAAATATTTTTCCTTGCCAAAACAAAAGGTAATACTTTGGTCTTTGAGAAAAGCACACATAGGTACATAAAAAAAATAACATGCTAGAAAACAATAAACGTTTTCATGCTTTTCTATTTTTTAAACCTAAGTGCCCAAATAATAGAATTAAACACATTAATTAATTAATTAATTATCTTGTTTAATCCTAAAATCCCTTACTAAAATTTTTCATGCAAATATATTCCAAGAATATAAATATTGCAAAAATATTAACTTCGCCTGGTATGGGACCCAAAATGAAAAAGGGGAAATAAAATAAAAAAATTGCAGAAAAAACTCTGGCGGTCCACTGCACCGCGCCGCACCGGATCCGCGCCCGCATGGCCTGTGGTCCACCGAGGCCACGGTGCACCGCGCTACACCAGATCGCTTACCGCGCGTCCCACGGAGCTCATCCGCGCCCGCGACCCGCAACCAGTTGCACTCTGCTTCCAACCCGCGAAGGATCCGCGCCTTTATCCGAATGGCACGCCCGATCCGGTTTTCAGACCTGCACGCGGAATTGAATTTCAATTTCAATTCTGCAATTGAAAACGGCTTCAATTCCCCTCAATTTAGCTCGGCTTCGTGGCTCACAGACTGCAGCTCTCCTCACAGAAACATCGGCTCGGCTCGGCTCGACCGGCGGCTTAGGAACAGTGTCATCTTCTTCGTTTTTCACCGCGCGAATTTGCAGAGTATTTTTTTCGATTTTTTTCAGTCTTCTTTGGCTTCTTTGGACATTTCTACTTATAAAAACTCATCCAAAACATAACCACAACTGCCTATACCCATTAAAATTAGGTTTACACGATTAAAACATCAAAGCCAAAAATTACAGTATGCTCCTATGCTTCAAACGGTGAAGCTTACATCAAGCCTATCCCATACAAAAACAGCGAAGGATCATAGGTATAATCATCTTCTCCATTTTATTAACTATCATGCTCCCTATATTGATCAAAACCAATGGCTCTGATACCACTTTGTTGGCAAAACGCAGAAACAGGGAGCCATGGACGGGAAAAAATAGAGACAAAAAAAATTAAACGCGAGCCATAAAGGCCATGCGGAAGCGTGAAGATCATACATTTGCGCTCCTTAACCCTTCTAGATTGAGTAAGAGCGGATTGAACGACTGGAATCGCCTCGCTTTGCACAGTTGAAGGAGATTCCGGTTGAACACCCGCTAGCCTTCGACTTCATCTTGTTTGCATTAACGCTTAGCTCTCCAGCTCTCGGGATATTCCTCAGCCTAACCTCTAGTCGGTGAACACTATGGTGAAGAGGAAGGGTCTCAATTTTCCTTGGTTCGTTCGCTATTGGTTAGCAAAGAACAAGAGAAAAACAAGAAGAAGGAGAGAGCATTTGAGAGAGAGAGAGACTCACGTGAGTCTTGTTGCTTAGGCAAGCCAAAAATTAGGTTTTTTTTTCTTTTCAAAGAGTTGTTTATATTTTGGCCTAAACTAGGTCTCTCAATCTCTGATAAACATCTCCCCGGGATTTCAAAACACCCGGATGTTATCCTGAGAAACAGTTTGGCCTAATCTTAAACTCCTCTTAACCATATCTAGAAAAAACCCAAAGGTCCAAGCTATTGGGCCAGATAAATATTTATTATTTTTCTTGGACCCAAAGAAGCCAAAATAATAAATATTAATTATTTATTTTCTGGGCTTACATAAGTAACCCAATAAATAATTAATGAGCCCAAATGAACCATAATAATTAATCTTTAATTATTTATTTCTTGGGCTTATATAAATAACCTAATAAATAATTAAACATTAATTCTTTCCCCTAGTTTAAGCCCAGGTTAATTTCTTAATTATTCATACTGGACCTAGGCCCTGAATAATTAATTAACCAAATAAACTAGATAATTAATTTCTCTCAACTTCTATTTTATTTATTTATTTATTTATTTTATTCCATTCCAATAATAAATTAGACTTCCTGAATAAAATAAAATAAAACAAAATAAAATAAAATCCTCTTCAACTGAGACCAATTCATCAACCCAAAAATAGTTAGGACTTACGGGCTATCCCGAGGACCAAAAAGACACATCGCCTTGGCTGCTAAAATGACCAAAATACCCCTTCTATATAAATAGCTGTATTATACATTTTAAATATTTCCTAATATCACCATAAGGAAATATTGACCCCAAGGACAATGCTGCGTTAGCAAAGTCTCCGACCTACAGGTGAAATGACTAAAATACCCCTCTACACATCGCCGTACATTTAGAGAGGAAGAAGTGTACTAACACCCCTCTAAATGACATCTACCATCCTTAGGCTTCTAGTCCAATGATCCACGACTTCCTGGAGTATTTTCGCTTTCCAAGGGAGCTACCCTAAAGCAAACATCCAAGTTATGTTTCCTAGGGCCCTGGATAATTTAGACCATTCAGACAACCAGAAGGGGCGATATAGTGCAGAAACTATCTTGTATAAGTCTGTCTTAACTAACTAGTCACACATACCCAACATGCAAGTATTTTGGCCCTATGATAGAACCTCAACTACAGCAAATCAAAGTATATGCTTCCAGCTTCGCTAGACCACCAACTCATACTCAAGTCGTAGAGTACTAGTCCACGCTGTAGCGGTAGTAGTCTATGTTTCTACCATATAGTACTTTGAGAAACCACTACTACAGGTCCTGTTCTATGTATTCGAAATACGCTTATGTCATGAAGTGAGTGGACTACCCACTGGCTAAAGGTAAGCCATTCCCCATTTGGAATTCATAACATAATAACCTAAATATGATGAGGTTCCCAGTCTCATCAATAGGTTAAGAACAAATGTTTATGTGTTAAATAACCTGTGATCCATACCTTACTGTGAAAGACCACCATTCACATGGATCACTTATTTAAACACAATGGGTCTGTTCCAAACGAAAATCGTGCACAAACAAAAAGTAAATTCACAAACAATTTCTGAAAATAAATTCTTTTATTAAATAATTCAATTTTACCTCAGAAACCTAGTCTAAGAGGGCATACAATCCAACATTGACTTAATTCTACAATTATTACCAAGTAGTTTTTCACAATTTATGATTAACTACCAAATGAACAATATTGAGACCACCACACCTGAGCTTATCAATCTGCGTAAGACTACTAAATCATCCATGAAGAAGGATGACAAGGCGATCTTGCTAGTATCTTCTTCATCTTTTAAGAAGAAAGTTCCCAAGAAGTAGAAAAAAATCCTACCAAGCCCAATAGAGGCGTGAAGAAGAAAGAAACAGCCACTAAAGGCCCAAGTCATCATTGTGGCAAGATGGGCTACTGGAGGTGCAACTGCAAAGCCTACTTAGGGACTGTGAAGGAAAAGAAGGAGAAGGAGAAGCTTGCAAGCACTTCTACTTCTACTCCTGGTATATTTATGATTGAGATTAATGCTACCTTTAATAATAAGATATGGGTATTGGATACCAATTGTGGATCTCATTGGTGTAATAATTTGTAGAGACTAAAGGGCAGTAGAAGGCTAGAAAAGGGAGATGTGGACCTGCGAGCTGCAAATGCAGCAAAAGTTGCTGCCCTAGTTGTGGGGACTTATCATCTTAATGTTGGGTATCTCTGGCTCGTATCCTATACGGCGCAGCGGAAAATAAAATGAGTTACTCTCCCAAGACCCGTCTATATGTGAAAAACAAAACATAAAGAGAGTAAATGTGATAGGGGCTAATTTAGTTATATTTTGCGTAGTTATTTGAGGCTATTTTGTAATACATTTTGTACAATAACTAGTTATATTCTTTCATATTTGAGATTTTATCCTTGGAAAGGTATTTTCGTCATTATTTTAGATTTTGGTTTAAAACGAAGCAAAACAGCCGTGAAACAGAGCAGAGGTGGCGCCAGTTGGAAGCCTGGAACCGGCGCCGGCTGTACACTGGATGCACGGCCTTCAAAGCGATGGAAAATTGGAGAAGCAGAGTATAACAGAGCCTAACTGGTGCCAGCTGTAAGGCTGGAGGCGGCGCCGGCTGCATTCTGGAACGTATGCACAAAATTCAGAGAAAAATCAGTAAACGAATGGAGAAATAGAACACAGGCGGCGCCGGCTCCGAAGAACTAAGGCGGCGCCGGCTGTGGTCTATTCTTGAGGCGGTGCTGCGATCTTTTGACGCGTTTTTGGAAATCTGGGGAGTTTTAGCATCTTCCAACTTCTACTCGGCCAAGAACTTTGTACCTACGAGTTTAGGCACTTCTTAAGCCTATAAATAGATGAAAAACACAAGGAAAAAGGGGAGAATTCATTGATCATCATAGAAAATCACTCAATCTAAGGAGGAATTCTTCAAGTTCAAGAAGGGTTGTACAAGAAGGTTTTCAAAGGAGGAAGAATGAGGCTTGTCTATGAGTTCTTTCTTTTACTTTGTTTTCTTTTTCTTGACAATGATGTTTTAATTGTTCTATTGTAATTTGACATTGTTTTAGATAATCATGATTCTTGGAGTTATTTATTCTTTTGATTAATTGACTTTTCTTCTTGGTATTTAATTACTTGGGCATATTCCGAGATTAGTTGGTTATTTCTATTGTTAACTTACTAGACAAAAGAGGTTGATAATGGTTGCAATTGATTAATTTTTGCATTCATTGGCTGTTAACTTGCTAGACCAAAGAGGTTAATTATTAAGGATTGAGTAATTAACGGTTAATTGATGTTTGCCAGACCAAGGATTTATTGATTAATTTCATGTTTTAAATTTGCCAGACCACGGATATTTAATTAAGGATTATGTTTAATGCATCTTTTGGATGAATTAGTTGAGACAGACCAAATGATGCTAATTTATCTAGAAGGTAGTAATTAGTTGAGAAAGACCAAGTGATGCTAATTTACCTTAATCCTTCATGGTGCCGAGAGAATGATTGATTACGATAATGGTTAAGTTCTTGAAGATCATGGTTATCTAATCAATGGTTTGAGTTGTATACTTCTCCATCCTTGACATGTACATATTTTTATTTTATTTTCTTTTTAGTTTTCCTTTATATTTGATTTTCACTTTGTCGAGTCGGTTAAACAATGAAAGAGGGGTAATTAATGTTTACTTATTCCTTGAGGATCGACACTCGTTCGAACCCTATGCTTAGTAATGTTGAGTACGCTTGCTCATATGTGTGATTTGGGTCGAACGTTTTAATTTAAACTTGATTAGGAATGTGCTTAGTTTTTGTATGATTTTTATGCCCAAATCCAAATGCATCAAAAGGTAACAGCTTTTTACCTTTAGGTGATCGTCCAAAGAACAAAATTTTCTTCTTCAAGTTGATCAATCCTCATGATCAACCTTCATGTGAGTTGAACGTCTAACCACTATAATCATAATATGTGAATATCTCTAACAGTAATCCACATAGAGGAATACTCAAGCACCAAAATTTTTGTGCTAGCAGAAACCATAATTTTGGCTAGGGCTTTCCTTTCACGATCAAATCGAGAGAGAAGAAGAAGAAGAGAAGGTTTATGTGGCTGCTGTTTTTCTCACGTGAATCACCCTTAGGGTTTTCGGTTATACCATCATAAAACCGAAAATTCACTGAAAATCTGGAATTCGAAAACAATTAGAGTTCCCTAATTGTAATTGAAAACATCAAGTTCTCACAATTACAACTTGTACCACAAATTATAACTAATTATAATTTGTCCACAACAACTTCTCTTTCTTTCAATTAACCCCACAATGTTATCAAATAACATCTTGAGTATATAATCATCTATTGTGTGTGACCTATTAGGTTTCCCAGTCAATTGGTAGAGAACATGAATTAATCTAAACGTCTTTGAGATTAATAATCCATAATTAATTAGAATTAATCCTATTAATTCTAATTAGGATTGGTTTATTAATTCATCAATTAAGAAACCCATATTTCTAGATCATGAGCGGTATCTAGAAACACATCATGACCACCTAAGTATCCAAGAAGTCAAGTGGCTTGACATGAACTCTTCAATAATAAACTACAATGCAATTAACTCATTTCACCATACAATATCTCATTCGGTTTGGAGTACGAAATTAGTGCCAACTCCTTCCAGAAATAATTCTGGCCTGAATACAATAGCACTTGTACCAGGAACCCACTACTTTAGATGTGTATCAATTGGAATTATTTCCAATACACAATTGCCTTGACCAAGGACTTCTCGAGTAGTAATTCCTACAAGTGGCCGTGAGATATTCACTCCTACTATTAGGAGTGGTGAATCCTTTATTAACCCTATCAACTACTTTTGTTTACCTCAAAATGTACCCAATATCCATTCCATAGGCGGCCCTCGATCGAGCTACAGAGATTGGAATCAAAGTACAAAGCTCAGCAAACAAAGTACCTTGGAGATCTCAAGTCTAAGGATACTTGCACGTTTGCTATATTGAGATTATATCACTGGCACTAAATAGTTATCCATGTGATTATCTCAAAGCTAGGTCATCCAATGAACTTGTTCCATTAACAAGTATCCATGTGTTAACTTTGAGTATCTCAATACTCACGGTTATGAGAACCACCGCCTGATAAATCAGGAAGTCTAACACATGCTAGTTTTGATGCATTAATGATGTCCTGTCTCATTAATACTATGACTAGGGACTATTTAAGTACTAACACCATCTAGTGTAGTAGGAATCTCATATCATGATCTCTATCATGATTTCCTTAACATAGTGTTGTACTAAGGACTTTATCGAACAGTTATATTACTTAAAAGTAAACAAAAAAAAAACGGTAAGATAAATAATGCCTTTTATTAAAATAAAATATGTCATATACAATGTATAAGTGATTGCCTCTAGGGCACAACACTAACACTTAATCTACCTTTTGGATTAATTTTAGAACTTCAAAACTGCTATTTTGTGCCAGTTTTATTGAAAAACATTATCTCAATTGCTTGTTTTGACTTATTTGGATTTCATTTAAATTTTAAGAATAAACGTTGTTCTTTTTCATTAAATGATATCCATTATGGTTCTGCAACTTTGGTTAATGGTTTATATGTTCTAGTCATGGATAATCCAATTCTCAATATAAACGTAAAGAAATAAGGAAAATATAACTCAACTTATCCTACTTATAACATTGTCGTTTAGGCCATGTAAATAAAAAATGCATACATAAGTTATACATGCTGGGTGACTTGGGGTCATTTGATTATGAATCATACGACACATGCGAATCTTGTTTACTTGGTAAAATGGCCAAAACTCCATTTTCTGGAAAAGGATAAAAGGCTAAAGATTTATTAGAACTAATACATACAGATGTAGATAGCCCAATGTCTATACAAGCAAGAGAAGTTTATCACTACTTGATAACCTTTTTCGATGACAATTCACGATATGGGTATTTATATTTAATGAATTACAAGTCTGAAGCATTTGACAAGTTTAAAGATTTCAAGAATAAAATAGAGAAACAACTTGGCAAGAGTATTAAAACTCTTAGATTCGATTGAAGGAGTGAATACTTAAGCCAAGAGATTCAAAGTTATCTTAAAGATAATGAGATATTATCTCAATGGACTCCGCCACATACACCTCAACATAATGGTGTATCTGAGAGAAGGAATTAAACCCTTCTAGACATGGTAAGGACCATGATTACTTTTGCAGAGTTACCAAAATCATTTTGGGGAAATACACTGGAGACTACTGTTTATATATTATATAGATTTTCGTAAAAAATGGTTGATACCACTCCTTATAAGCTGTTCTTTGGTAAGAGATCAAAATTATCTCATTTAAGGATTTGGGATTGCCCTACTATTATGAAAAGGCCAATGTCAGACAAACTTGAAAGTAAGTCTGACAAATGTTTGTTTGTTGGATATCCAAAAGAATCCTTTGGATATTACTTCTATCTTTCTTCTGAAAATAAATTTTTTATTTCAAAACATGTTGTCTTCTTAGAAAAGGAGCACATGTTTAAATGAGATAGTGGGAGCAGGCTTGAACTTAGTGAAGTTCAAGAAAAACAAACAAATATTGATCAACTGTCTGAACCCACACCTGTTGATAAAGCTTCTAACACATAAGAGCCTCATAGGTTGAGTAGGATATGAGTGGTGCCTAAGAAATATAGATTTCTTATAAGTGACCGCAATGACATATTGCTCATAGAAGAAGATGAGCCTACTACTTTCAAGGATGTTTTGAATAGTTCAGAATCTTACAAATGGCTTGAAGCCATGAAGCCAGAAATGGATTTCATGTTTGATAACCAAGTGTGGACTTTGGTTGATCCACCCGAAGGAATTAAGCCTATAGGGTGCAAATGGATTTTCAAGAAGAAAATTGACATGGATAGTTATGTGGTCACCTATATGGCACATATGGTTGCAAGAGATTATCGACAACATAAAGGTATTGACTATGACGAAACTTTTTCACCAGTCGCTATGCTAAAATCCATAAGAATACGCCTTGAACTTACCGCTCATTACGACTATGAGGTTTGGAAAATGGATGTGAAAACAACTTTCCTTAGTGGAAACCTGATCGAGAAAGTGTATATGACATAACTTGAAGGTTTCACATCTAAGGATGACACAAAAGTATGCAAGCTGCAAAGGTCCATCTATGGACTTAAGCAAGCATCTAGGACTTGGTACATTCGTTTTGATGAGATATTTAAAGAATTTTATTTTATTCAAAACATGGATGAACCTTTTGTGTATAAAAAGGTTAGTGGAGTGCAATTGTTTTCTTATTGCTTTATGTAGATGACATATTGCTAATAGGAAATGATGTTTTTGTTCTTCAATTTGTAACGATTTGGTTATCGAAGATGTTCTTCATGAAAAACCATAGAGAAGCAACCTATATTTTGGGAATATGGATCTATAGAGATAGATCAAGAAGGTTGCTAGATCTTTTGCAGTCTATATACATAGATAAAGTGTTGAAAAGGTTCAGCATAGATCAGTACAAAAGGGGATTCTTACCTATGACACATGGATTAACCCTTTCAATGTCAATATCTCCAAAGACACAAGTTGAAAGGGATCATATGAATAGAATTGCGTATGCTTCAGTAATTGGGTCTATCATGTATGCTATGATATGTACTAGGTCTGATGTATCATGTGCTTTTAGCTTGACGAGCAGATACCAATTTGACCCTGGAGAGAGTCATTGGGTGGCTGTAAAGAATATCCTCAAATACTTACGAAGGACTAAGGATGTATTCTTAGTATATGGAGATGGTGATTTGCAAGTAAGAGGGTATACTGATGTAATCTTTAGTCCAATAAGGATGACTACAAATCACAATTTGGCTCTGTGTTGATGTTAGGTGTTGGGGCAGTAAGTTGAAAAAATTCCAAACAAGAGACTACTGCCGATTCATCAATTGAAGCGGATTACAAAGCGGCTTCCGAAGTAGCTAAAGAAGTAGTGTGGATCAAGAAGTTCGTTACTGAACTTGGAGTGGTGCCTAGCATTGTAGATCTGATACTTTTGTATTGTGACAATAATGGAGCCATTGCACAAGCAAAGGAACCATGGTCTCATCAATGATCCAAGCATGTACTTAGATACTATCATCTGATTAGAGAGATCATAGATAGGTGAGATGTAAAGATTGAGAGAATTCCCACGAATCAGAACATAGCCGATCCACTCACTAAAGCACTTTCCCAGAAGAAACATTATAAACATGTTAAGTCATTCGATATTCGATATACGCATGATTGGCTCTAGTGCAAGTGGGAGATTGTTAGTGTTGTACCCTAGAGATAATCACTCGTACCATGTATATTGTATAGTAATTAATAAAAGAGGCATTTTTTTTCTTTCAATTTGATTGTTATATCTAAATATTGATGTGTTTGAATTTGGGTATAAAAATCATATAAAAATAACCGCATTCCCAATCAAATTTAAATTAAAACGTTAGCCCCAAATTATATATATGAGTAAGCGTACTCATCATTAAGTATAGCATAGGGTTTAAAACGAGTGTCGATCCCCCAAGTACAAGTATGCATTAATCACTCTTCTTTTATTATTTAACCGACTCAATAAAGTGAAAAAAAATAAAAAGGAAAATAAAATAAAATAAAATAATATATACATGTCAAGGATGGAGAATTATGTAACCCAAACCATTATTTTGACAAACATGACCTTAAAGTACCCAATCATTATCATAACTAATCATTCTCTTAGCATCATGAAGGGTTAAGATAGATTCACTTCATTTCCAATCCATGAAATCACTATCTTCTAGATAAATTAGTATCACATGTCCTGTCTCAACTAATCCACCCAAAAGATGCATTAAATACAATCCTTGATTAAATTTCTATGTCCTGGCAAACTTAAAACAAGAAACTAACCAATGAATCCATGTCCTGGCAGGTATTAATTAATCTTTAATTACCTAGTTCTTAGCAATTAACCTCTTTGTCCAAGCAAGTTAGGAGACAACAAATATGACATTAACTAATTGAGACTACCATCAACCCCTTTGGTGAAGCAATTTAATAGAAAGAAACAATCACCTAATCTTATAATTAGCACAAGTAATTAAATACTAAGAATAACAATCAATTAATCAAAAGATCAAAATAACTTTAAAAATCATGAATACCAAAAACAATGTCAAATTACAATAAAACAATTAATACGTCATTGTTCAAGAAAAGAAAACAAAGTTAAAAGAAAGCACTCATAGACAAGCCTCTTTCGTAGACCCTCTTGTCCAATCCTGATACGAATCTTATGCGGCTTTTCTTGGTATTGTGGGTGTTTTAGTTGGCTAACTGTTCAGTTCAACAATGGAACCAAAAAAAAAAAAAAAAAACAGAGATTCTTGTGACAAAAATGGAGAAGATAAAATAATAACGTACACTCTATCAAACCCTTGAAAAACTAAGCTTCAAAGACCCTCAAGAAAAGTAGATAGTTCTACTATAATCTCACCCCAATATCCTTGAAACAACAAAAGAAAACAAGAACAAATAGAATAGAGAAAATAGGCACCCAAATATTAGATTTCAAACAAACCTTAGAAGAACAAAGCAACTAAGACCCATTCAAAGAAAACAACATTAGATTATCTAAAAGATTTATAGACTTATACATAAGGAGGACTAACCCTTAAGCTTGGCCTTAAACAAGATGAACAAGGAGGCTAGGACCTCTCAAGATTCTCTCTCAAATTTGAATTCAAGTAAAGTGTATTATGTTTTAAAATCACTAAAAGTTCTATTTATACTATTCTAACACTAGCTAAGTAATCCTTGAGGTTCTATTACAGATTAGGGACATAATAAGTTTTTACAAGCAATTAAAATCGAAAAAAAATTGAAGAAAATATTAAAAATACGGGGCAGTCGTCGGCTACCTAAGGTGGAGCCGGCGCCAGTTTGGGCATCACAGCCGGCGTCAGCTGTGCTCTGTATTCGGGCCGGTCTTATTGTGATTTGAGGCTGTTGCTGAGGTAGATTGGAGCTAGCGCCGGCTGTCCTCTAGTGGCCTCCTTTTTGGTCGAGTTTCATCTATCTTTGTCGTTGGGCCTTGTCCTTGTATGGTTACACCTCCCCCTCCTTGATCTTGATCTTTATGATGAAGCAGAGTCTCATCAAATCCTCCTTGATTTGAAGAATTCTTCCTTTAATTTGAGTGATTTTCTGCTTTGATTTGTGAATCCCCCATTTTTCCTTGTGTTTTTCCTCCTTTTATAGGCTTTAGAAGTGCTTAAATCTGTCCCTCTAGGATTTCCAGCCAAATAGAAGTAGAAAAATACTAAAACTCTGCACATTGCCAAAAAATGCAAGTGAAAATCGAGGCATCGCCTCGACATCAGTGCACAGCCGGCGTCGCCTGTTCTGCCTAGGGCCAGCGCCGGTTGTGGTCTGTTCCTTTGTTCATTCACCAATTTTTCTTCATTTTCACGCTACTTCTTCCAGATTGTAGCCGGTGCCACCTGTGAGCTCCCAACCAGCACTGGCTATATTTTGTTCAGCTCTGTTTTCACAGATTTTTCATTACTTTGAAGTACGTGCCTACAGCATGTGATCGGTGCTAATTCCCCTATCCTGATTGGCGCCATCTCTATTCTGTGTGGCGACTTTTTTGTCATATTTTACCTCTAAAATCTGAAATAATGCACAAAGTACCTTTTCAAAGGTAAAATCTCAAATATGAAGGAATATAACCAGTTATTGTACAAAATATATCACAAAATGGCCTCAAATAACTAGGAAATATATGACTAATTTAGGGCCTATCACATTCCCCCACACTTAGCTCTTTGCTTGTCCTCAAGCAAAGTATCAAAAACAACTAGAAAAACACAAGTTTTTACAAAATCACTAATCAATTTCAATATAATACTTCCAATGCTTTCTTCATTCAAGATAACAAAACATATGCTACTATACATTTCATAACAAATACAAGACTTGTGTAAGTGAAGAATGACTAGTAGAACCATCCCAACACCTAACATCATTTTCAAACCATTGGAAAGAATTTAGTTCGAAAGAAATATGCATTCTGTAAGCTTACTTTTCATACACTCTCTCCACTAATCCTAGACATATCATGATTCTACTTAGGTCAAGTAGGACTTTTAATCTTGTAATGTACAGCTAAAGGGTTTATAATATAGCTGTCAAATGAAGGATATAGGAAAATCAAATATCAAAGAAGATGAGAGTTCGCAAGAAAAGGATAAACAACATGTACCAATAAATTCCAAAATTTTCTTGCTCTCCTATCACCAAACCAATTAAAAACCCATAAACTTGTATAACAATCATATCACAGTTCATGCGAATCTTGCCTTCTTTTCCTCAATAATTCTTAACTCATCATTCATATTGCACAAGATCATCAAAAATTTCAACAATTTTTATTCCAGCTCTCTTTTTGTGCTCTTCTTTTCTTTCTCTTTCAGTTTTTCTTTTTCTTTTTCTGTTCTTTTCAAATGTTGCTTTTGTTTATTTCTCAGTTTTTTTTTTCAACATTTTCTAGCAGCTTTTTGTTTTTCTCAATCTTTCTTCCTCTTTTCTTCTTTTACATCTCCAACTTAACAATGATGCATGACTGAAAGTAACAAGTCATGACATTTACACCAGTATTTTCCCTCACACTTCTTCTACTTGTACTTTTATCCATCAAGAGGAATCAAAGATTTGGAAGAATTATCAAACTCTCAGAAAGAAGTAATAGACAAAGTATGATAACGGGTTTTAAGAAAGAAATTAACAATTTAAGCTCAAAATAGGCACTAGGGATAATATAAAATAGGTAGTCTTGAAAAGCTCAAACTATCTAAAGAATGACTATTACCATCATCCCTAAGTTAAATCATGAATGTCTTTCTTATTTCGCCTCAAGAGATATTCAAGTAAGTTCTAGAATGCTCAATGAATTTTAGCAGAAAAATAGTTTTAAGACCAATGTAAAGCATTTGATCAATAACTACTTAGTCCAAGTGAGTGCAAAAAGTCATGCATAAGTCACAATTGATATAGAACATATGCTCTATGATCTAGCACAAAGACATGCATTAAAAATACATCTTGAAAGCTCCAAAAAAAAATTAGAAAAAGTTTTGAAAATTATTTGGCAAAATTTTTGAAATTATTTGGCTCAAAAGGTTCAAAGAAGAATTTCAAGATGAATGAACCATAGAAGAATTCTTATTCTAATCACTCCGCCACACTTAAATTGGACATTGTCCTCAATGGCCAAACAAATACTGCAAGGAAATAATGCCACAGGACCAAAAATAAATGGGAAAAGATAAGAAAGAAAATACTTCCATTACAGTGGCCATTCTCCTACACAAGAGAGTTGAATTCCAACAAAAAGGAGCATTGTTGAAGTACCTAAAAAGAAAAATACAAAAGAAACACACCAAAGCATAAAAACTAGAAAAGAAAAATAAAGAAAACGTAAAGAAAGTAGTACAAAAAAGAAAAGTACAAGAAATAACTAGAAATGTTATTCCGTAGAGTCAAAGAGCATAGCCACCTAATCAGTGTGGTGAAGACTTTCACCAACATTGTAACACCCTGCTACCTAGGCCCGCCTGGGCCGGGGATGTCGCCCGTCCAAAGGACAAGAGGTCTTTATAACTAGGTCGCACAAATAAAATTGCGGAATAAAAATAATACTTTAACTTAAAATTTTATTACAACCCAAAGAAAAACTCCAAGAATAAATCCATGAATTCCCAAAACAAAACCATAAATAAAATTATCCACTCTTGCCTCCCTAAAACAATACATAAAATTAAATGACAACAATCTCTTCCAAGGCAGATACTACTAGCTACTCATCCCCATAGCAGGATCAACCTGAAATCATGGTAAAATGGTGATTAGATAGAAATCTCAGTAAGTCCGTGTGTGCTTTGGGTGTTTAGTGAAAGCAGTTCACGGATGCAAAGTGCGAAATCTTTAAAAGAGAAATATTGGCAAGTAATAAACATTAGTCAAAAGCAAGAGTGGCGTTTTAGCTATTCCAGCCATACATGATCAACAAAATCAACCACTCATAAGAAAGGATTATGGGCTACCCCACGTTGGGCCCCACAACCGGATGGTCAGTATGCCACACTTTGTGCATACCGCCGGTCAGAATGCCACACTTTGTGCAAAATGACAAAAGTAGGTGATCGGCCTACTGGGCAAGATACTCCTCATTCTCTATACACAAACAACAACCGGGTGTCCATTCCGGTAAAATAAGGTCAGTTGACTGAAAAGAACACTGCTAGCTCGGACCGGCACGACCCACTAGACTGACATCTTATACGAGAAGGACTCACCCCTCAGAGGTGGCCACCTACTGAGAGACTTACCCTAACCCCTCAAGGACTAGTCCTAGTAGTCCACCCTTATTGAGTACTTAACGACGTTTCCCACTTGGGATAAAATGAACAAAACATTGTTCCACATGAAAATGGCATTTTGAGGGTTTCCAAAGTCCTTGTAAAAATCAGCTTTAGAAAGAGTTTGAGTTTGGCAAATCTGCTCCTTGATTTTTAAATAATTCAAATGTTTGAAATAAGAGAGAGTTCAACCCTCAATTGCCTTTACATAAATGAGTGTCCATACACTCTACATTTGGCTTGCCATAAGAAAAACATTTCACATCAATCAGGTTTTATGCAGGAGCTTACCTGATTCTTGCTCACAAATAAAAGGTCTCCAACAGCTGGCCTAACCCTACATGAGCAAATACAAAACACAATCAATTTCAAGCCACAATCCACTCTCTCAATTTTAAAACAACTCAACTTACTACAATCATGATCCTAGTATCCCAAGCTTTAAGGCCACTCAATAAATAAATAGGTTTATAGGCTAAGGATAATTTGATATTTAAAATAACTAATGTTTTGGGAGATAGGTACTAATAAGTTAAAGGTTTAAAAATTGCTAAGAAAAATTTAGAGTTTATTTGTTAATGATTTATTAATAATTTAGTTGTTAGAAAATAATTGATAACTATAGTTAGTTGAAAAATGAATTTTAATGAATCTTGCTTGAAAAATAATAAATAAGTTTTAATATGTTTTGATTAAAAGATGATAATTAAATTTATAGAAATAAGTATTTTACTAATCATGATTATTTCCATAAAAGGCTTTAGTTGATCTCATTATTTTATAAAATATCTATATATTTTGTTTTTCTATTAGAACTATTATTTATTTGACTAAATTTTCCTTTATATAAATATAATATTCCAAATCCACCATTCCTAGGGTTTTTCGAAATCACTATAAAAATTATATTACTAAATATTTTATTCATGAAATAAAAATTTACTTAGGGACAACTAGATCATGATCATAATTCCAAGGTTACTCACAATCATGAACATATACAACCATTTAACTCATCAATTCATCCAAATTATACATACAAGCATAGATCTCAATTTATCAAGACATGATCTAACCTCTACTAGCATAAATATGATCATGGCTTTACCAATCCATCATGAATAAAAATCCTATTCACCAGTGGCGACATAATCTCTAGCATGCTTTGACACAAATACTACCTATGACATGCATCAAACCTCAATTCAACATACAACCAACTAATATAATCCTTCCATGCATAAATCACATCTCCTTCACAATCATACATATACTCATGCTTCAAGCACAACAACACATACTCAAATCCCATCGCCATCTACCTTCTAACAACATCATCCTAGAGACATGATTCTAGAGTTTAAAAAGGAAGATTGAAGGTACTTACTTGATTGATGAATGCCTTGAAGGAGTTTAGATTAGATCTCAACTCCTAGATGTCTAACTTTGTCCAAGGGAGATGGCGAGAGCATGATTATGGAAGAAGTCATCCGGCCAAGGGAGAGGGATTTCGGCCATGAGAGAGAGAGAGAGAGAGAGAGAGAGAGAGAGAGAAGAGATCATTATTATGTTTATTCACATAGGTTTTCACTAGAGATCAAGTTTGGAGAAGATGAAGTTGATAGAGTAAATTTACCTTGAAGGTGTTCTTGTCCTTCACAGAAATTTCTGGTTTTGATCCGAAGTAGCAGGATGATTTGAGGAGTTTGATGTTAAGAATGGTGTCGATGGACTCACAGCAGTAAGCAGGTCAAATATGGAGATTTTAGTGAAGGTTTGAAGTGATTTGGAGGGGTATTAGGTGAAAGAAAGTAGTAGGTGTTCTTGGTGTAGTGTGTGTGTTCTTGGAGATTGAAGGGAATTGAGAGTTTGTAGTGTAGCTGCCGAAAATTCTGAGGGAATTAGGCTGGCTGAATTTCTGTAGGGTTTAGGGAGTTGTTTCTCTGATTTGGAAGGGAAAAGAAAAGGTTAGTTGTTACAATCCTTGAAGAATATTTTTAGGAAGTGAATTTGAAAACTAAATATTTCTAGAATATCTTGATAATTGAAGAGCTTTGAAGGTCTCCTATGGCCGACTGGTTAAGCAGTTTTTCTGAGGAATTAAAGCTGGTTCAAGGTAGCTTACGGTGGCCGAAATTAAGGTGCACAATGATGAAGAAGAAGTCTGGTCAATTGAGTGATATATTATGGAAGGTTGCTAAACAAAAGTGGCTGGAATTTTGGAAACCAATCAAGCAAAATTGTAGGGATTTGGTGGAGGGATTTTCGGATAGCCATTGCTGGAATTTGTGCAGAAGCTTAAGGGGAACAATGGATCTCTGTTACTGGAGGTTTAAGGAAGGTTTTTATAGAATAAGGTTGATGTTTCTGCTGGGAGAGAAATAGGAAACAAGGCTGGAAAATTTTCCTGCACAGTTTTTCGCTAAACAGTAATTCCTGGGCAGATTTTCGGCTGCCATTCCCAGCTAACTTACAGAGAGTTTGAAGGGAAATTTCAGGCGTATTCAAGGCTAGTTTCCAGCCTTCTTCATAGAGGAAAAACACGACTAAGGTACTGAACAAAATCTGGATGAAAATAGCTTGGTTTTGGACTCTCAAAGCTGTGATTTGTACAGGAATGTTCCTGCTTTTGCTCCAGCTTTAGGCAGTCCGAACATGGCTAAGAATTTCAGATTACAAACTGATCCTAAAGACCATTTTTCTGGCAGCATTTGAGAGGGAATGGTAGCTAATAAACTAGACATTTTGAAGGCACAACAAGCTGGAAAATTTCAGCTCATTCTAAGAAGGAAGATGAATAGCTAGAGGGAATTTTCAGCCAACTCACTAGAGGGATTTTTCCCCTTGGAACTTCCCACAACTCTTCCACATTTTTCAAACCATAAGAAGTCTTTTTCCAAGACATTTTAATCCTACAAGATCACAACACTTTACTAAAATTCCTAGAAAGAAAATGGCTAGAATCACTTGATCAAACTAATGAGTTGAGAATTAAGGAAAAAATCAAAGATCAAGGAAAAATGAATTCCCTTTGGGAAATTCGAGTAGGTAAGGGTGTAGAATGAGGTTGCTCCTAACATGTCTCTCTTAGGACATCATCCCTACCTTACTCCAAGCTCATAAGGCCGAAATTACTCTTCCCCAAACAAAAATAAAATTAAATCAAGCTAAAGCTTCCATGATAGAATTTGAACCCTAGTCTTCAATAATTAATTCTAAGGCTCTAACCACTAAACTACATCAACTCTTGCTGATATTTTCCCTAGTAAAATTATTTTCTATTCAATCCACAAGATATTTCCCTATTTTCACCTCAGCCAAAAATTACCATTTTGCCCTTCTCACACAATACTCATCAACATGACTTCACGACAATAAAACTCAAATCCAAAGCACATAAAGATCATATAGAAATATATTTAATCATGAATTAAAATATGATATGCATCCCAACCCCCTTACTCTAAGGTTGGTTTTGACTGGGGTTTCACAAACATAACGTTTCACGCGATTGCCATTGACTTTGAAAGTGCGCCCAATAGGGTGAGTAATTTCAAGGGTGCTAAAGGGGAATATTTTACTTATCGTGTATGGTCCCAACCACCTTAATTTCAACTTACCTAGAAAAATTCGTAAGCGAGAATTGAATAACAACACTTGATCACCTTTCTCAAATTCGTGTTGGCGAGTGATATGCTTATCGTGCCATTTTTTGATCTTCTCTTTATACTGTAGTGAATTATCATAAGCATCCTTACGCAGCTCCTCCAAGGCTGTGAGTTGGAGTAATCTTGACTTTCCAGCTAACTCAATATCAAGATTAACAAGTTGAATAGCCCAATAAGCTTTATGCTCAATCTCAATAGGCAAATGACATGTTTTTCCATAAACTAACCAAAAAGGAGTGGTGCCAATTAGGGTCTTAAAAGCTGTCCTGTACACCCAAAGAGTGTCATCTAATTTTAGACTCCAATCCTTCCTAGTATGGTTAATAGTTTTTTCCAAGATTCTTTTGATTTCCCTATTAACCACTTTAACCTGTCCACTTGTTTAGAGATGATAAGGTGGCAAACCTATGGTTCACTCCTAATGTTTGAGAACTTTTTCCATTTGAGTATTACAAAAATGAGTCCCTCTATCACTAATGAGCACCTTAGGCACACCAAAATAAGTGAATTTTTTTTTTTTTAGAAATTTTACCACAACCCTTACATCATTAGTTGGTAAAGCTTGTGCTTCTACCGATTTAGAAGCGTAAACCATGGCTACCAAAATGTATTTATGACCCAAAGAACTAGGAAAAAGTCGTATGAAGTCTATCCCCCAACAATCAAATACTTCACAAGCTTGAATAATTTATAAGGGCATCTCATTAGATTTAGAAATGTTACCTGCGCTTTGACACCTATCACAACTTTGAACAAACCTGTGGGCATCTTCGAACAATGTGGGCCAATAGAATCCATACTCAAGCACCTTTCATGCAGTGTTGTTGCCTTGGTAGTAGCCTCCAGCAAGTCCTTCATGACAATGTCTTAGAATATCCTCTCCTTCCTTAGAGTCCACACATCTTCGAATGATTTGGTTCGCACAGCACTTAAACAAATGAGGGTCTTCCCAAAAGTAATGCCTTACTTCGGAGAGGAATTTCTTCTTTTATTGCATTGTGAGATCTTTTGGGATAATTCCTGCAACCAAGTAATTAGCAAAGTCTGCGAACCAAGGGGTGTTTGGAATCTCACCTTCTATGAGCAAGAGTTGTTCACCCAGAAAGGTATCATTGATTTCCTCCTCTACTACTGATTCCAAATTGGGATTTCTAGCCTTAACAAGTGATCCACAGCCAAGTTTTTCGCACCCTTTTTGTCCGTAATTTCCAAATCAAATTCCTACAATAATAATACCTATATTATCAATCTTGGCTTGGAATCATGTTTGGTTAGTAAGTACTTTAGGGCAGAATGGTCCATATAAACAATGACTTTCGACAAAATAAGATAAGAACGAAATTTATCAAAAACAAACACTATAGCAAGCAATTCTTTTTCTGTTATTGTGTAGTTTTCTTGCACATCCATTAAAGTCTTACTTGCATAGTATATGGGTCAGAAGTGCTTATTCCTTCTTTGTCCAAGTACTGCACCCACTCCGTGATGTCCCCCACGAGTCCTTCAAATATAGCTGTCATGCACCTATGGAATGTGCCGGGACCATTGCAAACACTAAACGGCATTTGATGATATGCAAAAGTACCATATGGACATGTGAAAGTGGTTTTCTCTTGGTCCTTAGGAGCTATAAGGATTTGTAGGTAGCCAGAAAATCCATTCAAGAAATAATAATATTCGTGTTCAGCTAACCTTTCCAACATTTGGTCAATAAAAGGGAGAGGGAAGTGGTCTTTTCTAGTGGCTTTGTTTAGCATCCTATAATCAATGCAAAACCTCCAATCCATGACCAATCTCATAGGGACTAGCTCATTTTTATCATTGGGGCTTACCGTCATTCCTTCATTCTTTGGTACCACCTGAGTAGGACTCACCCAAATACTATTAGAAATAGGATAAATGATGCCTGAATCTAGAAGCTTAATTACCTCACATTTTACCACATCACTCATATGTGGGTTCAACCTACGTTGGGGTTGTACTATGGGCTCTGCACCTTCTTCCATCAAAATCTTATGAGTGCAAAAGGATGGACTAATTCCCTTTATATCTGTGATCTTCCATGCGATGAGACTCCTTTATATTTTCCCAACACACTTAACAACTTGGTCTTTCATTCTTTAGTGAGATTTTTAGCAATGATCACAGGCAATTTATGTCCTTCAGCCAACAACACATATTCCAAGTACTCATGTAGATCTTTTAGATCCAATTCTGGAGGATCCTCCATGGATGATTTCATTCTCCCCGAACTGTTTTTCTTAAGTTTTTCAAATCTCGTCATCCCAGCCTCATCAATAGAGTCCTCCAAATATGCTACTAAAGTTTCCACCAACTCCTCCTCAACTGATTTCTACATAAAATCCAAAATTGGTTAGTCAAGAATATCAATGCTTAAACAAGAATCATCAGAAGATGAAGGATGTTGCATGCTTTTGTGAATTTGAATGACTACTTCCTCATCCCCAACCCTAAATGTCAACCTCCCCCCATGAACATCAATTAACGCTTTTGTTGTAGTTAGGAAGGGTCTACCTAAGATTAAAGGGACTTTTGAATCTTCATTCATGTCAAGAATAAGAAAATCAATTGGAAATATGAATTTGTCAACTTTTACAAGCACATATTCTATTATACCCCTAGGATATTTGATAGATTTATCTGCGAGTTGAATACTCATCCTAATAGGTTGGGGTTCTCCTAGGCCTAGCTTTTTAAATATTTTATATGACAGTAAATTAATTAGCACCTAAGTCAGCTAATGCATTACAGAAATTAAGCATGCCAATTAAACATGGAATAGAGAAACTCCCTGGATCATTCTCCTTGTATGGAAAATTCTGTATTTCTTGCAATATGGCTAAACATTTTTCATTTAGCACCACTGTGGACAATTCTTCCAATTGCTTTTTGTTTATGAGCATACTTTTCAGAAATTTGGCATATTTTGGCATATGGATTAAAGCTTCACTGAGTGGGATGTTTATGTGTAGCTGTTTGAATATCTCTAGGAATTTGTCAAATTGGGCATCTTTTCAAGATTTGTGTATACGGGTAGCATAAGGAATTTGAGGCTGAAAATTTGAATTTCTAATGGGATTCCCAGGAGAAGGTTCTCTTCCTCTAGTCGGCGCCGGTTATAGTCTACAATATCTGGCAACTCCTTTCCACTCTGTAAAGTGACTTTAACACCAAAAACTTGTCTATCGGTTTACCAAAAACTTATTTTGACTTTAACTTCTTTCCACTCTTAATTACCTCTTTGTCTATTGGTTTTAGTTATTGAGACTTTAACACCATGTCAGTCAAAAACCAAATTTGTCGTTCCGTATTGTGGATCATCTCCTCAAACTTCTCAAATGTAGAATCTATTTGTTGGAAGTGTTTTGTGACGTGGACAACAAATTTTCCAATCACTGTCTCTAGCTCTGCCGATTTAAGTGCTTTGAGTGTTATCTCGGAAGAGTAATAGGGGTACTGCCCCTCATTAAGCCTCCTCTGGTTCTAATTTGCCATTTCACCTAAACATAGAATATAGTTATGTAATAGAATGCACAATTCACACAAAATTAAAAGAACAAATTAGTCAATTAAGCATCAGTCAAAATTAGTAAATTCGATTACAAAGATACACACGATACAAAAGATGGCACCTTTCTGCAGAAAGAACAATTGTACAAATTTACGTATTTACATATTCACATGGTTAAATCAACAAAATCTAAACTTCCATCCTCGGCAATGGCGCCAAAAACTTGATGTGTCGGAATTTGGGTATAAAAATTATATAAAAATAAGCGCATTTCCAATCAAGTTTAAATTAAAACGTTAATCCCAAATAACACATATAAGTAAGGGTACTCATCATTAAGCATAGCATATGGTTTAAAACGAGTGTTGACCCTCCAGGAACAAGTATGCATTAATTACTGTTCTTTCATTGTTTAACCGACTCAATAAAGTGAAAAAAAATAAAAAGGAAAATAATATAAAATAAAAGAATATATACATGTCAAGGATGGAGAATTATGTAACTTAAACCATTATTTTGACAAACATGACCTTAAAGTACCCAATTATTATCATAACTAATCATTCTCTTAGCATCATGAAGAGTTTAGATTCACTTCTTTTCCAATCCATGAAATCACTATCTTCTAGACAAATTAGTATCACATGTCCTGTCTCAACTAATCCACCCAAAAGATATATTAAACATAATCCTTGATTAAATTTCTATGTTCTGGCAAACTGAAAACATGAAACTAACCAATGAATCCATGTCCTAGCAAACATTAATTAATCTTTAATTACCCAATTCTTAGCAATTAACCCCTTTGTCCAAGCAAGTTAAAAGATAACAAATATGGCATTAACAAATTGAGACCACCATCAACCCCTTTGGCGAAGCAAGTTAATGGAAAGAAACAATTAACTAATCTCGTAATTAGCACAAGTAATTAAATATCAAGAATAACAACCAATTAATTAAAAGATCAAAGTAACTCTAAAAATCATGAATACCGAAAACAATGTCAAATTATAATAAAACAATTAATACATCATTGTTCAAGAAAAGAAAACAAAGTTAAAAGAAAGCACTCATAGATAAGCCTCCTTCGTAGACCCTATTGTCCAATCCTGCTTGATTTGAAGAATTCCCCCTTTAATTTAAGTGATTTTTTGTTTTGATCTATGAATCCCCCATTTTTTCTTGTGTTTTTTCTTCCTTTTATAGGCTTTAGAAGTGCCTAAATCCGTCCCTCTAGGATTTCTAGTCGAATAGAAGTAGGAAAATACTAAAACTCTGCACATTGCCAAAAAATACGAGCGAAAATTGTGGCACCACCTCGACACCAATGCACAGTCGGTGCCACATATCCTGCCTAGGGCCGACGCCGGTTGTGGTCTGTTTCTTTGTTCATTCGTCGATTTTTCTTGATTTTCACACCACTTCTTCCAGATTGCAGCTAGTACCGCCTCTGAGCTCCTAACTAGCGACGGCTGTGTTCTGTTCAGCTCTGTTTTCACAGATTTTTCATCACTTTGAAGTGCATTCCTACAGCATGTGATCGGTGCCAGTTCCCCTATCTTGGCCGGCACCGCCTCTATTCTATTTAGCAACATTTTTGTCTTATTTTACCCATAATCTTAAATAATGCACAAAGTACCTTTCTAAGGGTAAAATCTCAAATATGAAGGAATATGACCATTTGTTGTACAAAATGTAACACAAAATAGCCTCAAATAACTAGGAAATATGTGACTAATTTAGGCCCTATCAAATATGCATATAAACTGTTTGATAAAGTCCCTAATACAATATAGTGTTAAGGAAAGCATGATAGAGATCTTAATGTGAGATTCCTACTACACTATGTAGTGTTTGTGCTTGAATATTCCCTAGTCATAGTATTAATGAGATGGGACATTATTAATACGCCAAGATTAGCATATGTTATATCGCTTTTGATCAAGCAGTGGTTCTCATAACAGTGAGTGTTGTGATAATCAGGATTAATATGTGGATGCTTGTTATATGAACAAGTTCATTGGATGACCTAGCTGTGAGATAATCACTGGGATAAGCTATTGAGTGTCAGTGACAGAATCTCATTATAGCAAGTGTGTAAGTATCATTAGACTTGAGATCTCTTAGGTATTTTGTTTATCGAGCGTTGTACTTTGATTCTAATCTTTGGAGTCTCACAAGAACTGCCTATGGGAAGGATATTGGATACAATGTAAAGTAAATGAAAATAGATGACAGGGTCAATGAAAGATTAATCACTCATAATAGTAGGAGAGTATATCTCAAGGCCACTTGTAGATATCATTACTCATGAAGTCCTTGGCCAAGAATTGATACACATATCGAGTAATGGATTTCTTGAACAAGTACTAAAATATTTGGACCAAAATTAATAATATTCTAGATGGAGTGGGTACTAATTCCATCTCTAGAATGAATGAGAAATAGTATGATAAAAGGAGTTTATTACACCAGTTATTTGCTATCGAAAGGTTCATGTCATGCCACTTGACTTTCTGGACGTTTGGGTGATCAAGAGTCATTGCTAGATGTTTCTTTTGACTTGCTAAATATGAATTTATTAATTAGAGAATTAATAAATTATCATATATTTTATTTAGGATTATTAATTCTAAAGTTGTTAGAATTAATTCATATTATGCTACCAATAAGACTACGAAACCTAATGGGTCGCACACAATAAAGGTTTAAATGCTCAATATATATTATTTGATAATATTGTGGGGTTAATTAAGAGACAAAAATATATTTATTGGTGAATTATATGTTTGTTATAATTCATTGGACTTGGTTACACTTATATAATTTTTAAGGGCCCAATTGTAGACATCAGATTTTGGATGACTTAATTGCAATTAACACAAATCTTAAAAACTATAAGTATGGGAATTGTTGCCTTGTGGAGACATTGAAAAAAACAGAGGGAGAGAAACGGACGTTTCTTCTTCTTTCTTATTCTTCTCCAATTTGACCTCGCTGCTCCTCTTATACTAGCATAGTTTTTAGCGGGTTTTGTGAGCAATTCACCCTTGTGTGGATTACTTTTAGAGACAATCCTACTCTCAGATTGTAGTGCTGCGAGCTGGACGATCAAAGTAGAGGAATTGGTTCCTTAGTTGGTGCAAGAAAAATTTTTGTTTTCTACTACAGAAGGTAATCTGTATTTCCTTCCTCTATTCCCGTTTTAATTGCAAATACATGATCTTTGGGCTTGGATTTCATAGTTATTTCCGCTGCGTTCTTATTTGATAAGCATGATGATATCCCAACAAAAATTATCTATGTATGGCCAAAATGTTTGGTGGATTAAGTCCATAAAAATAGCAGGGGCATTAGTAACATCAAAAAGCATCACCACAAACTCAAAATGTCCATATCGAGCGTTAAATGTAGTTTTTGAAGGACAAAAATGGCAAAAAACATCAAATCAAAGGCATGCTTACAGAATGAAAAATTTACCTCTGTGTTCGAATGACATTATTGGCACTGAAGAAGATGTTTGTACAAGGATGCTTGAAGCTATTGGATCTCATCCTTGTAAACATCAACTTCCTGTCATTCACATGAAGCTTTTGAGCTTCCGAAATGGTGCCCTTTCCTCTGCTAGTGAAAGCTTACAAAAGTGGGTTTGCTAAGCCAATGAAAGCTTCTTTCTTTGCCTCTGTGAAAACTCATAGACTTGGCTATTCATCCTGCATGGTCTTGATTGCCTTTGTTTTCTTTTCATCAATTCATAGAAAGAGGAGAGAGACGAAGAGAGTTAAACAAAAAGCCCCATGCTTTTTGTTATCTCTTACGTAAAACAACACGGGATCCATCTCGTGTTGTTTTTTTTATTTTTTATTTAATTAATTAATTTAATATTTATTTATTTATTTTATAATTTAATTTTACCCTTGCTCTCATTCATTTGGCCAGATAAAATTATCTACTCTTGGGTTTGAACACCCATAAATAATAAGTCTCAATTATTTATTTTCTAGTCTTCATTAAACAACCCAATAAATAATTAACAAATCCAAATAGACCAATAAAAAATATCAGGCCTTTTACATAGTTTATACCTAGATTAATTTTCTAATTATTCAATCTGGGCTTTGGCCCCTGAATAATTAATTAACTAATTAAACTAGATAAAATATATATTCTCTCTCAGGCCTTTTATTTTATTCTGGTTCAATAATAAATTAGACTATTTAAATAAAATAAAATAAAATTCATAATTATCAAGACCAATTCCTTAACCCAAATCTATTAGAACTTAGGGGCTATTTCGGGGACCATAAGGCACATCGCTTTGGCTACTAAAATGACCAAAATACCCCTGTTATATAAATAGCTATATTTTGTCTTTAAATATTTTCTAATATCACCATAAAGAAATATTGACCCCAAAGATAATGATGTGTTAGTAAAGTCTTCGACTTATAGGTCTATTGACTAAAATACCCCTCTATGCATCACTTTGCATTTAGAGAGAATGAGTGTACTAACACCTCTTTAATAGACATCTATCATCCTTAGACCACTAGTCCAATGATCCATGACTCCTGGAATGTTTCCACTTTCCAAGGGAACTACCCTAAAGTAAACATCCAATCATGTTCCCCAAGGCCTGGATAATTAGATCATTTAAAAAGTCACAAGAGGTGATATAGCACAGAAGTTATCTTGTACAAGTCTGTCTTAACTAACTAGTCACATATACCCAACATACAAGTATATCGGCTCTACGATAGAACCTCAACTACGGCATATCAAAATACATGCCTCCAGCTTCGTCAAACCACCAACTCATACTTAAGTGGTAGAGTATTAGTCTATGTTGTAGCAGTAATAATCTAGGTTTCTTCTAAATAGTACTTTTAGAAACCACTATTACAAGTTCTGTTCTACGTATTCGAAATACGCTCATGCTATGAAGTGAGTGGACTACTCACGGCTAAAGGTAAGTAATTCTCCAATTGGAATTCATAATACAATAACCTAAACATGATAAGATTCCCATTCTCACCAATCGATTAAGAACAATGTTTATGTGTTAAGTAACTCATGATCCATACCTTACTGTAAAAGACCACCATTCACATGGATCATTCACATGGATCATTTACTTAAACACAATGGGTCATTTCTAAATAAAAATCATGCACAAATAAAATTTAAATTCACAAACAAATTTTGATAATAAATTTTTTTATTAATAAATTCGATAATTAGATTAGATAAAATTAATCTAGAATGCATATATTCCAACAATCTTATACTTACACTCTAAGACTAAAAAAGCCAGTAAGTGCCCCCCTATGGCATCTAAGTGTCTTTTAAAGACCCTCTCAGCCAAAGGCTTGGTGAAGGGATCTGCTAGATTATTCTCTGAGGCTATCTGTACCACCACGATTTCTCATCTCTGAATGAAATCCCAGATCAAGTGGTACTTTCTTTGGATGTGGTTCCTCTTTTTATGGTTCTTGGGTTCTTTGCATTGAGAAACTGCTCCAAAGTTGTCACAATACACCGCAATCGGTTTGTCGATATGTGGCGCAATTCTAAGTTTTAAAAAAAACTTCCGGAGCCAGACTGCTTCCTTGGATGCTTCCGAAGCTGCCACATACTCAGCTACCATGGTTGAGTCAGTAATATAAGATTGCTTGATATTCCTCTATGAAACAGCTCCTCCAGACAAGGTAAAGACATATCCATTAGCGAATTTTCTCTCATCCTTATATGTCTGGAAATTTGAGTCTGTGTATCCAGTAGGAACTAAATCGTCAGCCCTATAAACCAGCATAAAATCTTTCGTACCATTTAGGGACTTGAGAATATGCTTTACAACTTGTCAATGAATCTCCCCAAAGTTTGACTAATATCTGATAACTAAGCTTATAATAAAACATATATCTGGCCTAGTGCACAACATGACGTACATGAAACTTCCTACAGTCGAAGCGTAGGGAATCCTGCTCATTCTATCTTTTTCCTCTCAAGACAGTTCTTAGAACTAAAAGAAAACCCATATCTGTAAGGGATTAGAGCTCCTTTGTATGAGTCCATGCTAAACATGGCTAGGATCATGTCAATGTATGTCGTTTGGGATAATCTTAACATTCTCTGCTTCGTATTTCTAAGAAGCTTAATTCCGAGAATGTAATTATCTTTTCCCAAGTCATTTATACTAAATTGACTGGATAACCAAACCTTAGTAGATGACAATGTTCCTACATCATTCCCAATGAGTAAAATATCATCTACATATAGGACAAGAAAAACCACATTTATGCCTTCCAATTTCCTATACACACATGGTTCATCCTCGTTTTGAATAAAACTGTAAGACTTTACTGTCTCATCAAAATAAATGTTCCATGTTTTAGATGTCTACTTAAGTCCATAAATGGACTTCTTAAGCTTGCAAACCATATGTTCCTGGCCTTTCGCAATAAAACCTTTCGATTGGGATATATAGATGTCTTTTTTAAGATAGCTATTATGAAATGCCGTTTTGACATCTATTTGCCATATCTCATAGTTGAAATGACTGCCAATGGCAAGGAAGATACGGATGGACTTAAGCGTGGCTACCAGGGAAAAGGTTTCATCATAATCGATTCTCTCTTTCTGAGTATACCCTTTCGCCACAAGCATAGTTTTGAAGGTTTCCATCTTCCTAGCTGCTCCCATCTTCCTCATGTATAACCAGTTACACCCAATGGGTTTTATCCCTTAAACTTGATTGAAGTACATAGTTGCAATCTCGGCTTTCATTACTTCGTGCCATAGATTTGCATTGGCATTAGCAATAGGCTCTTCATATTTAGTGGGATATTATTCCTACTGGCCAGAGACTAGCTCAAAAGCCTCTCCTGTCTATCTTTCTTGAACTCTAGAAACCCTCCCACTACGACAAAGCTTCGTTTGTACAGGTTCTTGAGGCTGTGCCTCTTCTTGTTCTATAATCGAGTCTGAAGAAGTTGATTCCGAAGATAACTTCTTCTCGAGTTCCAATCTTGTTGAACCTTTAGTGGAAGTACTTTGATCATTCTCCAAGTATTTAGCATTAGTACTTACCAGTACTTTCTGCTCTTTGGGATGATAAAAGTAACCTCCTTTTGTCCTTTTTGGATACCCAATAAAATAACATATTTTTTATCTTGGTTCTAGATCATCTTCCTTGATCAGTACATAAGCTGGATAGCCCCATATCCTGAGATGATTTAGACTTAGTTTACGCCCAGTCCACATCTCATATGGTGTTCTAGGTACTAACTTGGAAAGCACCAAGTTCAAAATGTATGCCGCTATTTCCAAGGTATATCCTTAAAAAGAGACCGAAAGAGTAGCATGAGACATCATACTTCAGACCATTTCCATCAATATTCTGTTCCTTCTCCCAACTACTCCATTCTACTGGGGTGTACCCGACACAAGGAGTTGGGATACTATCCCATGATGTACCCTGTAATCCTTGAACTGACCGAGGAGGTACTTTCCACCACGATCCAATCGTAAGATTTTGATCAGTTTACTTGTCTGACGCTCCACTTCAGCCTTAAACTTTTTGAACTTGTCAAATGAATCAGACTTGTGCCTCATCAGATAGACATAACCAAACCTTGTACAATCATTTGTGAAAGTGATGAAGTACTTAAAACCCCTCTAGCTTGTGTAAATAAAAGACCACACACATCAGTATGAATAAGGCCCAATATCTCATTAGCTCTATCAGCCTTTTGGGTGAACGGCCTTTTGGTCATTGTTCTCATAAGGCAGGATTCACTCCAAGGCCAACTTTCCAATCATAATGAGCCCAAGGGCCTATCATGGATTAACCTCTGAATCCTGATTGAGTTAATATGACCTAACCTTAGATACCAAAGATATGAGTCATTGATATTGATCTTTCTCTTCTTACTTAAAGGTTCATATTGAGTGTTATTTATTTGATTGTTCATAGGATTTACAAAGAATAAGTTTCTATACATGTGTCTTGTACATAAAACTTCTCCATTTCTACTGATAGTAACACCATAATGGAAAGAAAAAAAAAGAATATCCATGATTTATTTGCTTTGCAACTGAAATCAGATTCTATCTAAAGTTGGGTACATATAAAATATTTTTAAAAATAACTACTTTATTACAATAATAATAATAAAAAAAAAGATCCAGCTCTCCTACTGCAAAGGCCCATACTTGTGCTCAATTTCCTACTCGTAGTCTATGCTCGCCCTTCTGGAGTCTTCTTATCTTCTTAAACCCTTGCAATGAGTTACAAATATAATCAGTGGCATCAAAATCAGCAATCTAAGTGGTAGTTTATCAAACCATTGAAATTGACTCTAGATAGAAAACAATACCTGGAAGGTTTTTCTTGGCTTGAAGTTCTGGACACTCATTTTTCCAATGTCCCTTCTGCCCGCACTTGAAGCATTTGCCTTTGGGGCTTATTGGACTGGTTCTTAGGCTGGGCCGGTGCCTTTCCCTTCTTCTTCTTGAACTTCCTAGGCTTGGGCCCAATTCTGGAAGAAAAAGTCCTAGTAATCATAGCTTTGAACTGCGGCTTCATGACCTTTTCTGCCATCTGGAGCTCTTTCATTAACTTGGTTAAACTCATGTTTAACTTGTTCATGTTATAATTTAATTTGAACTGAATAAAATAGCCCAAAAGAGATTCAAGAACCATGTCCACTTGGCTCTCGGGGACAATTACAACCCCTAAGACTTCTGCTTCCTCGAAAGTAGCAATAATCTTGAGCATATGCTCTCTAAATGATACTCCCTCAGCCATTTTAGTGTTGATGATCGTCCTAAGAGCCTCTTGCCTTGTGGGCTGGCTCTTATCTACACACATCGTGGCTAGTGATTGGATAATATCGTATGCAGTTGTTATGTGCTCGTGTTTAGACTAGAGTTCATTAGACATGGAAGCCAACATGTAGCATCAAGCCATCTCGTTGGCCTTCTTCCATGCTTTCTTAGCCTTTCGCTCCTCAGCAGTAGAACCATCCCCGATGGTAGGGCAGGTATTAATGAGGATATACTTATACTCCTCAGTAATAAGTACTATGTCCAAATTCCTTCTTCAGACCACATAATTTGGACCCGTTAGCTTATTCTCATGGAGAATAACGGCCAAAGGACTAAAAGAACCTCCACCATCCATTTCTGAAAAATAAAAAATAAAAGAAAACTCAGTTTGTAAAAAATAAAATAATTTATGACTTTATCCTTATATTAAATTCGATAATAGTTAGCCCTATCACTATTATCTTTAATATGATTAATTTAGCTTTTAGAAAAACTGTCATAACTTGGGAAGATTAACAGTTTCCTAAACTAAGTGTATTAACCATCAAAAATTAATTTCCCTTCTAAGTAATGATCTAGAAGATAACTTTATCGTGGGATGACCATTTCTTCTCATTTCCTAAGGACATTCCTCGCACTATAACCTCCAACGTGGGTTGGCCAATCATAGCACGTGTCCCGAGTTATTAATTACATCCATCCATTAGTTCTAGATCCTTGCAATATCCCTATCCTATACGGGTTTACTCCCAGGGTGACACAAGGGGACCCACGATCTCTAATGAGGATCGTGATGGAAGCCGTGGGGCCGTTGGAACTCCTCTCCCACTTAGTATTTTAAAATAAGGGTTTTCTTGGAAAATATCTTTTGAGAATTTCAATTAAGTTTTCTTTTAACTCAAAAATAAAATATCTAAAGCCATAAAAATTTCTATGTCAAGGTTTATACCATTTGAGAAATTTTTTTATGGATTAATTTTATTTAAGTTAATAAACTTAATAATTTCAAAATTTTCCAATAAAACTTTTGAGAGGTTTTGATCTCAAGTTTAATTTGACAAAAACAAATTTTCTTGTTAAAATTCAATCAAAATGGTTTTCTTTTTTAATTCACAAAAATATCTAAATCCAAAATGTTTTCTATGTCAAGGATAAAAATCCTTTGAGAAAATAACCAATAATTAATTTTTTTTCGAATTAAAATTACCCATTTGTTTTAAGAAAAATAATTTTCTTCTTCAAAAATTCCCAAAGACTTTGGTCTTTCAGAAAAACGCACACATAGGGTACAAAAAGAAAAAAGCAAGCTAGAAAACTGTAAACGTTTTCATGCTGCCCCACTGCCACAGCGGCAATTGCATTTTGGAAATGCAAAATGCAATTTTCTTTCTCGTGCGCTACGAGGAAGCTTTCCTCATCAGCTTGGCTAGGCTGCGGCTCCAAGCTGTGGCTTGGCAGCTCCCCTCACATCCAATGAAGGCGGCTTAGCTCGGCTCGGCTCGGCTCGTCTCATCTTCTTCAGATTTCTCTGTAATTTTTCTTCTGCGATTTTTCATTCATTCTTCTAGTTCTTTCGTCCAGACCACATGAAGTACCATTTAACAAGCTCCTATGCCCTTAAAAATAGTGGGCATACATGTTTCATCTGAGAAAGCAGTAAATTATAGTGTTCCTTTGCTTCCACTCGCAAAGATTACACAGAGACTATCCTATACCAGAAACACGAAAGTTTATATAAAACATCCAAAACAAATATTTTCTTATTTTAGTTAATCTTAGCATGCTTCCTACATTTGCCAAACCATGGCTCTGATACCACTAGAAGGACAAAAATGGCAAAAATCATCAAATCGAAAGTATGCTTACAGAACAAAAAAATTACCTTTATGTTTGAATAACCTTATTGGCATTGAAGAAGATGTTTGTACAAGGATTCTTGAAGCTATTAGATCATGTCCTTGTAAACATCGACTTCGTCTCATTCACGCGAAACTTTTGAAATTTCGAAATGGTGCCCTTTCATCTGCCAGTGAAAGCTTACAGAATTAGGTTTGCTAAGCCTGTGAAAGCTTCTTTCTTTGCCTCTGTGAAAACTCATAGACTTGGCTATTCATCGTACATGGTCTTGATTGCCTTTGTTTTCTTTTCATCAATTCACACACAGAGAGAGAGACGAAGAGAGTCAAACAAAAAACCCCATGCTTTTTGTTATCTCTCACGTAAAACAACACGGGATCCATCCCCGTGTTGTTTTTTTATTTTTTACTTAATTAATTAATGTAATATTTATTTATTTAGTTATTTTATAATTTAATTTTACCCTTGGTCTTATTTATTGGGCTAGATAAAATTATTTACTCTTGGGTTTGAACACTCATAAATAATAAGTCTAAATTATTTATTTTATAGTCTTCATTAAACATCCCAATAAATAATTAACAAACCCAAATAGACCAATATAAAATATCAAGCTTTTTATATAGTTTATACCTAGATTAATGTTTAAATTATTCAATCTGAGCCTTGGGCCTTGAATAATTAATTAACAAATTAAACTTGATAAAATATATACTCTCTCTCGGGCCTTTTATTTTATTCTAATCTAATAATAAATTAAATTATTTAAATAAAATAAAATAAAACCCATAATTATAAGACCGATTCCTTAACCTAAATTTGTCAAGACTTAAGGGCTATTTCGGAGACCAAAAGACATATCACCTTGGCTACTAAAATGACTAAAATACCTCCCGTTATATAAATAGCTATATTGTACATTTTAAATATTTTCTAATATCACCATAAGGAAATATTGACCCCAAGGATAATGTTGCAGTAGCAAAGCCTTCGACCTATAGGTGTAATGACTAAAATACCCCTCTACGCATCGCCGTGTATTTAGAGAGGAGGAGTGTACTAACACCTCTCTAATAGACATCAACC
The DNA here is from genome assembly GCA_026120185.1 of Voacanga thouarsii. Lineage (NCBI taxonomy): Eukaryota > Viridiplantae > Streptophyta > Magnoliopsida > Gentianales > Apocynaceae > Voacanga > Voacanga thouarsii. The sequence goes on along the minus strand of JANUWF010001381.1, from coordinate 269,207 downwards.
ATCCTTAGACCTCTAGTCTAATGATCCACAACTCCTGAATTGTTTTCACTTTCCAAGGGAGTGTTAGAATTCGTGAACTCCTAAACGCAAAAATTATCCACGAATCCCTTCCGAAGACCCAAGCCAAACGATTAAGACGATCTAGAGACTACAAATTTACCACTATTCGGTGTAATCAAGTTCCTTTGATTCTGGTTTTGCTATCATACATGCAACTCGAATGATTACCAGACATTGCAATGTGTGAACGCCCTCTATCGAATAAACACGGCGAACTAACTCGTTACCCCGGGAGTGCTAGCACCTAAGGTTTGAGAGGCTTAAAATTTTCTGGTGAATAGAGGCACGAATATTAATAGTGAGCACACTTGAGAAGTCGGCTATGGTTTTTTTTTTAAAAACCAGCACACTTGAGAAGATGGCTATAGTTTTCTTTTAAAACCACCTAAACCTCATGGATCTAATTCCCGAAGCAGAACCAGTATCAAGAACCCCCTACCGGATGGCACCGACAGAATTAAAGGAGTTGAAGGAGTAATTGGAAGAATAGCTAAGGCAAGGCTACATTCGGATGAGTACGTCACCGTGGGGAGCCCCGGTGTTGTTTGTCAAGAAGAAAGATGGTACCTTGAGGCTATGTATCGACTATCGGGGACTGCACAATCTAACGATCAAGAATAAATACCCTCTACCCTTGATCGATGAGATGTTTGATCAACTGCAAGGCGCCGCTTGCTTTTCGAAGTTAGACCTACGGCAAGAATACTACCAGGTGAGGATAAAAGAAGAAGACATTCCTAATATTGCATTCAACACGCGGTATGGCCACTACGAATTTGTAGTAATGCCATTCGGTGTAACCAACGTACAAGCAGTATTCATGGATTTGATGCATCGCATTTTCCAACCATACCTGGACAAGTTCGTGGTTATCTTTATCGATGACATTTTGATCTACTCCAAAAATCCGGAGGACCACGCGGAGCACTTAAGATTGGTCCTAGAGAAGCTGGGGGAATTCAAGCTTTAAGCCAAGTTCAGTAAGTGTGAGTTTTGGCTGAGCTCGGTGTCTTTCCTTGGTCACGTGATATCCAAAGTGGGGATCAAAGTGGACCCTGCTAAGGTAGAAGCCATAGCTAATTGGAAACAACCAGAGAATATTACCGAGATATGAAGTTTCCTTCGATTGGCCGGGTACTATCGGCGTTTCATTAAAAATTTCTCTACTCTGGCTTCACCAATGACGCGACTGTTGAAGAAGGATGTCGCTTTTTCTTGGAGTGAGAAGTGAGGAAGAGCTTCCAAGAACTTAAGAGGAGGTTGATTATAGCACCCGTGCTGAGTCTGCCTGAGGCTGACAAGCCCTATACACTCTATACAGATGCCTCCAAGGAAGGACGAGGAGCTGTGCTGATGCAGGAAGGGAAAGTCGTAGCTTATGCATCTAGGAAGCTAAAGCCACACGAAGCTAATTATCCCAAGCATGACCTAGAGCTAGCAGCTATAGTGTTCGCCTTGAAGAAATGGCGACATTACTTGTACGGTGCACAATACGAGGTTTTCACTGACCATAAGAGTTTGAAGTACATCTTCACGCAAAAGGACTTGAATCTCCGGTAGTGTAGGTGGATGGAGTTCCTGGAAGAATATAAGTGCCCCATTAACTATCATCCGGGTAAAGCGAATGTGGTAGCAGACGCTCTAAGTCGAAAGGTGAAAATGGCACATTTGGGAATACAGGAGGTGTCGGCAGTCCAAGATATCCTGGAGAAAGAGGAGCAAGTGCAAGAGAGGAAGATCTGCGTAAGAAACTTGACCCTGAAACCCGATCTGGACCGGGAAATTGTATCAGGTCAACAGGGCAATCCAGAATTTCAAACTTTCAGGGAAAAAGAGATCGCGAGAGGAGGAAGCGATTTCCTAACCGATGAGAATGGGGTATTATACTTTCGGGACCGGATTTGCATACCGGACATCCAAGACTTAAGGAAGAGGATACTGGACGAAGCACACAAGAGCAAATATACCATACACCCTGGGGAGGTAAAGATGTATCAAGACTTGAAGAGGAAATATTGGTGGGCTGGAATGAAGAGGGATGTAGTTCAGCATGTGTCAACCTGCTTGACGTGCCAGAAGGTTAAGATGGAGCATAAGAAGTCTGCAGGTTTACTGCAACTGTTACCGATTCCCGAGAGGAAATGGGAAGAGGTGACCATGGACTTTATGACCGGCCTTCCAATGACCAAGTCACACAAAGATGCGATCTGGGTGGTAGTGGACCGATTGACCAAGACAGCGCACTTCATACCGGTCAACGTGAGGGACTCGATGGAAAAGTTGGCTCAGACATACACCCGAGAAATTGTAAGGTTGCATGGTGTACCGTCGAGCATTTTGTCGGATAGGGACCCTAGATTTACTTCAACGTTCTGGTGTAAGTTCCAGGAGTCCTTGGGCACGACCTTGAAATTCAGCACCTCTGCCCATCCGCAGACAGACGGTCAATCCGAAAGAGTCATTCAGATACTGGAAGACATGCTCCGAGCATGTATCCTGGACTTTGGAGATAAGTGGATTGAGTCTTTACCGCATGTGGAGTTAGCATATAACAACAGCTATCAAGCGTCAATCGGAATGGCGTCGTATGACGCACTGTATGGGCGAAAATGCCAAGTACTGATATACTGGGGATGGACCGAAGAAGGGAACGTTAAGAAGACTGGTGAAGTATGCATTCAGGAGATGACGGACAAGATCAAGTTAATTCGAGAAAGGCTAAGGGCAGTGCAAAGCAGACAGAAGAGTTATGCAGACTCTAGGAGAAGGGAGCTAGAGTTCCAAGTAGGTGACAGTGCATTTTTGAAGTTGACTCCTAGTAGAGGAATCTTGAAACATCCGAGAGGAGGGAAGTTGAGTCTTAGGTATTTGGGACCATTCCCGATATTGGAGAAAATTGGACCGGTTGCCTACCGATTGGATCTACCTGATGGTCTAACCGGGATGCATGATATATTCCATGTCTCTCAGTTAAAGAGGTATAACCCCGATCCAAGTCATGTACTCAATGAGGAACCGCTGGAGTTGCAACCCAATCTGAGTTATGTGGAGAGACCCGTCAAGATCCTGGAGCGGAGTATTAAGACGCTTCGAAACAAACAAATACCCATGGTGAAGATACTTTGGGATCATCATAGAGCACATGATGCGACGTGGGAAACGGAGGAATGGTTAAGAGGGAAGTATCCGGATATGCTCGAAGGGTATGAAATCTGAATTTCGAGACGAAATTCTCTTAAGGGGAGGGGATGTAATACCCCGTCCAAAACCACCTTTGACTATGGGGAAAAGTCATGCATTGCATAGCATTTTGCATTATAAGTGGTAGCTTAGAATTATTTTATTTCCATGGATGCATGAGAATTTTTCCGTTGCTCTTGCATTTGGATTAATTGATGTGTTGTTAGAGATTTGGATAAGGGAGGTTTGGTCGAAGATTTGGAAGGATGAGTATTGGGGGGATGGTGAGAACTGACTGTAGAAAAATTAGTATTGGAGTTGTTTTGGAATAGCGGGGAGGTTGGTGATTTCCTTTGGTGACCCGAGTTCAAATCATACTTTTTGTGAAGTTAGTTCCTCTTCTTGAAAATTCCTTTCCTTAGAGTTTCCATGTCTTGGCCGAAAAAGTTCTAGCAAACCTAAAGAAATTTTAGTGTCATTATTCCAAGGAAATAAGTCTCTATATTTATTCCCTAAATTTAAGGACTTTGATGTGAATAAAGTTCACTTCTAATTTTCAGCTTTTATTCCTTAGGATTTTCGAAAAAAGGAAAAAAAAAAAAACCTAGCTAATAAATAAACTTCCAGCTTGATTTTAGCTTAATGGATGCTACCATAGATAGTTGGAATTAAAGAGTCCTTTTTCTAGTAGGAAACCTTGTTGATTTTAACCCTAGAATATTAGCTAAAAATCTGGAAAAATTTCCAGATTGTGCCGCCACTTCTTGGAGGAGCTTTAGCTCAACTCAAACTCTTCCAAAGCTAGGAAAACTTATCCTAAATCCCTTAGCAAATCAGACTTTTATTTCAACCCTAATTCAACTATGATTTTCTTCCTTATCCGAGCTGAATTTCGGCAGCTTTGTGTCACCACAAGCTGTCTGAAATTCTAGCACTCCTTAGGTACAATCCAACTCTCCAAACCCTAGCTCAAAACACCTAGATACTCCTCATCAATTTAGATTACCTTAGCTTCACAAAACCAGAATTTTATTCACACAAAATCACTGAAATTCGTCCAGCTTGTGCACAGGATTTTCAACAGCATTATGCAGGGAATTTCGGCCAGCCTTGTACACCTATTCCAATAGAAATTCTGCACACACAACCCACCGAAAACCCCCAGCTGATCAAGCTATTTTCAGCACCCAAAACCCTCAATTTTTCTCTGGAAATTTCGACAGAACTACAACAGCCAAAACAGTCCAAAACTCGTCACTCTTGCACAGAATTTTCAGTCACCAAAACTCACACAAACTCTCTCTTATTTTGGCCAGAAAAATCTGAACACACTCAACCCTTCTCTTGAGCATTATTTTGGCCAACCTAGGGAGAAAATTGCAGATTATTCTCTCCCCTTAAACTCACCTAAAATCGGCAGCAAGGAAAGACATCACAAGCTGAAATTTTCACCCTTGCTGTCCAAGAAACCTAAAGCCATTAAGAGTCTTTCTAAACATCACCATCTAACCCTAAACCAATCTTCTCCAACTCTAAATCATAGCAGCCATTTATCCTCTCCATTCTACATGAAAATTCCAACAAATTCTCTCTCCAAATTTTCTAAAATTCAAGAGCTATTCTAAGCAAAAATCGAACACACTTTAAGCTAAGCAAAAATCTTCTCAACCTCTTGATACCGTTTTCTCTAATGATTCTTTTCTCCTTCTTCTTCCCATAAATCACGCCCCATAGAGGTTGATTTCATCTTCTTCCTTAATTTTCAGTCAAGAGGAGCAAACGAGGTAGCTTTTCTCTTCTTCTCAAGCGAACTCGGGACGATCACCATAGGAGTATCAAGACCTCATTACCCGGTTGTTGCAAGGTAAGGGAATACCCACCCTTGATGCCGAAAGTAAAGTTTAATTATGTCTATTAATGGGATAAACATGTAGTCATGGTGTATGATCTTTGGGGATTGGATAGTTTACTTAGAATTAAATAGGGGATTGCGAATTGTTGTGAAAATAAATGAGATTGGAGCATGTTTGAATTAATTGAGACCCTGATCATGATATTATATAGTTTAGATCAGGAGAATAATTGAGGAAAGCAAGCTGTGAATTTATCACGTTTATATGAGGCATATCAAGTAAGTCCTTGCATAAACTCTTTTGTTAAATGTTGTGATGGTAAGTCCTTGTATAAACTCTTTTGTTAAATGTTGTGATGGCAAGTCTATGTTGTGAAGCTTTGTAAAGCTATTGTTGAACTATGTTTGCTTGGGATGTAAACGTGGATATTTATTCTTTAAACGGTTTTGTCGAACTAATGATTTTATCAAGAAAACTATTCTTTTCCTTAAATTTTTGGAAATCTCTTTTAAAGAAAACTACGTTTTACAAAACCAAGGTTTGGAAATATTATGAATCAGGAATTGACGGATATGTTCGTTGAGTACTCAATAAGGATAGGCTAATAATACTAGTCTTAGAAGGCTAGAGTAAGTCTTCTGGCAGGAGGCCACCTCCAGAAGATGAACTCTGCTTGAAAATGCGACAATGTTGGTTGGTCAGGCCAGTCCGAGCTAGCATGTGTACCTGGTATGGTATTATTTATATTCCCGGCATGGACACCTGGATGGTTTTGTTGGGTGTAGAGATGGAGGAGTATCTCACCCGGTGAGCTGTACACTCACCTTGATCAAAACGCCCAACGTGTGGTGACATGACTGTTTATTCGAGTGGAGGATTTATTTTGTACAAAGTGTGACAATATGAAAAACCCACTCCTTGCGAAAAGAGATTGTTTATGACTTGCCAACTTATTTCTATAAATGTTTTGCACCTTGCATACACGTACTGTTCAAAATACCATGTGCACACACAGGACTTACTGAGATTTATTCTCACACTATTTTACATCATGTTTTCAGGAGATAGATTGTGTTGAGGCAGCAGGGCATGATAGTAGAGGCTTTGGCTATTTTTTTCCTATGCTGTTCTAGGAGACTTTTGTCGTTTATACTTCTGAACAATATTTGTTTTATTTCGTTTTGCTCCAAGTTGAGCTTGATGTAATGAGAGTATTTCTTTATTTATCTAAGTTGATTCCTTTGGAGATTGCCTTTATATTTTATACCTCGTTCTAAAGACCCCTTGTCCTATGGGACGGGGTGACATCCCCGCCCTTTTAGGGTACGTAGTCGTGGGGTGTTACAATCGAGGTTAAATGAAGATTAGTGATCTCTTTGAACTAAACAATAACTTTATATTTAGTCCTTTTGTCACACGATATCCATAATAAATTTAAGTTCCTATAGCTACTGCCGCAACTTTTGATCCATTCACAACTCATAGGTCCATCTCACCTTTTTCCAAGGCTCTACTATTTTTTAGACCCTACACATTTACATAAATGTGAGATCCACAACCGGTATCCAATACCTATGAATTAGAAGTAGATAAATTAATTTCTATAACATGAATACCTGAAGCGGCAGTTTCAATGTCCTTCTTCTTTTTTGCTTCCAAATAGAGCTTGCATTTCTTAACAAATGTCCTTGTTCTCGATAATGGTGGCAAGCTCCCTCATTTGGTGTCTTGGCTTTAGGTTTGGGTTTAAATTTGGACTTAGCCTTGTCCTTGCCCTTACTAGCCATGAATTTGCCCTTTTAGCTATTCCTTTTTCCTTTCTCTTTTTGAACCATTAGAACAGTAGAAGTATTCTTCTTAATGTTCAGTCCAGATTATTTTAGCATCCTATGCAATTCAGTAATGGATTTCTCCATATTATGCATGTTAAAATTCACAACAAACTAGTCATACTCAAGAGGTAATGAGCCCAAGATCAAATCTATAGTCATGTCATGATTAACAAGAGCACTAAGCTTTTCAAGATAATCAAGATAGCCCTTCATTTTAAGGAGATGAGCACTTACTGAGGTACAAGAAACCATCTTACATGCATTTAACGCCTTATGAGTTTCAAATCTCTCTTGACGTGCTTGCTTCTGGAACATTTCCTTCAGATGCAAAATCATGTCATATACCTCTACTTCTTCAAAATGTTTTTGAAGTTCAGAGTTAATGGTTGCTATCATAAGGAAAGTAACATCGTTAGAGTCATTTTTGTGCTTACTATAAGCATCTTTCTTAGCTCGTAGGGCGTTATTTGCTAGAGTAGGGGGAATAGGATTTTCAATAACATAGAGTTTTTTTTCTTACCTGAAAACCATTTTTAAGTTACATACCCAATCAAGAAAGTTAGTCCCACTAAGCTTGTCTTTCTCAAGAACAGATCGCAATGCATTATTCCAACTATTTGTTGCCACTATCTACATGCAAAATATGCAAGGTAATTAATTTTGAGGCCTTAATGAAAAAAACTCCCACTAAAAGCATTTAAACTTTTGAAATTTTAACATTTTGATGTTTCTTAGTAGGTAAAAAAAATTTTATAAATATTTTATTTTAATCATAAGTAAGCTTTGGCTTTAATCTTATAATTAAATAAAACTCAAATTTTGCATGAGATAGGCATCAAATGTCCCGACTAAAAATCTCATATAATGACCTAGGCCCAAAACCATTTTGATAGCCCAGTTAAGTTAAACCATATCAAATATATGGAAAACTATTTTTTATCTTGTCTCACTTAGTTAATCAAAAGCATCCTACTTTGGCAAGAATGACTATATGATGATCCAAGTAATAACAAGTATTTGATTTTGGAAGGCATTTAAAACTTAATTTTTATTAAGTAAAAATTTGATTGTAGTAAGCATGAAACAACCATATCAAATATGAGTGCAAGATATAAAAAAAAGTGACATAGCATGGCCCATAACCTATATTGATCATCACGATCAAAATGAAGATCGATGTGGTCAATCTAGGTATATGAACTCCTTGAGCATTCTCTAATGCCTTGAGCATACTTCTCCTTGGTTGTAAATGTAGGCTGCCATCTTCTTTTACACTGGATAGTAAAATTAAAATAATTCATATTCTAGGAAAGCAATTCAATTTTACAACAACGAAAAACGACACGCAGGTCGTATTTGATAGGGCCTAAATTAGTCATATTTTTTCTAGTTTTTTAAGTCTATTTTGTGATACATTCTGTTCAATAACTAGTTATATTTCTTCATATTTGAGATTTTACCCTTGGAAAAGTATTTTGTGCATTATTTTAGATTTGAGGGGTAAAATAAAGTAAAAACGTTGCAAAACAGAATAGAAGCGGCACAGGCTAGGACAGAGGAACCGGCGCCGGCCATGTGCTGCTCACTCGCACTTTCAGATAACAAAAAATTGTTGAAATAGGATCAGAACATAACTAAACCGACGCAGGCTCTAGCAGCCAAGGTGGTGCCAGCTGTACTCTGGACAACATTGTGTGGAAATCAAGAAAAAATCGACGAACGATTGAAGAAACAGAAAGTAACTGGCGCTGGCTGTGCCCTAAAAATAAGGCGGAATCTTGATTTTTGCACGCGATTTTTGGTAATCTATAGAATTTTAGTATCTTCCTACTTCTACTCAAGAACCATACACCAACGAGTTTAGGCACTTCCTAATGCTATAAATAGATGGAAAACACAAGAGAAAAAGGGAGACTTCATAGATCATCATAGAAAATCGGTCAAATCAAATGAGGAATTCTTCAATTCAAGGAGGATTGTGTAAGAAGGTCTACTAGGGAAGAAGAAGGGAGCTTGTCTATGAGTGCTTTCTTTTACTTTGTTTTCTTTTTCTTGTACAATGATGTATTAATTGTTTTATTGTAATTTGACATTTTTTTAGGTATTCATAATTTTTAGAGTTATTTGATCTTTTGATTAATAGATTGTTCTTTTTGGTATTTGATTACTTGTGCTTATTACGAGATTAATTGGTTGTTTCCTTCCATTAACTTACTAGACCAAAGGGGTTAATGGTAGTTGCAATTTATTGATTTCATATTTATTGGCTATTAACTTACTAGACCAAGGGGATTAATTGCTGAGGATTGGGTAATTAAAGGTTAATTGATGTCTACTAGACCAAGGATTCATTGATTAATTTCATGCTTTAAATTTGCCAAACTAATGAAATTTAATCGAGGATTGTGTTTAATGTATCTTTTGGATGAATTAGTTGAGACTGATCATGTGATGCTAATTTATCTAAAAGGTTGTGATTTCATGGATTGACCAAAGAAGTGAATCGACCTTAATCCTTCACGATGCCAAGAGAATAATCAATTATGATAATGATTGGGTTCTTTAAGATCATATTTGCCAAAACAATGGTTTAAGTTACATAATTCTCCATCCTTGACATGTATATATTCTTTTATTTTATTTTCTATTATTTTACTTTCCTTTTTATTTTCTTTTTCACTTTATTAAGTCAGTTAAACAATGAAAGAAAAGTGATTAATTCATACTTGTTCCTTGAGGATCGAAACTCGTTTGAACCCTATTCTATGTTAATGATGAGTACGCTTGCTCATATATGTAATTTGGGGTTAACGTTTAAATTTTAACTTGATTAGGAATGTGCTTATTTTTATATAATTTTTATACCCAAATAAATACGCATCAAGTTTTTAATACGTAGATTATGCTTTTACTTGTGTGTTCATCTTTCTATTTGTAGGTTGAAGTTCGCTGCAATAATTCTTCCAACTTCTTGAAGAATGAACTTCTCATATCTGGGAGCTAATCTACACTTGAAGATTGTGTTTAATGCATCTTTTTGATGAATTAGTTGAGAATGACCATGTGATGCTAATTTATCTAGAAGGCAGTGATTTCATGGATTGACCAAAGAAGTGAATCGACCTTAATCCTTCATGATACCAAGAGATTAATCTGTTATGATAATGATTGGGTTCTTTAAGATCATGTTTGTCAAAACAGTGGTTTAAGTTACGTAATTCTCCATCCATGACATGTATATATTCTTTTATTTTATTTTCTATTATTTTATTTTCCTTTTATTTTCTTTTTCACTTTATTGAGTCTGTTAAATAATGAAAAAAAAGTGCTTAATGCATACTTGTTTCTTGAGGATCGACACTCGTTTGAACCCTATGCTATGTTAATGATCAGTATACTTGCTCATATGTGTAATTTGGGGTTAACATTTTAATTTAAACTTGATTGGGAATGTACTTATTTTTATATGATTTTTATACCTAAATAAATATGCATCAGTATTTAAAAATTACCACTCAAAACAACCAGAACGAAACCTGCCAATCGTATTGTGGTAACATGGGCAATGCTATGCACTATTTAGAATAATCCACAACTACAATCAAAATACACTAACGAATAACACACAACAAACAATTAGTCAGGGTTCTAAGAGGCAGTGCCCCTGGCGAAGGTCCCTAAATTGAATGAGATTTCACCTTCCGATTCCTAAATATTAATCAAATTAACGTTTGGACCCCTTAGTAACCATCACTGTGAATTTTTGTATTATTGATAATCTGCATTCCCTTTTAACTATATTGATACAGATTACAAATTATCATGGCAGATTAATACAAATAATTTGCAATATAGAACGACAAATAGCATGCCCACGATACCATATCGTATTAAAATATACTACTTTACAGATAATCTGCAAATAATCTGGTCTGATCAAACAATTAAGATATGCATATTAAACTTGGAATGCTACGTATTCTAAAATTATAATCATGTGAACATGTAGATATACACCGGTTAAATTCACATATATATCATACATATATTCAACATTACGATTGACACAGATGAATCAACCTAATTGTTTAGCAAGTTGCTCTAATACCACTGTTAGAATTCGTTTACTCCTAAATGCAAAAAATATCCACAAATCCCTTCTGAGGACCCAAGCTAAATGATTAAGACGATCTAGAGGTTATAGAATTACCTCTATTTGGTGTAATCAAGATCCTTGGATTCTGGTTTTGCTGTCGTACGTGCAACTCAAAAGATCACCAGACGCTGCAATGTGCGAACGCCCTCTATCGGATACACACGGTGAACTAACTCGTTACCCCGGGAGTACTAATGCTTAGGGTTTGAGAGGCTTAAAATTTTCTGGTCAATGGAGGCACGAATATTAACAGAGAGCACACTTGAGAAGACGACTGGAGTTTTCTTTTAAAACCAGCACACTTGAGAAGACGGCTAGGGTTTTCTTTTAAAACCACCCGAACCTCTTGGAGTCCAACTCTGATAATATCGTATCATATTGTATTTTAAATTCTAATTAAATTAAAATTGATATGATAAGATTCTGCCATTATCTCAATAATTTAACTAATTACTTTATCAAGTCAAATTCTTACAATCTGGACATCATCCAGATACATCAAATGTTGACATATTTCCAGATTCATTGAATCTGGTCAATTTTCTAGGTTCGATTAACTTAGACATATTTCTAGATTCATCAAACCTGGTTACCAAAAAAATAACCTACCAAGTTCGCTTATTATGTAACTCTATAGGTTCATTTAACACTGGCAGTGCACCCAACTCACGTTTAGACATCCATAAGTTATAAGCGGTTTCTAGCAAAATATTATAACTATTTAGGTTAAATGAAGATTAGTGATCTTTTTTAACCAAACCTTAACTTTATGTTTAGTCCTTTTGTCACGGTTATCCAGATTAAGCATAAGGCACGGAGTATGCCATCCTTATCAAGCTTAATCAATTATTTCTTAATCTCATAGTAGACTGTTTAGACAAGTGATATTAATATCTCAAATTGATATATTTGAGCACGGCCATGCAATTTAGGGGCCCATGGATATCTCTGTAACACCCCACGACTACGTACCCTAAAAGGGCGGGGATGTTGCCCCGTCCCATAGGACAAGGGGTCTTTAAAACGAGGTATACAATACAAAGGCAACCTCCAAGAGATTCAACTTAGATAAATAAAGAAATACTCTTATTATATCAGGCTCAACTTGGAGTAAAACAAAATAAAAATAATTAATCGTTCAACAGCTTAAACAACCAATGTCTCCTAAGCAAAGATGACAATAATTAGAAAAGCTTCAACTATCAACGCCCCGCTGACTCAGCACAGTCTATCTCCTGAAAACATAATGTAAAACAGTGTGAGAATAAATCTCGGTAAGTCATGTGTGTGCGTATGGTGTTTAAAACTGTACGTGTATGCAAAGTAGAAAACATTTGTAGAAATATTTAGCAAGGCATAAACAATCTCTTTTCGCAAGGAGTGAGTTTTTCTCATTGTCACACTTAGTACAAAATAAATCCTCCACTCGAATAAACAGTCATGTCACCGCACGTTGGGCTCCATGAGAATAAAATGGCCAAGGCACCACACTTTGTGCACCTTGTCCGGACCAGATTACCACACGTTGGGCGTTCTGATCAAGGTGAGTGTACAGCTCACCGAGTGAGATACTCATCCATCTCTACACCCAACAAAACCATCCGGGTGTCCATGTTGGGAATATAAATAATACCATACCAGGTACGAATGCTAGCTCGGACTGGCCTGACCAACCAATACTGTCGCCTTTTCAAGCAGAGCTTATCTTCTGGAGGTGGCCTCCTGCCAGAAGACTTACTCAAGCCCTCCAAGACTAGTATTGTTAGCCTACCCTTATTGAGTACTCAACGAACATATCCGTCAATTCCTGATTCAAAATATTTCCAAACATTGGCTTTGTAAAACATGGTTTTCTTTAAAAAAGATTTCTAAAAGTTTAAGGAAAAGAATAGTTTTCTTGATAAAATCATTAGTTTGACCAAACTGTTTAAAGAATAAATATCCACGCTTACAACCCAAGCAAACATAGCTCAACACTAGCTTTACAAAGCTTCACAATATAGACTTGCCATCACAACATTTAACAAAAGAGTTTATGCAAAGACTTACCTGATATGCCTCAGATAAACGAGTTAAATTCACAGCTTGCTTTCCTCAATTATCCTCCTGATCTAAACCATATAATATCATGATCAGGGCTTCAACTAATTCGAACATGTGCCAAACTCATTTATTTCCATAACAATTCACAATCCCCTAAGATCATATACTATAACCATATATTTAACAAGGTAATAGACATCATCTACTACCTTAAACCTTAATTCCGGCATTAAGGGTAAGTATTTCTGTACCTTACAACAACTGGGTAGCAAGATCCCGATGCTCCTATGGTGATTGTCCCGAGTTCGTTGGATTAGAAGAGAAAAGTTGTCTCCTTTTTCCTTCCGTATGACTGAGAATACATAAAGAGATGAAATTTACCTTGATATGGCGTGATTCCAAAGAAGAAAAGGAAGAGAATTGATGGAAGAAAGGAATCAAGAAGTTGATATGGTTTTTGCTTACCTTGGAGGGTGATCGGTTTTTGCTAGGTGTTGTTCTTGAGGTTTTCGAAAATTTTCTGTGGAGTTCTTGCTGGAATTTTTGTGTAGAATGGAGAGGATAGATGGCTGCTATGATCTAGAGTTAGAGAAGATTGGTTTAAGGTTAGATGGTGATGTTTAGAAAGACTCCTAACGGTTTTAGGCTTCTTGGACAGCAAGGCGAAAATTGCAGCTTGTGATGTCTCTCATTGCTGCCGAATTTAGGTGAGTTTAAGGGAAGAAAATAATCTGCAATTTTCTCCCTTATGCTGGCCGAAATATTGGTCAAGAGAAGGGCTGATTGTGTTCAGAATTTTAGGCCAAACAAAGAAGAGTTTGAGAAGGCTTTGGAGACTAAAATTCTACGCAAGATGGCCTTATGTGCTGTACGAAATTTCTGAATAGAAGAGGAAGAATATCTGGACTGTTTTTGCTGTAGTTCTGCTAAAATTTCCAGAGAAACAATGAGGGTTTTAGGCGTAGAAATTGGCTTGATCAGCTGGGGTTTTTTGGTGTGTTGTGTGTGCAGAATTTCGGTTAGAATAGGAATACAAAAGCTAGCCGAAATTTCCTGTACAAAGCAGTCAAAAATTCTGGTTCCTCAGCTGGCCGAATTTCTATAGTTTGGTGAAGATAAAATTATGGTTTTGTGCAGCTAAGGTAATCTGAATTGAGGAGGAGTATTTAGGTGTTTTGAGCTAGGGTTTGGAGAGTTGGATTGCACTTAAGGAGTGCTGGAATTTTCAGACAGCTTGTGTTGACACAAAGCTGCCGAAATTCTGCTAGGATAAGGAAGAAAATCCTAGTTGAATTAGGATTGAAATAAAAGTCTGATTTGCTAAGGGATTTAGGATAAGATTTCCTAGCTTTGGAAGAGTTTAAGTTGAGCTAAAATTCTTCTAAGAAGTGGCGGCATTTGCTGGAAATTTTTCCAGATTTTTAGCTTAGGTTCTAGGGTTAAAATCAACACGGTTTCCTACTAGAAAAATGATTCATTAATTCCAATTATCCATGGCAAGATCTATCTAGCTCAATTCAAGCTGAAATTTTAATTGTTAGCTAGGGGTTTTTCGAAAATCCTAAGGAATAAAAGCTGAAAATTAATAGTGAACTTTATTCACATCAAGGTCCTTAAATTTAGGAAATAAATATAGAGACTTATTTCCTTGGAATAATGACGCTAAAATTTCTCTAGGTTTGCTAGATCTTTTTCGGCCAAGACATGGAAACTCTAAGGAAAGGAATTTTCAAGAAGAGAAACTAACTTGACAAAAGGTAGGATTCGAAGTCGGGTCACCAAAGGAAATCATCAACCTCCCCGCTATTCCAAAATAATTCTAATACTAATTTTTTTTTCTACAATCAGTTCTCACCACCCCCCAATACTCATCCTTCCAAATCTTCGACCAAACCTCCCTTATCCAAATCTTTAACAACACAACTATTTCACATCAATTAATTCAAATGCAAGAGCAACGGAAAAATTCACATGCATCCATGCAACTAAAATAATTCTCAGCTACCACATAAAATGCAAAATGCTATGCAATGCATGACTTTTCCCCATAGTCAAAGGTGGTTTTGGGCAGGGTATTACAATCTCTCCCATAATTAAGATGAACAAATTCCTTTACTATCAATCATATTCCTCTCCCTAGTTTATTCTATATCTAACAGTAGTCTAATTTATTATCTGGTTAAAAATAGCTTTAGACAATATCAAAATATAGAATTTATTAAGTAGAAAACTATGATGGATTCAGGTCGAAGGACTTTTAATATCATTATGGCTAGAATATACTTATGACATGTTTCATGAAGTACTCCTACAGTGGTCGTGTCAAATTCAATGTTCTCTAACATTTATTTATGTTATGACTTGATATCACATATGTGCATGACCAGTAAAACATAGCCATCAAGTCACAAATATACTAATCTTAATTTATTATTGTTCCACTAATAATAATCGATCAGGGACAATTTAAGAATAATCATTGTATTGATTGTTGGGTTTTACTATCAAGTCACGTACTTGATGACCACAAAACTAAATACACTATTCATGAAAAGAAATACCTCGTATTATTACATAATACATAACTACAATAGTATAAGTACAAATTGAGTCTAGCATATCCCTAACAGAGAGCTACCCTAAAGTAAATATCCAAGTCATTTTCCTAAGGGCCCAAGATAATTAGATTATTTGAACAGTCACAATGGACGAAATAGTGCAGAAGCTATCTTGTACAAGTCTATCTTAACTAACTAGTCACATATACCCAACATATAAGTATATCGGCTCTACCAAATAACCTCAACTACAACATAACAAAGTATATGCTTCTAGCTTCGTCAAACCACCAAATCATACTCAAGCAGTAGAGTATAAGTCCATGCTGTAACAGTAATAGTCTGGGTTTCTTCTAAATAGTACTTTAAGAAACCACTATTAGAAGTCCTGTTTTACGTATTCAAAATACGCTTATGCTCTGTAGTGAGTAGACTATTCACTGGCTCAAGGTAAGCCATTCCCCATTTGGAATTTATAACATAATAACCTAAACATGATGAGATTCCCATTCTCATCAATCGATTAAGAACATACATTTATGTGTTAAGTAACCCGTGATCCATATATTACTATGAAAGACACCATTCACATGGATCACTTAGTTAAACACAACGGGTCCTTTCCAAACGAAAATCGTGCACAAATCAAATGTAAATTCACAAACAAATTGTGAGAATAAATTCTTTTATTAACAAATCCAATAATTACATCAGATAAAAATAGTCTAGAGGTTATATATTCCAACAGTTTTCAGTATAGTCTCTTTCTGAATCCATACTTGGCAACATTCTTACCTCAAGTCTAACTTTGAGAATCATCCTACTCTTTGTAACTGATCAAACAGTTAATCAATCATGGGCAATGGATATTTATTTTTTTTACAATTACTGCATTTAACCCTCACAATTATGTACACATCCGTAATAACCCATCTTTCTTCTTAACAAGCATTACAGGTGCTTCCTAAGTTGAAGTACTTGGCCGAGTGAACCCTTGCTCCATTAATTCCTATACTTATTTCTTAAGCTCCGATAATTCTGCGGGTACCATTCTATAATGAGTCCTTGAAATTGATTCTGCTGATAACACTAGATCAATGGAAAACTCTACTTCTCTCTCTGGCGGTAACTCCTTCAATTCTACTAGAAAAACACCTAAATGCTCATTCACAGTAAGATATCTTCGAGTTTATTAACCTTTCTTGGCTTATTAATTACACAGGCCAAGTATTTAGTACACCCTTTTCTAATCATCTTTTAGTTCTTGAGTCCCGATATAAAAGTATTACTTTTCCTTCTAGCCTCACCTATAAATTCCAATATAGGTTTCCCAGGCCAACGGAAATGCACTACCTTATGTCTACAGTTAACTTGAGCATTATGCTAAGATAGATAAACCATGCCTAAGATAGCATCATAACCCTCTATGGGCAAACAAATCATATATCCTTCCAATATTTCATCTCATACCAAAATCTTATAATTACTATGTATTTTCTCACTATTCATTTGCTTTCCCAATAGGGTACTGACAATTATTTCATATGATGTTTCTTTCTTTTTAATTCCCAAAGAATCAAGAATGAATTAGCAACAAAAGAATGCGTAGATCTGGGGTCTACTAATACTTTAGCATTATGATAAAAAATAAGGAGCGTACCTTCCACTACTGCAGCCTGGTTGTCCATCTTCTCTTATGTCACTACTCAAGCATTCATTTGGGGGTTTGATGGGTCCAGCACTAGAGATAGAAGCTTGTCTTGAGTTCCCTTTTCCTAGTCCTGATTTTTGTCCTTGATTCTTTCCTCCAAGTTGACTCCATTCTCCTATCCTTCGAGGGTGAGTGTGAAACCCCAGTCGGAACCAACCTTAGAGTAATGGGGTTGGGATGCATATCATATTTTATTGCATGTTTAAATATATTTTAATATGATTTTATATTCTTTGGATTTGTGTTTGATAATCTCAAGGGCTTAATTGTGTTTATTGAGTAAAAATGGCAAAATAGTAATTTTTGCTTGAGGTGAAAATAGGGAGATAGCTTGAAGGTTAAATAGGAAAAAAATATTTCAGAGAGAAAATAAGAACAAGAGTTGTTGTGGTTTAGTGGTTAGAGCTTTGGAATTAATTCTTGAGGTCTTGGGTTCAAATTCCATCATTGGAGCTTTAGAATGATTAAATTTTATTTTTGTAAGGGAAGGTTAGATTTTCGTCCTTGAATGCTCTAGAGAAGGGTAAAGGTGATGTCCTAGGGGAGACATGATAGGAGTACCCTAATTCTACTCTTGTACCCTACAAAAATTCCTAAGGGAATTCTTACCTTTCTTGATCCTTAGTTTTCCTTACTTCTCAATTTCTTAAGTTATTCAATTTATTCAAGCCAATTTCATTCCAGAAATTTCAGTAAAGTGTTATGGCTTTGAAGGTTCAAAATGTCTAAGTGAAAGCAATCTTATGGACCGAAAATGTGGAAGAGATGGGGAAGGTTCGAAGAGAATTAATCCCCCTAGTGAACCTTCAAAACTTCACTCTAGCTATGTTCATTTTCCTTCATGTAGTGATCTGAAATTTTTCAAGCTTCTTATGCCTTGAAGGTGTCGAAATTTTCAGCCATCATTCCCTCCCAAATGCTGCCAGGAAATGGCCCTCTTGACCAGCTTGAAAGCTGAATTTTTCTTGCCAAATTCGGACTGTACAAATGCTGTGCAAAACTAGAATATTTTCTGGGCAAAATCGCAGCATATAAGAACTTAAACCAAGTTGTTTTCTTCCAGTTTTCTCCCAACTCCTTAGCCACATTTCTCCTCCATGAAGAAGGCTGGAAACCAGCCATGAAAGACCTCTGAATGCCCCTTCAAACTCTCTACAATCTGACTGGAAAATGGTAGCAAAAGCTGCCCAGGAGAATTCCAGCAATGGCGAAATTGTACAGGATTTTATTTCCAGCTTAGTTTCCTTTTCCAGCCCCGGCCGAAACTTCACCCTTTTTCTGCACAAACCTCTCTTGAACAGCCATGAACTGAACCCCATTGTCTTCCCCAACCTTCTACACGAAAACCAATTATGGCTGCCCTAAAATATCTCCAACAAATTACTCTAATCATGCCTTGATTGGAGACCAAAATTCCAACAATCCTAATTTAGAAAAATTCCATAAAATGTCCCTTAAACAACCAGACCTTTCCTTCACCGTTATACTCCCTCTTTTCGGCCACCATTAACCTTCTTCAACCAGCTTTCATCCAACAAAATCACTGAACATCAGTCGGCCATAGCAGCTTCCAAAAAGCTCTCCATTGATCAAAGATATTATAGCTATATTTTGTTTCCAAATTTGATTTCCAAAAATATTTTTTTAGGATTTCAACAACCAACCTTTCCTTTTCCTTTCAAACCAGAAAGATCTTCTACCTAAACTACACAAACAATTCAGCCACTACAAACATATAAAATTTCGGCAGCTTCAAATTCAAAATCCCTCAATTCTCTTCAACCTTCAAGCACACATAGAACACCGAGAACACCTACTCACTTCTCTCGCCTAATACCTCTCCAAACCACTTCAATCTCCTTGAAGAAAAATTCCAGATTTCATCTACTCACTGCCGTGAGTCCATATATACCATTTTTAACATCAAACTCCAAAATCTAACTCTCTCTTTTGGATTAAAAATCAGTATTTTTGTGAAGGCTCAAGAACACCTTCAAGGTAAGTTTGTGCAATCAACTTCATCTTCTCTAATCTCAAATCTCTAATGAATATATATGTGTATAAGCATGCTAATGAATGGTCTCCTTCTCTTTTCTCTCTCTCCCTCTCCCTCTCTCTCTCTCTCTCTCTCTCTTGGCCGAATACCCTCTCCCTCTTGGCCGAATGAATTCTTCACCAATGGACATGCTTTCTTCATCTCTCTTAGACGGATCTAGTCATCTAGGAGTTGAGATCCATTCGAAACTCCTTCAAGGTACTCATCAATAAAGTAAGCCTTTTGAACCCTCCTTTTTAATTCTAGATTCATGTCTCTAGGATGATATTGGTAGGAGATGGATTATGAATAGGATTTAAGCATGTATTGTTTTGATGAGTGGAGATTGAAGCATGAATAAATGTGTGTATATGATGGAGATGGGATTTATGCATGAGTTTGTTATCTTGGTTGATTGTATGGTGTTTTTGGGGTTCAATGCATGTCTCCATATCATAAGTAGTATTTATGATCAAGTATGTTAGAGATTATGTTACCTATGGTGAATAGGATTTATATTCATGTATGATTGTTAAAGCCATGATTATGTTTATGCTAATAGAGGTTGGATCATGCCTTGGTAAATTTAGATCTATGCTTTTATTCATGACTTGGATGAGTTGATGAATTGGAGTGGAGTATATGTTCTTGATTGTGGTTAGCAATTGAAATATGATCATGATCTAGTTGTCCCTAAGTTAATTTTATTTCCTCAATAAAATACTTAATATTATAATTTTTGCTATTAAGGTAGACTTGGATTATTATATATAATATGGATATTTTAGTCAAATAAATGATAGCTTTTATTTCAAGAAATAATATATATAGATATTATATATAATAATATCAAATAAAGCCTTTTATATAAATAATCGTAATAAGTAAAATATTAATTTTGTAAGTCTTATATTCATAAATATCATTAAAATTTATTATCTTTTAATCAAAACCTATTAAAATTTATTTAGTATCTTTCAATCAAGACCCATTAAAATTTATTTTCAACTAATTTTAGTTATCAATTACTTTGAAACAACTAATTATTAATAAATCATTATTTTACCTAATACCACCTAGCACTCTTCATCAAATAAACTCTAAATTATTCTTAGCAAGATTTAAATCTTTAACTTATTAGTACCTAATTCCTTAAACAATAATTATTTTAAATATCAAATTAGACTTACCTTATAAACCATTTTTATTTATTATTTGGCCTTAAAGCTTGGGACACTAGGATCATGGTAACAATGAGTTGAGCTAGCTTTATTTGTGAAAGTGGATTTTAGCTTGAGATTAATTATGGCTTGTATTTACCCCAGGCGGGGTTAGGTCAGCTGTTGAAGACCTTTATTTTATCTCAAGCTAAGGATCAGGTAAGCTCCTGCATAAAACCTGATTGATGTAAAATGTTTATTATGGTAAGCCAAATATAGAGTGTATGGACACTCAGTTCTGTAAAAGCACTTGTGGATTGACTCTTTTCTTATTTCAGTCAAACAAATTATTTGAAAATCAATAAGCAGATTTACTCAAACTCAAAACTCTTTCCAAAACTGATTTTAACAAAGACTTTGGAAATCCTTAATTGCCATTTTCATGTGAAACTGTGTTTTGTTCATTTTTCCAAGTGGGATACGTTACGTTGAGTACATAATAAGAGTGGACTGCTAGGACTAGTTTTTGATGGGTTAGGGTGAGTCTCTCAGTAGGTGGCCACCTCTGAAGGGTAAGTCCTCCTCGGTTAGGATGTCAGTCCAGTAGGTCGTGCCGATCCAAGCTAACAGTTTTTGTTTCAATCAAATGACTGTATGTTGCTGAAATGGACAACTGGTTGTTGTTTGGGTATAGTGAAGAAGGAGTATCTTACCTAGTAGTCCGATCACCTACCTTTTGTCAGTCTGCACAAAGTGTCGGCATTCTAACCGGTTATGGGGCCCAACGTATGGTAACCCGTGATCATTTCTTTTGAGTGGTTGATTTTATTGATGATGTATGGTTGGAAAAGCCAAAACACCAATCTTGATTTTGACCAATGTTTATTGCTTGCCAATATTTCTCATATAAAGATTTATACTTTGCATTCACGAACTGTTTTCACTGGACACTCAAAGCACACACGGACTTATTGAGATTTTTATCTCATCACCCTTTTTACCATGATTTCAGGTCTATCCTACTGTGGGGATAAGTTGCTAGATATTGCCTGCCTTAGAAGATTTTTCTGATATTTAATTTGTGTAATACTGTGGGGAGTTGAGAGTAGATAATTTTATTATGGATTTGATTTTGGAATTCTTAGATTCATTCATGGATTGTAATAAATTTTAAATTTAAAGTATTATTTTTATTCTATTATTTTGATTGTGTGACCTAGTTATAAAGATCCTTTGTCTTTTGGACGAGGCGACATCCCCTGCCCTGTCGGGCCTAGGTAGTGGGGTGTTACAAGTGGTATCAGAGCCTAGGTTATAGGTAAATATTGATGATATATGTTCTATTTATTTAAGATTAAATCTTTATCTAACCTATCTTGTTTATGCTGTAGGATGGTTAGAATGCTTAGAACTGCGAGGAAATGGCAGCAATGGCACCCGTCTATCCCTATACACCCGGAAGACCTTCCAGTTCCCCAGCCTGCCCCTCAGCCAGTTATCCCTATGGTGGATAGCAATGATGATGAGATCCAGATTTTTGAGCCACCCCCAATCTCGGTGATAAACATAAGCTCTGACAGTGATGATGAAGTGATAGCAGTGGAGCATGTACCCCATCCTCCTAGTCCCGTAGTGGACTTAGCAACAGATAGTGATGACCTGGGAGAGATAGACTATGAGTCTCCACCTAGGCCTTTTTTCGTTCTTTTTTTCAGCCGAGTTGAGCCCGGGGAGAGTTCTAGGCGCCCCGGGAAAGAGCCAATGGAGGGGTTTGCCACTGGGGTTCGGGTAGATTTTTCTATGAATTCTGGGGGTTAGTTGTATGAGGCGGATGATGAGGGTTCTGATGAGGACTAGAGGACTAGGAGTTATTTTGAATTGGATGTTTATTTATTTATTGTGTTTCAAGAACCTTTATGTTAAGAATTTTTAATTATGTTTTCTATCAAAATTTCAAATTTATGCAAGTCAATATTTGAAAGAGAATTTATTCCTCAGGCAAAATTTACATCTGATTTCTTTTTACATATATCTGACTGTGAATGCATTCGCACCTAAAATGATTTAACATCTGAATGCATACACTTAACATTTGGGGTATGGTTTAGAATGCCACCCAAGCGCTGTGCAACTTCAACAGGTAGAAGAGTTCTGGAAGCCGATCATATGGCACCGAAAGTTGAGACAGCCCATATGCACTCACCCGACCAGGGTGATGGGAGTGGTCTGGATATGGGCGTGAGGTCTAAAATTTCGATTAATGTGACGGTGGGCCAGACATTCAACAAGATGGCTGAAATTCTATAGACTCTGACCGAGCGAATGAACCCTAAGGGGGAAGATGAGGCGTTAGAGCGATTTCGGAAGCTTCAACCGTTCGTCTTCCTGGGCGAAGTAGAACAAGATCAGAAGGCAGAATAGTGGATTGAGCAAATGGAGGACATATTTGCAACGCTCCAGTACACCGAGGACCAGATGGTTAAGTTTTCGGCTTTCCGGTTGAGAGGACCAGCTCGGGCATGGTGGTAGCGAGTTCAAGACGACTGGGAAATGAGCGAGCAGGAATGGACATGGTCCAACTTTGTTGAAGTCTTCCGAGCTGAGTACATCCCTCAGTGGATCATGGAAAAGCGGGAGGATGAATTTCAAAATTTGAAGCAGGGGAGCATGTTAATGGCTCAGTACATGGCATGATTCACCCAGCTGTCAAAATACTGCCAGAGATTAGTAGATACCAAGCAAAATAGGACGAGGCAGTTCGTCAAAGGGATGAGGCCGGAATTGAGGATGGCTTTGGCACCTTCTCCGCCAACGACCTATTCGGGGGCAGTGGACGCGGCTACCCGAACTGAAAATGAGGACCGCAGCAGGATGGCGGTAAGGCCTTTTCAATTGCCAAGGTAGCCGCAAGGGCACTTCTAAGGACAGCAATCTAACAAGTGCCCCGCCAATCAGCAGTGGCAGAACCGGGGGAAGCAAACCCGGACAGCACCAGTGGGTCCTGCCCAAAACCTTCCATCATGACTGTGAATGCATTCGCACCTAAAATGATTTAACATTTGAATGCATACACTTAACATTTGGGGTATGGTTTAGAATGCCACCCAAGCGTCGTGCAACTTCAACAGGTAGAAGAGTTCTGGAAGCCGATCATGTGGCACTGAAAGTTGAGACAGCCCAGATGCACTCACCCGACCAGGGTGATGGGAGTGGTCCGGATATGGGCGTGAGGTCTGAAATTCTGATTAATGTGATGGTGCGCCAGACATTCAGCAAGATGGCCGAAATTCTATAGACTCTGACTGAGCGAATGAACCCTAAGGGGGAAGATGAGGCGTTAGAGCGATTTCTGAAGTTTCAACCGTTCGTCTTCCTGGGCGAAGTAGAACAAGATCAGATGGTAGAACAGTGGATTGAGCAAATGGAGGACATATTTGCAACGCTCCAGTACACCGAGGACCAGATGGTTAAGTTTTCGGCTTTCCGGTTGAGAGGACCAGCTCGGGCATGGTGGTAGCGAGTTCAAGACGACTGGGAAATGAGCGAGCAGGAATGGACATGGTCCAACCTTGTTGAATTCTTCCGAGCTGAGTACATCCCTCAGTGGATTATGGAAAAGCGGGAGGTTGAATTTCAAAATTTGAAGAAGGGGAGCATGTTAGTGGCTCAGTACATGGCACGATTCACCCAGCTGTCAAAATACTGCCAGAGATTAGTAGATACCGAGCAAAATAGGATGAGGCAGTTCGTCAAGGGGTTGAGGCCGGAATTGAGGAGGGCTTTGGCACCTTCTCCACCAATGACCTATTCGGGGGCAGTGGACGCAGCTACCCGAACTGAAAATAAGGACCGCAGCAGGATGGCGGCAAGGCCTTTTCAATTGCCTAGGTAGCCCCAAGGGCACTTCTAAGGACAGCAATCTAACAAGTGCCCCACCAATCAGCAGTGGCAGAACTGGGGGAAGCAAGCCCGGACAACACCTGTGGGTCCTGCCCAAAACCTTCCATCATGCCGGCAATGTGGAAAAAGGGGCCACACAAAGAAGAACTGTTGGACCAGGGGTGGTGAAAGGAAATGTTATCACTGTGGCAACTCAAACCACCTGAGGAACACTTCCCCTAAGTTGCACCAAGTCGGCCAAGGAAATTCGGCGCAAAACCCAGGGCCCAACAGAGCCAACACCGTGGGAGCATTCGGGAGTAGAGCACCGAAGCCGCAAGTGAAGGCCAAGGTATTCGCTCTCAACAGAGAAGAGGTTGGGACCGATGTAACAATAGTGGAAAGTACGTTTACTATCCAAGGACGCTCCGTTAATGCATTGATAGATCCTGGCTCTACTCATTCCTATTTAAACAAGATTTGTGCATGTCATTTAGGTTGAGATGGAGTAGAGTTACCTTATAATTTAGTGGTAAGAACTCATTTGGGGAAAATGGTGCAAGCGAATCGGTATGTGGGAAATTGTAAAGTTGATGTAGAGAGAGAAAGATAGTGTTGGATATTGAAGATTATGATTTGATTTTAGGGATGGATTGGTTAGCCAAGCATGGGGCAAGAGTAGACTGTAAGAATAAGTCAGTCCAGTTCGTTAGACCGGGTTGTGATGTATTGGAGTTCGATGGCAAGAAGGTAAAGGAGTTAAAGTATTTGATAGCGGGGACTAAGGCCCAGAAATTACTGAAGCAAGGGTGTCAAGGGTACCTGGCTTACGTGATAAACAAGCCGAATGACCAGTGCACTCTAGAGGACACCGAAGTAGTGAAGGATTTTCCCGATGTGTTCCCAGTGGAACTTGATTCTTTACCTCCCAGCCGAGAGGTGGAATTCACCATGGACCTAGTTCTGAGAGCGGAACCAATATCGCGAACCCCGTACCAGATGGCACCGGTAGAACTGAAAGAGCTGAAGGAACAGTTAGAGGAATTAGTGAGTCAAGGCTACATCGGACCTAGCACGTCGCCCTGGGAAGCGCCTGTGCTATTTGTGAACAAGAAGGACGGGATTCTAAAGCTATGCATCGATAATTGGGTTTTGAACAACTTGACGATTAAGAACAAGTATCCCCTACCGCTAATTGATGAACTGTTCGATCAGTTGCAAGGATCCAGTTGCTACTCCAAGCTGGATCTGAGGCAAGGGTACTACCAAGTGCGGATAAAAGAGGAGGATATCCCCAAGACGGCTTTCAACACCAGATATGGGTATTATGAGTTCATGGTAATGCCATTCGGGGTGACCAATGCTCCAGCAGTATTCATGGACCTGATTCACCAAGTGTTACGACCCTATCTGGACAAGTTCATGGTGGTCTTCATCGACGACATTTTGATTTACTCCAAGAGTCCGGAGGAGCATGCGGAGCACCTGAAGCTCGTATTGGAGAAGCTTCAGGAGCACAAGCTATACGCTAAGTTTAGCAAGTGCGAATTCTGATTGGACAGTGTAGCATTCCTTGGCCATGTGGTGACCAATGAGGGAATCAAGGTAGACCTGGCAAAGGTCAAAACGGTGTCAGACTGGAAGTAGCCAGAGAATATCCTCGAGATCCGAACTTGGGACTGGCTTGTTACTACCGGAGGTTCATCAAAGGGTTCTCGACACTTGCATCGCTAATGACCCGACTGCTGAGGAAGGATGTTCCATTTGTGTGGAACGAAAAATGTGAGAAAAGTTTTCAAGAGCTGAAGTGGAGGTTGATGACGAAGCCAGTATTGAGTCTGCCAAAGGAGGGTAAGCCTTACGCACTAGATACTGACGACTCGAATGAAGGATTAGGAGCAGTGTTGATGCAAGACTGAAAGGTGATCGCTTACGCTTCTCGGAAGTTGAGACCTCATGAAGTCAACTATCCTGCTCATGATCTGGAGCTGGCAACTATCGTGTTCGCCCTAAAGAAATAGCGACACTACCTGTATGGAGCCGAATATAAGGTATTCACCGACCATAAGAGTCCGAAGTATATCTTCACTCAGAAGGATCTGAACTTGAGATTGCGAAGATGGATGGAATTTCTGGAAGAATACCGTTGTCCGATCAACTACTATCCCGGGAAGGCCAACGTTGTGGCGGACGCCCTGAGCAGGAAAGTTAGAATGGCCAGACTAAGGGTGTAGGAAATTCAAGTGGTTCAGGATGTGTTGGACAGAAGGGTGGAAGTGCAAGACAAAAGAATTATCGTCAGCAATTTGAAGTTGGTACCAGATTTGAAGCGGGAAATCGTGGAAGCTCAGCAAAGCAACGCCGAGTTTCAACTTTTCAAGGATAAGGAGCTCAAGCGGCCAAACAATGAATTCTGTCAGGACGAGGCAGGAGTTTTGCATTTCAGGGATCGGTTGTGTGTACCCGGAGAGCAGCAATTAAAGCACAAAATTTTGGAAGAGACGCACAAGAGCAAGTACGCCATTCATCTGGGGGAAGTTAAGATGTATCAGGACCTGAAGAGAGCCTATTGGTAGCCCGAACTAAAGCGAGATGTGGTCAAGTATGTCTCAAGCTGTCTCACCTGCCAAAAAGTCAAAGCGGAGCACAAGAAGTCAGTAGGACTATTGCAGCCATTGCCAGTACCGGAATGGAAATGGGAGGAGGTGACTATGGATTTTGTCACCAGACTTCCCATGTCAAAGACCCAGAAGGACGCCATATGGGTAGCGGTGGATTGTCTGACCAAGTCAGCCCATTTCATACTAGTAAATGTAAGAGACTCTATGGAGAAGCTGGCTCAGACTTATGTTCGAGAGATAGTCCGACTGCACGGATTGTCTTCAAGCATAGTGTCTGACCGAGACCCGAGGTTTACATCTCGATTTTGGGGCAAGTTTCAGGAAGCAATGGGGTCGAGTCTGAAATTCATTACGACGGTGCATCCACAGACTGATGGGTAGTCAGAAAAGGTTATACAGATATTGGAAGATATGCTGAGAGCCTGTGTTCTGGATTTCAGAGACAAGTATATAGAGTGTGTACCGTACGCAGAGCTGTCATATAACAATAGCAATCAAGCTTCAATTGGGATGTCACCGTATGAGGCTTTGTATGGACGCAAGTGTCAGGTACCACTGTATTGGAGTTGGTCAGAAGATGGTCATGCAAGCCGAACTGGAGAAGCTTGTGTCCAAGAAATGTTAGATAAATTGAAATTGATCAGGGAAAGGTTGAAGGTAGCTCAGAGCTGACAGAAGAGCTACGTGGACAACCGATAGAGAGAATTAGAGTTTCAAGTCGGGGACAGCGTATTTCTGAGATTGACGCCAAATAGGGGGATCTCGAAACATCCGAAGGGTGGAAAGTTGAATCCAAGGTATTTGGGACCGTTCCCAATTAAAGAAAAGATTGGACCGGTAGCTTACCGATTGGACCTGCCAGATGGGTTGATGAGAATTCAAGATGTGTTCCATGTGTCACAATTGAAGAAGTACAATACTGTTCCCGGTCATGTTCTAAATAATAATGCTAATCCCGATCTAGGTTTCTTCTAAATAGTACTTTAGAAACCACTATTAGAAGTCCTATTTTACGTATTCAAAATACGCTCATGCTATGAAGTGAGTAGACTATTCACTGGCTCAAGGTAAGCCATTCCCCATTTGGAATTTATAACACAATAACCTAAACATGATAAGATTTCCATTGTCATCAATTGATTAACAACATACATTTATGTGTTAAGTAACCCGTGATCCATACATTACTATAAAAGACCACCATTCACATGGATCACTTAGTTAAACACAAAGGGTCCTTACCAAACGAAAATCGTGCACGAGTCAAATGTAAATTCACAAACAAATTGTGAGAATAAATTCTTTTATTAATAAATTCAATAATTATATCAGATAAAATTAGTCTAGAGGGTATATATTCCAACAGTTTTCGGTATAGTCTTTTTCTGAATCCATACTTGGCAACATCCTTGCCTCAAGTCTAACTTTGAGAATCATCCTACTCTTTGTAACTGATCAAACAGTTCATCAATCATGGGCAATAGATATTTATTTTTTTTACCATTACTGCATTTAACCCTCACAATTATGTACATATCCGTAATGACCCATCTTTCTTCTTAACAAACATTACAGGTGCCTCCCAAGTTGAAGTACTTGGCCGAGTGAACCCTTGCTCCATTAATTCCTATACTTTTTTCTTAAGCTCCTATAATTCTGTGGGTACCATTCTAAAAGGAGTCCTTGAAATAGATTCTACTGATGACACTATATCAATGGAAAACTCTACTTCTCTCTCCAACGGTAACTCCTTCAATTCTACTAGAAAAACACCTAAATGCTCATTCACAGTAGGATATCTTCGAGTTTATTAACCTCTCTTGGCTTATTAATTGCACAGGCCAAGTATTTAGTACACCCTTTTCTAATCATCTTTCGATTCTTGAGTCCCGATATAAAAGTATTACTTTTCCTTCTAGCCCCACCTACAAATTCCAATATAGGTTTCCCAGGCCGACGGAAATGTATTACCTTAAGTCTACAGTTAACTTGAGTATTATGCTAAGATAGCCAATCCATGCCCAAGATAGCATCATAACCCTCTATGGGCAAACAAATCAAATATCCTTCCAATATTTCATCTCCTACCAAAATCATATAATTCTTATGTATTTTCTCACTATTCACTTGCTTTCCCAATGGGGCACTGACAATTATACCATATGATGTTTCTTCCCTTTTAATTCCCAAAGAATCAAGAATGAATTAGCAACAAAAGAATGCGTAGATCTGGGGTCTGCTAATACTTTAGCATTATGATAAAAAAAAATAAGGAGCGTACGTTCCACTGCTGCCTGGTTGTCCATCTTCTCTTATGTCACTACTCAAGCATTCATTTGGGGGTTTGATGGGTCCAGCACTAGAGATAGAAGCTTGTCCTGAGTTCCCTTTTCCTAGTCCTGATTTTTGTCCTTGATTGTTTACTCCAAGCTGACTCCATTCTCTTGTCCTTCGAGGGTGAGTGTGAAACCCCAGTCGGAACCAACCTTAGAGTAAGGGGGTTGGGATGCATATCATATTTTATTACATGTTTAAATATATTTTTGTATGATTTTATATGCTTTAGATTTGTGTTTGATAGTCTCAAGGGCTTAATTGTGTTAATTGAGTAAGAAGGGCAAAATGGTAATTTTTGCTTGAGGTGAAAATAGGAAGATAGCTTCAGGGTTAAATAGGAAAAAAAAATATTTTAGAGAGAAAATAAGAACAAGAGTTGTTGCTGTTTAGTGGTTAGAGCTTTGGAATTAATTCTTGAAATCTTGGGTTCAAATTTCATCATTGGAGCTTTAGCATTATTAAATTTTATTTTTGTTAGGGAATGTTAGATTTTCATCCTTGAGTGCTCTAGAAAAGGGTAAAGGTGATGTCCTAGGGGAGACATGATAAGAGTACCCTAATCCTACTCTTGTACCCTACAAAAACTCCTAAGGGAATTCATATCCTTCTTGATCCTTAGTTTTCCTTACTTCTCAATTTCTTAAGTTATTCAATTTATTCAAGCCAATTTCATTCCAGAAATTTCAGTAAAGTGTTGTGGCTTTGAAGGTTCAAAATGTCTAAGTGAAAGACATCTTATGGACTGAAAATGTGGAAGAGATGGGGAAGGTTCGAAGAGAATTAATCCCCCTAGTGAACCTTCAAAACTTCACTCTAGCTATGTTCATTTTCCTTCATGTAGTGATCTGAAATTTTTCCAGCTTCTTATGCCTTCAAGGTGTCGAAATTTTCAGCCAGCATTCCCTCCCAAATGCTGCCAGGAAATGGCCCTCTTGACCAGCTTGAAAGCTGAAATTTTCTGACTAAATTCGGACTACACAAATGCTGTGCAAAACCAGAAAATTTTCTGGGCAAAATCGCAGCATATAAGAACTTAAACCAAGCTGTTTTCTTCCAGTTTTCTCCCAACTCCTTAGCCACATTTCTCCTCCATGAAGAAGGCTGGAAACCAGCCATGAAAGACCTCTGAATTCCCCTTCATACTCTCTGCAATCTGACTGGAAAATGGCAGCTTCCAGGAAAATTCCAGCAATAGCGAAACTGTACAGGATTTTATTTCCAAATTTGTTTCCTATTCAAGCCCTGGCCAAAACTTCACCCTTTTTCTGCACAAACCTCTCTTGAATAGCCATGAACTAAACCCTATTGTCTTCCCTAACCTTTTGCACGAAAACTAGTCATGGCTGCCCTAAAATATCTCCAACAAATTACTCCAATCATGCCTTGATTGGGGACCAAAATTCCAGCAATTCTAATTTAGTAAACTTCCATAAAATGTCCCTTAAACAACTACACCTTTCCTTCGCCATTATACTCCCTTTTTTGGGCCACCATTAACCTTCTTCAACCAGCTTTCATCCAGCAAAATCACTGAACATCAGTCGGCCATAGCAGCTTCCAAAAAGCTCTCCATTGATCAAAGATATTATAGCTATATTTTGTTTCCAAATTTGATTTCCAAAAATATTTTTTTAGGATTTCAACAACCAACCTTTCCTTTTCCTTTCAAACTAGAAAAATCATCTACCTAAACTACACAAACAATTCGGCCATAGCAAAAATACAGAATTTTGGTAGCTTCAAATCCACAATCCCTCCATTCTCTTCAACCTTCAAGCACACATAGAACACCTACTCACTTCTCTCGCCTAATACCTCTCCAAACCACTTCAATTTCCTTCAAAAAAAATTCCAGATTTCATCTACTCAGTGCCGTGAGTCTGTACATACCATTTTTAACATCAAACTCCAAAATCTAACTCTATCATTTGGATCAAAAATCAGTATTTTTGTGAAGGTTCAAGAACACCTTCAAGGTAAGTTTGTGCAATCAACTTCATCTTCTCTAATTTCCAATCTCTAATGAATATATATGTATATAAGCATGCTAATGGACGGTCTCCTTCTCTTTTCTCTCTCTCTCTCTCTTAGCCGAATATCCTCTCCCTCTTGGCCGAATGAATTCTTCACCAATGACCATGCTTTCTTCATCTCTCTTGGACGGATCTAGTCATCTAGGAGTTGAGATCCATTCGAAACTCCTTCAAGGTACTCATCAATAAAGTAAGCCTTTTCAACACTCCTTTTTAATTCTAGATTCATGTCTCTAGGATGATATTGGTAGGAGATGGATTATGAATAGGATTTGAGCATGTATTGTTGTGATGAGTGGAGATTGAAGCATGAATAAATGTGTGATGTGATAGAAATGGGATTTATGCATGAGTTGGTTATCTTGGTTGATTGTATGGTGTTTTTGGGGTTTAATGCATGTCTCCATGTCATAAGTAGTATTTGTGATCAAGTATGTTAGAGATTATGTCACCTATGGTGAATAAGATTTATATTCATGTATGATTGTTAAAGCAATGATTATGTTTATGCTAATAGAGGTTGGATCATGCCTTGGTAAATTTAGATCTATGCTTTTATTCATGATTTGGATGAGTTGATAAATTGAAGTGGAGTATAAGTTCATGATTGTGGTTAGCAATAGAAATATGATCATGATCTAGTTATCCCTAAGCTAATTTTATTTCATCAATAAAATGTTTAATATTATAATTTTTGCTAGTAAGGTAGACTTGGATTATTATATATAATAAGGATATTTTAGTCAAATAAATGATAGCTTTTATTTCAAGAAATAAAATATATAGATATTATATATAATAATATCAAATAAAGCCTTTTATATAAATAATCATAATAAGTAAAATATTAATTTTGTAAGTCTTATATTCATAAATATCATTAAAATTTATTATCTTTTAATCAAAACCTATTAAAATTTATTTAGTATCTTTCAATCAAGACCCCTTAAAATTTATTTTCAGCTAATTTTAGTTATCAATTACTTTGAAATAATTAATTATTAATAAATCATTATTTTACCTAATACCACCATGCACTCTTCATCAAATAAACTCTAAATTATTCTTAGCAAGATTTAAACCTTCAACTTATTAGTACCTAATTCCCGAAACAATAATTATTTTAAATATCAAATTAGACTTACCTTATAAACTATTTTTATTTATTATTTGGCCTTAAAGCTTAGGACACTAGGATCATGGTAGCAGTGAGTTGAGCTAACTTTATTTGTGAAAGTGGATTTTAGATTGAGATTAATTATGGCTTGTATTTACCCCAGGCGGGGTTAGGTCAGCTGTTCAAGGCCTTTATTTTATCTCAAGCTAAGGATCATGTAAGCTCCTGCATAAAACTTGATTGATGTAAAATGTTTGTTATGGCAAGACAAATGTAGAGTGTATGGACACTCATTTCTGTA
Source organism: Voacanga thouarsii (assembly GCA_026120185.1). Taxonomy (NCBI): domain Eukaryota; kingdom Viridiplantae; phylum Streptophyta; class Magnoliopsida; order Gentianales; family Apocynaceae; genus Voacanga; species Voacanga thouarsii. Next base: position 236,331 of record JANUWF010001381.1, on the reverse strand, counting down.
AAGGCAATTCAGGATTGACTCCTTTCTTATTGTCAAACAAATTATTTGAAAATCAATAAGCAGATTTACTCAAACTCAAAACTTTTTCCAAAACTGATTTTGACAAAGACTTTGGAAATCCTTAATTGCCATTTTCATGTGAAACTATGTTTTGTTCATTTTTTCCAAGTGGGATACGTTACGTTGAGTACACAATAAGGGTGGACTGGTGGACTAGTTTTTGAAAGGTTAGGGTGAGTCTCTCAGTAGGTGGCCACCTCTATGGGGTAAGTCCTCCCCGGATAGGATGTCAGTCCAATAGGTCGTGCCGGTCCGAGCTAGCAGTTTTTTTTTTCTTCAGTCAAGTGACTGTGTGTTGCCAGAATGTACAACCGGTTGTTGTTTGGGTATAGAGAAGGAGGTGTATCTTGCCCGGTAGACCGATCACCTACCTTTTGTCAGTCTGCACAAAGTGTCGGCATTCTAACCGATTATGGGGCCCAACGTGTGGTAACCCATTATCATTTCTTTTGAGCGGTTGATTTTATTGATTATGTATGGTTGGAAAAGCCAAAACACCACTCTTGATTTTGACTAATGTTTATTTCTTGTCAGTATTTCTCTTATAAAGATTTATATACTTTGCATTCACGAACTGTTTTCACTGGACACTCAAAGCACACACGGACTTACTGAGATTTTTATCTCATCACCCTTTTTACCATAATTTCAAGTCAATCCTGCTGTGGGGATGAGTAGCTAGATATTACTTACTTTGGAAGATTTTTCTGATATTTAAATTGTGTAATGCTTTGGAGAGTTGAGAGTGGATAATTTTATTATGGATTTGATTTTGGAATTCTTGGATTCATTCATGGATTGTAATAAATTTTAAGTTTAAAGTATTATTTTTATTCTATTATTTTGATTGTGTGACCTAGTTAAAAAGACCCCTTGTCCTTTGGACGGGGCGACATCCCCGGTCCTGTCGGGCCTAGGTAGTGGGATGTTACAGTGAGGGCAACTGAAACTCTTATGTCCTACCTTCCCACCGTCAAAGCATCTAAAAGAGGGTTGTCCTCTAGTCGGGCCTCCCCTCCTCTGCATCTTCCTTTTCTTTTTCCATCAGTGCCCTCCAAATCTTTTCTGACTTATACCCCAAAATCCGCTTCAATCTCGCCTACTCATATTCTCATTGACTCTAGTAATAGTCTTAGAGAATTGTTGGGTAGTATTAGCCATCTTCTATAAGGTTTGGTACATAGGGTGGTCCAAAGTTGCAAGGTGGGAACTTTCCATCTGCAGCCCCCCTACCATCGGCTTACGGTTATTTTGAGTAGTTTGCTTAGGAGGCATCTGTACAGTTCATAAGATTTACCAATATAACAATGCAACACAGCTCAAAAGAAATCATAAAAATGGGCACAATTCATATAGCAAAACATAACATATATCCATTCTTATTTATCACAAAGTCAGTACAAAATTTATGTGCCAAGCACACGATTACATACATTGGTCGTATTGTACATTCCCTACTACATATATCTGCATCTCACCCTATTACTCATCAGCATCGCTGTCCGAGACGGGAGGTCTTGAATCAGTATAAATTGTATAGGACTCAGCTACATCGAATCCCTCACATTCATCTGCATCAGGATGCGACCAAGCCAGTATGTTTGAGTCTATCTCCAATTCTTCTTTGAACTCCTCGACCACAAGTACTTCCACCTCGGGTACCTCTTGATCCCTTCCTACCTCAACACCCTTGAAACATAACATCTCATCTTCTAATATTCCCAGAGTATCCCCGCCAATACCTCCTTATTATCCTTAAACAACACTGCACCGTCGGGGATACTGTCCTTCTTATCATTATCCTGATGGTATGGCTCAATATTACCATCAATCTCATCAAAGTCGTTACCCACCTTCTCACGTTCTCTTGAGAGTAAGTGTCCTTTCTAGATTGAGATGTCACACATACAGAGTAATAACGGGCACAGCCGGGTCAAACGTGCTCCTACTGGGACAGAGTGTATGATGATGGCTAGGGGCAGGTCCTATCAAAAGAAAACATCCTAGCACACCAGCTCGAAAGATAGTCCTATTCTCCCTAAATCTTTTACACCTAAACTCTCCCTTATTTCTTTCCTCCTAACATCACTATACTCATCCATTGGGTGATTACCCTTATTAGTCCTATCTGTCATACTGATAGGGGCTAAATTAGTCATATTTTTTTTTAGTTATTTGAAGTTCTTTTGTGATACATTTTATTCAATAACTAGTCATATTCCTTTATATTTGAGATTTTACCCTAGGAAATGTATTTTATTCATTATTTCAGATTTTTAGGAAAAAACGAAGCAAAAAATATCGCAAAACAGAGGAGAGGTGGCGCCAGCTACGGCACTAGAACCTATGTTAGCCATGCACTAATGACACAAACTTCGAGGTGATAAAAAAAATGTCAAAATAGATCAAAACAGAGTGGAACTGGCGCTGGCTCCAAGAGTGGAACTGGAGCTAGCTCTGAGAGCCAAGGCGGTGCCGACTGTATTCTGGAATACATTGTGTAGAATTCGAAAAAAAATCGACAAACGAGTAGAGAACCAGAACTGAACCGGCGCCGGCTGCAGAAGCCTAGGCAGCACCGGCAGTGCCCTAAAGTTAAGGTAGTGCATTGATTTTTCTACGCAGTTTTTGGTAATCTATAGAATTTTAGTACTTTCCTACTTCTACTCGGCCAAGAACCTTACACCAACGAGTTTAGGTACTTCCTAAGCCTATACTATATGGAAAACATAAGAGAAAAAGGGGAGAATTCAATGATCATGGTAGAAAATCACTCAATAAAAGAAGGAATTCTTCAATTCAAGGAGGGTTGTGCAAGAAAGTCTTCAAAGGAAGAGAAGGAGGCTTGTCGATAAGTGCTTTCTTTTACTTTGTTTTATTTTTTCTTAAACAATGATATATTAATTGTTTTATTGTAATTCAACATTGTTTCAGATATTCATGATTTTTAGAGTTGGTTGATCTTTTGATTAATTGGTTATTATTCTTGGTATTCAATTACTTGTGCTTATTACGAGATTAGTTGGTTGGTTCTCTCCATTAACTTACTGGACCAAGAGGGTTGTTGGTAGTTTCAATTTATTAATTTCATATTCTGTTGGCTATTAACTTACTAGACCAAGGGGGTTGATTGCTTAGAACTGGTAATTGAAGGTTAATTGATGTCTTCCGAGACCAAGGGTTCATTGATTGATTTCATGTTTTAAATTTTTCGAGACCAATGGAATTTAATTAAGGATTGTGTTTAATGCATCTTTTGGATGAATTAGTTAAAACGAGACCAAGTTATTCTAATTTATCTAGAAGATAGTGATTTCATGGATTGACCATCGAAGTGAATCTTCTTTAATCCTTCATGATGCCAAGAGAATAGTTGGTTATGATAATGGTTGGGTTCTTGAAAATCATGTGTGTCTAAACAATGGCTTGAGTTACATAATTCTCCATCCTTGACATGTATATATTTTATTTTATTTTATTTTATTTTATTTTATTTTTATTTTTATTTTTTTTCACTTTATGGAGTCGGTTAAACAATGAAAGAAAAGTGATTAATGTATACTTGTTCCTTAAGGATCGACACTCGTTTGAACCCTATGCTATGTTAATGATGAGTACGCTTGCTCATATGTGTAATTTGGGGCTAACATTTTAATGTAAACTTGATTGGAATGTGTGGAGTTTTTATATGATTTTTATACCCAAATAAATACGCATCACATACCTTCACAATGAAGGAGGTCTATCAATCCCTATAACGATACCACAATTCTGTAAAACTATATTCTGATACCAATTGTAACATCTCAACTAAAGGTAACAATGAAAGCATATGAACACCGGGTGTCACCCCGTCCAATTTCCTAAATAAGGGATTTTTATAATGAAAACAATAGAGAATACAAGGTCTAGATCTATACAACAACCCATACTGATGGTCACATACACATATATAACAAAAATCCCATACATGAAAATTTTCACTTCACATCAGTAATAAGGCGCATCATCAAAAGGGAACATCCAGACCTAAACTACTGTCACTGTGGTATTGTCCTTCTATTTGTAGGTCCACTTAACTCCAGATTCTACAAAAAACATAAGATAAAAGACACGTGTGAGTGAAAAATCACCCAGTGAGTCCTGTTTGTGCTTGTGCTTTATGAAAGAATAGAGTACATAAAATTTTTGTTGGGAAAGCATATCATTAGTTCACTGGAAACAATTGCAAAATTCTCTAAAGAAGAGTTCACTGGAAACAATTGGAAAACTCTCTAAAGAAAAGTTCATTCAAAACTCAATCATTTTAGAAAATTGTATTTCAGATTTCAAATTATTACCTAGATTTTCAAGTCATAGACTCTTCTCTAATAGAAGGTCAGCCGGCGTGCAAAACTCATAGGGCTTTGCTTTCAACCTCACAGTTTTATTGTACTAAGGACAAAAGCCTACAGTACTCAATTATGTATTATTGGAAGGGTAAGTGCAAACAAGCATAATACCAAGTAATTCATAATGTTTTTCTTACCACTATAAGCTCAAGGATCCTAATACCGACCTTACTCACCATAAGTTGGGGATGCTAATACCAACCTTACTCACCATTATCAATGTCAACCTTACTCACCGTTACCAATGCTAACCTTACTCACCGTAATCAATACCAACCTTACTCATTGTTAATGATGCCAACCTTACTCACTGTACGACTCATCTCAATGTCCTATCACCCCGTTCGAAGTAAGACAATCCCTAGAACTAGGCTAGGTTAGTAGGACCGTCTAACTTTGACGTAGACTAGTGCAAAGATCAAAGTCCTTACTAAGTACTCAACGTTACTAATACCAACCCCTTCTAACTGATCAGGCCAGAGTGTTATCTAATCTCGTAGGATTTTTAAATAAAATATTTTAGGACAAAATAATATTTTCTAGAATTTGATCCCACTGACTCGCAAGTCAAATCATCATTCATATAGGCTCTAAAAGGCTAATCAATTCATTCCATAGGCATATCAGGCCAATAAAATAATTTTTGGGATCAAAATGTCGTTTTCCAAAAGTTAATCTTGTGTTGAGAGATCATTTTTCAAAACCATGTCGAAACAGGGTAAAAAGTTCTTTTCGCATATCAAAATAAGTTTCCAAGAGTATTTGGGTCATTTTCCCCATACTCGATCACAAAAGTCATTTTCCAAGGGCATTCGGTTCATTTTATCCGTACTCGATTCCAAAAGAGTTTCAGGGGTTATTCGGGTCCTTTTACTCTTACCTAATTTTAAAAGTGTTCACAAGAGTTCTAATAAGGATATTTTGATCATTTACTGAATACCAGATTCCAAAGGTTTTTATAAAACATTCCAATGAGAACATTTGGATCATTTTTCAAATACCTGATTCCAAAAGGAACTCATTTCAAGAAATCCAGAATGCTAATCCAAAAAGAAGATTAAATTTAAAGTTTGCAAACACATTTCCATAAAATGTTACAATAAGGGCATTCCAATCAATTTATGAATACCTGATTCTAAAATTTACCATTTTCCAAAATCCCAAGTATTTAATCCAAAAAGGATTAGATTCACAAAATTCATGCTTTAATTATCTATTAGGGTTTCTAAGCCAATTATGAAGTTCATTCGAGCCCAAAAAAGTGCAAAACAGTTCTTGCTCAGATAAACCTTAAATATATTCAGGGATTTCCAAAACAGTATAAAACATAGAATTTCATGAAAAAGTTTAGCACACTAGCATTCAAAGGTTTTAGAAATCAAAGGGACTCACCTCGTGTCCTAACTAACTTTTTTTTTCTGTTTACGATCGTTCAATCACCGTTTCTACCATTTCTAACGTTCTATTGGCCGTTTATCGATAAACCGACACCAAACATCCTTTTCGGGTCAAATTGTATTTGGCCAAAAAAATAGCCGATGGTTAGCCGATGTCCAGCGGATGTGCCCGACGGTTAGCCGACGGTTAAGAAAAACGTTCAACTTTCGTTCATGTCGTTTTTTCGTCGTTTGATCAATTCTTTCATTTTTCTTTTTCCACAACCTTTCATCCTTCATATATAAGGGATCCACTTCATAAGTTACATTCATTTCATCCAAAATCACACAATTAATCATCCTTAAGTTCATCCATTTTTGGACTCATTTTTCTGGAATTTCATTGCTTGACACATGATTTTGTTTTGGACTTAACTTTCAATGCACAACTTCGATTTAGCTCTATGATATACCAAAACAACAATAAGATTCTTAAATGTAATTTTGTATATTCCTTTTTCAGAGTTCTGGTTCCTATGACATACTGCAGGGAAAACACAGCCCCAGTAGTTTACCTCAATTTCACTATTCATGCTTTCCTTTGTTCTTCTTTATTTTTCAACACCTTGGAACTATTAGTTCATTCAATTCTCGTTCAAATCATCTTTAATTTTATAATTTTCATATTTCAATAGCTCACAAGAATCACACGTATTCATGCTTTCCTTTGTTCTCCTTTATTCTTCAACACCTTGGAACCATTAGTTCATTCAATTCTCCTTCAAATCATCTTTAATTTTGTAATTTCCAAATTCCAATAGCTCACAAGAATCATACTTATTCAACACAAATTCATTTTTTCAACCAAGTAATTTCCATTTCAATTCTACTTTAGTCATCATCACATCAACCAAAATAAATCCTTCAAACTACTGTGCATATTCAGTTCTTACTCACACAAAACATTATCGATAAACCCCTAGGTAGCTGGCACACATATGTGCATATACAAGGTTCAGACACAAAATTCACAGCCTCTAGCTTTGATCTAAAATCAAGACAAGAAAATCAAGTTTTCATGTTAAAGCTCATACAAAAATAATCACCGTAATAAGATCTATAACTTTAATTCTTGAAGCATAGACTTTTACCTTGTATATGGCATCTCTTGGCTCGATTTTGCTCCAAGAACACACAAACTTCTTTCTTTCTCTCTCCTTTTTTTTTCCTCCCTATTTTTCTCTATGTTTTCTTTCCTTTTCTTTCTCTCTTCATTCTATACTCCTTATAGATGAATTTCTTGCTGAAATTTAGTTCCTCCACCACCATACATGGTCCAAATTGGTGACCATTTGGTTGTGGGCTATCCGCCACATGTCACAATTTCATTCGTCTAACTATTTTTTTTATTTATTTTGTAAAGCTTATTTAATAATCTTTATCTTGTATGAAATCTCATAAAACCTCCCGTAATGTGAGATATGTCCCTATCCACCAATCACATAGTGCCACATGTCCAAGTTTTACCCATATTTTTAATTTTTCTCAAAATAACCAAAACTGGGTCCGAAACGGGAAAATATTTTATTTCACTATTCAACTCTAAAAATTTCACTGAATCCATTGGTAATAGTTAAATTCTTCAATTATTTCTTGGTTTCATCAAATTTATGGTTAAAGTCGCGTGCACGGTCAAAATGACTAAAATGCCTTCGGTGACCCAAATAGCGTAATTCACACCAAAACGTGTGTTTTAACACACTAATCAATTTTTTTTTCTTAGTGTATCCTCAAATTATTATTTTATTAACAATAGTAGCTTTCCGAAGAAATAGAGTACGAGTAGAACAAATCCAATAATTACATCCAGGTCCCCAGAAAATATTACTATACCAAAATATTCGTCTCATTGCACCGATCATCTTTTGTTCTAGTCATTGATATAAATTATCATCGTACTACAAGTAGTGGTCAATCGAAAGTAAAAGTTCGAGGTATTACACGTGCCCTAAATCTTCATATTGCAACTACTTTTATGAAAGTGAGAATTTGGAGGTACATTAAGAACAATAATTTATCAGTGTGAAGAGACGAGTATTTTGGTAAAAATTATGCTACAGGAGATATCAGGGGCATTTTTATAATTTTAACCTCGATCGGGATTTTGATCGTAAATTGGCAAGAATTGATAATGAACTAAGAGTTTTAACTCCTATCATTGAACTCGATGAAATTTAAAGATTCCATTAGTGGAATAATTTTTTTTTCCAATACAGACTGAAATTATAGTTATTTTTTGAGAAAATTAGAAACACGGCCAAAATACGAATGCATGGCATTTTGTGATTAGTGGGTATGGACGAGTGTCACACAATGAGAGGATGCATGAAACATTCATGCAAGAAAAATTATTATCTAAGCTTTACAAAAGAAGGAAGAATTATAGCTATATTAATTTTGTTCACAAAAATATTTGATTGGTTATAAGGAAAGTTTGGTGGAACTTCAAATTGGTTGCAAGAGTTATGCATGAATATTTGATTGGCTACAAAAACAATCATGCAAGGATTTCCAAAGAATTCTAGAGAATTCTATCAAATCCCTAAGTGACACCTAATAGCTATTTGTAGCAATTATAAGACTCCAAGTGAATTAAAGCCATTTGAAGCTTGTTGACTTGAAGACCAAAGTTGGCTACAAATAGCCATGGCTAGCTAGTTGGGAGGCCTTTAAGCAGTCAAAGATCAGTCACAAACAAGGAGAAGGAAGGAAAAGAAAAGAAAAAGAAAATAGAGAGAGGAGAGAAAGAATTCTTAGAGAAAGAGAAGAAATGAGAGGAAAGGAAAGCTTGGTCTTTTTTTGCAAACAAATCAACACACATAACATAAAAGGCTATATTCTTGGAAGTAAAGTTGATATATAGTTCATAGAGATTGCTTTGGTGTAATCATTTCTAGAAAATTATGCATGGATTATGGAATTTTTTTTGCTAAAGTATTATGTTGTGGGTAGTTTTATGGTAGTTGTGCGACTGTGGATCTAGATGTGTATTTGCTATGATTATATGAAGTTAGAAGTGATATTAAGATATTAAATTAGGATTATCATGACTTATTATGTGAACAAAAGGAAAGAAGAAAGAAATGAAGTAATATTATGAGAATTGTTGAGAAATTGTGATGATTATGTCTTAAATGCAAGCTGCCGATTTTGTTATGGTTTGGTTTTTGAAAACACAGCTTTGGTCATGACTAGAATTGTGTGAATAATTGTTGTTTAGTTGAACTGAAATGAACTAAGTGATATTGATGTGCTATGGAAGAAGGAGAACAAAGATAATGGTTTTGCTGGAAAAGTGAAGGAATTGCAGAAAATTCTGGATGGGTTTTCATCCAGTAGTTTAGTAACATTTCTGGAATTGAAAAAAATAGGTTTACTAGATTAAATTTAAGGATTTTAGGAGAATTTTGGCACAAGTTTCAAGTTAATCGGATTTACAGATCAAAAGTTATAGTAAAAATAGTTAAAGGTGTCAAATCAGTAACGAGATTCAACTACTGGAACTTTGTGTTCAAAACTGAACGAAATGAGCAAGAGAATTGGTATTCCATGATTTGAAAATTTTAAAAGAAGGTCTTAAGGATATTTTACAACTAGTTTGAAATTATTTGGACTTATGGATTGAAATTAATAACCAAAACATGATGATGTACCAAAGCCGAAAATTTGAAGAATTTCCACTAAAGAACAAGTAAAGGCATGGATTGATTTTATTTACGTTTATGGATGATACGAGCTTGGGAGCACCAAAATTTGGAAATTAAACTCAAGAACAAGAATCAATAATTGGTCACCCAATCCTCTACCAAAATGCCCACAAAATAAGAACCCTAGGTGACTTAACAACTAGAACCCAAATTCTAATAGGGTTTAGCCAACTACTTCAATACCCAAACACCCTTGAATCTACAAAGAATTCAAGAACAAGTGGGATGGATAAAAATAGGAACGTTTGTAGGTTTCCTAATAAGAACACTAGGCAAGAACAAATCTACCCAATACCCAATATGAAGAAACAAGTTGGATTAACTTAGGGATTTTAAAGACTCTAAACAAAGTTGGGTCTAATTCCTTTACTTAGTCTTGAAAAGAATAACTAAAAAGGAATTCTCCTCTCTAGGAGTTCAACACTCTATTCTCTCTTTGAAATTTGAATTGTGAATGAAAACTACTACAAAATAGGCAATAATGGGGTATTTATAGGACCCCAAGTTGCTCTAACTAATTAGTAGACAAAGTATAGAAATTAGATGGGCTTAATACAAGTTTTTAGGTCCTATTACATGTCCTAAAATAGGTTAAGATATAATAATAGTCGTGGAAATTTATTTGGGAACAAAACAAAAAAAATTCAATAAAACCGCGCATAGCACACATGGACCTGGCGCCGGGTCCAATGACTACAGCTGGCGCCGTGTATTTTGCTCGGCAACTATTGTTTTTGCCAAATTAGGGCCGGTGACGGGTCCTTCACTCTCGATTGGTGCCGGGTAGGCTCTGGGCATCCGCCCCTATTTGTTGCACTTCAAAACTTGCTCCTTAGACCTCCATTCCATTTCTATGTATTTCCTTGATCCTCCAAATGAAATGTTGGTCATCTTGAGCCCTTCTTGATTCTCCTTTGGCCTTCAATCCACATGGATTGTTGCCTTTATTGTGCATTTTTTGGCCTTTTCTTTTCCATCCATCTCTTCACAATCTTCTTGGACCTGGGTTTGTTGAATTTGTTGTCTTGAAAACTCCTTTGATTCCTCTTGAATGTTGTTCCTACCCATGGCACCATGAAGCATGATTTTATCCTTCTTCCCCCTTCCTAAAAATGGCCTTCATGCCTAATTTAATTCATATCATTTCCCTCTTCTTGAAGGCGATTCGTCTTTGAATCAATACCTACATTACAATTTAAACAAGATATTTTGTGTGAAGGAAAAATATTTTGCTTTGGGTCCTACATAACTCCCTTGTTCTCTCTCTTCTCAACCCAAGCCCTCAATCTTATTTTACCTCCACTTATTTTCTTTTTCTCAACCTCTTGTTTGACTCTCTTGTTCACCACATTACTTTGAGTTTACCTCTCTCTATGCTCTTTTAATCTCATCTATTCCCCTTTTACCTCAAACTTTTTCATCTCACCCCCTTCTTATTTAGTTCTCTTTTTTAATCCCTCTTCCCTTCTCATAGTCTTCTTTTTTTTTCTTTATTCTCTCTCTCTTTCTTTTCTTTTTCCCTCAAAAGATTTTGATCCTTTGTAACCTTACTAGGGGGCAATGGAAGAAAAGTAAACTTCTTTCCCTTTTTGCCCAAGGCATAAGTGTTTCTTCTCCCATTGTGCATCACCTTTCTATCATACATCCAATGCCTTCTCAACAATAACTCTCCAACATACATGGGCATTACATCACAAAGTACCTCATCTTCATATTTTCCCATGCTAAATGTAACCTTGGCTTGTTTGTTTATCTTCACCTCACCACAATCATTCACCCATTGAAGCTAGTATGGCTTAGAATTCTTCATGGTCTCTATACCTAACTCTTTCACCAATGTAGTACTTATCACATTTGCACAACTTGCATAATCTATTATCATACTACATTACCTTTGATTGATTTTACATTTTGAGTAGAAAATATTTTTCCTTCGAGAGTCATCCATATCCTCAACAACATAAGTACCCAAGACTCTACTAGCAATGCTAATTAATAAATTTCTTTGCTCAACCACATTTTCCCTTTCACCATCTACTCCTTTTTTTGGATTTGTGGCCTCTCTAGATAATGGTGTTGATGTTTCACTTTTCACAACCTTACATTCTCCCTCTTTCTTTTGTTGATGTGAGCTTTCTCCCAATTCATAGTTACTTGAAGCATTTTTTGGACCTTCATCTTTAGTACATATTTGCTCCTCATCAACCACATCACTATCATGCTCAACTCCTTCTTTGTTATCCACATGTTAGTCTTCATTCCTCTGTACTAACGGACTTTCCCCAATTTCTTCATGATTTTCCTCACATTATTTCTCCCACATCTAAAATCTTTTGTTCAATAGGCTATATTCCAAACTAAAGAACTTCCAACGACAAGTAAGTGAAGTGTGTTCATAGCTACAATAATACTCACAAAGGCTCACTTCATTTCTTTGCAACGCATCCCTACTTCCTCGACTTTTCCTTCTTGGACAATCACATGTGTCATAGCCATAATCCCAACAAGTAGAACAAATATAACCTTGCTCTCTACTCAAACTACTCTTAGAAGAATTTTATAATGCACTTATCTCCCTTGGCTTGGATCTCTTTAAATATTCATAGGAAGTGTGTGTATAGCTCGAACAAATATAGCACCCATACTCCCTCTCTTTTTGCAAACCACTTTTTGTCCTTTGCACTCCACTCCTCAAATATTTTTGTGGTCCTTCATCATGTTCTTCCAAATACCCCATACTCTTATTGTCATCTTCTTCATATCTCCAATCATACTCATCATTCCTACCATAACTACTTCTAGTTGAACAAGGCTCTTCATAACAATCATATTCTCCACTTTCATACCAACTAGCTATAGTGAACTTTGATTTCAAGAGAAATACCTACAAATTTGAAGCAGAAAATACAAAAGGAATTTCTCACTTCACTCCCTCATATATTTACACTCTTTTAAGGATACTCTTCTCTCATGTATACTCTCTTTTGGCTATTATCAAAATGAGCTCACCCTCTTGCCTTTTCCACTCTCTCAATTCCACTCTCAAGTTCTTCTCGAAGTCTCCCTAATCTAAAGGATTTAGTTCCACTAGCTAAACCAACTAAATTCCAATGGGTCAAGAAGAAGAAATTTCCTAAGAAGAAATGAGCTATCACTAGATAGATAACAAGAATGATACTCAATAAATCAATAATTTCAAGCAATGAGTTGCCACACAAACTCTAGGATTTCTCAAGAAGATGTGTAGTGACAACAACTAGCTAAGCACTACAAGGATTCAAATAAATGAGGACACTAAGGAATAGGACTTCAAGATTGGCAATGTTCCATTCAATCCCAATATCTCAAGAAGATGTCAATCTAAATATTTATCCCACCAAAAACAAAAATTATATCAACTAAGTTCAATGGAAGTGATTAATGTAAGCTAAGAACCCTCACAAGACTTTGTAAAGACACTTAAATATTTCATCAAACACTTGGTAGGCAATTAGTTCAAATGAGAATTTTCAAATGTTAAAATGCTATCACAAACCTCAAGACTTCAATTTGATGATCAATAAACTCACTCAAAACAATGATCACACAAGGAGTTCAATAGCTTAAATAGTTGAATTGATATAAACCAAGATGCACCAATTTGTTTTCCAAGCTATTAGACAATTCACAAAAAAAAAATAAAAATAAAAATAAAAATTGCTACTAGCAATTAGAAAGTTTAATTCCACAAAAATCAAGTTAACAAGCAAAAAAATCTATAGGGATCCAATAAATAAAGTTTTGGTTGTCATATAATTAAGCACAATCGTAAGTCATGAAACCACAAATTAAACACTTGGTGTCCGACCTTGCAACTCAAGGTAGTTCAAAATTTTCAACCATATAGCCACTCAAATACTCAAGATTCACAACTTATTCTCAATGATAGATATAACATTAAGGAGAAATTTCACAACAATAACATGGACAAATTTTAAGTTTTAAAGCTCACAAAAATTGCACAAAAAGAGTTACGGGATTTTTTTCTGTGTCCAGAATTTTTTAGCAAAAACGCCGAAGAAACCTCAAATTTTCTACAAATTTTAAACCTAAAATAATTTTCTAATCATCAACCAAACATGTAGGCTCAATTTCACAACAAGACCTTGTCACAATTTGAAGTTCTTGGCATTCAAAAATAGCAAGAAAAATAGTTACGGGATTAAGAAACTGCAGCAATATTTTTCCATTTGTTTGATCTCAAAATCCACAAATATTCATGCCAAATGATTCCCCAAACATCATACCAACATATAAGATCAATTTAACATCAAGTTCTTGGCATAATATTGAGTTCCAAGTATTCAAAAATAGCACAAAAATAAGTGACGAAAAATTGAGAAAATTCAACAAGCTCTTGAAGAAGGTTGTACATTTACCCAAAGAAAGTTGCGTTAATATGAATTAACACAACCTTGCTTTGATACCACTTTGATACAATCCTAAGAAGTACTAATTTGAGATTTTAAGCTCAAATTCAAGAGACCTAATTCAAGACTAGAATCCTAGGTAAAATAGCTTCATAGGACCCAAAGTCTAATGAACTAAGCCGACTAAATCAATACCCAAAACACCTCTAATCCAAGAAGGATCACGAACAAATAGGATGGGAAGATTTAGGCAATATGAACTCCTAAAAAGTTCATTTTAGGGCAAAATTCAAATTATAGGGAATTTATGTAGGTGACCAATAGAGGACGAATCATCACAATGAAGGGGGGAATGAGTGCATACCAATTGATGTCTAAGCTTTGATCTTTTTGGCCCTTTTTTAATCCTCCATTGCTTGATAACCTTTTTCATACTTGGGATGGAATCTTGAAATGCATCTTGAAGTCTCTTGAAAAGGAGCTTCACCCAAGGCGTGTGTTGTTTCTTTGTCCTCCTTCTCCTTTCTTTATATTGGCCTTTATGCTTGGGACGATTCCTATCATTTCCCTCTTCTTTGTGATGATTCATGCTTGAATGGTCACCTATATAAAAATTCAAACAAAAAATTTTGGGTGAATGCAAAAATGTAGTATTTTGAACTTTGCCATGCTCTTTATTTTCTCCTTTCACCACCCATATTTTTCTTCTTATTTTACCTCCACTCACTTTTTTTTTTTTTTTCTCACGTCCTTGTTTGTCACTTGATTCTTTTTCTCTCAAATTTAGCAATATCATTCTATTTTCTTCTTTTTCTCCTTTCCATTTCTCCACTTTGTTCTCAACTTCTTCTTTTGTTTTCACCTCTTCTTATTTTCTTTCAACCTTTTTCCCCTCTTTCTTCTTTCTTCTTTTCTTTTCATTCTCCCTCAAAATATTTTGATCTTTCAAAACCTCATTAGGGGATAAGAGAACTAAAGTGAACTTTTTTTTATCTTTCTTTAAGGTATAAGTGTTTGTTTTTAGTCTACTTTCCTTTGGGGTTATTTCACAACATTCACATATTTTTCTTTACGACCTTGTGCCCCAAGAAACCTCTTATATGCCAATTTGTTGGGATAAGTAGCTTTGGTGTATTTATAGTTGGAATTTCTACTACCTTGCAATCCTCTATTATGACTCATTAGGACAATTGTAAAAGTAATGGCATTTTTTCCAACAATTAGAGCAATCATACTTCTTCTTCTTTTGCACTTCATTATTTGAATAATTTTGCAATCTATCATTTGCTCTCTTTGGAGGTCCTCCTACAAGAAATCCATCACTCTCACAGTCTATGCGCTTATAGCTTCCCTTTTGACATCCACCATTTCTTGACAATCTTCATATTCCTTAGCTTGGTGGCTTGTTTAGCTTGAATCCTACATTGAAAGCCTTCATAATTTAAATTCTTCCTTGGCACCATAGAGTGAGCTTTAAATATCCACCACCTTTCTTTTTTGTGCTCTCTTCAAGCTCTTCATCACAATCATACAAGAATGCACAATCATTTTTTTATTTCTTATAATCCCACATCGTTTGATTGAATATTGATAGAAATCAAAGAGTCTCCTTTGAGAGCTCTTGAGATGTGATTGCTCTTAGGTAAATCCCATGAACATCAAGACTATTCTTATGGCCTAGTCCTTCCCTATGTATTGAGTCTATAAACCCTTTTAGGATAGATCAATTAGCTTACTAATTTGGGTCTTAGGTTATAGATAATCTAAAGTTCTTGTTGGAGGTAAAGTTGGTTGCCCAAATCACCTTCTTCGAAGTGTTCTTGGTTTCTTTTTGAATCAATGGTCTTTGGTTGTGATTTGGATGACTTAAATCTTATTTCTAGTGTTCTAAGTTCTCTATTTGGCTTAGGGTCCTAGTATTTAAATTGGGTGTCTTATTTCTTCACTAAACTCACTGTTTTGAGTTCTTACATGGGTCTTGCATTGTGCCCTAAATTTAGATATGGAATGCAATAGAAAATCAACCCCAAGCTTGAAGAAATATGAAAAAATGTTCACTACATAATGAGGTTTTGAAAGATCAAAATTATTTGAGAGAGAATGAAAAGAAAAAAAGAGAGAAGAAAGAGAGTGGAGGTAAAATGAGAAGAAAAATGTGGGTAGTGAAAGGAGAAAATAAAGCATATGACCCTTGAATCTACAAAGAATTCAAGAACAAGTGGGATGGAGAAAAGTAGGCACCCTTCTAGGTTTTCCAACAAGAACACTAGGCAAGAATGAATCTACCCAATACCCAAGATGAAGAAATAAGTTGGATTAACCCAAGGATTTTTGACACTCTAAACAAAGTTGTATCTAATTCCTTTGCTTGGTCTTGAAAAGAAGAACTAAGGAGGAATTCTTCTATCTAAGAGTTCAACACTCTATTCTCTCTTTGAAATTTGAATTATGAATGAACTTGATGAGATTTAAATTTTGATATGACCTTGGGGTTGATTTTCAATAGAATTTCGTGGCTAAAATTAGGGCAAAATACAAGACCTAACTATAAACTCAAAACAGTGAGTTTAGTGAAGAAATAAGACACCTAATTCAAATACTAGGACCCTGAGCTAAAATAGAGAACTTAGAACACTAGAAATAAGAATTAAGTCATCTAAATCACAACCAAAGACCCTTGATTCAAAAAGAAACCAAGAAAACTTTGATAAAGTTGATTTAGGCAACCAAGTTTACCTCCAACAAGAACATTAGATTATCTATAACCTAAAACCCAAATTAGAAAGGTAATTGATCAATCCTAAAAGGACTTATAGGCTCAATACATAGGGAAGGACTAAGCCCTAAGAATAGTCTTGATATTGATGGGATTTACCCAAGAGCAATCACCTCTCAAAACCTCTCAAATGAGATGATAGAGGCTAATTTGGTTATATTTTGCATAGTTATTTGAGGCTCTTTTGTAATACATTTTGTGCAATAACTAGTCATATTCTTTCATATTTAATATTTTACCCTAGGAAAGGTATTTTGGTCATTATTTCAGGTTTTTGGGTAAAACGAAGCAAAACTGTCACGGAACAAAGCAAAGGCAGCGCCAGCTGGAAGCCTGGAACCAGCGCCGGCTGTACACTGGATGCACGAACTTCAAAGCAATGGAAAAATTGGAGAAGTAGAGTAGAACAGAACCTAACCGACGCCGGCTGTAAGGCTGGAGGCGGCGCCAGCTGCAGTTTGGAACGTATGCGCAAACTTTGGCGAAAAATTGACAAACGAGTGGAGAAACAGAACGCAGGCGGTGCCGGCTCCGAAGGACCAAGGCGGCGCCGGCTGTGGTCTGTTCCTGAGGCAGTGCTACGATCTTTTGACGCAATTTTGGAAATTTGGGGAGTTTTAGCATCTTTCAACTTCTACTCGGCCAAGAACTTTATACTTACGAGTTTAGGCACTTCCTAAGCCTATAAATGATGAAAAACACAAGGGAAAATGGGAGAATTCATTGATCCTCATAAAAATTGACTCGGTCTAAGGAGGAATTCTTCAAGTTCAAGGAGGTTGTACAAGAAGGTTTTCGAAGGAAGAAGAATGAGGCTTGTCTATGAGTTCTTTCTTTTACTTTGTTTTCTTTTTCTTGACAATGATGTTTTAATTGTTCTATTGTAATTTGACATTGTTTTAGATAATCATCATTCTTGGTGTTATTTGATCTTTTGATTAATTAACTGTTCTTCTTGGTATTTAATTACTTAGGCATATTTCGAGATTAGTTGGTTGTTTCTATTGTTAACTTGCTAGACCAAAGAGGTTGATGATGGTTGCAATTGATTAATTTACACATTCATTGGCTATTAACTTGCTAGACCAAAGAGGTTAATTGTTGAGGATTGGGTAATTAAAGGTTAATTGATGTTTGCCAGACCAAAGATTCATTGATTAATTTCATGTTTTAAATTTGACAGACCACGAAAATTTAGTTAAGGATTGTGTTTAATGCATCTTTTGGATGAATTAGTTTAGACAGACCAAGTGATGCTAATTTATCTAGAAGGTAGTAATTAGTTTAGACAGACTAAATGATGCTAATTTACCTTAATCTTTCATGGTGCCGAGAGAATGATTGATTATGATAATGGTTAAGTTCTTGAAGATCATGGTTGTCTAATCAATGGTTTGAGTTGCATACTTCTCCATCCTTGACATGTACATATTTTTATTTTCTTTTCTTTTTAGTTTTCCTTTTTATTTGATTTTCACTTTGTTGAGTCGGTTAAACAATGAAAGAGGGGTAATTAATGTTTACTTGTTCTTTGAGGATCGACACTCGTTTGAACCCTATGCTCAGTAATGATGAGTACGCTTGCTCATATGTGTGATTTGGGTCTAACGTTTTAATTTAGACTTGATTGGGAATATGCTTAGTTTTTGTATGATTTTTATGCCCAAATCTAAACGCATCAAGTTTTTAGTGCCGTTGCCGAGAAACAATAGCATGAAAGCCTGGACTTTGTTGATTTAACTATATAAATATGTAAATATGTATGTTTGTTCTTGCTGCAAAACGGTGCTATCCTTTGTATTTTGTGTATTCTTGTATAACCTCGTAACCTAACCTAACCTAATTAACTAACTTAGACTGAGTTTAAATTACTTACGTTGTAAACTTATAATTGTGTATGTTAACCAGTAATTATACCTCTAACTTGCTTCTTGTTTTCATAGGTATTACCCATGGTACATGACCCGAAAATCCAACAACGAGATAGTCAATTTTGACCCTGAAATCGAGAGGACGTTAACAAAAATTCGTCGAACAATTCAAAGGAATCTGATTGTCGAAATGAATGGTGCTCAACAGAACAATGCTGGGAATAATAGGAGAGTTATAGACGACTTTATAAAACCTGCAATCTCGGGCACAGGCTCGAGTATCACTAGACCTAGGGTAGATGCCAACAACTTTGAAATAAATCCCAACATTATTCAAATGGTACGGAATATGGTTCAATTTGATGGGCTACCGGAAGAGGATCCCAATGCTCACGTAGCCAGTTTTCTTAAGATTTGTGATACCTTCAAGATGAATGGTGTTTCTGAAGATGCCATTAAATTAAGACTTTTTCCTTTTTCCTTGAGAGATAAAGCTAAATCATGGTTAAAGTCTTTACCTACAGGTTCCATCACAACTTGGAATGCCTTAGCTGAAAAAAGTTTTGCCAAATATTTCCCTCCAACTAGGACAGCCAAGCTTAGGAATGAAATCTTCACCTTCCAATAATTAGATTCTAAGCCCTTATATGAGAGTTGGGAGAGATTTAAGGAAATGTTAAGAAAATTCCCACACCACGGATTCGAGCTAGGAATGCAAATGCTTATCTTCTTGAATGGCCTCACGTTTGCAATACGACAAGTGGTGGACTCTTCTGCAGGGGGTTCCATTAACCATAAGACCCCAAAACAGGTATTTGAGCTTATTGAAAATTTGGCTTCTAATAACTATTCTCGGGGAAGTGCAAGGTCAAAGGCTCGTGTGCAAGGAGTGCACAAAGTGGACGTCGTGGCAGCATTAGAGGCTAAGGTAGACGCCTTAACTCAAAAAATGGAACAGTTAGTGATGCCTCAAGGCCAAGTGTTAAACGTCAACTGCGATTTCTATGAAGAGGGGCACCCCAATCATGAATGCCAAAAGATGGGGTCACTCCAAGAAACTTCTGAACAAGCGGCTTTTGCAGGTAATGTCCGGCCAAGTAACAATCCATATAGCTCTACCTATAATCCTGGCTGGCGAAATCACCCTAATTTCTCTTAGAGCAATAGGAATCCACCTAGTCAAAGTTCCTTCAATCTTGGAGGTAACCAAAGGAATCCAAATTCCATGAACAACACAACAGCACCTCAAAAGCCACCTTTGGAAGAATTGATTGGACAATTGGTAAGTACCACGGAGACTAAGTTCCAAGGAGTCGATGCGACAACAAGGAACTAGAGGCTTCCATGCGCAATTTGGAGAACCAGATTGGTCAACTAGCCAAACTCCTAGGGGATCGTCAAGTAGGGACACTACCAGGGAATACGGAGGAAAATCCACGGGATCACCACCGTGGAAAAACGTGAAGCAGTTTTTTTTCTCTCTTTTCTTTACTTATCATTTTTTTTTTATTTATTAAGGACAATTTTTTATTTATAGTATTTTTTTTCAGCATTCATGTGTTTTCTACATCATCATCATAAAAAATAAAAAAAAAAGTGACCCGGACAGACCAGAGCCGATGCTGGCCCCAAGAGCCGTGCCAGTGCCGATTCCTATCAGGAGGACCCCACTTAAAGGGCCATTTTGGCCATTTTTTTTCTTCAAACCTTCCTCTCCCTCACAAATCCTCTCAACCCGTGCCGGCTTCAGACCCATAAGTGCCCAACATTTGATTTTTTCAACTTCTAAACAGCTCCATAACATCTTTTACCTTCTTATTTGTTGATCCTACGGATCACACACATCATAAGCTTCAATTTTTCACACCAATAGCATATCCAATCCACAAGAAAATGGGGTAGCTTTTCGCAGAAAGTTTGCATCTTTTGCTTGCCCATGCATAGAAAAGCCTAAAGGTATGATTTTTACTTAAGTCCTACGGTTGCATTGACGGAGTTGATTTTGTCTAATTGTATGAACAATGTTGGCCGAAAATTGATATATATATGCTATGATTGTGCATTTTTTTCGTTGAGTTTCATTCATTGGATTACCTTAGGAGTTATTGAGCTTTTACTGCTTGTTCATGCTTGTAAAGAATCAAGAATTCATATAGCTCGGGCTAGACTCATGGTTATTGGTGAATATATTGAAACTGCATTGTTGATCATATCATACCATGATATTGCCTTCATTCTCATGATCACGTTTACTAGCATGTCTTGAGGATATTAGCATAAGTTATGCTTTACAGTGGATTCTTACATACATTGTGCAGGTTGTGTTGAAGTGGTTGACAGTGATTGATTGAGTGGGTGTTGGAGTTGATATACATTGAAGGAGTTTGGGGTTTGTGCGTTGTGAGCTTGGTTGAGGGTTGTGTACCATTTTAGGATTTGTTTTGTGCGAAGGTTGTTATACTCTCTCCAGTGATTGAGCATCTTAGTTCCCTCTTCCTATTGTTCCATTCCTTCTTTGGCCATGTCTAGAGCAATGAGTCAACCATCTAAAAGGGCAAGAACTTCCTCATCCTCAGTCCCATTGTCCATTGACCCCTTATCTCTTAGACCTATGGAGTTTGTTGATGCCTCGTGTGAGGAATGGTATAGTAGGCGAGCTTCAAACAAAATTATTGTTGAGCATACCTTTTCCCCCACCTTAGACCGAGCACTTAAATTAGGAATGATGTTTAGACGGCTAGGTTGGGGATCCATAGTCCAATTGAAAGGGAGGTATTGTCCTATACTTGTCAAGGAATTTTATGCTAATATGACGGACAAGGGAAATAAGCATCTTCCACATATTGAAACACGAGTGAAGGGAGTTCCTATTGTCATCACCCAAAACCAATTAGCTAACCTCCTCTAGGTCTTTGATGATGATATTTGGCAAGGTATTGATGTAAATAATCAAAAGATTCTGTCGGATTCGGATTGGGATGCTGGAGGGACGTGAGCAACCCTAGGCTTATACAAGCATAATGCCTTCCAAGCTAACAATTTTTATTCTAACAATGATTTAGGCAACCAAGTTTACCTCCAACAAGAACATTAGATTATCTATAACCTAAAACCCAAATTAGAAAGGTAATTGATCTATCCTAAAAGGGCTTATAGACTCAATACATAGGGAAGGACTAAGCCCTAAGAATAGTCTTGATATTGATGGGATTTCCCCAAGAGCAATCACCTCTCAAAACCTCTCAAAGGAGATGATATGGGCTAATTTGGTTATATTTTGCATAGTTATTTGAGGCTCTTTTGTAAGACATTTTGTGCAATAACTAGTCATATTCTTTCATATTTGAGATTTTACCATTGGAAAGGTATTTTGGTCATTATTTCAGGTTTTTGGGTAAAACAAAGCAAAACCATCGCGAAACAGAGCAGGGGCGGCGCCGACTGGAAGCCTGGAATAGGCGCCGGCTGTACACTGGATGCACGGACTTTAAAGCGATGGAAAAATTGGAGCAAAAAAGTAGAACAGAGCCTAACCAGCGTCGGCTGTAAGGCTGGAGGCTACGCCGGCTGCAGTCTGGAACGTATGTGCAAACTTTGGAGAAAAATCGTCAAACGAGTGGAGAAACAGAACACAGGCGGTGCCGGCTCCGAAGGACCAAGGCGGTGCCGGCTGTGGTCTGTTCCTGAGGCGGTGCTGCGATCTTTTGACGTGTTTTTGGAAATCTGGGGAGTTTTAGCATCTTTCAACTTCTACTCGGCCAAGAACTTTATACCTACGAGTTTAGGCACTTCTTAAGCCTATAAATAGATGAAAAACACAAGGAAAAATGAGAGAATTCATTGATCATCATAGAAAATGACTCGGTCTAAGGAGGAATTCTTCAAGTTCAAGGAGGTTGTACAAGAAGGTTTTCGAAGGAAGAAGAATGAGGCTTGTCTATGAGTTCTTTCTTTTACTTTGTTTTCTTTTTCTTGGCAATGATGTTTTAATTGTTCTATTGTAATTTGACATTGTTTTAGATAATCATGATTCTTGGAGTTATTTGATCTTTTGATTAATTGACTGTTCTTCTTGGTATTTAATTACGTAGGCATATTCCGAGATTAGTTAGTTGTTTCTATTGTTAACTTGCTAGACCAAAGAGGTTGATGATGGTTGCAATTGATTATTTTTCGCATTCATTGGCTGTTAACTTGCTAAACCAAAGAGGTTAATTGCTGAGTATTGAGTAATTAAAGGTTAATTGATGTTTGCCAAACCAAAGATTCATTGATTAATTTCATGTTTTAAATTTGACAGACCACGAAAATTTAGTTAAGGATTGTGTTTAATGCATCTTTTGGATGAAATAGTTGAGACAGACCAAGTGATGCTAATTTATCTAGAAGGTAGTAATTAGTTTAGACAGACCAAATGATGCTAATTTACCTTAATCCTTTATGGTGCCGAGAGAATGATTGATTATGATAATGGTTAAGTTCTTGAAGATCATGGTTGTCTAATCAATGGTTTGAGTTGCATACTTCTCCATCCTTGACATGTACATATTTTTATTTTCTTTTCTTTTTAGCTTTCCTTTTTATTTTATTTTCACTTTGTTAAGTCGATTAAACAATGAAATAGGGGTAATTAATGTTTACTTGTTCCTTGAGGATCGGCACTCGTTTGAACCCTATGCTCAGTAATGATGAGCACTCTTGCTCATATGTGTGATTTAGGTCCAACGTTTTAATTTAAATTTGATTGGGAATGTGCTTAGTTTTTGTATGATTTTTATGCCCAAATCTAAACGCATCAGGAAACTCTTTGATTTCTATCAATATTCAAAGTTATTACATTGAATGTTATAATGCCAAATATATAGGCAACTAAACCTAACTAAGATGAGATAAACCTTTGCCTTTCAAACCTTTAAAAAGTCCCAAATATCCCTATTACATAATAAAAGTCGTGAGAATTAAATTAGATACAAAAATAAAACAAAACAAGAAAAATTAGCAAAACTGGGCATGGCCCGAATGTACCTGGTGCCAGTTGTACTATTACACCTAGCACCAGGTGTGTTTTGGAATGAAACAACTCCTCCAGAGTGGACCTAGCGCCAGGTGTACTAGTGTACCCAGTGTCAGGTGTGTCTTGGTTCAACACAGCTTGCTTTTTTTCTTACCGTCAGCTTTTCGCTTAAGCTACTTTGATCCTCCACACAAATTGTTATTCAAGCCTTGATCTTTTGGGCCCTTCTTTGATCCTCCATTGCCTGACAACTTTATTGATTCTTGATTTGTCTTCTTGAAGGTCTTTCAAGGTTCCCTTTGCACCCATTTCTTGATAATATTGATAATTTGTTGGCTTGGTGGCTTGTTTTGCTTGAATCCTCAATTGAAAGCATTCGTAATTTAAATTCTTCCTTGGCACTTTGGAGTGGGTTTTAAATCTACATCCCCCTTCTTTAGCTTTGGCATGATGCTTGGGTGGATTCCTATCATTTTCCCCTTTTTAAAGACGATTTATCCTCGAATTAGCACCTGTGTGAGATCTCAAACAAGAATATTTTTCTGAAGATAAAAATACAAGTTTATGCTCTCCCACATAAAACTCATTTTCCTCCTCATCTTTACTTTTCTTCTTTGTAGCCTCTCTCTCATTATTTTCACTTTTTATGCACAAGAAGGTCTCATTTGCTTTATCTCCATCAGCTTTCATTTTTGTGCTCTCTTCAAGCTCTTCTTCTTTCCTCTCTTGTTTTTGCTTCTTTTTTAGCTCTCTTCTTTTGTTATCTTCTTTCCTCATGATGTTTTGATCTATAACCACCTCACTAGGGGGTAATAGAAGTAGTGTAATATTCTTTACATCCTTCTCCAATGTATATTTATTCTCCCTCCCCTTGTGCGGCACATCTCTATCAAATATCCATGCCATTCCTAATAAAATATGCCCCACTTGCATTTGGGAACACATCACATAGCTCTATATCTTTATAGGCCCCCATAGCAAACTCAACCTCAACTTGTTTGTTTACTTTAATTTCACCACAATCACTCCACCAATGGAGTTTGTATGGTTTAGGATGTCTCATGGTTTCTAATCCCAAGTCCTCAACTAAGGTAGCATTTATCACATTGTTGCAACTTCCTCCATCAATGATCATACTACAAGGCTTTTGTTCTACTAGATACCTTGTGTAAAAGATATTGCACCTTTGGGAATTCTTCTCATTCTCAACTTCATTCACACCCTCAATCTTTTTAGCAACACCAATCAATGGCAAAACCTTCCCAACCTCAAGCCTTTCCTCATTACCCTATTCTTTTCTAAGCTTTTGGGTTGTTCGCAATGATTGTTTTGGTGGCTTATTTTTCTGGTTTGGTGAAAGTTAAAAAATAGGATTGCTTATACCTCTTTCTTTACCTAACCCCAAACTTTTCCTATCTCTTCCCTTTATTGGAATTTTTAGATAACCTCCCATAAAATGTCCTCCACATCCCTTCATTGGTTGCTCATATAATGGGGGTGGAGGTTTGCACGCATTTCTCACTCTAGGGCTATCTCCCATTTTTGCATTCATTGTGGTTTAGCTTTGGTTAGATTTCATCCCTTCAATGTCCCTCCTCATGCCTTCCATTTTTGCTTGGAAAATTTTAAAGGTAGATTGAATATCAAATGAAGTTTCTTGGGACATGGTATTGAGAATTTGTAAGGGTTCTAACTTAGAAAATATGGATAAAAATAGAAAGTAATTCCTCAAAATCACTTCCTCACATGTATCCACTTAAGAATTAATGCTCAACTCTCGTGTTTAACTCTCTTTTGGCTTTTAACAAGAATAAACTCACACTCTTGCCTTTTTCAAGTGCTCAATTTCCTCAATGAATTCTTTCCACAAAATCTCCCCAATTGCTTAGGAGCTAGTCCAAATATAACAAGTTTACTAACCTTCTAAAGACAACCAACTAGACTTAAATGGAAGTTTGTTCAACAATAACAATGAGCCTGAAGGAGTTTATATCAAGAGTCAATGAATTCAAGAGAGTTCAACAACTTTAAGGACTAAGGATAGGTAAATGGACAAGACCTAACAAGAACTTCAATAAAGCACTAGAAGTTCAATGAACAAATCACTGAAGAACAAGAGTAAGAATTCAACTAATATAATGAGCTCAATTGGACAAGAAATGTCCCCAAGATACTTGAAAACAATAGATAATCAATTATAGAAGTGTGGATAAAAGTTTTTAGCCACAATCTCAAGTGAAAAGTTTACTTAAGCAAAATATCAAACACTTGAGGTGCAACCTCGTAACTCAAGCGTTTTCAAAATTTTCACACTCGTAACAAACCAAAAACTCAATAATCACAAGAAATATTAATCCCCAATGATTATACTAATATCAAGATATAATTTCTCAACAAGTAGAAGTGAAAAACATAAGTTTTATAGTTCACAAATTTAGCATGAAAATGAGTTACGGGATTCTTTTTGAGCTCGACAAATTTGTAGTAAATAAACCAAAAAAACCACAAGCTTTATGCAATTTAAAACTTCAAATAGCTACTCAAATATCAATCCAAAATACAAGATCACTTCTCAACAAGAAAATCAAGAAAAATCAAAGTTTTGAAGACCTTTTTGAAGCACCTTCCTTAGTGACGAGTCTACTATGTTTTTCTTGAAACTTTGATGCCTTGGTCTTGAAGAACCAAGCCTTGATAAGAATCAAAGCTTTCCTTACTCTAATACAAAACTATTTGATATGACATTGGGGTTGATTTTCTATTGAATTTCGTGGCTAAAGTTAAGGCAAAATACAAGGCCTAACTATGACCTCAAAATAGTGAGGTTAGTGAAGAAATAAGACACACAATTCAAATACTAGGACCCTAAGCAAAACTAGAAACTTAGAACACTAGAAATAAGAATCAAGTCATCCAAATCACAACCAAAGACCCTTGATTCAAAAAGAAACAAAGAACACTTTGAAGAAGATGATTTAGGCTACCAACTTTACCTCTAACAAGAACCTTAGATTAACTACAACCTAAGACCTAAATTAGCAAGATAATTGATCTATCCTAAAATGGTTTATAGGCTAAATACTAGGCCCTAAGAATGGTCCTGATGTTTTTGGGATTTACCCAAGAGCAATTACCTCTCAAAACCTCTCAAAGGAGACTCTTTGATTTCTATCAATATTCAAAGTTGTCACATTGAATGTTATAATGCCATATATATAGGCAACTAAACTTAATTTAGACAAGATGAAATCTCAATCACTCAAATGTTTAAAAGATCTAAAATATCCCTATTATATAATAAAAGTCGTGGGAATTAAATTAGAAACAAAAATAAAAGAAAAAAAGAAAAATCAGCAAAATTGAGCATGGCCGGACTGTACCTTGCAACAGGTGTACTAGTGGACCTGGCGCTAGGTGTGTTTTTTAACGGAACAACTCCTCCAGAGTGGACTTGGCGCCAGGTGTACTAGTGTACCCGGCTCCAGGTGTGTCCTAGTTCTACACAACTGGCTTTTTTTCGTGCTGTCAGCCTTTCTCGTGTGCTACTTTGATCCTCCACACAAATTATTTTTCAAGCCTTGATCTTTTGGGCCTTTCTTTTGTCCTACATCGCTTGAAAACTTTCTTGATTCTTGATTTATCTTCTTGAAGGTCTTTCAAGCTTCCATTTGGCACCCATTTCTTGACAACCATCATATTCGTTGGCTTGGTAGCTTGTTTGGCTTGAATCCTCAATTGAAAGCCTTCATAATTTAAATTCTTCCTTGGAACCATGGAGTGAGCTTTAAATCTCCATCCCCCTTCTTTATCTTTGGCATGGTACTTTGGTGGATTCCTATCAATGGATGAATGAGAAAGTAATTGTGTATATGAAGGCCTTGTATTCATATGAAAAAAAATGAAATAAGGAAATGAAATACAAGTGTGCAAGGATTATATTTCATTTCAAGTATGAAATGAAGTGATAACCTTAGATGGACATCTATTTAGCCATATGTGCATTGTCATCGAGGCATACAATTCTAATTGTGTTATGAATGGTTATCACTATAGGCAGTTCATTGTAAAGCTTTGCTAACGAATTAGCGAGTATTTTTTTTTTTTAGTAAGCGATAAGTGATTCAAGGTGAGTCCCTTGATTTTTAAATCCCATTTTGGCTATGTGTTTTCTGAAATAATGTGATTGTGAAATTCCTGAGTGTTAGTGTTATGCTCTAGAGGCAATCACATATATTTTGTATATTACACATTTGTTTAATAATACAAGACATTTTTTATCCATCTGTTTGTTTTATTTAAGCTTTTGTGTGAATATAACTATTAGATAAAGTCCTAAGTGCCAATACTTTGTTATGAAAATCATGATAGACATCATGACATGAGGTTCCTACTACACTAGATAGTGTATGTACTTAAATTAGCTCTACTCATACTATTAATGAGATAGGACATCATTAATGTGTTAAGATTAGCACGTGTTATACTTCCTAATTTGATCAGATAATGGTTCCCACACCCGTGAGTTTTGTGATACACAAAGTTAACATATTGATGCTTGTTACCTGAACAAGCACATTGGATGACCTAACTATGAGATAATCACATAGATAACTATTTAGTACCATTGATAGAATCTCATCATAGTAAATGTGCAAATACCCTTAGATTTGAAATCTCCAAAGTACTTTATTTGCTAAGTGTTGGACTTTAATTTGATTCCAATCTTTGGAGTCCTAAGAAGACTACCTATGGGATGTATATTAGGTACAACATAAAGCAAACGAAAATAGTTGAGAAAATCAATAAAGGATTCACCACTCCTAATAGTAGGGGGTGAATATCTCATGACCATTTGTAGGATTCACTATTCGAGAAGTCTTTGACCAAGGCAATTATGTATTGAAAATAGTTCCAATTGATACTATGATGAGTAGTGAATTTTGAGAACAAGTACTAAAATATTCGATCTAGAATTAATTTATTATTCTGAAAGGAGTTGGCACTAATTTCATACTCCAAAGCGAATGAGATATTGAATGGTGAAAGGAGTTTATTGCACTGTTGTTTACTATTGACAGGTTCATATCAAGCTACTTAACTTTCTAGACTTTTGGGTGGTCATGATATGTTGCTATATACTGCTCATGATCTGCTGAATATGGATTTATTAATTAAAGAATTAATAAATCAATCCTAATTAGAATTAATAAGTTAATTCTAAATTATTATGGATTATTAATATTAAACATGTTTAGATTAATTCATGTTTTGCTACCAATAGACCGGCAAACCTAATAAGTCACACACAATAGAGGATTAAGTCCTTAAGATGTTATTTGATAAAATTACAAGGTTGATTATGAAAAGAAGAAGTCTTTGTGGTCGAATTATAATTAGTTATAATTCGTGGGTAATATTGTAATTAAAAATAATTACAATTGGAATTGGTAAGTAAACAATCCTTATTCTTTATGGATTCTAATTACCAAACATGGCGTATTATTATTAATTGGATGCCTTGTTTTTTTGGGAAAAAAAAAACAGATGGTGAAGAAAAATATTTTTTCTAGAATTATTTTCTCTTCTTCTTTTGCTTTTCATACGAACCCTAGCCGCAAAGAATACATTCAGCTAGCACAGAATTCTGCTGGCGCTTGAGTGAGTCCTTGTGTGGACTATATTGGAGGCAATCCTATCCTTGTGTTGCAGTGCATTGACGAAACAAAAAGAGAAGGTATTCTCTTTGGTTGGTGATTGGCTACAATCGAACAGTATGTTTTGTTAGATCGCGCTTTCAACAGGGAAGAAAATTTTGTTTGCAGAGACACCACCGTAGGTAATTTTTCATCATATCTTTGGTCCATTACTGATAGGAATCAAATTAGGCATGAAGGCCATTTTCAAGAAAGGAGAAGGACAAAATCATACTTCATGGTGCCATGCGTAAGAGTAACATTCAAAGGAATCAAGGGAGTTTTCAAGATAACAAACTCAACAAACCTTGGTTTAAGAAGATTGTGAAGCGATGGATAGAAAAGAAATGGCCAAAAAATGCACAACAAAAGCAACAATCCATGTGGAGGATCAAGCCAATCTTTAAACAAGGATTGAAGGCCAAATGAGTATAAAGAAGGACTCAAGACGACCAACATTTCATTTGGAAGATTAAGGAAACACAAATAAATGGAATGGAGGTCCAAGGAGTAAGCTTTGAAGTGCAACAAAAAAGGGAAGGTCACCCAGAGCCTACTCGGCGTCGGTCGAGAATGAAGGACCTAATGCCAGCTCTAATCTGGCGACAAATAGTCACCGGACAAATTACACCCGGCGCCGGGTCTATTCGGGTTCATCCTGGAATTTTGGATATTTTTCGTATTTTTAGGCTTTTCACTTGTAATTCAATTTTCACGACTTTTATTATGTTTTAACCTATTTTAAGGCAAGTAATAGGGCCTAAAAACTTGTATTAAGGCCATCTAATTTCTATTCTTATTTGCTAATTAGTTAGGACAACTTGGGGCCTATAAATACCCCATTATAAATGCTTTTGTAATAGAATTCAGATTTCAAATTTCAAAAATAGAATAGAGTGTTGAACTCCTAGAGAGGAGAATTCCGCCTTAATTCTTCCTTTCAAGACCAAGCAAAGGAATTAGACCTACCTTTGTTTAGAGTCTTTAATATCCTTAGATTAATCTAACTTGCTTCTTCATCTTAGGTATTGGGTAGATTTATTCTTACCTAGTGTTCTTGTTAGAAAACCTAGAATGATGCCTATTTTTCTCCATCCCACTTGTTCTTGAATTCTCTATAGATTCAAGGGTGTTTGGGTATTGAAGTAGTTGTCCAAATCCTATTAGAATATGGGTTCTAGTTGTTAAATCTCCTAGGGTTCTTATTTTGTCGGTATTTTGGTAGAGGATTGGAAGATGAATTCTTGAGTCTTATTCTTTAGTCTAATTTTCAAAGTTTGGAGCTCCCGAGCTCATATCAAAATGGTATCAAAGTAAGGTTCTGTTGATTCTTATTAACACAACTTTCTTTGGGCAAAGGTACAACCTTCTTCGAGAGCTTGTTGAATTTTCTCAAATTTTCATCACTTATTTTTTTGCTATTTTTAAATGACTGCAACTCAACATTATGCCATGAACTTGATGTTAAATTGATCTTGTAACACCCCTACTGAAGATAGCAGCAAAAGCATATTAACACCGGGTGTAACACCCCACACCCTAAGTACCTAGATAGGGTACGATGTCGTCCCATCCAATGAACCAATGGTCTTTACGACGAGGTACAAAAAGAAAAAAATGACTAAATAAAATTAAAGAAATAATCTCATTACATTCGGAAGCAAAACTTATACAAGTTTGAAAAATCAAAACTAACAAACGTCTCTTAAAATAAATTCAAAACATAAATAAATAAATAAATTGAAGTTCATCTCCTAATGCTTCACCCTTCTCAGTATAAGCAATCTCCTGAAATCATGATATAAAATGTGTGAGATTGACATCTCAGTAAGTCTCGTGTGTGCAAATGTCAATTGAAACCATTTCATGTATGCATATTTATTCAAATCACAAAATCGTGTTTGCAAGTCAGTTTCATCAATAACAGTTATAGAAAGGAGCCTTGCTCAATGAATCCAAAATAATTCACAGCAAATCATCGTTTCATCATACTCATAATTCATTAGGTAAGGATTAGCAAATGATTCAATAATATAGTAACACAATCCGTATCATGCTTACCACCATGATAGCTTCCCAATGTATTCTTTTAGCAATGGGCAGTGGGAGATCCTCCCATTAGGTGAGATATTCCTCCATCTCTACACCCAACATTCCGGTTGTCCAGTCCAGATCAACAATGTCCACGTGGACCAATATGGTAGCTCGGACGGCCTGACTATGCATTACTGTCGCCTCTCCAAATTGAGTTCATGGAGTGCCTTCACTAATTTTGCTTTCTTAGGTCTGTCAAGATTCATGCTTTCTACTACAGCCAAAGGAACCAAGTCCAAAGGCATTAGAAGATTAAAACCATATACAACTTCAAAAAGAGAAAAAGAAGTAGTAGGATGGATAGCCCAGTTGTAAGCAAACTCAATGTGGGGTAAGCACTCTTCCCAATTTTTCAAGTTTTTCTTGATAATGATCCTCAAGAGTTGGGTGAGTGTCCGGTTGACCACTTCTACTTGTCCATCCATTTAGGGGTGACAAGCTGTGGAAAACAAAAGATTAGTACCAGGTTTATTCCACAAGACCCTCCAAAAATGGCTAAGAAATTTAGTGTCCCTATCAGACACAATAGCCTTTGGGATTCCACGCATCCTTACCACTTTCTTGAAGAATAAATCTATAATATATGAAGTATCATTAGCTTTGGAGGAAGCCACAAAATGAGCCATTTTTGAAAACCAATCAACAACCACAAATATGGAGTCCTTGCCCCCTTTGGATCTAGGCAACTCTAAAATAAAGTCCATAGAAATATCAACCTAGGGAGCATTTGGAATGGACAAAAAAGTGTACAATCCCTGTGGAAGTGACCTAAATTTAGCTTTCCTACATGTTATGCATTGAGAACAATGTTTTTCTACATCTCTTCTCATTTTTTTGCCAAAAGAAGTATTCTTTAACTATGCCTAAGGTTTTTGCAACACCAAAGTATTCTATTAGTCCCCCACTATAAGCCTCATTGACTAACAATTCCCTACTGGACCCTTTTGGCACACAAAGTCTTGACTCCCTAAACAAAAATTCGTCATGCTTATAGTATTTAAAAAATGCACATTTTTCACAAGAATGAAAGATTTCCCCAAACTCCTCATCATGTTCATACAATCCCTTCACAAGCTTAAAACCTAGAATTTTAGCATCCAAAGAGTTTAAAAGTACATACCTTAGAGATTGTACGTCCGCAACCATATTATCCTTACCCTTTTTATATTGGATGACATAAGGAAACATCCCAATAAACTCCATCCACATTGCATGCCTCTTCTTCAAGTTTTGTTAGCTTTTGAGGTGCTTAAGGTTTTCATGATTGGTATGGATCACAAACTTTCTTGGCAATAGGTAATGTTGCCAATATTCTAAGGTCCTTACCAGGCAAAAAGTTCTTTATCATTGGTGGAGTAATTGGTGCCTGCACCGGACAATTTCTCACTGAAATAAGCAACGGATTTTCTATCTTAAGTTAGAAGCGCACCTATCCCCACCCCACTTATGTCACATTCTATCTCAAATGTTTTTCCAATGTTTGGTAGGATGAGAATTGGGGCTCGGCTTAATTTGTCCGTAAGGGTTTGAAAGGCTTGTTCTTGGTCCTCCTTCCACTTAAATCCCATATTTTTCTTCACCACTTCGGTTAGAGGGACTGCTAGGATGCTAAAGTTTTTTATAAATCTCCTATAAAAGCTAACTAGCCTATGAAAGTTACAAACTTAGGTAATAGTGGTAGGAGTAGGCCAATCTTAGATGGCTTTCACTTTTTCCTCATTAACCTCAATGTCATTAGCACTCACAACATACCCAAGAAATATAATCTTTTCCAAACAAAAAGAGCATTTTTCTAAGTTAGCATACAATCTTTCCTTTCTAAGAGCAACAAGCACACATTGAAGATGATTTAAATGATCCACATATGACTTGCTATAAATTAAAATGTCATCAAAACACATAACAACAAATTTTCCAATGAATTCTCTGAAAACATTATGCATTAAATGCATGAAAGTACTAGGAGCATTAGACAACCCAAATAGCACAACGAGTCACTCATACAATCCTTATTTGGTTTTGAAATCCGTTTTTCATTCGTCCCCTTCCCTAATCCTAATTTGATGATAACCGGATTTCAAATCGATTTTAAAGAAAATGCTTGCACCAAACAATTCATCAAGTAAGTCATCTAGCCTAAGAATGGGATAGTAAAACTTAACCGTGATGTTATTGATGGCACGACAATCCACACACATGTGCCAAGTCCTATCCTTCTTAGGAACCAAGAAAAGAATCGCGCAAGGGTTTAGGCACTCTCTCACATATCCTTTCTCAAGTAATTCCACCACTTTCTTTTGTAATTCTTTGTCCTTCTCCAAATTGGTTCTATAGGCCGGTCGGTTGGGGATAATAGCTCGGGGCACAAAGTCTATTTGTTGCTCGATTCCTCTTATGGGTGGCAATCCTCCAGGGACCTCCATTGGGAAAACATTATCAAACTTTTGGAGAATGGCTGCAATTTCACTTGGCAAAGTTAAGGTAGAATCATGAGTAGAAACATAAGATTCTTTGCAAATAAGAAGAATAACAGGTTCTTTACCCTCTATTGCTTCTATGATCTCACTCATTTTTGCAAAATAGTTCACTTTTCTTTTACCTCCACTCTCTTATCCTTGCTCACTCCCATCCGTGATGGTCAATAGCACTTGTTTTCCCATTCTCTTCCTCAACTCTTTCTCTTTTCTCTCTTGTTCTTTTCCCTCTAACTCTTGTTTTTGCTTGGCATCTTGTGCTCCTTTTTTATTTTCTCATTCCCCCATGATCTTTTTGTCTTTATTCACCTTATTTAGGGGCATGGGGTTTAGAGTGAATTTGGATCCCTCCTTGACAATAGAATAGGTGTTCTTCCTCCCATCATACTTTACATTCCTATCGTATTGCCAAGGTCTCTCTAAAAGCAAATGACCCACTTGTATAGGCACCACGTCACATAGTACATCATCTTTGTAGTTCCACATCTCAAAAGACACCAAGACTTGCTTGTTAACCCTCAATTCTCCCCTATCATTCAACCATTATAGCTTCTAGGGCCTAGAGTGTTTAATCCATTTCATTCCCAACTCATCAACTAAGTTTCCACTAATCACATTAGTGCAACTTCCACTATCCACAGTAAAACTACAAAGGGTCTTGTTGATTAGACACCTTGTATAGAATATGTTCCCCTTTACTAATGGTCTTAGTCTTCAATGGCTTGGGAGTTCAATAATCTCCTAGTGACTCCAATTAAAGAATACTTTTGGCCAACCACTTCCCCTTCATCACTTTCCTCTTCCATATTTTCTTCATGGTCTTCTTAGCATCATTCTCCCTCCTCTTCTTCTTCGGTGGAGACTTTTCTATAAGGGTTAGTGTGCATAGCCCCTTTACTTAGACACTCATGAGAAGTATGCCCATATCCAAGACACTTGAAGCACTTGATATCTCTATTTCGTTGTGGTCTTTTCATGCCTTTTCCCTTATCCTTGTTCTAACCTTCCCTAAGTTTCCAATCTTCTCTAGGTTTCCATCCTTCCCTTATCTTGTTGTACTTCCTTTAGAAAGGTTTAGGAGCATCCTCCTTCTCGATTAGCATCTTGCTAGTGGTGTTCAGATTTTAAAATGTAGGCTTAGCAAAAGTCCTTCTCTTTAGTTATTTTTCAATCTTAGTGGCAGCATAAACCATGTCCTCAAGTCGGTCATAGGAATGCAACTCTATCAAATTGGCTATTTTCCTATTCAATTCACCCAAGAATCTAGCCCTTGTTGCCCTGGGATCCTTTTTTATTTAGGCTCTCATCAATATCATCTCAATTTCCTTATGGTACTCCTCCACACCTATGAAACCCCAGCCAAAACCAACATTAGAGTAAGGGGGTTGGGATGCATATCATATTTTATTGCATGTTTAAATATATTTTTATATGATTTTATGTGTATTGAATTTGTGTTTTATAGTCTACAGGACTTGATTATGATTATTGAGTGAGAATGGCAAAATGGTAATTTTTGCCCGAGGTGAAAATAGGGAGATAGCTTGTGGAATGAATAGGAATTAATTTTCTAGTAGAAATAGCAACAAGAGTTGTTGTGGTTCAATGGTTAAAGTATTAGAATTAATTCTTGAGGTCTTGGGTTCAAAGTCCATCATAGAAGCTTTAACTTGATTAAATTTTATTTTTGCTTGGGAAGGAATGGTTTCGGCCTTAAGGGCCTAGATCAATGTGGTGATGATGTCCTAGGAGAGACATGTTAGGAGTATCCTCATTCCACTCCTTTTACCCTTCTCGAAATTCTTATAGGGAAAATCATTCTTCCTTGATCTTTAATTTTCCTCAATTCTCAACTCATTAGTTTGATCAAGATGTTCTAGCCTTTTCCTTTCCATAAAATTCAGTAAAATACTGACGTCTTTTAGGATCAAAATGTCTTGGTAAAAGACTCCTTATGGTCTGAAAAATATGGTAGCGTTGTGGGAAATTTCAAGAGGAAAAATCCCTCTAGTAAGCTTGCTGAAATTTTCCTCTAGCTTAGTTCATCTTTCTTCATAGAATGAGCTGGAATTTTCCAGCTTGTTGTACCTTCAAAAGGTCGAAATTTTTAGCTAGCATTACCTCCCAAATGCTGCTAAAAAAATGGTCTTTAGGATTAGTTTGAAACCTGAAAGTTCTTGTCCAATTTCGGACTGCTCAAGTTGGAGCAAAACAGGAAAAATTCCTGTACGAAAATCAGTTTTGAAAGCTCAAAACCAAGCTGTTTTCTCCCAGATTTTATGCAGCACCTTATCCATATTTTTCCTCCATAAAGAAGGCTGGAAACCAGCCTTGAATACCTCTGAAATCCCCTTCAAAACTCGCTGCAAAATGGCTGGAAGTGGCAGTCGAAATTCTGCCCAGCAAATTCCCTGTGCAGCGAAATTTTGTGCAGGAAATTTTTCCAGCTTGTTTCCTATTTTTGTTCCAACCGAAGCACCAGCCCTAATCTGTCAAAACCTCCCTTAAACCTCCATTAACAGAGCTCCATTGTTTCCCTGGAGCTTCTGTACAAAATTCCATCAATGGCTGTCCAAAAATCTCTCAAACAAATCCCTGCAATTTAGCTTGATTGGTTTCCAAAATTTCAGCCATCTTATTTAGCAACCTTCCATAATATTTTGCTCAATGGACCTGACTTCTTCATCATCATTGTACACCCTACTTTAGACCTCCATAAGCCTCCATAAGCCAACATTAATCCTACGAAATTCTGCTCAAATAATCAGCCATGGCAGACTTCAAAGCTATCCAAACAATTAAGATATTCTTAGGATATTTACTTTCCAAATTCACTTCCTAAAAATATTCTTCAAAGATTGTAACAACTAACCTTTCCTTTTCCCTCTCAAATCAGAGAAACATCCTCCTAAACCCTACAGAATTTCGGCAGCCCTCATTCCACAGAAAATTCGATAGCCACAACAACCATTCCTCTCGATTTTTCTTCAGCCATCAAGAACACACACTACACCAAGAACACCTGCTATTTTCCTTCACCTAATACACCTTCAAACCACTTCAAATCTTCACAAAAATCTCCAGATTTGATCCACTTATTGCTGTGAGTCCATCAACACCATTCTTAACATCAAACTCCACCAATCATCTTACTACTTCGGATTAAAACCAGAAAGTTCTGTGAAAAACAAGAACACCTTCAAGGTAAACTCATTCTAACAACGTCATCTTCTCCAAACTTGATCTCTAATGAGAACTTATGTGAATGAACATACTAATGATCTTTCTCTCTCTCTCTCTCTCTCTCTCTCTCTCTCTCTCTCTCTCTCATGGCCGAATTTCCCTCTCTTGGCCGAATGGTCCTTCTTCCATAACCATGCTTTCGCCACCTCTCTAGGACAAGGATAGCCATCTAGGAGTTGAGATCTATTCTAAACTCCTTCAAAGCATTCGTTGATCAAGTAAGTACCTTCAATCCTCTTTTTAAACTCTAGAATCATGTCTCTAGGATGATGTTGTTAGAAGGTGGATGATGATGGGATTTGTGTATGTGTTGTTGTTGAGATTGAAGCATGAGTGTGTGTATGATTGTGAAAGAGATGGGATTTTTGCATGGAAGGATTATATTGGTTGATTTCATGTTGAATTGAGGTTGATGCATGTCATAGGTAGTATTTAAGTTGAAGTATGCTAGAGATTATGCCACATTTGGTGAATAGGAGTTATATGCATGATTAGTTATTGAAACCATGACCATGTGAATGCTAGTAGAGGTTAAAGCATGTCTAAATAAATTTAGATTTATGCCTAGATGCATGATTTGGTTGACTTGATGAATTGAAGGGTTGTATATGTTCATGATTGTGGTTAGCTATAGGAATATGATTATGATCTAGTTGTCCCTAAGCTAAATTTTATTTCATTAATAAAATATTTAATAATATGATTTTTCTAATAAGATTTTAAAAACCATGGGAAAATGTGGATTTGGTCTTTTATATAAAATAGTGATATTTTAGTCAAATAAATAATAGTTTTGCTATATATATATATATATATATATATATTATTTAAAATGATAAAATCAATTAAAGCCTTTTATGGAAATAATTATAATTAATAAAATATTTATTACTAAAAATTTAATTATTATCTTTTAATCAAAACCCATTAAGGATTTGCATATTATTTTTCAAGCAAAACTCATTAAATTTATTTTCAACTAATTTTAACTATCAATTATTTTTTAGCAATTAATTATTAATAAATTATTATTTTACCTAGTACCACCTAGGAGTTTTCATCAAATAAACTCCAAAGTATTTTAGCAAGATTTAAACCTTCAACATATTGTACCTAATTTTCCAAACTCTAGTTATTTTAATATCAAACTAGATTTATTTTATAAACCCCTTTTATTTATTATCGAGCCTTAAAGCTTGAGACACTAAGGACATGATTGTAGTAAGTTGAGTTAGTTTTATTTGTGAAAGTGAATCTTGGCTTGAGTTTAATTGTGGTTTGTATTTACCCTATGCGGGGTTAGGTCAGCTGTTGGAGACCTTTGTTGTAGACAAGGATCAAGTAAGCTCCTGCATAAAACCTGTTTGATGAAAAATGATTTTTTTTTATGGCAAGTCAAATGTAGAGTGCATGGTCATTCATTTCTGTAAAAGCAATTGAGGATTATTTCCATTTTCATTTCAAACAAATAAATTATTTGCAAATCAATGGGCGGTTTTACTCAAAACCTAAAACTCTTTCTAAAACCAGTTTTGCCCCAGACTTTGGAAAACCTTAATTGCCATTTTCAAGTGGAACTGTGTTTTGTTCATTTTCTCCCCAAGTGGGATATGTTATGTTGAGTACTCAATGGGGGTAGACTGGTAGTACTAGGTTTGAAGAGCAAGAGTGAGTCTTCTGGCAGGAGGCCACCTCCAGAAGATAAGCTCAACTTAGAGAAACATCAGTACTACTTAGTCAGGCCGGTCCGAGCTAGCAGTTTGTTTTATTTCAGTCAAGTGATTGTGTTTTACCGGAATGGACACCCGGTTGTTGTTTGGGTATAGAGAAGGAGGAGTATCTTGCCCGGTAGGCCGATCACCTACCTTTTGTCAGTCTGCACAAAGTGTCGGCATTCTGATCGGTTATGGGGCCCAACGTGTGGTAACCCATAATCCTTTCTTTCGAATGGTTGATCTTATAAATTATGTACGGCTAGATAAGCCAAAACGCCACTCTTGCTTTTGACTAATGTTTGACGCTTGTCAATATTTCTCTTATAAAGGTTTTACACTTTGCATCCACGAGCTGTTTTCACTAAACACCCAAAGCACACACGGACTTACTGAGATTTCTGTCTTATCACCTTTTTATCATGATTTCAGGTTGATCCTGCTGTAGGGATGAGTAGCTTGTGTCATTTTCCTTAGAAGAGAATGTTGTCATTTATTTTTATGTATTACTTTGGGGAGTAGAGAGTGGATGATTTTATTTATGGATTTGTTTCCTTTTGGGAATTCGTGGATTTATTCTTGGGATGTAATAAATTTTAAGTTAAATTATTATTTTTATTTCGCTATTTTATTTATGTGACCTAGTTATAAAGACCCCTTGTCCTTTGGACGGGGCGACATCCCCAGCCCCTACGGGCCTAGGTAGCGGGGTGTTACAACACCTTTATTCCTTTATTTAAGGGATTGAATCTTTTGGTAGAGGTCAGGGTAGTAGTGGTATGGGACAAACCTAACCCTCATTATATCCTTTAACAAGTTCTAATTTCCCATGTCTTCTACTCCCATTTGCTTTCTTTAAGTGCCAACTTGTTCCTACCAAACCAATGCAAACTCCGAAAACTCCAAAATAGCTAGCCTCACCTTAGATCTTTCACTATAGGTATGGTATTGAAAGTATATCTCCAATTTGCTCTCCCATTCAAAATAGCCTTTGAGATCACTCTTCGCATAGAATTTTGGTGGCTTCAACTTGATATAGTTTAACTCCCTATCCTTATCATTTCCTTCTCTCCTACCTCCTCTATTACCCCACCTCTACTGAATTCTCTATAGGTATCACCATGTTCCCCTTCATACCATTCATCAACGCCATCAAATTCTCTTTCCAACCCTCTTAGATTGTTTCTCTTATTCCTTCCTCGACCCCTACCTCGTCCTCCTCTCATACCATGCCTACCCCCTCTCATAGAAGTTTGTTGGAATCCCTTAATAGAGTGCTCGTCCCATTCTTCAACTTGTTGAGCATTCAATGGAGGAGTATGGGGATCATCATCCCTCATTCTAGGGTTAGGGGCTTCAAATCTCTCTTAACCTCTTCTTTGTGCAACGGTAGAAGAGGTACCAAGTTGATTCCTCAACCCCGTTAGCTCCCTTATCATGTGTTGAAACTCACTTTGTATATTTCTTATCATACCTTGCAAATCATCTTGCAAACACCTAGCATCAAGTGGTTTTTCTTGTGGTCTACTAGGACCACTTGGATTAGGTCTAGGAAGTTCTTGTTCATGTACCATGGCAATGAAATTACACAAGGAGTTATACTTGAAAAAGAGATTAATAAAAAGAAGTAGTTCCTCTCTTTACACCCTTGCGTGTTTACTCTCAATAGATTTCACTCTACACTCGTGTTTACCCTCTTTAGCTCTTTTGATGATAGTCTCTACCTCTTGCCTTTTTCTCAACACTCAACCTTCTTGTTCAATCCAATAGCCAAAGATTTAGTCCAACCAAGTGAATCAACAAAATTCAATGGATTTTCCAATTAGGGAGTCTTAAGGGAATTTCAACAAACACTTGTCGGGCACCCTAAATGATGCATAAATTTTGGATATATAAAATCATCAATTTTAAATCCATCCCTCAATCAAGTTTTACTTAAAATATTAATCCCAAAATACACATATGAGTAAGTATACCCATCGCAAGCATAGTATAGGAAATTAACGAGTATTGATCCTCAAAAGAACAAGTAAACATTAATCAATTTTCATTCATTGTTTAACTGACCCAAATAAAGTAAGAAAAGAATAAAAGAAATATATACAACTCAAGGATGTAGGCTTATGCAATTTAGATAATTATCTTAGAAAACATTACAATAAACCAATTAGCAATTCTCTCAATTAATTATCATCTTGGCATCATAAAGGAACGCACAGTAAAATTTAATCATTTGTCAAATCATCAATTCCACTTCGTTTGTCATTCCATGGAATCCTACATTTTGATTCAATTATCAGATTTGTCAATCAAGCCATCCTAACCAAAATATGCATGAATCTCAATTCCTTAAAAATATGAAATTAGCTAATAACCCTATGTCAAGGCGAAATTAACTTAACCTTTGATCACCTAGTTCTAAAATTATAACTTCATTGTTCAAATCCATCAAGATTTAACAAATACGAAATCAATGTAACAAAACTTCTAACATTGTTGTGTCGAAGTCATTTAAAAGAACTCGCATCAATAACTAATGAAATCCAGTAATCAAATACCAAAGATGACAAAGAATTGATCAAATCACTAAATTAACCCAAAATCACGAATCCTAAAATAATGTTAAATTATAATAAAAACATTGATTACATCATTGCTAAAGAAAAATAAGATAAAGAGAAAAGAAAGCACTCATAGATAAGCTTCTTTCTTCTTTCTTGAAAACTCCATTTGAACAATCCTCCTTGACTTGGGTGAATACCTCCTTCAATGAGAGAATCAGAATTTTTGCTCCTTAATTCACCTCTCTAAGTTGTATATCTCTCATACCCTTGTGTTCTCTTGTGTTTTTATTGGCCTCTTTGATGTCATTTTCATGGCTGGGGAAGTCTTGGCCGAGTAGGAATAGGAAAATACCAAAATCCTTGGATAAGCCCTAATTCCGCGTACAGAATTTCTGCTTCCAGGGCTTACTTGGCACTGGGTACCTTCGACCCACCAGGTGCCAGATGCACTCTGTTCTTCCTCTATTTTTGCTCTATTTTTGGTCGTCTCTCCTTAGCAAATAAAATGGACCCAGCGCTAGGTGCACTTACCAGACCTAGCGCCATGTCTATTCTGAAAAAAGCCCTAAAGCTAGCTCAACTTCTGCTGCTGGAGCAGAATGGACCCGGCACCTGGTCCACTAGCTGGGCCTGGCGCTAAGTACATTCTGGTTTGTGTATTTTCTACTCGATTTTAACTTAAATCTGCATATATTTGTCAAAAATAGCTTTTACAAGTAAAATGTCAAATAAGAAGGAATATGACTAGTTATTACAACAAATATATCTTAAAACACCCTCAAATAACTAGGAAAAGGATAATGATTTTAACCCCTACCACATACCCCCACACTTGAACATTTGCTTACCCTCAAGCAAAACACTTTAGTCCAGGAAAACACAAGTTTTTTTTTTCTCATTCAAAAATTTCTTCATCATAGCAAAGACCATGTCTTCCTTTTAAACTTTAGATACAACCCTTGCCATTCATACCCTTTGATAACTATTTCAAACTTTGAAACATTAGACAAGACATCACAAAACTCTTAAAGTCAGATTAATCAAGTGTATACCTTAGTCTAAGAAAATTATTTCACTCTTCAAGTTATATATAGATAACATCAATCACATAGGTCAAGCTATCTACCAACTCAAGCATTATAAATTCAAAAATTGTACACTCAAGTTACGATGTGAGGAAAGCACTCAAAATTTTTTCTCCAAATTTTTCAATGACTTAGGGAATTGTTAGCCTCAAGTGCATGGATTTCTTTTCACACACCGTATTACCCCCTTTTCAGTCATCACTCATCATTTTTTTCCACAATTCTCTTTTTCTATGCTCTTGCTTGCCTTTTTACCTTCGAGATAGCCTCAAGAGAGTGCACCAAATTCACTTGCTACTTCTCCCCATATTGACCCCCTTTTCAGCTAAATGTCTTCAAACATCATTAATAAGAGCCTTTTTTTCACAATTCACACCAACAATAGTGTTGTTTCCATTCATTATTTTTTTCCCAACTCAATCAAAATTTTCAACATTCTCCTCAATCTTTCCTCTCAAATATCTTTTTACAACTCACATTTTTTTCACCATAACTCAAAGCTAGCAAAATTTAAACTCATAATACAAAAGTTAGCCAATAACTCTTCCCATATTCATTATATCTTCTATATTTCAACTAGATAAATCAAATAACTTTTAAACACCAATGCATAAACAAGATTAATCAAAATTCTCAAGTCTTGACCAATATCTTTTCCAATAAAACTAATTTCATCAAACTCTACCTAATGAATGACAAAACTCATATCCAAGTAAGAAAAAGAATTACAACCTTACTTAACAATGAAACCACTAAAATTTTTTAGAAAAAAAAAGTAATCACAAATAAAAAATATATTCATCAAATAATATGGAAAAGTACTTCTTCAACCTTTATTCCCCCCCCCTCCCAACACTTAAATTGGACATTGTCCTCAATGGCCAAAGATAGAATAATAAAAGTATAACCAAGAAGACTAAGATGAAGAAAGAAGAAGAATAAAGTGAAGAAGATACTTCCATTACAAAGAAGATAGCTAGTAGGTTTTGATCCACCTCAAAGAATGGTCAGTATAAGAGCACTTACTAAAAGAAAAGAAACAAAAGAAAGAAAACATATA
Organism: Voacanga thouarsii; assembly: GCA_026120185.1. Classification (NCBI taxonomy): domain Eukaryota; kingdom Viridiplantae; phylum Streptophyta; class Magnoliopsida; order Gentianales; family Apocynaceae; genus Voacanga; species Voacanga thouarsii. Next base: position 192,742 of record JANUWF010001381.1, on the reverse strand, counting down.
TCTAGAAAAAGAAAATAAAAATAAGATAAACAAAACAAAAAAGAAAAGAAAAAACACCTACAAGCTAGTAAAAGTCATTAAAATGTAAAAGAAAAAGAAATAACAGAAAATAAAGTACAAAAGAGTGTGTCAAGAGTCATCCTCATCATTATCATTGTCAGCTCTGTGACTAAAAGATGCACCAATAACGTGTTGGATCAAAATGGCTAGCTTTTGATCTTGGACATCCTGGCGGTGACTAATGTCGGCAATGGAATCACGGAGCTGGAGGAGGATAGTCATCTGGCTCTCCATGTGTACCTCTATTCGTGCCTCAAAATCAGTGCATGAATGAGAGCTAGTGGTACGAGGGGCTAGTCTAGCAGGTGGTGCCTCTTTCTCCTCCTCATCAGGGGAAAGCTCCTCCCTTCTAGGGTACTGCACCTCATATGGCCTCTTCCACCTTTTGGCCTGCTCATCATAGCGATACCCACGCTGAACCAAAGTATGCTCTATCACGAGATCGTGGTCAGTAGTGGACTCACTCAACTCTCCATCCAGTAGTGCTCCAAAGTCTATCAAAATAGGCATAATAACCAAAGGGAATTTGAGGGCTTTGGATGCAATGTTAGAGGCCACAACCTCTCTCATAGAGTTAATAATAATGGGAGCAAAGAGAATAGGCTCATGGCTTCTCATCTTATTTAGAATATAAAGGTTAAGTATCCTAGACTCATTGAAGCCACTAGCCTTGGGATAGACATTGAAAATAATGATATAGACTAGAGTACACCACTGAGCCTCAAGGTTATTGTTGGAGTAATATTGATATTAACCTATTTCCCCATTTCTCCTCATATGAAAACTAGCCCTTACAATCCCCACATCCCAGGTAAGCTCAAAGATGATCTTCTGGTTATTATGGTCCACAACTATCCACAGTCCCTCATCCAAGATCCCTAAAATTCTAGCTAGTCTGGCCCAATCAAACTCAATGGGAATCCCTTTAACCATGATAGAGATGATTTGGAGAGTATTTTTCTTTTTGTCCTGCATGTTGGCATAAAATTCTCTCACGCATATAAGGCAATAAGGACCTTCCATTCTAATAATAAGCTTCCACCCCTAGCGCCTAAATATAGTAGAAAGCTATAGCGAATTATCTAAAGATAGCTTGTATCGCTTCTCTACTATAATTTTATTGTGTTGGTGCCTGTCATACCAAATTTGGCACAAAGGATTAGAAAATTAGGTAGGTTGGGTAGGTAGAGGCTCGAAGGAAGGTGTAGAGAAAGATGCCTCTCGAGCTCTCTTAGCCCCCAGTGCTAACTCTCTAGGTCGTCTAGACATGATGGGAGGATGAAGAAAGATGATAAAAATAAAAAAGTATAAGGCTTTTAAGTTACTCTTTACAACCAATATTCAACTCTCAACCGTCTCACAATCACAACAGCATACAGCACCACCACCACTTAACACAAAACACCTCAAGGTAATCAGTAAACACCACTCAATGCCCTCCAACAAACCTACAAGAAAATAAGACATGACAATCTAAACACCTTATCAACTAATTTGATCATATCCACAAGGTTCAATAATGCTCATGGAAACCATATTCAGCCTAGAATCACAATGCTCAAGCAACCATACCATTTATATCATAATGTGAAGCTTATCAGCATAAGGCTAAGTGAAACATTGAACAAGTATCCTTTATTCCAAAAGTTAATCACAAAGCATTCATGCTCAATCACTTCCAAAAATATAAACTATCAACGGCATTAATCATAAAGCAGTATCCATGATATTCCCATGCCAATGCAAGCTTAAAGAAAGCAATCTAAACAATCAAATTCTTCACTAGAAAATATTCAAGAATTTTCTCCCCAAAATACATAGAAAATTACCCAAGTTTCATTTTAAAAAAAAAACTTAATCGTAGAAAATGTAGAAAATACATACCATAATGTTCTCCAATGCATGGGCAATGATTCTATGCAAACAGTTTGAAGAAATAATGCTCCCAATAGAAGGATTGAAAAATGGGATTTGGGTGAAAAGGTTAGATTTTTCCTTATTTTGATCCAAACTTTCAAGAACGAAGTGGAGATTTTATGTTTTGGAAGTGTTTCGAAGGTATGGAAGGTGATCTGGCGATGTTTTGAAGATGAACCCGACGATGGGTTGAGAGAAAATTGGAGAAGAATGAAAGTTTTTTGAACAAAAAATGGCCAAGAAGGCCATTTTAAGTGTGTCGGCTGAACGGACCTGGCGCCGAGCCCATGGACTGGGCTTGGCGTTGGGCCTATTCTACTTGTGCTTCTCTGTTGGACCGTGTGACCCAACGCCCGGCCACGGGTTAAGCCCAGCGCTAGGTCGGCTTTGGCCAAAAAATCATTTTTTTTTTTTAAGATGCATTTCAATGAAAATAAAGATAAAGGAATGTGAAATCATACAAATCATGTGGTCTCATGGCTAAAAAATTAAAACAGACGAGAATTAAAAAGATTGTTCAGCAAAAAACTAAAGCAGTTCAAAAATCAGCGTTTCCCACAGTCTTGGTCCCGTAGGTTGGTCTCCATGTTGCCTGGCAATGTTCCTGGCTGACGATCACCAAGAAGTTTGGCTAACTGTCTAATTTAACCCTCTAAGTTGTGCATGGACACCTCCAAATTTCTCGTGGTCACATCAATTCCTTGGAACCGTGTTTCCGTTCCACTTACCAGTTTGCTGACCATTTCCTCCAAGAATGGTTTAGTTGGTGAGGCATTGTATGGTAGATGTGGTTGAGTCATTTGCATCCTGAAATTCGCAAAAGCTTGCCGAGGTTGGTTTTGGTTATTCCAAGAAACGTTACGCTAATTCCTCCAACCTGGGTTGTAAGTATTGCTATAAGGATTATTACCTTGCCAACCATTCCCTACAAAAGTTGGTTGTTCCAATGCTTCTTGCAATGACCCCATACTTTAGCACTCATGGTTTGGATGCCCTTCCCTACAAAAATCACAAGTCACACTTATTACCTGCCCTTGGGAAGGACGCATTACCAATTGATTCATTTTTTGTGTGAGTGCTTCCACCTTTGCCTCTAAGGCAATTAATGCATCCACCTTATGCACTCCATGTACACGAGCTCTAAACCATGAACTCCCCCATGCATAGTTATTTGTAGCCAGATTTTCAATTAAATCAAATACCTCTTTTGGGGTTTTAGAATTGATAGAGCCTCCTACAGATGCATCCACTAATTGCATTGTAGCGAAACTCAACCTACTGTGAAAGACCTGTATTTGCATCCCTAACTCAAATCCATGGTGAGAACATTTTCTTAGCATCTCTTTGAATCTCTCCCAACACTCATAAAGGTTTTTTAGCCTCTAATTGTTGGAAAGCAAAAATGTCAGTGCAATGTTTAGAGGTTCAAGCTGGTGGGAAATATTTAGCCAAGAATTTTATAGCTAGCACGTTCCAAATAGTAATGGATCCGATAAGGAAAGATTTTAGCTATGATTTTACTCGATCTCTCAAGGAAAAAAGGAAGAGCATTAGTTTGATGGCATCCTTAGAAACACCATTCATCTTAAATATGTCACATATCTCTTGAAAGCTCACAAGGTGGGCATTGGGATCTTCCTCAAGTAACCCATCAAATTGGACCATATTCTAAATCATTTCAATCATATTAGGTTTTATCTCAAAATTGTTGGCCTCTATCCTAGGCCGTGTAATACTAGAGCTTGTACTTGAGATTTTTGGTTTTACAACATCATTCATCACCTACATGTTAGCACCCCCATTACCAACATCGTTGGGTTGATTTACCTCCATTGCTTTCCTTACCCTTTCACTTATAACCTTTCGGACCTCAGTGAAAGTTCTCTCAATTTCCAGATCAAATTCGACTATCTCAGCTTTAGATCGTCTGGTCATAAACTAAGAGCAAGGTCTACATAAGAAAGAAAATTTTTGAGATTATAGAATTTACAAGCTAAACAGTTAGGGTACGTTTACAAATTTAAGTTACAAGGAATTACAACATACAGAGACATTAAAGTACAAGTATACAAGAAAACAAAATACAGCACCTAATTATACAAGGAACATATATACATATTTACATATTAACATATAAACATATTAACATGGTTACATCAAAAAATCCAAGCTTTCATGATATAGTTTTTTGGCAACAGCGCAAAAAACTTGATACGTAAATTTTAGGTATTTAAAATCATCAATTTTAAATCCATCCCTCAATCAAGTTTTACTTAAAACATTAATTCCAAAATACACATATGAGCAAGAATACATATCGCAAGCATAGTATAGGAAATTAACGAGTATCGATCCTCAAAAGAACAAGTACACACTAATCACTTTTCTTTTATTGCTTAACCGACCCAAATAAAGTAAGAAAAGAATAAAAAGAAAAATAAAAGAAATATATACAATTCAAGAATGTAGGTTTGTGCAATATATACAATTATCCTATAAAACAAGACAATGAACCAATTAGCAATTCTCTCAATTAATTATCATCTTAGCATCATAAAGGAACGCATAGTAAAATTCAATCGTTTGACAAGTCATGAATTTAATTAGGTAAATTTCACTTCGTTTGTCGATCCATGGAATCCTATATTTTGATTCATATTAATTGATTTGTCAATCAAGCTAACATAACCAAAGCATGCATTAAGCTTATCATTCATATCTTGATTCAATTAGCAGATTTGTCAATCAGCCATCCTAACCAAAATATGCATGAATCTCAATTCCTAAAAATTATGAAATTAGCTAATAACTCTATGTCAAGGAGAAATTAACTTAACCTTTGACTACTTAGTTCTAAAATCCTAACTTCATCGTTCAAATCCACCAAGATTTAACAAAAATGAAATCAAAGTAATGAAACTCCTAACATCGTTGTGTCCAAGTCAATTAGAAGAACTCACATCAATAACCAATGAAATCAAGTAATCAAACACCAAAGATAACAAAGAATTGATCGAATGACTAAATTAACCCAAAATCATAAATTCTAAAATAATGTTAAATTACAAAAAAAAAAAACATTGAATACATTATTGCTAAAGAATAAGAAGACAAAAAGAAAAAGAAAGCACTAAAAGACAAGCATCTTTCTTCTTCCTTGAAGACTCCCTTTGAACAATCGTCCTTGACTTGGGTGAACACCTCCTTCAATAAGTGAATCAGAATTTTTGCCCTTTAATTCACCTCTCTAAATTGTAAATAACTCATTCACGTGTGTTCTCTTGTGCTTTTTGTAAGTGTTGTGCCCTAGAGGCAATCACTTGTACCATGTATATTGCATAATAATTAATAAAAAAATTCATTCTTTATCTTTCAGTTTGATTGTTATATCTAAATAGGCGTATAACAATTTGATAATGTCCCTAGTACAACACAATGTTAAGTAAATCATGATAAAGATCATGATGTGAGATTCCTACTATATTATGTAGTGTTTGTGCTTGATTAATCCCTAGTCATAGTATTATTGAGATGGGACATTATCAATACGCCAAGACTAGCACATGTTATATCCCTTGACTGGATCAAGAGGTGGTTCTTATAACTGTGAGTATTGTGATACTCAAGATTAATATATGGTGCTTGTTATATGAACAACTTCATTGGATGACCTAGCTATGAGATAATCACTTGGATAAACTATTGAGTGTCAGTAAGAGAATCTCATTATCGCAAGTGTGTAAGTATCCTTAGACTTGAGATCTCCAAGGTACTTTATTTGCTCAGCATTGTCCTTTGATTCTAATCTCTGGAGCCAGATTGAGGGCCGCCTATGGGATGGATATTAGGTACAATGTGAGGTAAACGAAAGTGGTTGATAGGGTTAATAAAGAATTCACCACTCCTAATAGTAGGAGAGTATATCTCAGAACCACTTGTAAAAATTACTATTCATGACATCCTTAGCCAAGGCAACTATGTGTTGGAAATAGTTCCAAATTTGATAAACATATCAAGTAATGGATGTCTAAGTTATACAAGTTGGGTGACTTGGGGTTATTTAATTATGAATCATATGATACATACAAATCTTGTTTACTTGGTAAAATGGCTAAAACTCCATTTTTTGAAAAAGGAGAAAGGGTTAAAGAGTTATTAGAACTAATACATACATATATATATAGCCCAATACCTATACAAGTAAAAGGAGGTTATCACTACTTTATAACCTTCACCGATGACTATTCACGATATGGATATTTGTATTTAATGAAATACAAGTCTGAAACATTTGACAAGTTCAAAGACTTCAAAAATGAAGTAGAGAAACAACTTGGCAAAAGTATTGAAACTCTTAGATCCGATCAAGGAGTTGAATACTTGAGCCAAGAATCTCTAAGTTATCTTAGAGATAATAGGATATTATCTCAATGGACCCCACCACATACACCTCAACATAATGGTGTATCTGAGAGAAGGAATCAAACCCTTCTGGACATGGCAAGGACCATGATGGCTTTTGCAGAGTTACCAAAATCATTTTGGGGATATGTACTGGAGGCTGCTGTTTATATATTAAACAGAGTTTCATCAAAAATGGTTAATACAACTTCTTATGAGTTGTTCTTTGGCATAAGACCAAAGTTGTCTCATTTAAGGATTTAGGATTACCCTACTTTTGTTAAAAAGGTAATGTCAAAAAATCTTGAGAGTAAGTCTTACAAATGTTTATTTGTTAGATATCTAAAAGAGTCCTTCTGATATTACTTCTATCTTCCTACTGAAAATAAAGTTTTTGTTTTGAAACATGCTGTCTTCTTAGAGAAGGAGCACATGTTTAAAGGAGATAGTGGGAGCAAGCTTGAACTTAGTAAAGTTCAAGAAGAACAAAGAAATATTGATTAACCATCTGAACCTACACCAATTGATGAACTTTCAAACACACAAGAGCTTCGTAGGTCGAGTAGGATACGAGTGGCGCTTGAGAGATATTGATCTCTCATAAGCGACCACAATGACGTATTGTTCATAGAAGAAGATAAGCCCACTACTTACAAGAACATTCTGAATAGTTTAGAATCTAATAAATGGCTTAAAGCCATGAAGTCAGAAATGGATTCCATGTATGACAACTAAGTATAGACTTTAGTTGATCCACCCAAAGAAATCAAGCCTATAGGGTACAAATGGGCTTTCAAGAAGAAAATCGACATAGATAGTAATGTGGTTACTTATAAGGCACATCTGGCTGTAAAAAGTTATCGATAACAGCAATATGTTGACTATGACAAAACCTTTTCACCAGTCACTATGCTAAAATCCCTGAGAATACTCCTAGCACTTGCCGCTTTTTACGACTATAAGGTTTGGCAAATAGATATGAAAATAGCTTTCCTTAATGGAAACCTAATCGAGGAAGTGTATATGACACAACCTAAAGGTTTCACTTCCAAAGATGGCAAAAAAGTTTGCAAGTTACAAAGGTCCATCTACGTACTTAAGAAAGCATCTAGGAGTTGGAACATCCGTTTTGATGAGACAATTAAAGAATTTGGTTTCATTCAAAACATGAATGAACCTTGTGTGTATAAAAAGGTTAGTGAGAGTGCAATTGCTTTCTTGTTGCTTTATGTGGATGACATATTGAGAATTGGAAATAATGTTTCCATTCTTCAATCTATAAAGATTTGGTTATCTAAGATGTAATTCAAAAGCGACCTAGGAGAAGTAACCTATATTCTGAGAATAAAGATCTATAGAGATAGATCAAGGAGGTTGATGGGTCTTTCATAGTCTACATACATAGATAAAGTACTGAAGAGGTTCAGCATAGATTAATCCAAAAGAGGATTCTTACCTATGACACATGGAGTAAGCCTTTCAAAATCGATATCTCCAAAGACACAAGTTGAAAGGGATCATATGAGTAGAATTCTATATGCTTTGGCAATTGGGACTATCATGTATGTTATGATATGTACTAGACCTAATGTATTATGTGCTCTTAGCTTAACGAGTGGATACCAATCTGACCTTGGAGAGAGTCATTGGGCAACTATAAAGAATATCCTCAAGTACTTACGAATGACTAAGGATGTATTTTTAGTATATAGAGATTGTGATTTGCAAGTAAGAGGGTATACTGATGCCAGCTTTCAATCTGATAAGAATGACTACAAATCACAATCTAGCTACGTATTTATGTGAAACCCCACCTAAAGCTAACCTAAGAGTAAGGGGGTTGGAATGCATATCATGTCATTCTGCATAAAAATATACTTTTTGAATGATTTTATGCACTTTAAAATTGTGGGTTATAGGTTAAATGGCTTATTTATGCTTATTAGGTAGTAAAGGTAAAAAGATAATTTTGCTTGAGGTCAAAATAGGAAGATGGCTTGAGGTTTAGATAAGAAGAATATTTGGGTGAGAAAATAAGAACAAGAGTTAGTGTGGTTAAGTGGTTCGAGATTTGTGAATTAATCTCTAAGGTCATAAGTTCAAATCTCATCACTTAAGTTTTATTCATGATTATCTTAGCTATGTTTGAATTTTTGTTTTTCTTACATTCCTTAAAGATTGGAATGTTGTCTTAAGGGAGACATGAAGAAAATGTCTTGATCATGTGATCATGTCCTAAAAAGAATTATAGAGGAATTCTTGTCCCTTTATTATCTCCAGCCTTGTCCTAACATCTTTATAATTTAAATTATCCAAAATCCATTAATCTCTTTTTTTAATTCCAAAAAATTCTGTGATAATTCTTTAGCCTTGAAATTCAAAAATCAGTCTTGGGGGATAGGGGAATGGCCGAAAATAGGAGAGGAATTAGGATGGATTCCCAAGAGAAATAAATCACCATGATTATACCTTCAATCCTACCTTCATGTTGTTCATGTTTTTAGTGAAGGAAAATCTGGAAATTTTCCAGAATTTTTGCAAAACAGCTTTCCAAAAATTCAGCCAGCAATCCTACCCCATTTTCTGCCTGAAAAATGGTCACTTCATGTGAGAATAAAGGCCAAAATCCTGTGCAGTTTTCGAACTGCACAAATTGCTCAAAACCAGAAAATTCCCCTGCACAATTCGCAACCTATGAAGCTGGAATTGAAGCTGTCTTTTGGTCATCAAATTAGCTGGAACATCCTCTATTTTTCTCCAGAAAGAAGGCTGTAAAACCACCCTTAAAAAGACCTTCAAACATCCTCACAAACCAGCTGCAAATCGGGCCAAGGAAATGCAGAAAATTCTGCATCAAAAAAATATCATTCGAAACTCTTGGACAGTTGAAACCAGAAAATTTCCAGCTTGGTCTTTCAATGCCAAGGCCAAAAAACACCCTTCAAACCTCTGGAAATTGCACCTTGTTCAGCCATGGACTGAATACCATTGACCTCCACACTTACTTTAAGTACTTGGACTTCATGATCACACCTCAAAAAGCTCATAAGATTACTCTATCCAAAACTCATTTGAACTTCAAAATAATACCAGAATTTTTGCTTCATTAAAACACTATTGTATCCAGTGAACAAACTAGAATTTTCTCTGCCAATATAGACTAAATTTTGGCCAGCCATATAACCTGAACAGCCTCCAATCATTTCGGCAAGACTAGCTTGTTCAGCCAACACCATTGAAGGGCAAAGAAACCTTCCATGATCAATCACCATTAGCTAATCTTCTACCTCAAACAACTCCTCATTTTTCTCCATTTGAATTTCAAAAAAAATCTAAACACTCTCTCTCCTTCTAGCTGAAAACTGAAATTCCTATCTACTCTAGGCCATTTGGCCAACAGCATTCCAAAATTTTGCAAGCCTTTTCTCTCAAACTCTCTCAAAACACGAAAAACACCGAGAACACTCGCTATCCCTCTTCAAGCCTAAACCTACCCTAAACACCTCCAATCACTCTCAAATACTTCAGATCACTCATACATAATCCCTAGACTTCATTTCTAGTCTTTATAACATAAAATCACACAAACTAGAATTTTCGAACGAATCACAATCAGCTTTTTTTTTCTTGAAGGTCTCAAGAACATCAAAAAGGTAAAACAAGAACAACCTTCTTGTTCTTCCTCTTCTATTCAATTTTCAATGTTCCATTCTAATGCTCTCTCTCTCTCTCTCTCTCTCGCTCGACCAAAATGATATTGGTCAATCATGGCTATTTTTCGAACATCAGGACTCTCAAACGCGTGGACCTTCTTTAGTCTTCATCAAGTGATCGACTATCAAGTATTTCTTCTTAAATCCTCCTTTTTATTTCTAAAATCATGTCTCTTAGATGATGATAGGAAGATTGAATATGATTGGGGGATTGAGTATATGTATGTGGATGAAGGAGATAGGGTTAGGTCATGAGGATTGATGTATATATGATTAAGCCTTATGGATTCTTCTTTTGAATCAATATATTTTCACCATGTTTAATGAGATTTATGGATGCTTTGATACATGATAGATGTTATGACACCTAAGGTGATTAGGCTTTTATGTTCTTATTTCCATTGAAGCCATGAATGATGAATATGCCTAGTAGGAAATTAGCCATATGATAGTATGTGTTAATTCAAGCATATGTTCATGAATGGATTAACCTATTAGTTGATGTTGGGAATGTGTTCATGAATCTTGTCTAGTAATAGGAAAATCATAGTGAAAGATTATTTTCTTGTTAATCCTAGGTTATTTTTATTAACAAATTTTATTACTTTTACTACTATATTTTTCTCTATGAAATTCGAAATTGATAGGAAGATTTGAAATAGAATATTAATGAAAATATTAATATTTGATTAGTCAAATAAATAATATATTTTATAAAAAATAATATATATATATATATATAATAATAAATAAAATATTTTATTAAAAATAAATAAAATATTAGAATTAATTAATGACTTTGTAGACCATAGTTAAAACATTTACCTATATCCGTAAAAATTATTTATATTAAAAATTTTTATTAATTATTAATTAAAAATTAAGTATAATTAATAATTATATTGTGTCAGTATGCTCAACGTGTGGAATTTGATAGTTATATTGTCATGGGGCCCAACGTGTAGTGCCATGGCTACCTCTTTGTGTGGTTGTATTTATTGTGCACATGTATGTTTTGGAAAGTAAAATGCCACTTTTCATTTTAGACATTTATTTAATACTTGCCAGCACTTTCTCTTATGAAACTTTTACAACTTGCATACATGAACTGTTTTACATGAACACTTAAAGCACACGGGCTTACTGATATTTTTATCTCACCACTTTCATACCATGTTTTTAGGTCAATCCAGCTATGAAGGCCATTAGCTAGATTGTTGCCAATGATTTTGAAGACTCTCTATTATTTCTGTTATGTATTACTTTCAAGAGATTGTAGCAGATAATTATTTTTCAATTTGTAAATATATTGTTGGGTTGTAATAAGTTTAATTTTGAAGTATTTCTTTTATTTTATTTTATGTGACCTAGTTATAAAGACCCCTTGTCATGTGGACGGGGCGACATCCCCGGCCCTAATGGGCCTAGGTAGTGAGATGTTACAATTTATGTTGTGTGGAAGGGCAGTGAGTTGGAAAGGTTCCAAACAAAATACTGTTACCGACAATTGACTGGAGCATGTACTTAGACGTTTTCATTTTATTAGAGATATCATTGATAAACGAGATGTAAAGATATAGAGAATTTCCACGGATCATAACATAGCTGATCCACTCACTAAAGCACATCCCCAGAAGAAACATGATAAACATGTTCAGTCATTCGATATTCAATATATGAATGATTGGCTCTAGTACATGTAGGAGATTGTTAGGGTTATGCCCTAGAGGCAATCACTTGTACCATATATATTGCATAATAATTAATAAAAGAAGAATTCTTTATCTTTCAGTTTGATTGTTATATCTGAATATGTGTATAAATTATTTCATAAAGTCCTTAGTACAACACAGTGTTAAGTAAATCATGATGTGAGATTCCTACTACACTATGTAGTGTTTGTTCTTTAATAATCCCTAGTCAAAGTATTAATGAGATGAGACATTATTAATATGTCATGACTAGCACATATTATATCCCTTGATTGGATCAAGCGTTGGTTCTCATAACCATGAGTATTGTGATACTCAGGATTAATATGTGGATACTTGTTATATGAACAAGTTCATTCGATGACCTAACTATGAGATAATTACTTGGATAAGCTATTGAGTGTCAGTGATAGAATCTTATTATAGCATGTGTGTAAGTATCCTTAGACTTGAGATCTCCAATGTACTTTATTTGCTGAGCATTGTACTTTAATTCCAATCTTTGGAGCCAGATTGAGGGCCGCCTATGAGATGGATATTGAGTACAATGTGAGGTAAACGAAAGTAGTTGAGAGGGTTAATAAAAGATTCACCACTCCTAATAGTAGGGGAGTATATCTTAGGGCCACTTGTAGAAATCACTACTCATGAAATCCTTAGCCAAGGCGACTATATATTGGAAATAGTTCCAAATTTGATACACATATCGAGTAATGGATTTCTTAAACAAGTATTAAAATATTCGGGCTAAAATTAATAATATTCTAGATGGAGTTGGCACAAAGTCCAAACTCTAGATTGAATGAGATATAGTATGGTGAAAGGAGTTTATTGCACTAGTTATTTGCTATTGAAAGGTTCACGTCAAGCCACTTGATTTTCTACACTTTTAGGTGATCAAGAGTCATTGCTAGATGTTGCTCTTGATTTTCTAAATATGAATTTATTAACTAGAGAATTAATAAATCAATCCTATATTTTATTTAGCATTTTAATTCTAAAGTTGTTAGAATTAGTTCATATTGTGCTACCAATAAGACCAGGAAACCTACCGGGTCACACACAATAAAGGTTTGAATGTTCAATATATATTATTTGATAATATTATGTAGTTAATTAAGAAAATAAAATATATGTATAGGTGAATTATAAGTTTGTTATAATTTATGGGACTTGGTTGCAATTATATAAACTTTAAGGGCCTAATTGTAGACATTGGTGTTAGGGATATGCCCTAGAGTCAATTTGTACTTATACTATTGTCGTTATATTTTATATAATAATATGAGATTTTTCTTCCCATGAATAGCGCGTTTTATTTTGTAGTCATCAAGTATGTGACTTGATAGTAAAACCCTATAATGAATACAATGACTATTCTAAAACTGTCTCTGATCGATTATTATTATTGGAACAATAATAAATTAATATTAGTATGTTTGTGACTTGATGGCTATGTTTTACTGGCCATGGATATTTGTGATATGAAGTCAAAACATAAATAAATGTTAGAGAACATTGTATTGGATATGACCCACTGTGAGAGTACTTCATAGAACATGTCATAAGTACTTTCTAACCATAATAATATTAAAAGTCCTTCGACCTAAATTCATCATAGTTTCCTACTTGATAGATTCTATATTTTGATGTTGTCTAAAGTTATCTTTAACCAGATAATAAATTAGACTACTGTTGAATATAGAATAAATCAATGAGAGGAATATGATTGATAGTGAAAGAATTTGTCCCTCTCAATTATGGGAGAGATATCCATAGGCCCCTTGATAAGTTAGACTGTTAAAATGCATGGCCGTGCTCAAATATATCAATCTGAGATATTGATATCATTTGTTTGAACAGTCTACTATGAAATCAAGAAATAATTGATTAAGCTTAATGAGGATGACATGCTTCGCGCCTTATGCTTAATCTGGATATCATGTGACAAAAGGACTAAATATAAAATTATGGTTTGGTTCAAAGAGATCACCGATCTTCATTTAACCTGGATAGTTATAATGTTTTGTTAGAAATTGCTTATAACTTGTGGGCCATTAAAATATGATTTGCGCACACTGCCAGTGTTAAATGAACCTATAAGGTTACACAATAAGCGCACTTGTTAGGTTATTTTTCTGGTAACAAGATTCGATGAATCTGGAAACATGTCTAAGTTAATCGAACTTAGAAAATCTACCAGATACAATGAATCTGGAAATATGTCCACATTCGATGTATCTGGATGATGTCCAAATTATAAGAATCTGACTTGGTAAATTAATTAGTTAAATTACCGAGATAATGGCAGAATCTTATCATATCAGTTTTAATTTAATTTGAATTTAAATTAAAATATGATAAGATATTACTAGGGTTGAACTCTAAGAGGTTCGGAGTGGGTTTTTAAGAAAACCCTAGCCATCTTCTTAACTGTGCTGATTCTGTTGAGAATATTTGTGCCTCCATTCATCAGAAAAAAAAAAAGAAAAAAAAAACCTCTCAAACCCTAGGCGCTAGCACTCCCCGGGTAACGAGTGAGTTCGCGGTGTGTATCCGATAGAGGACATTCACATACTGCAGCGTCTGGTGATTGTTCGGGTTGAACATACAATAACGCAATCAGAATCGAATGGTTTTGATTACCTCAAACAGAGGTAATTTTGCAAACCTACGATCTTCTTAATCATTTACTTGGATTCTCGGAAGGGATTCGTGGATGTTTTCCGTGTTTAGGAGTCCACGAATTCTAACAATTGGATCTTGGAGGACTTAATTGTAATTAACATAAATTCTAAACCTACAAACCTGGGAAGCATTCCCAGTTGCTGCGTGGTTTTTTTGGACTATCAAAAAAGGGGAGTTTTGGTTCTTCTTCTTCACCTCTTTCTTCTCTAATTAACCCTAGCCCCTTCTCTTCTACTAGCATAGATTTGAGCAGGCTTGTGATCGATTCAACCTTGTGTGGATTACTGCCAGAGACAATCCTACTCTTGGATTGTAGTGGCACAAGGTGGATGATCAAAGAAAATGAGTTGGCGTAATAAAATTTTTTATTTTTTTCCATAGAAGGTAATCACTGTTTCCTTCCACTATTCTCGTTTTAATTGCAAACACATGATCCTTAGGCATGGATTTCATAGTTATTTCTGCTGCATTTTTATTTGATAAGCATGATGAAATCCCAACACTGGTATCGGAGCCTTCGTGTTTGTGTTTTAATGGGTCTTTAATCACTTTGAAATCATTTTTGAGCATCTAACTATATGATCATGGTGATTATGTGTCTATTACTTTGTATGGTGTGTCTGGGTTTTTTGGTTCGAAGAGTCTCTGGGTCATTGAAAATTAGTGGGAAGTTGTTTCCATGTGGGTTTCTGTTTTGGAGTAAGATTTTTTGCAATCAAGCTTTTGATTCAACAATTTGGATTGTTGTTTAAACTATAATGTAGATTACAGTTGGTTATTAATATTGATTAACAATGCTTGATATCGAAATTGTTTCGAACGATCTGAAAATCACGTTGCTGTTTATGGAAAATTTACAGCAAAATAAGAGGAAGAAGATGAACAATGATTTTTCCACCTCCAGAGCCTACCTGGCACTGGGTATGTTCGACACACCTAGCACTAGGTACATTCTGTTCTTCCCCTATGCATGCCTCCAAAGCAAACTTGGCACCGGGTACGTTTAACTAACCTGGCGCCAGGTGTACTCTGTTCTAGCACTATTTTATAAAAAAAATAAAAAATAATAAGTTTTTTTTATCTTTTCTAATTTTGAGAATAGGTTCTAATAATTATTAGAATTTATTTAAAACCCATGATTTTGGATAAAAATATTTTCAAAAATTACACATAGTATAACACCCCACCTACTTACGTAACCCAAAATGGGTCAGGGATACCGCCCCGTCCTTTAGACTAGGGGTCTTTATAATGAAAGAATAAAAGAAATTCAACTTTTAAAGAAAGTCTAAGGGAAATTTTGACTTAAAAAAAAAACTTCAATACTTATACAAAAGTTTTCACATAAAATTAATATTCAAAGTAAATATCCAACAAATGGACAAAGAAATTCCATAACAAAAGCTTCAAGCTACTGATCTTCCAACCTGATCAAGACTTGAGGCACCTTGAAAACATGAGTTCAAAATAGTGTGAGATTGGTTATCTCAGTAAGCCCCGTGTGTGAGTTGGGCTAAGAAAACAAAACACTTTTCATGATGCATGCACTAACAGTATATCAAAAGCTTTGTCATGCCTTCTTTACAAATTTAACTCTCACTTCTTGAAAAATTGTAGTGAGAAGTCCTGAAGTGAAATGCTCTTAGAATATTTTGTTTGGAAAAATATGAATAATCAAAGGATATTAAGCTTCGAATAAAATTCCAAGGTCACTTTAGAACAATTCCATGGAAATAACTCATCAATTAAAAGTAACCAAGTTAATATGACAGGGCACATAGGTGGCCTCACACTAGGTGAAGCACATGACCCCCATCAGGTGGTGAAAGGGCACAGAGGTGGCTCTCACTTCTGTGAAGCACTTGACCCCCAACACCTGGTAGGTGTACATCCTACCGAGTGAGATTTTCCTCCCTCTCTCACTGAATCCAATCCAGTTGTTCCATTTCCGGACGTCGGTTCTACTAGAACCCCGTCGCTAGCTGAGAACGGCTCAACCTTCTACACTGACGCCCTGATCAAAAAGAGTCAACCTCTCGGAGGTGGCCACTGGCCGAGAGATATCCCCAGACCAACTAAGGCTAGTATAAAGGTCCAGCCCCCATTAAGTACTCAACACTATTTCATCTTCACAATTCATAAGGCTCCAAAGCGGAACCTACAAAATTAGCTCAATACAATTCCAAACAACATTTTTCAACTCACACAAAATTTTAGAAGGCATGGTTTTAAGTCAATAATTTATTCCAAGTATTCATAGTGAAGGAGCCACATGCTCAAATAAGTCATGCTATGATTTTCGAAAAGTATATGCATGATCTAGAATTCGTCGCTTGCATATTCAAAACAAATTAAAATGTTTGGTGCTTGGCTCCTAAGTCATGCTTAACACATTTTAAAATTTTCTAAATCTAGAAGTTTCTAAAATTAGAAGTTTTCCAAATCCAGAAAGTTTCCAAAATAAGAAGGTTCCAAGTATAGAAGTTTTCAAAATTAGCTATCATGCTAACATCTCGTGTTTACAAGAGATACCCACCAACCTTTCTTTCAAACCAAGATAATAAAATAAAATTCAATTTATGAATGTAAGGGAACTTACCTTATCCTTAAGCTTAGGGTATGCACTCTAGTAAGTTGGTCCTTACCTTTGATAATTTTCCAAATCTAGCAAAAAGTTCATATAAATTAATCACAGCATTTCCTAGATCATCCCAAACAAAATTCAAGTCCATATTATACACCAAGCATATATCATGTCTATATTATCCTTTGTTCGCCAAACAATACCAATAAGCAGCAAGCATGAACTCTACATATACTCAGCACCTAAGACCTTCCATCATTCCCTTAGAAAGCATAAAATCCACCCTTTAACATTTCTCATGAAATTACATTAAACTTAGCAATTAAGCACAAAACCCTTAGCTGTCTTTAGTTTCCAGAAACTATAGTCTAAACTCCTACGGGTAAAAACCCTATATGAACCACTCCGATTGACTTCAAAATTTTCTGGCACATAGCTTAACATGTTATGAATGAAATGCACTAATCACATTCATAAAATCAGGCTCATACAAGTCATAGAAAATTCTAAACCCAAACTGCTCAAATCTGACTCAATTTTGGCCATGCTGAAAAGAAAATTAATAACTTCCAACATTGGCCCCGTTTTAATCCCAAATTTTCCAGATTGTTTAAGCACACAAAAGCCTACATTATCAAACTTTTTACCTGAGCAACCCATGCTCAAAATAGATTACAAAATAGTTTGCAAAACAATTTACAAAATAGTGAACAGTGACTTCCAAAAATCCCCTGTTCTTAGTTTTTTTTTCCCTTTGAAAATTTTCTGCAATAAACCAAAGTAACTTCCAAAATAATACTCCACATGAAAACATAATATTTATTTATTAAAACAAGTTTCAAAAAGTTTCTTCAAAAATCCAATCTTGTCCTGCATTTTCTTGAGGTCAATTGATAGCTACCAAATAAACAGCAAAACTTCAGCTTCCAACATGCATTCAGTTCACTTGAAACAAAAACAAATAGAAGAGACAAATAGAAGCATATATTGTGAAACTACCCATAGCCTCCATAGGCATTCAGTCCATGAAAATAAACAAGTAGAAAAAAATAAATAGAATGGACAAATAGAAGAAGTTCATGATAAGAAACGAGTGGAAGAAATAAATTGTAGCAAGCATTCTCCATGTACAATTCGGACACAAAGAGACAAGTAAAAGCAATCAGTAGGCCTTGCAATTTTCATTTAAAATTCGTGCACAAGGTGACAATTAAAGCAGCCAGCATGCCGGCCAAACCCATTCAAAACACATCTATATGCTGCCTTTTTTTTTTTTTCAAGAGAAAATAAAAGAAGGATCAAGCTTGATAACTCTTGAAATCCTTTTAGGAGAAGAGAAGACTAGCCTAGGATGTTAGCTGATGTGTGTGTCGGCCACAATAACAAAACTGAAGAAAGTTTGCTGTGAAGTTGATTAAGGAAATATGTATGTGTGTTGGCTATTTTGCTCACTATGGCAGCATTTTGTTGTTCAAGTTGAAGAGGAAATCGTGCACCATTGGAGAGAAGAAGCAGTACACGATGATGGTTGAAGTTCTTGAGAGTTTCAAGAGTTCTTACGAGTGAAGGTAAGCTGAGATTTTCCTTAGGCAAAGGAAGGAAACTCATGAAGCTAGGGGGAAGATAGGATGTACCGGTTGATAGGATGATTGATTAATTAGTTGGTCTTTACTGAATTTCGAGAGGATTATAGGAGGTTCAAACTTTCAAAATGACCTAGATAGAGTTTCCAAAGTTCTGGTGGATTAGGATTTTGATTTGTCTTTTGTAAATCAACAACCAACCGAGGGTGTTGAAATGGTCAAGTTTGGTGGCTGCATAAGAAGGAATTATTCAAGACTTGAGCATTCCTATAGGACTTGATCGAGATAAAAGTAGCTTTGGGAAAAAGCTCTGTTTTTAATTCAAAACTAAAAAAAACAGCCTTTGACCAGCAACGAGAAATACTAGGGGATGGTTGGCAATAATGGACGGAAAAAAACAAAAGGTCTCCTAACTAAATAATCATATATGCCAACCGGTACATAATATCCCACCAAAGTATGCATATAATATTTTAATGCAAAGTAGAAGAAAATCTTAATATAATATTACTAAATGAGTATATTAATATACCTAAAGCAAAAATTACTAGGACTAGGTAATTCAAATGGGATGGCTAAACAAGACCAACCACATAAATGCACAATTTAATATCATACAAGGAATATATGTATATGGATTGAAAGGAAATCATTTGGTTATAACATTGTCAAGATAATATATATAATATTATTATAATTCATCAACCGAAAACAACTATAACAATAAATAAGTTTCCAATAGATAATAACTAATAACAATGTAGCTCTAATTAGTATAATAATAATTATTACTACTATTATAAATAATTAATAGATGACCAACCAAAAATGGAAGATATAATAGCTTTTTATGAATGATGATGATGATGATGATGATGATGATGATGATAATAATAATAATTATTATTATTATTATAATTATTATTATTATTATTATTTTCATATAAAGTATTTTATGACACAATAATCAAATAATGCCTTCTACTATTTCTAAATATCTTCTATTCCAAAACAAAAGAAAGGCCAAAAATCACCTCCGAAAATGAAGAAAAATGTTTTGGATTCAAGCAAAACGGCACTTTTTTGGAAGATGATTTCGGATTGAGTCTTGATCCAAAATCCATCCTTAATATTTTTCTTATTCCGAACACATATCCAAATAAATTTAAAATATGCACATATCACCACAACACAACCTTGCAGATTCATGAAACAAGCATATGTCATGTTCAAATATATATGTTCATATTCAATGCATGCTAATTCTCATAAACTAGGTGTGACCAGAGTGGGGTATTACATGTAGGACCCATAATTTTCATAAAAAATTTGATTTCGGCCCAGAACTTTCCAAAATTCAATTTTGGACCCAGATTTCTCAAAAATACTGATTTTGGATGTTTGTGCATTGGATGTTTTACATGCTGTATTTTAAGCACATTTTGTTGGCATGGTGGATGGTTATGGACTAAAACCAAACTTATCTGTTCATACATTTTTATCGCTTTATTTTATTTAAATAGGGCCTACGCATCCTGCCTTATCTCAAAATTCTTGTGTAATTCTCTTCTCATCTAACTCCCCTCGAATGTAACTCGAGGTTTCTTCCTTTTGGAAATTATGTCATTATTTTATATAAGTTAGATTGAGGTAGAATTTAATTTTACAAGATTTTGAAGATGGCAATCAAAATAAAGTGAAATGGTAAGACATTCTACTTAAATCATATATGAATACATAGGGTTGACCATATTAATTTCCTTGATGGCTCGAGGAAATTAATCGAAAGAGTCCATAAATATGCCACATAATTGTTTATTACCATGTTTATCAATTTATGTTGCTTATTGATAAATTAAATGCATGCCAAACGATGAGAAAATTAAAAGGAATAAATCCCTCAAATAATATTAAATCTAATGCCTTCCATTAATATAGTAAGAACGCGAGCTCTTTTTCGAGACCAGGTTGTTGTGCATACCCAATCCTACTTGACACTAAGTATGTTCAAGCTATGGAATTTAATTCCTGATTAATGGGTTAAGTTTAACTAATTTCTTTATCCCGGTTGGGCTAACCCAAGCATAAAGAATATTAGAGGCAAGGTTGGGATAGTATAGAATACTTTAATGATTAAGAGATGTTAATCACCCAATGATACAGTAGTTACATTTGATGTAATTGGTACTAAATACCTACCACTGAACTTAAGAGTAGCTTGTTGGGTAAACCCAATGTCATTCTTAAGGAATTTAGATACTAGTCCACTAGAAAAGCTTCCAATGGGCTTTTTTGAGTTAATAATGAGGGCTATTGATTTGAGTAAAATAGTGGAATAAAAATGTATTTAATTAAAGACCTAATTATTTGCATATCATGAGCATATACATATTCTAATTACTCTATCTTACATTTAGGTCATTTGTATCATGTCGACAAACCTAAACCTACGTAGCATCTTGGAAATAAATAAGCTCACCGAATCAAAATATTTGGATTGGTATAAAAACTTGAGAATCGTTCTCAAGTCGAAAAACTTGCTCTACGTGCTAGATACTCCTATCCCACTACCTTCAGCCCAAGATGCTTCTACTGATGAGTATGCTATCCACAAGAAGCATAAGGAGGACAGTGACACTGCATCATGTATTATGTTGGTGTCAATGACTCCTGAGTTACAAAAACAACAGAAACATATGGATGCTCAAGCTATTATCTTCCATCTTAAAGAGATATTTGATAAATAAGCTAGAAATGAGAGATATGAGACCTCTAAGAAATTGTTCCGTTCTAAGATGGTTGAGGGTGCTTCAGTGGCCACTCAGAGGTTGCAGATGTTGGACTATATTGAAAAGCTTGGGTCTCTTGGTTTCGTAATGGTTCACAATTTAAGTGTTGACTTAATTCTACAATTATTACCAAGTAGTTTTTCACAATTTGTGATTAACTACCACATGAAAAATATTGAGACCACCATAGCTGAGCTTATCACTTTACTTAAGACTGTTGAATCATCCATGAAGAAGGATGACAAGGCAATCTTGCTAGTAGGTTCTTTATCTTCTAAGAAGAAAATTCCCAAGAAGAAGAAGAATAATAATCCTACCAAGCCCAAAGAAGGTGTGAAAAAGAAGGAAGCAGCCACTAAAGGCCCATGTCATCATTGTGGCAAGATAGGCCATTGGAGGCGTAACTGCAAAGCCTACTTGGAGACCTTAAAGGAAAAAAAGGAGAAAAAGAAGCTTGCAAACACTTCTACTTTTACTCCTAGTATGTTTATGATTTAGATTAATACTGCCTTTAATAATGAGATACGGGTATTAGATACCGGTTGTGGATCTCATTTATGTAATAATTTGCAGGGACTAAAGGGCAGTAGAAGGTTGGAAAAGGGGGATATGGACTTGGGAGTTGCAAATGGAGCAAAGGTTGTTGCACTAGCTTTGGGGACTTATCCTCTTAATCTACCATCTGGATTAATTTTAGAACTTCAAAATTGCTATTTCGTAGCTGTTTTATTGAAAAACATTATCTCAGTTTCTTATCTAGACTTCTTTGGATTTCATTTAAATTTTAAGAATAAACATTATTTTTTTATTAAATGATATCTATTATGTTTCTACAACTTTGGTTAATAGTTTATATGTTCTAGACATGGATAATCTAATTCTCAATATAAATGTAAAAAAACAAAGAAAGGATAACTCAATCTCATCTTACTTATGGCATTGTCGTTTAGGCCATGTAAATGAAAAACACATGTCTAAGTTATACAAGTTGGGTGACTTGGGGTCATTTGATTATGAATCATATGACACATGCAAATCTTATTTACTTGGTAAAATGGAAAAAACTCCATTTTCTGGAAAATGAGAAAGGGCTAAAGATTTTTATTAGAACTAATACATACAGATGTATATGGCCCAATGTTTATACAAGCAAGAAGAGGTTATCACTACTTTATAACCTTCATTGATGACTATTCATGATATAGGTATTTGTATTTAATGAGTTACAAGTCTGCAACATTTGACAAGTTTAAAGACTTCAAGAATGAAGTAGAGAAACAACTTGGCAAAAGTATTAAAACTCTTAGATACAATCAAGGAGGTGAATACTTAAGCCAAGAGTTTCTAAATTATCTTAGAGATAATGGGATATTATCTCAATGGACTCCATCACATACACCTCAACAAAATAGTGTATCTGAAAGAATGAATCAAACTCATCTAGACATAGTACGGACCATGATGGCTTTTGCAGAGTTACCAAAATCATTTTAGGGAAATGCACTGGAGACTGCTGTTTATATATTAAATAGAGTTCTATCAAAAATGGTTTATACAACTCCTTATGAGTTGTACTTTGGTAAGAGACCAAAGTTATCTCATTTAAGGATTTAGGGTTGCCCTGCTTTTGTTAAAAGAGCAATGTCAAATAAACTTAAAAGTAAGTCTGACAAATATTTGTTTGTTGGATATCCAAAAGAGTCCTTCGGATATTACTTCTATCTTTCTATAGAAAATAAAGTTTTTATTTCGAAACATGCTATCTTCTTACAGAAAGAGCACATGTTTAAAGGAGATAGTAGGAGTAAGCTTGAGCTTAGTGAAGTTCAAGAAGAATAAACAAATATTGATCAACTGTCTAAACCCACATCAATTGATGAACCTTCTAACATACAAGAGCCTTGTAGGTCCAGTAAGATATAAGTGGTGTCTGAGAGATATGGATTTCTCATAAATGACCACAATGACATATTACTCATAGAAGAAGAAGAGCCTACTACTTACAAGAACGTTCTAAATAGTTCAGAATATGATAAATGGCTTGAATCTATGAAGTCAGAAATGGATTCCATGTATAACAACTAAGTATGGACTTTAGTTGATCTACTCGAAAGAATCAAACATATAGGGTGCAAATGGGTTTTCAAGAAGAAAACGGACATGGACAGTAATGTGGTTACCTATAAGGCACGTCTGGTTGCAAAAGGTTATCGACAATAATAAGGTGTTGACTATGAAGAAAATTTTCACCAGTCGCTATGCTAAAATCCATGAGAATACTCCTAGCATTTGCCTCTTATTACGACTATGAGGTTTGGTAAATGGATATGAAAATAGCTTTTTTTAATGGAAACCTAATCGAGGAAGTGTATATGACATAACCTAAAGGTTTCACATCCAAAAATGGCACGAAAGTTTGCAAGTTGCAAAGGTCTATCTATAGACTTAAGCAAGCTTCTAGGAGTTGGAACATCCATTTTGATGAGATAATTAAAGAATTTGGTTTCATTCAAAACATGGATAAATCTTGTGTATATAAGAAGTTAGGGGGAGTGCAACTGTTTTCTTATTGTTTTATGTAGATGACATATTTTGAATAGGAAATGATGTTTCCGTTCTTCAAGCTGTAAAGATTTGGTTATCCAAGATGTTCTCCATGAAAGACTTTGGAGAAGTAACCTATATTCTGGGAATAAAGACCTATGGAGAAAGATTAAGGAGGTTGCTAGGTCTTTCATAGTCTACATACATAGATAAAGTGCTGAAGAGATTCAGCATAGATCAATCCAAAAAAGGATTCTTACCTATGACACATGGAGTAAGCCTTTTAATGTCAATATCTCCAAAGACACAAGTTAAAAAGGATCACATGAGTAGAATTCCATATGCTTCGGCAATTAGGTCTATCATGTATGCTATGATATGTACTAGGCCCGATGCATCATGTGCTCTTAGCTTGACGAGCAAATACCAATTTGACCCTAGAAAGAGTCATTGGGTGGCTCTAAAGAATATTCTCAAGTACTTACGAAGAACTATAGATGTATTCTTGGTATATAGAGATGGTGATTTTCAAGTAAGAGAGTAAACTGATGCCAGCTTTCAGTCTGATAAAGACGACTACAAATCATAATTTAGCTATGTATTTATGTTATGTGGAAGGGCAGTGAGTTGGAAAGGTTCCAAACAAGATACTGTTATCGACAATCGAGTGGAGCATGTACTTAGACGTTTTCATTTTATTAGAGATATCATTGATAAACGAGATGTAAAGATAGAGAGAATTTCCACGGATCAAAACATAGTTGATCCACTCACTAAAGCACTTCCCCAGAAGATACATGATAAACATGTTCAGTTATTCGGTATTCGATATATGAAGAATTGGCTCTAGTGCAAATAAGAGATTGTTAGTGTTGTGCCCTAGAGGCAATCACTTGTACCATGTATATTACATAATAATTAATAAAAGAAGCATTCTTTGTCTATCAGTTTGATTGTTATATCTGAATATGCGTATAAACTATTTGATAAAGTCCTTAGTACAACACAGTGCTAAGTAAATCATGATATAAGATTCCTACTACACTATGTGGTGTTTGTTCTTTAATAATCCCTCATCATTATATTAATGAGTTGGGACATTATTAATACGCCAAGACTAGTACATGTTATATCCCTTGATTGAATCAAGTGGTGGTTCTCATAACTGTGAATATTGTGATACTCAGGATTAATATGTGGATACTTGTTATATAAACAAGTTTATTGGATGACCTAGCTATGAGATAATCACTTGGATAAGCTATTGAGTGTCAGTGATAGAATCTCATTATAGTAAGTGTGTAAGTATCCTTAGACTTGAGATCTCCAAGGTATTTTGTTTGTTGAGCATTGTACTTTGATTCCAATCTCTGGAGCCAAATTGAGGGCCGCCTATGGGATGGATATTGAGTACAATGTGAGATAAATGAAAGTGGTTGAGAGGTTCAATGAAGGATTCACCACTCCTAATAGTAGGAGAATATATCTTAAGGCCACTTATAAAAATCATTATTCATGAAGTTCTTGGCCAAGGCGACATGTGTTGGAAATTGTTCTTAATTTGATACACATATCAGGTATAGGATTTCTTTAACAAGTACTAAAATATTCGGGTCAGAATTAATAATATATTCTGGATGGAGTTGGCACTAATTCCGTGCTCTAGACCGAATAAGATATAATATAGTGAAAGGAGTTTATTGTACTTGTTTTTTGCTATTGAAAGGTTCACATCAAGCCACTTGACTTTCTGAACTTTTGGGTGATCAAGAGTCATTGCTAGATATCTCTCTTGATTTCCTAAATATGAATTTTTTAATTAGAGAATTAATAAATTAATTCTATATTTTATTTAGGATTATTAATTCTAAAGCTGTTAAAATTAATTCATATTATGCTACCAATAAGACCATGAAACCTACTCGGTCATACACAATAAAGGTTTAAATGTTCAATATATATTATTTGATAATATTATGGGGTTAATTAAGAGAAGAAAATATATTTATAGGTAAATTATAAGTTTATTATAATTCATGGGACTTGGTTGCAATTATATAAACTTCAAGGGTCCAATTGTAGACATTGCATCTTGGAGGACTTAATTGCAATTAACCTAAATCCTAAACCTATAAACATGGGAAACGTTCCCTGTTGTTGCGTGGTTTTTTTGGACAATCAAAATATGGGAGTTTCGGTTCTCCTTTTTCACCTCTTTCTTCTCCAATTAACCCTAGCCCATTGTCTTCAACTAGCATAGATTTGTGCGGGCTTGTAAGCGATTCAACCTTGTATGGATTACTGCTAGAGACAATCCTCCTCTTGGATTGTAGTGGTGCAAGGTGGATGATCAAAGCAAAGGAGTTGGTGTAAGAAAAGTTTTTGTTTTCTACCATAGTTGGTAATCTCTGTTTCCTTCCTTTATTCCCGTTTTAATTGCAAACACGTGATCCTTGGGCAAGGATTTCATAGTTATTTCCACTACATTCTTACTTGATAAGCATGATGAAATCCCAACACTTTTATAGGCCTCCTGGATGCTAATTTCGTGGCTAAAGAAGTCTTGGCCGAGTAGGAATAGGAAAATACCGAAATCCTCGGATAAGCCCTAATTTCGCGTACAGAATTTCCATCTCCAGAGCATACCTAGCACCAGGTGCACTCTGTTCTTCCTCTACTTTTGTTCTGTTTTTGGCTGTCTCTCCTTAGCAGACAGAATAGACCCAGCGCCAAGTGCACTTACTAGATCTGGCGCTAGGTCTATTCTGAAAAAATCCCTGAAACCTGCTCAACTTCTGCTGCTGGAGTAGAATGAACTCGGCGTCTGGTCCACTTACTGGGCCTGGCGCCAAGTACATTCTAGTTTTGTGAGCTTTTTGCTCGATTTTAACTTAAATCTGCACATATTTGCCAAAAACACCTTTTACAAGCAAAATATCAAATAAGAAGGAATATACCTAGTTATTACAACAAATGTATCTTAAAACACCATCAAATAACTAGGAAAAGAATGGTGATTTTAACCCCTACCACTAAGTAAACAAGTTTTCCAAGAAAGAATTTCAAAGAACAAGGATTCAAATAGTGCAAGAACAATCACTAAAACATAATGAATTGATTTTAAATAAGAAAGAAGAAAAACTAGTAGATAGGAATAAGAAGAACAAAACTACCACAAATGTGTAATGGCACATATGAGTTTAATAAGCATGAATTTCAATAATAGAGTGATATATCAAGTCCCAAGAAATGAAAATTAAAAGTCAAAAATCAAAACCCACAACTATGGCCACAAACATCCTCATAGAACATTTATCGAACATCTTGGCTACAATCCCGTCATTTAAGAACAACCAATATTCAAGCCCATTTTCACCACAAACACAAGATAAATTTGTTCTCAAGGATTACAATAACATCAAGGAGAAATTTCCTCAAAGAAAAATCAAGATATAATAAAGATTTCATAGCCTTTTTGGACCATATTTTTTAGTTAATGGATTCCCCTATTTTTTTTTTTTTTTTCTTCAACTTGAAGGGCTCCTTTTCTTGATATCAAGCTTTGATTGGAATTGGGGCTTTTCTTACTCTAATACCAAACTCTTTGATATGATCTTGTGTTGGCTAATTTGTGGAACAAAGGCAAACAAATGGGCAAAACCCTTGATTAAACAAATATAACCCTAACATTAGAAATTTGTGGCAAAAGAAGAAAGAAAACTATCTAACTATTCCCTAGCAAACCTTTAAAGAACAAGGCATCAAAGACCCATAAGAAATATAACGAGACCTACTATAAATTCACCCAAATATCCTTGACACAACAAAGTAAATCAAGAATAAGAGAAGTAGAACTATAGGCACCCAAGCAATGGAATTCAAGATAAACCTTAGAAGAACAAAGCAACTAAGACCCAATCAAAAGAAATCACATTGGATTATCTAAATATTTTAAAGACTCATACATAGGAGGACTAAACCCTATGCAAGGTCTTGAAGAAGATGAACAAGGAGGTTAAACCTCAAAAAGAATATGTACAATGATTTTGGCTAGTTAGCAACCAAACATAGGTTGTAACTAGTTCAACTTACATAGTTTTCAAAAAGGCTCAAAACATGAGGCTACAAGGTAAAAACTACTCTATCCACATGTATTTTGATCCTAGTAGCTACGTCCCTCGGTTGGCACTGGTGGCTATCAAACAACACATGGTTTCGAGTGGTCTATATGTAGTAAAACGTCACGCAAAGGACTATGGACTTTGCCTTAGTTACCCAGCTCGTTCCGCGATTATGTCACTTAAACCATTTCAAGTATCTGATTATGGAATGCATAGCCCGTAGTAGCCGTAACCATGTTTGAATGTCGGTCCATACTTCTTGTGAAAATGCACACGCAAAGAACAATTGTCTAGCAGTTTCTGGTTCTACTTGGCATAAAGGACACAAGAGGGTGTCCACGTGAAACGGTAGGGTGTCCTTCATCTTAAGTCTACCCCGCAAACATAACCATACCGTGAATGAGTGCTTTGTCGTAAGTCCCTGCTTCCAAATAGTATGTGCCCATAGAACATTCAGCTTGTGAGAATGGAAGTAATCATATGCTCATTGGGTACACAGCTTGGTTCCAATGGCATATGATTGTAAGGCACTTACAGTGCACTTCTAGTCCTTTTCCTTATTTGCAATCTTGTCTCAAATCGATAGGAGCCTTCTGAACAAAAGGGATTGGGCAAAACTTTGCTGCACGTCCCATAGAGATTGGTCGTTCATATAATAGTGGGATACCCATCTAACCCACAATGTCTATTTTTCCAGTTGGATATCCCATAGCCCGCGAGCAAGCAGTGCATAGTTCCACAGGTGAAAGTCCATTAGGCTGAGGCCTCCTTGAGTTTTTGGTGCATATAGGTTGTGCCATGCAACCATGGAATTCTTTGAGTCCCATAAAAAATTGTTGGCCATTTGGTTTAATTGGTCAATCACCCCTCACTGGTGATGGCAAAATAGATAGCCATAAGCAATCAACTTCCTAGAGAACTACCCAAATGAGTTGGACCCGTCCAACGTATGAAAGTGACCATGCTGACCATCGTCCAATGTAAGATCCAATTTTATCCAATAAAGGCTTGTAGTTATTGAGGCGGGTCTTGTCGAACATGATGGGCACACCTAGGTACCAAAAAGGAAAAATGCCCAGCGGGATGCCCCATTCATTGGCCAGTACTTCCTTATCTAACTCTGACAGGCCGGCCAAGTATAGGTGGGACTTGTGATTGTTAACCTGTAGACCCGAGTAGTCCCTGAATTCTTCTAAATAGCTAAGCAAAGTTCTCACTGATGCCGGATCAGCTCGTGAAAAGAGTATTAGGTTGTCCATAAAGGCTAGGTGCGTGATGCCTAATCTATCACATTTTGGATGATAATTGAATCCAGTCCCCAATGTCACAAGTTTGATGGCCCGAGAGAGGTATTCCATGCATAATACAAAAATAAGTGGGGAGATGGGATCCCCTTGTCTTAGCCCCTATTTGCCCCTGAAAAAATCGTGGATTCTTCCATTAATGACAATGGAATATGATGGTTTTGTGATGCACTGCATTTTCCATCGAGAGAACTCCTCTAGGAAACCTAACTCGGCTAGGAGATCTTGTATGAATACCTAGTCGATGGAGTCATATGCCTTGTGCAAATCCACCTTGATGGTGCTAGGTCTAGCACCTACTCCTGGCGTCGGGTCCAATCGAGCAGGACCCTTATTTTGCTGATTTTTACAATTTTCTCCGTATTTTCTTTATTTTAAACACTTTGTAAAGACTTTTTAAGCCCTTAAATTGTTTTTATACTACCCTAGCCCTAGCTAAGTGGCTACTAAGGCCCAAAGACAATTTAAGGATTTAAAAAGTCTTTATAAAGTGTTTAAAATAAAGGGAATGCAAAAGAAATAATAAAAATCGACAAAACAGGTGGTCTTGCTGGACTGGACCCAGCACCAGGAGCAAGTGCTGGACCTGGCACCAAGTCAGCACAGGAATTACAGCACTATGTCCGACTGGACCCGCCAAGTATAGGTGCTAGACCTGGCGCCATGTAACACCCCGCTACCTAGGCCCGCCAGGGCCGGGGTTGTCGCCCCGTCCAAAGGACAAGGGGTCTTTATAACTAGGTCACACAAATAAAATAGCGGAATAAAAATGATACTTGAACTTAAAATTTATTACATCCCAAAAAAAATAATAATAAATCCAAGAAATCAATCCAAGAATATCCAAAACAAATTCATAATAAAATTCATCCACTCTCATCTCCCCAAACATTACACCAAATAAATCATCAAAAAATTCTCCCAAAGCAGGCAATATCTAGCTACTCATCCCCACAGCAGGATCGACCTAAAATCATGGTAAAAATGGTGGTGAGACAGAAATCTCAGTAAGTCCGTGTGTGCTTAAGTGTCAGGAGAAAACAGTTCGTGAATGCAAAGTATAAAATTCTTTATAAGATATCACTGTCAAGTAATAAACATTAGTTAAAAGTAAGAGTGGTGTTTTGGCCTTTCCAACCATAAATAATCAATAAAATCAGCCACTCAAAATAAATGGTCATAGGTTACCACACATTCGGCCCCATAACCGCATGGTCAGCATGCCACACTTTGTACATACTGCCGGTCAGAATGCCACACTTTGTGCAGACTGACAAAAGTAGGTGATCGGCCTACTGGGCAAGATACTCCTCCTTCTCTATACCCAAACAACAACCGGGTGTCCATTCCGGTAAAACACAGTCACTTGACTGAAAAGAACACTACTGGCTCGGACCAGCACGACCTACTGGACTGGCGTCTTATCCGGGAAGGACTCACCTCTCAGAGGTGGCCACCTACTGAGAGACTTACCTTAACCTCTCAAAGACTAGCCCTAGTTGTCTTATTGAGTACTCAACGACGTTTCCCACTTGGGATAAAATGAACAAAACACTATTCCACATGAAAATGGCAATTTAAGGGTTTCCAAAGTCTTTGTCAAAATTAGTTTTAGAAAAAGTTTCATTGATCTTTAAATAATTCAATTGTTTGAAATAAGAAAGAATTCAACCCTCAATTGCATTTACATAAATGAGTGTCCATACACTATACATTTGGCTTGCCATAATAAACATTTCACATTAATCAGGTTTTATGCAGGAGCTTACCTTATTCTTACTCACAATAAAAGGTCTCCAACAGCTTACCTAACCCCGCATGGGCAAATACAAATCACAATCAATTTCAACCCACAATCCACTTCCTTAATTTTAAATTAACTCAACTTACTACTGCCATGATCCTAGTGTCCCAAGCTCTAAGGCCAAACAATAAATAAATAGGTTTATAAGTTGAGATAATTTGATATTTAAAATAATTAATGGTTTGAGAAATAAATTCTAATAAGTTGAAAGTTTAAATATTGCTAAGAAAAATTTAGAATTTATTTGATCAAGAGTCCTAGGTAGTATTAAATAAAATAATGATTTATTAATAATTTAGTTGTTAGAAAATAATTGATAGCTAAAATTAGTTGAAAATAAATTTAATGAGTCTTGCTTGAACAATAATAAATAAATTCTTAACGGGTTTTGATTAAAAGATAATAATTAAATTTTTAGTAATAAATATTTTAATAATTATAATTATTTCCATAAAAGGCTTTATTTGATTTCATTATTTTAAGTAATATATATATATATATATATATATATATATATATTATTTTTCTAGCAAAAGCTATTATTTATTTGACTAAAATATCCTTATTATATATAATAACCCAGATCTACCCTTCCTAGGATTTTTCAAAATTACTAGTAAAATTATATTATTAAATATTTTATTCATGAAATAAAAATTAGCTTAGGGACAACTAGATCATGATCAAATTTCTATGACTACCCACAATCAAGAACATATACAATCCTTCAATTCATCAAATCATCCAAATCATGCATATAAGCATAGATCTAAATTTATCAAGACATGATCTAACCTCTACTAGCATAAATATGATCATGGCTTCAATAATCCAACATGAATATAAATCATATTCACCAAAGGTGACATAATCTCTAGCATACTTCATCACAAATACTACCTATGACATGGAAACATGCATCAACCCCCAAATCATCATTCAATCAACCAAGATAATCCTTCCATGCATAAATCCCATCTCCTTCACAATCATACATATATTCATGCTTCAATCTCAACAATACATACACAAATCCTATCACAATCCACATACTATCAACATCATCCTAGAGACATGAATCTAGAATTTAAAAGAAAGATTGGAGGGACTTACTTGGTTGAGGAATACCTTGAAGGAGTTTAGAATGGATCTCAATTCCTAGATGCCTAGCTTCGTCCAAGGAAGATGGAGAAAGCATGGCCATGGGAGAAGAAGCCATTCGGCCAAGAGAAGAGAGTTTCGGCCATGAGAGGAGAGAGAGAGAGAGAGAGAGAGACCATTAGCATGTTTATTCATATATTTTTTCACTAGAGATCAAGATTGGAGAATATGAAGTTGTTAAAACAAACCTACATTGAAGGTGTTCTTGAACCTTCACAGAATTTTCTGGTTTTTTTTATCCAAACTAGCAAGTTGGTTTGTGGAGTTTAATGTTAAGAATGGTGTTGATGGACTCACGGCAGTGAGTAGGTTAAATCTGGAAATTTTAGAGAAGGTTTGAAGTGGTTTGGAGGGGTATTAGGTGAAAGGAAGGAGTAGGTGTTCTTGGTGTGTTGTGTGTGTTCTTGAAGGTTGAAGAGATTTGAGAGATTTTATTTTGCAGCTGCCGAAATTCTGTGAGAATTAGGGCTGCCAAATTTTTTGTAGGGTTTAGGAAGATGGCTCTCTGGTTTGGAAACGAAAAGGAAAGGCTAGTTGTTAAAATCCTTGAAGAATATTTTTAGGAAGCAAATTTAGAAACTGAATATTCAAGAATATCTTGATTATTGGAGAGCTTTGGAAGTCTGCCATGGCCGACTGTTTTGAGCAGTATTTCGGTTGATTGAAAGCTGGTTTAAGGAGGATTATGGTGGCCGAAAACAAGGAGCATAATGGTGAAGAAAAAGTCTGGTTATTTGAGGGATACTTTATGGAAGGTTGCTAAACTAAGGTGGCTAGAATTTTGGTAATCGATCAAGCATGATTGCAGGGATTTGTTGGAGAGATTTTCGGGCAGCCATGTCTGAATTTTGTGCAGAAGCTTAAGAGAGATAATGGAGCTCAGTTACTGAAGGTTTAAGCGAAGTTTATGCAGAACAAGGATGGGATTTCGGCTGGGAGAGAATTAGGAAACAAAGCTGGACAGTTAGACTGCACAGGATTTTCGCTAGGCTGGAATTCATGGACAGTTTTTCGGCTGCCATTTTCCAGCCAGATTGCAGAGATTTTGAAGGGGAATTTCAAGGGTTTTCAAGGCTAGTTTCCAGCCTTCTTCATGGAGGAAAAACATGGTTAAGGTGCTGAACAAAATCTGGAAGAAAACAACTTGGTTTTGGACCTCCAAAGCTGCGATTTGCACAGGAATTTTTCTGATTTTGCACCACTTTTGTGCAGTCCGAAAATAGCCAAAAAAATCCAGATTCTAGGCTAAACAAAAGGGCCTTTTTCTGGCAGTATTTGGGAGGGAATAATGGTTAAGAATTTCGACACCTTGAAGGCACACAAAGCTGGAAAATTTCAGTTCTATGTATAAAGGGAAATGAACCTAGCTAGAGTGAATTTTTAGCAAGTTCACTAAAGGGATTTATCCTCTTGGAATCTCCCACAACTCTTCCACATTTTCAGACCATAAGATGCCTTTCACTAAGACATTTTGATCCTACAAAACCACAGTACTTTACTGAAATTTCTGGAAAGGAAATGGCTAGAACAACTTGATCAAACTAATGATTTGAGAAATAAGGAAAATCAAAGATCAAGGGGAAATGAATTCCCCTTAGGAAATTCGTGTAGGGCAAAGGAGTAGAATGAGGATACTCCTAACATGTCTCTCTTAGAACAACATCTCTACCCTACTCCAAGCACATAAAGCCGAAATTATTACTTCTCAAGCAAAAATAAAATTTAACCAAGCTAAAGCTCCTATGATGGAATTTGAACCCAAGACCTCAAGAACTAATTCTAAGGCTCTAACCACTACACCACAACAACTCTTGTTCTTATTTCCCCTCTAAAAAAAATATTTTCTATTCAATCCTCAAGCTATCTCCCTTTTTCCACCTCAATTAAAATTACAATTTTGCCCTTCTCAAGCATTACCCACAACCAAGCCTTCAAGACAATAAATCTCAAATCCAAAACACAGAAAATCATATAAAAATATATTTAAACATAAAATAAAGTATGATATGCATCCTAACCCCCCTTACTCTAAGACTGGTTTTGACTGGGGTTTCACATGCCAGGTCAGCACTGGAATTCCAGCGTTTGGCTGGCAGAGTGCACCTAGCACCAGGTATGCCTCTGGGACCAGTGCTAGGTTGAAGTGGGAAGCTGGATTTCAACTTTTTCTCCCTCTTTCTCTCCCTCTTTTGGTGCAGGCGTGGGCTATTGTTGGGATTCCATTTGGATGTTAATCAAATTGAGTTTGCGGCTGTCTTCATCACTCCAAATCTCTTACATCATCAAGTATAGTTGTAAAAGTAATTGGATATCATCTTGGAGTCTCTTAGTCCCTGATCTTGTCATTAGCCCTTGCATTATCGTTCCCCCTTCTTGAGTTTGAATTGCTTGGTTGGCTTGATTCCTATCACATCCCAACTTATATTTCATCATATTAACCATATCAAGATCAAAAGGATAATGCTTCAAATATCCCATTAAGCATAAACAAGATGAACTCTAATTCTCAAGTATTAAGCATATCAGAATCTAATATAATAATTAAAGTAATGATTAACTCAAATAAATAAGAAACATAATATATCCCAAAGCAAAAGAAACCATAATAGTTCCACCATATCAACTCAATAAATCAAGCTAAACAAGAAAGACTAGCCTATAAAAATAAAAAAAAAAATTTATCCCAAAAATCAGGAAAACTATTATTATTAGCTTTAGCTCAAGAAAATGCAACTCGTAATCCCTTCCCTATACTTAAACTAGATATTATCCTTAATGGCCTAACATATCATATAATAAAGCATAACCAAAGGACTAAAAAAATAAATGAAAAAGAATAAGAGAATGAAAATACTCTCCAAGTTCCAAAGAATCCATAAAAGCTAGAAAGAAGTTGAATTCCATCATGACCAAGAGCATGATCCTTAACAATATTAAGGCATATCAAAAAACAAAATGCACCATAAAAGAGAAAAAGAAAAAGAAATTAAATAAAATATCCCAAATACTAATAAAAACAAAGTTACAAAAAACAAAGATAAAATAGTCATAAAAATCAGTCCACTATCCCATCATTATCAACAACAGTATCATCATCATCATCCAGGTTAGTTGGGGCACCTCCAGGCTATAGTTATTTTGCTTGCATCTACTGGGTCCATCGCTACTCCTGAATGTCTTACCATCTACTCATCTCTACCATAGAATCCTACAGATCTCCATCCCGAGCCTCCATTTCTCTAATTTACTGCTACATCAGCCTCGAAACTAGTAATAGGTTGTGATCTTGAATTTCTCATTCATGCTCTAGGCCGTAGTGGAGGCTGTTTCTTCTCTTCCTGGTAGGGCCTAAATTAGTCATACATTTTCTAGTTATTTGAGGCCATTTTGTGATACATTTTGTTCAATAACTGGTCATATTTCTTCATATTTGAGATTTTATCCTTGGAAAGGTATTTTGTGCATTATTTTAGATTTTAGGGGTAAAATAAGGCAAAAATGTCGCTAAATAGAATAGAGGCGGCAGCAGCCAGGACAGGAGAACTGGCGCTGGCCACGTGCTGTTGGCACATATTTCGATGTGATGAAAAATTGGTAAAATCCCCCCTGAACAGAATCGAATCGGCACCGGCTAGGAGGCCAAAGGCGGCGCCGGCTGCAGTTTGGAATACTTGGTGCGAAAATTGAGAAAAATTGACGAACGAACAGAGGAACAGAACACAACTAGCCCTGCCCTAGGCAGGACAGGCAGTGCTGGCTGTGCACTAGAATCAAGGTGGTGCCTCAATTTTCGTACGCGTTTTTGACAATTTTGAAGAGTTTTAGTATTTTCCTACTTCTATTTGGCTAGAAACCCTAGGGGGACGAACTTAGGCACCTCTAAAGCCTATAAATAGAGGGAAAACACAAGCCAAAAGGGAGAATTTGAAGAGCGAAACAGAAAATTACTCAAAATCAAGGAGTAATTCATCAAATCAATGAGGGTTGTGCAAGAGAGTTTACGAATGAAGAAGAAGGAGGCTTGTCTATGAGTGCTTTCTTTTAACTTTGTTTTCTTTTCTTGATCAATGATGTATTAATTCTTTTATTATAATTTGACGTTATTTTTTATATTCATGATTTTTAGAGTTACTTTGATCTTTTGATTAATTGATTGTTATTCTTGGTATTTAATTACTTATGCTAATTACGAGATTGATTTATTATTTCTTTCTATTAACTTGCTTGGAAAAGGGGTTGATGGTAGTTTCAATTCATTAATTTCATATTTGTTGTCTATTAACTTGCTTGAAAAATGGGTTAATTGCTAAGAACTGGGTAATTAAAGGTTAATTGATGTCTGCCAAAATATGGATTCATTGGTTAATTTCATATTTTAAGTTTACCAAAATATGGAAAATTAATCAAGGACTGTGTTTAATGCATCTTTTGGGTGAATTAGTTGGGACAAAATATGTGATGCTAATTTTTCTAGAACATAGTGATTTCATGAATTGAAAAAGAAGTGAATCTATCTTAATCCTTCATGATACCAAGAGAATGATTAGTTATGACAATGATTGGGTACTTTAAGATCATGGTTGTCAAAATAATAGTTTGAGTTACATAATTCTCCATCCTTGTCATGTACATATTCTTTTACTTTCTTTTATTTTATTTTATTTTATTTTTTCATTGTTATTCTTTTTCACTTTATGGAGTTGGTTAAACAATAAAAGAAAATGGATTAATGCATACTTGTTCCTTGAGGATCGATTCTCATTTTAAATCCTATGCTATGCTTAATTATGAGTACGCTTGCTCACATGTGTGATTTGGGGTTAACGTTTTAAATTAAACTTAATTGGGAATGTGCTTATTTTTATATGATTTTTATACCCGAATTCAGACACATCACTTCCTTAGAAGGGAGCTCTTCCATCCTAAGGTTTGCATTACCCTCATTTCTCTTCCATCCTATATCTCACTCAGTGGTAGTCTCTGCCAACTCCCCATCACAACTTACTCCAAAGGCGTGAAGAATACACACAATTACTAAGGAAAACACCAAGGCTTAGTAGCAAGTCTAGAATAAACAACATCTCTCATAGACTAGATAATCAATGAGGTGAAGGGAATAAGCCTAGAACCAATCATTCTAGAAAGAATGTAGACATCAATGATCCTCGTCTCATTGAACCCGCTAGCCTGAGGTACTACATTGAGAATAAAGATATAAACTAGGGCTCTCAATTGGACCTAGAGGTTATTGTTTGAATAATAACTAGATGAGGCGATAGGCCTTCTCTTGTGTATCCCAAGCCCTTGAAAAGTATCATTAAAACTTTACTAGGGTCATAAATTATCATCTAGTTATGATGGTAAACTATTAGCCAGGGTTCCTTATTATTGGTACTTAGTATAATTTCTAATCTAAACCTATCAAACTCTATGACCTGCCCCTTAACCCTAGTAGAAATGGTGTCAAAGTCATTCTTTTTCTTATCTTACATATTGGCATAAAATTCCTTAACTAATATTGGACAATATATATGCTACAGTCAAATGATAGGCACCCAATCCAATCTCCTAAATATGGTAGAAAGTAATAGAGAGTTGTCAAGAGATGGTTTGAAAGTTTTTCCATTATGATTTTGCTATTATCATGCTTTTGATAATACAACTAACAAGAATGATCAATAAACTGATTAGGACGTGTAGGACATGGCTCAAACAATGAGATAGACTGAGATGAAGAAGCTCTAATATTCTTTGAAGGCTGACTAGTCCCTTTTTATCTAGGTATGGTGTGTGACTAGTAGAATAGATTGCAAAGGCTCACAAAGGTATAAAGAAAAGAAGGCACATATTCAACACCACAAGATTTAACCTCACTCACAATTCTATAGCCAACAACAAATGCAACCACAACTCTCAATCCACCACACCAAATATCTCACTAAAACACTAATTCAACTCACAATGTCCAAACCTCCTCCAAATACCTGCATATAAACATAATTCCAATATCTAAACACAATATCATCATGGAGTGTGAAACCCCGGTCAAAACCAACCTTAGAGTAAGGGGGTTGGGAAGCATATCATATTTTATTTCATAGTTAGATATATTTTCATATGATTTTTATGTGTTTTGGATTCAGGTTTTATTATCTTGAAGTCTTGTTGGTGAGTATTGTGTGAGATGGGCAAGATGGTAATTTTTGTCTGAGGTGAAAATAGGGAGATAGCCTGTGGATTGAATAGAAAATAATTTTCTAGTGAAAATATCAACAAGAGTTGTTGTGGTGTAGAGGTTAAAGCTTTGGAATTAATTCTTGAGGTCTTGGGTTCAAATTCCATCATAGAAGCTTTAGCTAGATTAAATTTTATTTTTGCTTAGTGGAGGAAATTTCGGTCGTATGAGCTTAGAGTAAGGTAGGGATGATGGTCCTAAAAGAGACATGCTAGGAGTATTCTCATTCCACTCCTTAGCTCTACTTGAATTTCTTAAAGGGAATTCATTTTCCCTTGATCCTTAATTTTCCTCAATTTTCAACTCCTTGGTTTGATCAAGATGTTCTATCTATTTTCTTTCCAGAAATTTCAGTAAAAGGCTTCTCATGGTCTGAAAAATGTGGAAGAATGGTAGGAAATTCCAAGGGGAAAAATCCCCCTAGTAAGCTTGCTGAAATTTCACTCTAGACTAGTTCATCTTACTTCTTAGAATGAGCTGGAATTTTTCAGCTTGTTGTACCTTCAAATTGTCGAGCTTCTTAGCTGAATTTCCCTCCCAAATGATGCCAGAAAAATGGCCTTAATATCAGTTTGAAACATGAATTATTTCTGCCATTTTCGGGCTGCACAAAGGCTGTGCAAAACCAGTGAAAAATCTGGGCAAAATCGCTACTTTGGAGGTCCAAAACCAAGCTGATTTCTTCAAGATTTTGTTCAGTACCTTAGCCATGTTTTTCCTCCATAAAGAAGGCTGGAAACCAGCCTTGAATACCCCAGAAATCCCCCTTCAAGCTCTCTGTAACTTGGCTGGAAGTGGCAGCCGAAAATCTGCCCAGAAATTTCTGTTCAGCGAAATTCTGGGCAGTCCAAACTTCCAGCTTTGTTTCCTATTTTTCTTCCAGCCAAAACACAAGCCCTAATCTGTCAAAACCTTCCTTAAACCTCCATTAAGAAAGCTCCATTGTTTCCCTCAAGCTTCTGGATGAAAGGCAGCAATGGTTGTCCGAAAATCTCTCCAACAAATCCCTACAATTTAGCATGATTGGTTTCCAAAATTCCAGCCATCCTTGTTTAGCAACCTTTCTTAAAATCTTACTCAATTGACCAAACATCTTCTTCACCATTAAGCACCCTACTTTCGACCACCATAAGCTTCCATAAACCAGCATTAATCCCACCGAAATTATGCTCAAACAGTCAGCCATGGCAAACTTCCAAAGCTGTCCAACAATCAAGATATTCTTGGAATATTTAGTTTCCAAATTCACTTCTTAAAAATATTCTTCAAAGATTGTAACAACTAACCTTTCCTTTTCCCTTCCAAATCAAAGAAACAACTCCTTAAACCCTACAGAAATTCGGCCAGCCCTATCTCTCACAGAAATTTGGCAGCTACACACTACAATCTCTCGAAATCTCTCAAGCTCCAAGAACACACACACTACACCAAGAACACCTACCTCTTCCCTACACTTAATACCCCTTCAAACCATCTCAAATCCTCTCAAAAACTTCCAGATTTGATCTACTCACTGTTGTGAGTCCATCAACACCATTATTAACATCAAACTCCTCAAAACATCTTGCTACTTCGGATCAAAAGCAGAAATTTCTGTGAAGGACAAGAACATCTTCAAGGTAAATTTACTCTATCAACTTCATCCTCTCCAAACTTGATCTCTAGTGGGAACCTATGTAAGTAAACATGTTAATGATCTCTTCTTCTTTCTCTCTCTCTCTCTCTCTCTCTCTCTCTCTCTCTCTCTCTCTCTCTCTCTCGGCCGAAACTCCTCTCCCTTGGCCTGATGACTTCTTCTCCATAATCATGCTCTCGCCATCTCCTTTGGACAAAGTTAGACATCTAGGAGTTGAGATCTACTCTAAACTCCTTCAAGGCATTCATCAATCAAGTAAGTACCATCAATCATTCTTTTAAACTCTAGAATTATGTCTCTAGGGTGATAATGATAATAGGTGGATGGTGATAGGATTTGAGTATATATATATATATATTGTTGAGATTGGAGTATGAATATATGTATGATTGTGAAGGAGATGAGATTTATGCATAGAAGGATTGTCTTGGATGATTATATGATGATTTGAGGTTGATGCATGTCATAAGTAGTATATGTGATGAAGTATGCTAGAGATTATGTCACCTTTGGTGAATAGGGTTTATATTCATGATGGATTAATATTGAAGCCATGATCATGTTTATGCTAGTAGGGGTTAGATCATGTGTTGATAAGTTGAGATCTATTCTTGTATGCATGATTTGGATGATTTGATGAATTAAAGGATTGTGTATGTATTGATTGTGGTTAGCCATGGGAATTTGATCATGATCTAGTTGTCCCCAAA
Organism: Voacanga thouarsii; assembly: GCA_026120185.1. Taxonomy (NCBI): domain Eukaryota; kingdom Viridiplantae; phylum Streptophyta; class Magnoliopsida; order Gentianales; family Apocynaceae; genus Voacanga; species Voacanga thouarsii. The sequence goes on along the minus strand of JANUWF010001381.1, from coordinate 151,780 downwards.
CAAATTTTTACTTCATGAATAAAATATTCAATAAAATAATTTCTCTTAGTATTTTTGAAAGAAAAAAAAAACCCTAGGAATGGTAGATTTGGATTGTCATATATATAAAGGATATTTTAGTCAAACAAATAATGATTTTTGCTAGAAAAATAAAATATATATATATGTATATATTACTTAATATAATGAGATCAATTAAAGCTTTTATGAAAATAATTACAATTAGTAGAATATATATTACTAAAAATTTAACTATTATCTTCTAATCAAAACTCCTTAAGAATTTATTTAATATTGTTCATGTGAGACTCATTAAATTTATTTTCAACTAATTTTAGCTACCAATTATTTTCTAACAACTAAATTATTAATAAATCAATATTTTATTTAATACTACCTAGAACTCTTGATCAAATAAACTCTAAATTTTCCCTAACAAGATTTAAGCTTTCAACTTATTAAATTTATTTCCCAAACCATTAATTATTTTAAATAATTGTGCTAGGCTCAACTCTTAAACCTATTTACTTATCGTTTAACCTTAAAACTTGGGACACTAGGATCATGGTAGTAGTAAGTTGAGTCTATTTAAAATTAAGGAAATAGTTTGTGGCTTGAAATTGATTGTGATTTGTATTTGCCCATGTGGGGTTAGGTCTGCCGTTGGAGACCTTATTATTGTGAGCAAGAATCAGGTAAGCTCCTGCATAAAACCTGTTTGATGCAAAATATTTATTATGGCAAGCCAAGTGTAGAGTGCATGGACACTCATTTATGTAAAGGCAATTGAGGGTTAAATCCTTTCTTATTTCAAACATTTGAAATATTTATAAGCCAATGAGCAGATTTACTCAAACTCAAACTCTTCCTAAACCTGATTTTGTTAAAGACTTTGGAAAGCCCATAAATTGCCATTTTCATGTGGAACAGTGTTTTGTTCATTTTATCCCAAGTGGGAAACGTCGTTGAGTACTCAATAAGGGTGGACTACTAGGACTAGTCTTTGAAGGGTTAGGGTAAGTCTCTCAGTAGGTGGCCACCTCTGAGGGGTGAGTCATTCCCGGATAAGATGTCAGTCCAGTGAGTCGTGCCGGTCCGAGCTAACAGTTTTTTTCAGTCAAGTGACTGTGGTTTGCCGGAATGGACACCCAGTTGTTGTTTGGGTATAGAGAATGAGGAGTATCTTGCCCAATAGGCCGATCACCTACTTTTGTCAGTCTGTACAAAATATCGGCATTCTGACCGGTTATAGGGCCCAACGTGTGGTAACCCATATCCCTTTCTTTCGAGTGGTTGATTTTATTACTTATGTATGGCTAGAAAAGCCAAAACGCCACTCTTTCTTTTGACTAATGTTATTACTTGCCAGTATTTCTCTTATAAAGGTTTCACACTTTGCATCCACGAACTGTTTTCCCTAAACACCCAAAGCACACACGGACTTACTGAGATTTCTGTCTCACCACCATTTTATCATGATTTCAGGTCCATCCTACTGTGGGCATGAGTAGCTATATATTGTCTACTTTGGAAGAATTTTCTAAGGATTTATTTTGTGTAATGTTGGGAGAGCTAAGAGCGGATGAATTTTTATTATGGATTTGTTTTGAGTATTCTTGGATTTATTATTATTTCTTTTGGGTTGTAATAAATTTTAAGTTGAAGTATCATTTTATTTCCGCTATTATATTTGTGTGTCCTAGTTATACAGACCCCTTATCCTTTGGATGGGGCAACATCCCTGGCCCTGACGGGCCTAGGTAGCGGGGTGTTACATGGAGTATCAAAGTAAAAAAACATGATAAATCTAATGGAAGCAATGCTAAATCACGACCAAATGCAAAATAGACATCTATATAGCTACAAAACAATATCATCATAAAACTCAAAGAACTTGATCAAGATTACTTCACAATGATCCGCAATATACCCACAAACTTACTTTGATAAAAATAAATTCTGTATGCAATAAGCCTTCATGCTTCACAATAACAATTTCAGCACATGCTCATAAATTCATAATATGGCCAAAGAACTATCAAAGTATGAAATATCCCTAAGAATTAACTCATAATATTCACAACATGAGACCAATTCTAGCATCATTACGGTCCAAAATTAATCTCAAAATAACTCAAAAATCATGGCCATTAGAATTTCTTAAATAAAATAACCCAAAAATACCAAGAAATTCAATATATCAATTCAACCGTGAAATTGAAAAGGAAAACATGCCATAATGATCTTCAATGCATATGAAAGCAATCTATGCAAACTTAGTAAAGAAAATATCATGCCATGTAGAAGATGTAGAAGGTTCGCATTTAAGAGAAAAGATAGGATTTTTTAAGATTAAATCCATAGGAATTGAAAGATTCAATAAAGAATCAAGGATTTTGGTGTTTAGAAAGTGTTTTTGGTGGAAGAATTTAAGCCTGCGGCTGTTGGGCACAAAGAACCAATGAAGAATTGCAAGAAAAAGAAAGGGATTTGGATTTGGATTGAAAAATATAGCCAGGATCGGCTATTAAAAGTCAAAATCCCGACTTGAGCTGGCACTGGGTCTAGGTCGGAGCCAACACTAGTTCATGTATGGAATTTTGAACCATAAAATCCAAAGAGAACTGGCCCTAACTCTGAGTGGCTTAACCGGCACCAAGCTTGTTCTGTGTTGGCACAAAATAAATTTTTCTTATGCTGGATGTTTAATTTTTTTCAAAATTAAACATAAAACAACACTAGAAAAACAAACCCAAAGGAAATTAATGCATGTGTTCAAAATGGAATACACAAAAACCAAACTATGAAAAACTAAATGAAATATTGTTCAAATGAATAGAAAGAAAGAAATAATTAAAAATTATATTTCTTTCCACAATCTTGGTCTCATGGATTGTTCTTTCTTATTCCCAGGTAGAGATCCCATTCGACGATATCCAAGAAGCTTAGCCAATTAACCAATTTGATTTTTTAAATTGTGCATTGAAGCCTTCAGATTTCTGGTCACAACATTAACTCCTTAAAAATGTGCTTCAATTAAGCTTACTGTATTGTTAACCAACTTCTCCAATGATAACTTTGGTGGTGGTGCATTACAAGGCGAGGAAGGTAGATTCCTTTACTTTCTACTATGGCTATGTCATAATAGATCCGAACACTTACCTTGGATCGACTTCCAGATCATAATTTCTTTAGTGAATAACTAAAGAAAATAGATAGATGTGAGATAGAAAAGAAATAAATGAATTCTCTAAATATCGAGTAAGTGTTTACATAATCTTCTTCCGTCTGAAGAAATGATTCATTGAAATAATGAGTCACCATTGATATCGACACATCTGAGATTGCCAAATGTTCGAGAGTTCCTCTATTCAACCCTTTTCTACATGTCAATTCTAGCAACAATGAAATTTATAGTAAGAGAAAAATCTGTCGCCTTAAAAAATCATAAGGGTTCAAGTCCCTCTATCCCCAAAAAGTTTATTTGCCTCCCTAACTATTTATCTATTCTATTCCCCTTTTCTTTTTATTAGTCTCAAATGGTTCGAGGAGTTTTGCCTAGGTTGATTTTGATTGGTCCAAGAAAAATTGGGATAGTTCCTCCAACCGAGATTGTAAGTGGCATTATCAGGATTATTATCTTGTCTCCCATTCTCCATAAAAGCAACTTGTTCTAAGGATTCTTGGGATGAGTTCATACTTTGGGACTCATGATTAAGGTGCCCTTCTCCACAAAAATCATAATTTATATTTATAATTTGCCCTTGGGTAGGGGCCATCACCATTTATTCCATCTTTTGAGCAACTGCCTCAACCTTAGCTTCCAAAGAAACTATGGCCTCAATTTTGTGAACTCCTTGAACGCGAGCCCTAGACCTTAGATTGCCCCACAAGTAATTGTTCATAGTAATATTTTCAAGTAACTCATACAACTCCTCTGGGATCTTAGAAGAAATTTTCTAAGCATCTCCTTCTACCTTTCCAAGCACTCATATAGACTCTCAAATTCCAGTTGTTGGAAGGCAAAAATGTTAGTTCTAAGTTTGGCTATCCTAGCTAGGGGAAAGTAGGTTGTGTAGAAAATTTTCACCAAGTCCATTCCAAGTGGTGATTGATCCTACTGGCAAAGATTTTAATCAGGGTTTGACTCTATCTTGAAGAGAAAAGGAAAATAATCTCAACTTTATAGCATCTTCCGATGCACCATCATCTTAAAAATATCATAAATTTCTAAAAAATTAGCAAGGTGGGCATTTAGATCTTCATCAGGTAACCCACCAAATTATACCATGTTTTGTATCATTTAGATAATGTTGGATTTTATCTCAAAGTTGCTAGCCTCCATCCTAGGTCTAGAAATACTTGAATCTGCACCCAAGATTGCGGGTCTAGTAAAATTACCAATTATCCTCTTATTATTACCACCATTACCTCCATTGTTGTTTTGGTTAATCTCCATCTATCCTGTTGTACTTAGTTGGTCAATCCTTAGCCTATGTGCCCTTTGAATCCTTGTTAAGTCTGTTCAATTTCGGGATCAAAGTCCACTACCTCACCTTCAATTTGTCGGGTCATAAACTAAGAACTAAACCAGAAAAAATAAGAAAATAAGTATTTGAATTTATAAGCAACTACTTGAATATAATTAGTACACAAAATACAATAATTGTCAAAGTAATCCACCAATTAAATAATTATACAAATAACAAGATATGTCATCCATTAACATAAAGAACATTTAAATACATTTACATGGCTAAATCAATGAAATTCAAGCTTTCATGATATTATTTTCCGGCAATGGCACCAAAAACTCGATGTGTTATATTTGCGTATATAAAATCATTCCTTTTTATGTTCATTCCCAATCAAGTTTTAATTAAAACGTTAATCCCAAATCACACATATGAGCAAGTACGTTCATCACAAGGCATAGTATAGGGAATCAACAAGTATCGATCCTCAAATAATAGCTGCCATTAATTACTCTTCATCTTTTGTCTAACCTACTAACTAAAGTGACTAAATAAAAGTTAATTGCAATATCTGCACAATCAAGGATAGAATGACACATGATTAGAAGGAAATTCTGAAAACAATGACAATGATCAACCTAGCAATTATCATAACTAATTACTATTATGCTATCATGAAGGAATAATGTAGAATTCTCTCTCTCTCTCTCTCTCTCTCTCTCTCTCTCTCTCTCTCGTGTTATAGTTTTACTAACTTTTAGTTAAATCAGTGGACATCTCTATCTCACTAAAGCAACCAAAAAATATATGAATCATAATTCCTTAATAAATATCTCTATCTCTAGGTAATAAAAGTATAAAATTTATTAATTTCCCTATCTCTAGGTGAAATAAACAAACCATTAATTACTCAAATTCTTTACTTAATCTCTCTCTCTCTCTCTCTCTCTCTCTCTCTCTCTCTCTCTCTCTCTCTCTCTTAGGTTAGTTAAGAAACAAATCCAGAATTAGTTAACTTGAAATCACCTCCTAACCACTTTTTCAAGTTAATTACAAGATGGAATTAATCAGATAATTCATCAAATCAAAGCTAAGTAACCAAATATTATAAATCAATAATTAAATTGGTCGAATCACTAAAAATTAATACAAAGTAATAAATTCCAAAACATCATCCAAAAATAATTAAAACAATGATCTCAACATTGTTCAAGAAAAAGAAACAAAGGATTTAAATAAAACTTATAGACAAGCCCTCTTTCTCTTCCTATGAAGACTCTTCTCAAAACAATGCTACTTTGATTAATTCCCCCTCCAAAGATTGATTCTTGATTTTAATCCTTGAATTCACCATTTTTTGCTTGAGGTTTTCTTGCTTACATAGCCTTCTAGGTTGCAAAAAGCATTCCATATAAATTATGAGTCATGCACAAGTTGAATACCGAAAGAATTCTTCAAAAACTTCCAATTATAATCGCGTTAGGTATGCAAACCGCCTAAATTCCAGTGAAAGGCTGGCACCAGTTCAGCTCCTCAGAGCTAGCACCGGCTCAACACTATAAGTCCCAAATTTTTCTATTTTTCTCCTTTGTTTTGCTCTGTTCTTCTAGACTTAAGCCAGGGCTCATCCATACACCTAATCCGGTACTTGTTCAAGCCTAAAAATTTTGCAATTTAACTCCTAACTCTGCAATTTCTACATACAATCCAAAAGAAACCTTCCTATAATCAATTATCTAAAAAATATCAACAAGTAAGGGAATTGACTAGATATTACATTCAAAACATTACAAAATCACCTCAAACAGTTAGGAAAATATAGGCATATTTAGGCCCTATCGGATTGTCACTAGGAGGAGTCAAAATTTCTTCAAGATTGAAATTGACAAAGTTATCATCACTTTCTATAAGATTAAAGAGATCCTATGAATCTAGGCCTAAGGACTCAAAATAAGAATCTGAAGGCTCGAGATTTATAACCTCAGGTCTTAGAACAATTCTCGGGTTAAAGACCTTACTAGCAGTCTACGTCAAACGTACCATCCAATACAAAACATAATTAGACTTGGTATAAATCTAGAATCTATTTCATTATTCAAAGGATAGTCATGCCTGTAGCTCTGATACCAATGGTAACAAACCACAACCACGGGGCCCGGCCGTCTAAGTGATAAGAGATCTTTATAACACGATAACTAAATAATGTAATTTTGGAAAATTAAATAAACTCTAAAAATAAAAAATCTATTACAAGCCTTAGAATAAATACATAAGCTCCCAAATAATAATATCTAAATAACACCCAAGAAATATCCAAATACAAAATAAATGAGTCCTAAGATAACATCAATATTATTCTCTTCAGTCTCAAATCTATATAGATTTCCTTGTAAAACAAGAATAAAATAGTATGATATGAAATCTTAATAAATCCCATAGTGTGATATCTGAGTTTCAACAGCAGCTTTCATGATGCAAGGTAAAATAACTGAAACGGTTTTAAAGAAATGTCATTACATGCCTTTGTGTAATTCACAATATAAGACATAGGAGATTTGCAATTGAAACTTACTAAAAATAATTTTTTTTTTTTTTAAACATCAGCTCTTTAACATTCAGTTTCATAAAAGCATTTATACAATGATATTAAGCTTTTCATACATATACCGCACCGAATTCTCAAAGTTTCTATTTCATTAATAAAGCACATTAAGATCACATATCAATAGGAACTCATCCCATCAAATAAATTGTCCTATGACACGAATTGGATAAAAATCCTACTGACATTATAATATAGCCCTACGACACGAATACGTTTACAACTAACTGACATTAATTGCCCACGTTCAACCACCATTTCTCATGGAAATGTGTTACTAGCTAAGAATGGCACTACTGCAAATACAAACACCTTGCTAAGTTAGAGAAAACATTCAAGAGGTAGCCGCTAATGAGAAGCATTCTCAAACCTATGTAAGTTAGTATAAGTGTATAGCACCTTTTGTGTGCTCAAGAATTCATATAGACAAGTCACGATAGATCAACACAATATCATTTCTCAAAATAGCTCAATTTTCTTAAAAGCTCATTTTCAAAACATATACAAACTTGAAAATAGTTTGAACATAATATATATACTCCCATTTTTATAAGCTACATCAAAAGAGTTATAACACTGCAAGATTTTCATATATATATATATATATATATATATATATATATATATATATAAAATATTTCACATATCATAAATAATTTTCATAGTAAATAAACCTAGTTGTTCAGAGTCTTGCTATAACTTTTGCAGTCCTTTATATGCATTTGAATTTCAATCATGAGTACTTTACAAAATAACACAAGATTTTCAACTCAACGTGTCATAACTAAAGGATTTATCAAAGTAAAGCATGTATATACAGTTCCTAGTCATATAGACTTCCAAATACTTTACAATATTCCATAAAGAAAAGTAAGAATGCTTTCATGATTTAAATTTGACTCATTTTTGTATGAAATAGTTTATATAAGCATGTGATTTTATAAAAAAATACTAGCATTTGAAGACATTTTATGAATTTGTGGATTTAAAAAATCATAAATTTATAAAAGACAACTTGCATATAAGAACATTTTGTGAATGTTGGGACTTACCTTGAGTCATAGCAAAAGAGGGATAATATCAACTTAAATCCTTGATACAAGACCTTGAACTTCAACAAAATCTCACACATAAATTCAATAAATATATCAATTTCCTATCATCAAACATAAGCATGTGAATCATTCCTCTAAGAAATGATATATCATTTCCTACATGATCTTAATCATTCTAAGCTCACAATTGTATCTCACATCGCCCCCTTCAACAATCAACACATTAATCCTCATATCATGAGCATATAACATGAATTATAACATAATTAAACTCAGCAATTAAACAATATCAAGTGATCATACAAGAATTCGATGTGTTTTACAAATATACTAATCACAATAGTAATCTATCTTGTGCACAAGAACTAAAATGTAAGTGTCATCAATCAAACATCAATATACATTAATAAACAATAGTAAATAGTCCTATATCATTATATAAATAAATCAAGTTAAGATCACAAAGAGTTTATAGCAAATTCATAAGTTTCTAAATCATTTTCAACTCAGCAAATTGGTGTTTGCAGGGTAAAGTAGAACATTATTTGATCTAATTAGTTAACAAGGAAAATAAACTCATAAACCACTCAAACTTTCCAAAACATAACATCAATATGTATAGAAGATACTACATAAATTGTGCTTAGAGATCATATTTTTTTATAGGTCATTTGTATGTTCAAAGTTAATATACCACTACAATAACTCTAAAAAATACTTCTGACAATGATTTTTAAAAAGAATACTGAGAACAATATTCTAGTTAAAATCTAGTGATTCCTATTGATATTTACTCCTTATACATTAACGTTTCATGTGGAAAAATTTTGGATCAAAATTTAAATGGGAAAGGGTTCAACTAGTTCATCAAATTCATATCATAATCATAATTTCTCAAATAGAAAATAGAGTAAATTCAAAAATCAATAGAAAAACTTCCAGATATGATATTCATGCAAAACCAACATCAAATTATTACTAAGACATTGTATTTTCATATAGAAATAGATTACAATAAATTCTCCGCCGAAATTATTTAGACCTGAAACCAAAACTTCAAGTAAATAATAATTCCAGAAATAGTATTCTATTTTCTAATAAATTCTAATCATAGATCTAAGATCAATTCTTCATAAATCTCATATAAGTCAACATATAAGTTCAATAAAACTTGTTATCTCATCAATTCCCCATCATCAAAGTAATCAAAATGGCATCTTTCAATAGATCAACAAAACTGTCTAGAAAATCATTTTTGCTCATCTTAAAAAAAAATCAAAGAGAAAATGGTTCCACATTAATTACCTCTTAAATTAATATGTTAAAATTCTTGAATCAAAACAATTAGAGGCTAAAATGTTCAATTACCAAGTTAGGGCTGTTCTTTTTGCCCAATAAAAATGAAAAAGAAAAGGGGAGGAGGGCGAGATCATGGTTGAGGGTAGGGAAATGAAGAAAGAAAATGAATTTTTGGGAAAATGAGATGGCCTTGGCTGATTGCTAGGGGATTAGGGTTCTCATGATTTTTTTTTTTTTTTGTAATAAAAATCAATGATCTTGATTAACTTGCTTAAAGAAGAAGTACAGATCAATGGTTGTTATTTGAAATAATTGAAGGGTTAAGATTTATTAAATAAAGGGCTAAGATCTTACATGATGTAAGGTCTTGATTTAATTATCTTGGATAAGATTTAAATTGAATGGTTTAGATTGTGTTAAATATAAGGCTAAGATTAAAACAAATGAGTGTTTAGAATCTAGCTAGGTGGAGGATCAAGATGAATTCAAATATAAAGTGGAGATCATTAAAAATGTAAGGCTATGATTGAATCCTCTTCAATAAGATGTACAAATGGGTATCTTAGATTTAACATGATATAAGGTAGAGATTATTTTAAGTGTATGGATGAGATTAAAAAAAATTGATATAGAGATTAGATTAGTTGAATAAGTTATAAAATGAATGTCTAGGATTTAATACAAATGGAAGGTTAAGATTAAAAGAAAATGGAGAGCTAAGATGAGCTTTAAGGTTGGGGCACAATGGAGGATCAAATAGGGATTTTACAAACTTTTAGCCATAGTAGGTTTTGCTATAATAAAAATTAATTTAATAAAAATAGTCTTGTGCAAAATAAATAGGTTCAAAAAATTCACAAATAGTTCAAAAGGTTTAAATTAAGAATTCATGGTCAAGGTCAAACAAGAGTCAAATTTAATTTAGGTCGAAAATTACAATAATTAAAATATTAAAATAGAGCTTCTGTTTAATAAAAATCAATATTGAGTCCTTTGTAAAACTAATTTCTAAGATTCACTCTAAAACATAATTTTCACTAAATAATTGAATATATTACTTTCCAATAAATAATTCCCTATTCCCATCATAAAATTATTAACTACTAAATATCATAATATAACCACATAATTTTGTGCAAGTTTCCCACACAATTAACTCAAATATAAACAAAAGCCATAAAAATTAGACATACAATTTATATGAATAAATTCTTAACACATAACATGCTCATGAATGCAAACCTCACGATTGTAATCTCACGTATGAATAAGAAGGGTATTACACAAAGACGCAACTTATAGCTTCTCGAGAAACATCAAGATTCAAAAAGTTTCAATGGAAACTTTCAAGCCAACAAACCTTATAGGCCAAGAATAAAAAAGTTTGTGATGAAGGGGCGATGAAAGAAGGACCAAAAGGAGCCCAAAGTAACCAACAATTCATGTGGAGAATTAAGGAAACTCAAGGGAAGGTATTTGAGAGCATTGGAGATGTGTTTTAGAAACGTGCAAGCAGGAGATGCACGGCTTAATATACGGGCATGCACCAAAGCCATGCCAAAGGCAAAAAATTGTGCATATTCAAAAGATATGAGGGCTTATTGCATGGAAATGCCACTTCCTTACACAGTCATGCACCTTGTAAGCCCTTTTGAGTTGTTTTATTTTGGTATGTTTTGGTCTTGTTTTGATATATTTTCATTTTTCACATTTTGTATTAAGTTTACAAGACTTAAAACTTATTTAAGAGCCTCTTAATAGTTAGGGTATGCATGTGTAATAAGCTCAGGGTTTGACATTTATTTAAAGACTCTTATAACACCTCATCTACAATAATTGATATACATCAAAGATCAAAATGAGTGTATTTTTTAACTCTTGGGAGAGTGATCCCCCATTGTTCTGCATACAAATCAAAACCATACAAAAGGAATTACCTTTGTATAGAATCTCTAAAATCTTTAGGTTAATCCATCTTGCTTCTCCAATTTGGATTCTTAGCTCTTTAATTGTATGAAGGTTGTTGTTAGAATACATAGTATATGGTACTATTCCATATCCTATTGGTTCTAATTGTTAGGATTCGTGGACTTCTAAACGCAGGAAATATCCACGAATCCCTTCCGATGACACAAGTCAAACGATTAAGACAATTTAGGGATTACAAAATTACCTCTATTCGGTGTAATCAAGATCCTTAAATTTTGGTTTTGCTGTTGTACATACAACTTGAATGATCACCAAACGCTGCAATGTGCGAACGCCCTCTATCGGATACACACGACAAACCAACTCATTACCCCGGGAATGCTAGCGCCTAGGGTTTGAGAGGCTTGAATTTTTCTAGTGAATGGAGGCATGAATATTAACAGGGAGCATCCTTGAGAAGACAGCTAGGGTTTTCTTTTAAAATCACCCAAAACTCTTGGAGTCAAACTCTGATAATATCTTATCATATTCTATTTTAAATTCAAATTAAATTAAAACATATATGATAAGTTTGCCATTACTCGGTAATTTAACTAATTAATTTACCGAGTAAGATTCTTACAATCTGAACATCATCCAGATACAATGAATTTGGAAATAGATACATCGATGTGGATATATTTTTAGATTCATTGTATCTGGTCAATTTTTTAGGTTCGATTAACTTAGACATATTTTCAAATTTATCGAACCTAATTTTCAAAAAAATAACCTAACAAGTTCACTTATTGTGTGACCCTATAGGTTCATTTAATACTGGCAGTGTGCCCAAATCACATTGAAATGGCCTATAAGTTATAAGTGGTTTCTAGCAAAACATTATAACTATCCAAGTTAAATAAAGATCAATGATCTCTTTGAACCAAACCATAACTTTATATTTAGTCATTTTGTCACATGATATCCAGATTAAGCATAAGGTATGGAGCATGTCATCCTTATTAAGCTTAATTAATTATTTCTTGATCTCAGAGTAGATTGTTCAAACAAATGATATCAATATCTCAGATTGATATTTTTTAGCATGGCCATGCATTTTAACAGTCTAACTTATCAAGGGGCCCATGGATATCTCTCCCATAATTAAGAGGGACAAATTTCTTCACTATCAATCATATTCCTTTCCCTGATTTATTCTATATCCAACAGCAATCTAATTTATTATCTATTTAAAGACAACTTTAGAGAACGTTAAAATATAGAATTTATCAAGTAAAAAACTATGATGAATTCATATCAAAAGACATTTAATATCATTATGGCTAGAAGGTACTTATGACATGTTCCATGAAGTACTCTCACAGTGGGTCATGTCCAATACAATGTTCTCTATCATTTATTTATATTTTGAGTTGATATCATATATATCCATGACCAATAAAACATAGGCATCAGGTCACAAACATATTAATCTTAATTTATTATTGTTCCACTAACAATAATCGATCAGGGACAGTTTAAGAATAGTCATTGTATTGATTGTAGAGTTTTACTATCAAGTCATATAATTGATGACCACAAAACTAAATACACTATTCATGAAAAAAAAATGCCTCATATTATTACATAATACATAACGACAATAGTAGAAGTACAAATTCATTCTAGGACATATCCCTAATAGGTTCTAATCCCTTCCTGGTTTTAGGATTCCGAGTGTTAAAGTATAGTAGACCAATTTTTACTAAAATTGGGGTTCTAGTTGCTTAGTTTCTCTAGGGTTCTTCTTTTGTGGAAGGAGGTAGATAATTAGGTTACTAATCTTATGTTCTTTTTCTCAAATTTTAAACCATGAATTTGAACAATAATTTGTGGTGTTTTGAGCCTAAAAATATCCTTCTTCAGTAGGTTTAATTCATGAGCTTAAGGGACTAATTTGTATATTTATTGTGTTGAATATTTTTTTAGCTATAAAATTCTCTATTTTTAGCATGCCACTACATGAAAACAAGGAATTAGCAATGGCAAAATGTCATAGCTAAAGTCCTCGTCGCTATATAAAATTTTGCAACATCACGAAAAAGCCATTGCTAATTGTAAATGAAACACCCTACAGCTACAGGGCCCAAATAGTTGTAGATGTCACCCCATCGTAATGACAATGAGTCCTTATAATGGTACAATTTAATAAATAACAAATACATAGACTTAATAGCTCCAAAAGAAATTATATCATATACTCTGAACATTTTCTTACACAAACTGTAGCTAAAAAATCTCCTAGATCTAAAACCCAAATAGTAATAAGGTAGAAGAGTTCAAAATACATTAACTAACTTCTTCAGGTCCTGCCTTTATACAAATCTAGGTATTCACGAAAGTATGCCTAAAGTATGGATAAAACTTGTGTGAGATATGATATATCTCAGTAAGTCTCGTAGTGTGCTGTGAAAAGTTTCAATAACACTGTTGTTGTGATGCATGATTAAAATTGTTGGAACGGTGAACAGAAATCATTACGTCTTGTTGAGAAGAATTTATAAGAAAATTGTTAAAATATAGCTCTTTTCTTCGGGAAAATAGATTCTCAACATCATAACATGGTGAATAATATAAGCTTTGGTCCTAATAAAAAATCATTTCGTATTTTCAAAATACATTTAATTATCTAAAATTCAGCGTTGCTATCTCATTTGGAAGGAAGATTATTCCAACCAATATTGCCACGCTGGCCCGTATAGGATTTACAATCCCAAGTCATTAATTAATATGAATATTCCAGCGCATACACTACGATTAAACTTATAATAACCATCGTCATGGTATGCCACACTGGCCCAGGTGTCCTATGCCCATCCCTCTGTTTCCACTGTGGATAACAGGTGCTAGCTAGGGACGACTAAATATCAAATACTAGTACCCCGTGAAATAAGAGACCACAGTCCAGAGGTGGCCACCAACCTGATTGTGTTCTCAAATCCACGTATTTTACTATAAATGTAAAGTCGATTTGAGTACTCAAGGATCACATCACATTAGAGATTATCTCAATGTCTCAACATTTTGACAACCCAATCAATTCCAAGACATTTCCATTCTGAATTTAAGATATTTTCTTTCTTGAAATGACTTTGAATATGAACACATATAATTTGGATCCGTTCCGATATTTCATAAAATCATATTCTCATGCTATGTCTTTCACAACCTTTATACATAAAATGCAATCATAAGTTGCTTAATGCAATCAATGCAGATTTTCAAGACATTTCATCATATGAGCATGACTTATCAAAATAAAACATGCTTAAATAGTGCACAATCATTTATACTTCCAAATGATTCATAATATTTTCAATAAAAAACACTAATATGCTTTATAATATTTTTCTCATAAAAGAGCTTTATTGGAAACATTGTGTGGATATGGGGACTTACTTCGAATAACTCATCGCTCAACAAGATAAATATTCACTAAGTCGTCACCAATGTTTAATAATGAACGGCCTACAATAATAATCATTCATAATGCATTTAACGCTTGTTGACAACAATATACATATGGCTAAATATATAGTCATCTAAGGATATCGCTTCATTTCCTATTTCATTCCATACTTGAAATGAAATATAATCCTTGCACGCTTATAATTTATTTCCTTATCTTCTCTTCTTCACAAGAATATAAGGTTTTCATATACCTAATTAACTTCTCATTCATTCATGAATATAAATAAAATCACTTCATGAATTTATTTGTTATTTAATGAAAATTCTACAATTTCCAGCTTTGGCACATCATCTTGTTTTACTCATAACTTTCAATCCACATGCCCAAATGATGTCAAATTTGTTCCCAAAATGTCCTCAAGACATTCCTTGGTGATTTCCAATTCATGAACTACTAATTTCCCTTCTCATTTTATTCAGTTTTACTTACAACATCTCAACTTTTCAATCCCGTCACAGTTTTGGCAGCTTGTGGTATTTTCAACATAACATTTAATTCACAACTCCAGACCATGTAAAATTGGTCCCAAAATGATACTAAGTCATTTAGCTACAAGTTTCAGGTTATGGGATTCCAGAACAACAAGCCAATTTGTACAATTTATTCGTTCTTCAAAGCTGCTCGGAAATTCTTCAAAACATAATTTATATTTTTGTTTCCTTTCTTCACATAATCCATTCTCTTTTCTTTCCTATACAATATATATGTCGTTTAATCATTGCAAGCCTTTGTCTCTCATATTTTAACAACAACAAATCAACAGTTTTGAATAATAGCAACAATAGCCCGTTT
This sequence comes from Voacanga thouarsii, assembly GCA_026120185.1. Classification (NCBI taxonomy): domain Eukaryota; kingdom Viridiplantae; phylum Streptophyta; class Magnoliopsida; order Gentianales; family Apocynaceae; genus Voacanga; species Voacanga thouarsii. Next base: position 136,117 of record JANUWF010001381.1, on the reverse strand, counting down.
TCTTGAACAACTAAACTATATATTTTTCTTTCCATTTCTTATACCTTCTTATACAGCCATGAATTACCTTTTTAAACCACCTTTAAAACTCCTTCATACACCACATAAACATAGCATATAAACCCTCAAACAAAACCGACACACATATGCACATACCAATCTTTACCAAACATAGAAATCATGCTAGACAAAATCACAACTTCCATATTTTCCCAACAAAATTAATATCAATATAATTCTGGCAACTTAATCTACAACTTTAATTCATTAGAGTTTAAGCTTTTACCTTTTGTATAAGATTATTCAAGCTTGAATTGCTCCAAGTTTCCCTTCTCTTCTTCCTTGAAAACCCTTTCTCTGTCTTTTTTCTTTTTCTCCGTATTTTTCTCTCTATTTTCCTTCCTTTTCTTTTCTTTTTCTTTCTCTCCTTCTCCCTTCTTGTTTGGACAAATTTCTGGCTATTTTACAGCCCTTCCACCGCCATATATGGTCAACAATTGTGATCATTTGGTCATAAATTGTGGGCTACCTATTTTCAATCATTTTTCTTATTGGTTAATTTAATTAATTTCTTAATTCTTAATCTTATTCAATAAGCTTTTGTAATAAAATAATTTCACAAATATTTCACTCCTCCAATGTTATTTTGACACTTGCTTTCATCCACCAATCATATTACGCCGCTTGTCTCAATTTTGGCCATACTTCAGAATTTCTTCAGAAAATAAGTATAACTCCGATCCATACCGAAAAAATATTTTATTTTACCAATGGAATCTATAAATTTTACTAAATTCAATAATGGGAATCAAAAGTCTCAATTCTTCCTAATTTACGGTCAAAACCCCGATCGCGGTCAAAATAACAATAATGCCCCTGATAGCTCGAGTTAAACCAAAATGTTCATCTCATTGTACTGATGAATCTTTGTTCTGAGCATACCCCCCCCCCCCCAAACTCTCACTCTATTTAAAGTAGTCGCAATATAAAGATTTAATGTACGGGTAAACAAATTTAAAATTACATTCAGGTCTCTACATATTTATATCGCACCAAAAAAGTTCAGTTCATTAAACTGATCATTTCTTATTCTGAGCTTTCAAACAAATATTCATTCTATATAAAGTAGTCACCAGTCAAAGTGTACAAGAGAGGGATGTTATAGCAAGGGCAATTGCTAGACCTAAGGAGGTCAACAAAGTTTTATGGGACAAATTTGTTGTGAAATTAGTGACAGTTTTGTTACGGCCATTTTATCCTAATATTCCAAAAAAAAAATTTAATTTATGACTATAGCTAAACTCGTGCTAATTAACGAGGACTTAACTACGGCACTTTATCTTAAAATTCCAATAAATATTTTTGAGAAAAAATTTATGGCCATAGCTAAGCCTTAGCTAATTAGCGAGGCCTTAGTTACTCATTTGCGACACCCACAATTAACCCTTGCAAATTTGCAAGGGATTCCTTTTCCTTACAAAACCTTCGTTATTTGCGAGTATTCAACTAATGTTGGTCAACTTCTTGGTAAATTATCCCTCTCCTTGCTTGCACTAGTAAAACTCTTGGCAATTAGCGACGCCTTTTTAGCCGTCGCTAATACCATGTTTCTTGTTGTGTGCTTTCTATTCCGAATTTTTTGTCTTTCTTCTTAATTTGAGAGCTGGTTTCGAGGGTCTTCCGTGCTTATATCAGATAGATCGCATGTTCCTTCTTTGAGAACACAATGTGTACAAATAATGGAAGGAGGTAATTAAGGTAATTAAGATCTATGTCCCCCTCTTTGTAATTTCTTTCCTTATCATTTATAAATAAGTAGGAATCATGTCAAACCCCCCTCCCCCCACCCCACTAAGGCAGAAGTAGCTTTCGGTTGAAAAAGAAAAAAGAAAAAAGGGAAATTTTTTATTCCATGCCGAGGCACTTGATACAAAAGCAAAATTTTTGGAAAATCTAAAAGTACAAATAATTTCAAATCTGCAATTTTAATTTCCCTCAAATGAAGTTGTTGGGAATTAGGCACAAGGGATTTTCCCTTATGCAACCGGCACCAAATAACTCAGTCATATCTAATTCTTCAGGTTTCATGCCTCCAGGAAGTTTCCAATCAAAATGATATAGAAGTGCTGCAAGCAAAAGCTCAACATTGGTTACTCCAAATAATATGCCTGGACAAACCCTCCTTCCAGCACCAAATGGAATCAACTCAAAATGGTTTCCATAGAAATCAATGGTACTATTGCTGAATCTCTCTGGCTCAAACGTGTTGGCGTCATACCAAAGTTCGGGATCTCTTCCCACTGCCCAATAATTTATAATCACCCAAGATTTTTTTGGTATGGTCACCCCGTCCATTTCAAATGCTTCCCTGCATTCTCTTGGAAACAATAGGGGGGCAGGGGGGTGTAATCTCACAGATTCCTTAACTACCATTTTCACGTATTGCAATTTCGCAACATCACTTCCGCTGACTGTCTGCTTATCCTTCAGAACAAGCCGCACTTCATCCTGTGCCTTCTTCAGAATTTTAGGGTTTTTCATCATTTCAGACATGCACCATTCAACAATAGCTGCTGAACTTAAAGTTCCCGCCAAGATCAATTCCTGAAGATCCAGAACAGAACTGTTTAATTTTAAAGAACAGCTCACAAAATACTAACTATAGGGTTTTCTAGTTTGGAAATTGCTATAACACATGCATCTACATATGCGTCATTGCGGATCAGAAAGTCTTAAACAAAAGAACTAAAGTTGTAATGCTTACAAAAATGATAGCCTTGATGTCATTATTGGTTATTCGGAATTTAGTGTCTTTTCCCTTTCCATTCTTGTACATCAGGAGGACGCCCAGCATATCTTCTTCAACCACCAATGGCTGGTTTTCGTTGGATGAGAATAATTTGTTCTCGCGCTCACTGATTATATCTTCAAGAACACTATCAAGTTGTTTCAATAGTTTGGTTAATCTGGACTTCAGTCCACTGACAATAGGAAGTATTTTCACCGAAGGGAAGAGATCTTCAATCCTAATGGCCGCAGAAAGCGCAGAAGTTTCTCTTGCTGCCATTATCAATGTCTCGCGTCCATTGCATACGCTGCCAACAGTTGCTCGGCAAAGTGTGGCATACAAATAAGTCATCATTTTTTCATGCAAAATCATTGGTTGCCCTGCTTCAGACTTGATTGATGTAACCATAGTCGAAAGCTCATCTTCCATGATAGTCCAGAATGATCGAACACTTTTCTGGCTAAGAAGTTCCAATGCATAAATTTGACGCAATTGCTTCAAGTAATCGCCATATGCAGCGAAAGTAACACCCAAACTATTGTACAACATGATCTTAGCAACAGTAGTTTGGGGCCGATCTGCAACCGCGACACCATGAGTGTTCAAGACATCTTTCGCTTTTTGGGCGGATGATATGATTACTGCTGAAAGTTCACCGATCTGTAAGTGCATGACCGGTCCATATTGATCTGACAATTTTTTGAGAACACGATGAGGCAGTGATCCTAACATCTGGTGCAAATTTCCAATGATGGGAAGTTTTTTTGGACCTGGCGGCAATTTTTTGCCCTTGTGACTTTTGTTTCCTCTCAGTTGTTTGAGCAACATCAGAAGAAAGAAGGAGAGGAAAAGGAAAACTGGGGAGGTGAAAGAGAAGTTCATCATCTCCATTGCCTGAAGCTGGAATGCGAGATGATTTTGAGACTTCACTCCATGTTTCATCTCTTTATATACTGCTGCAGTGTGAAGACCATGAATTAAACTACTAAAATACAATATCTATACATATGAAGAAAATCTCAAGGTTGTATCTGTCCTGAATGTCTGATCCACAAGGAAGATGTCCACCCACCAAAACCTTTTCCCTAGCGCTCTAATTTTTTAATTTAGTATCAAATTGGGGTTTGAGATTTTACTCCAAAGCATGATTCATAGCTTTTACTGGGTTCTTCAGCCCCAATCTTTGGGTAGTGAAGCTCGCATTTACTGGGCTGTTAATCTTGGATTTAGGAGGGAGTCTCGAAGGCGAACCTCTCCCACTCGAGCGTCGAGGCCCCACGACCGGGTGGGATGTAAATCGGGATATGCACCAGTGGTAGATACTTGAGGGAGAGGACCTGCGAGCAATCTCCAGGTGGGAATCGAACCCGCGACTTCGGCCAGCCCATCACAAGCATATCACCTCAGGCCTTGCCAACTGGCCTATGCCCGGGGGCACTGGGCTGTTAATCTAATCATTAGTGATGCTCTGCCGTATTCTTCTACGTACAATTTCACTGCCGTTAGTTACAAAATTTGTTGCTTTGTTTGGATTTTTTTTTTTTTACCAGTTGGCTTGTTTAAGCTTTATTTGGAATGTAATTTTCCATTCTCATTCCAAATCAATATTTCAATTTAATTCAAATATATTATTATTTTATATAATTTTCGTTTCTTGAAAATTAACATCTACTCACAATATATTACATTTTTTCTCTTTGAACTATACCTGACTCCACATAATTAATAATTTTTTACAAAAGTCGTCTCAAACTAATCTTTATCCACTTATACTCTTAATAACTTAATTAAATATGTACAATTATTTACTTATTTATTTATGTTTAACAACAGATATTGTTAAGTATTTAATTTTTTTAATACATTTGATAATATAATTTTTATCACTTAATTAATTAAAACGTGTTGAAATTCTAAATGAAATGAAAAATATTTGGGTTAGACATATGAATATGTTAGATAATTATTTAATTGTAATATTTTTTATTTAATTCAAATTGTAATTAAATATAGTTTAACCATAAATTATAATTAATTTATTTTTCATATTTAAATCTTCAATTCCAGAATTCAGTTTATAAATGTTAAAATTTAAAATTTACTACTTAAGTATTGAAATTTTAATATTTAAAGTTCAACTTTGTCAAATAAGGCCGACGCGTCCAGCTGAATTTGAATCCATGCTTGAGGGAGTTCAAACATGCATGTTCAGGAAGTCCAAATACTGACCGATTCTCAAGTTTTGATTGGTTTCTTGTCCGGCAAAATGATGACGCCTTGCAATTCCATTTCAAGCTTCAGATACTCGAATTAATGCCTAAAATTTTCCTTAATCCATGTTTTTTTGAAGAAACCAACATAATGGTAGATGCACCTGCAATTTGAATCAGATACTAATATTGATTACTGTAATGGAAGTCACGGCTTTTGTCCCATATTTACAATTTCATTTCATTAATAAATAGTGATGAGAGACTATATTGAGTATATATTTTGGTATTGGGACGTAGAGAATTAACAATTTAAGATTAGAAAGAGGTAAATGATATTAAATATATATATTATAAAGTTTTTGAAAATTTTTTAAGATGAGGGTAAAGAATAAAATTTAAATAGAATTTTTTTTAAAAAATAAAATTTTTAAAAATTTTTAGGACTGTTATCTCTGTTATCTCCGTGGGAATGACTCAGAAAAACAACCAAAAGATCCCGAAAGTTTTGGGGGTGGCTTTATCTGTGGTTGCTTTTCTAGGTCCTTGGTGGATCAAGCTACGCTGGGCTGGTATATCTATAAACTTAAAATTTATAATATTTTAATGATTATTATAAATATTATTTCTTATTTTATTAAAATTTTAAAATTATAATATTATATGTATGTGTATATTGGCCCGTACTTTTCATTTTAAGTTTTGCATACGCAAAAGAATCTTTTCAAATGTTTAAAAATGATTTATGTGACACCCCTTCTTGTCCTTGTTATCCGTATACTGTATAACAAAGAAAAAAATCATGTTGGAAAACGTGATATTTTCGAGTTTCTAGTAATTATTATAAAATATATATTTATCCAGACAAGAGTAGACCGCTAGTCTGTCTCTTTCAATGGCAACGGACACTTGTACTTTTTTTTTATGTTACTTCCCAGAGAGTAAGGAGGCAACATGGCATGTGGCAATAAAATAGTCACCCATTGGCAAGTACATCCAGTGCTGTTCTGCAACAAATGTTTAAAAGTGATCTATATGACACTTCTTGTCCTTATTTTCTGTGAACTACACTGTATAACTAAAAAAAATCATGTTGGAAAACGTGATATTTTAGAGTTTCTATATTACTCTATCCTTCTCACAAAAATGGACAATAATTAACTTGACACGATATTTTATGTAAAAAAAAAAATATAAATATAATAATAATATAATATAATAAAAATAAAAATATATAGGTTCTACAATACTTTATGTTAAATTTAAGAATTTAAATGTAATATATGTGGAGTATATTGATTATTTTATAATAAATTATATAATAAAAATTTTTCTTTTAAGAAAAGTGTCAAATTTAATGAGACAGCCCAAAATAATAAGTAGGTCAATTTTAATAGGACGGAAAGAGTAATAATTATAAAATATATATTTATCCAATAGACCGCAAGCCTGTCTCCTTCAAAATGGAGTAAATAATATAAAAAATATACTCCCTCCGTTCCACTAAAATTAATAGTGGTTAAATTGGTACGATATTTTATACAAAAGTAAAAATTAGAATATAATAATATAATATAATAAAAATAAAAAATATGTGAATCTCATAATACTTTATGTCAAATTTAAAAATATAAATATAATATATGTGGGGTATATTGATTATTTTATAATAAATTATATAGTAAAAATTTTTCTTTTAAAGAAAGTATCAAATTTAGTGGGACAACTTAAAATAGTAAGTAGATCAATTTTAATAGGACGGAGGGAGTATTAGGTAATAATGTTATATTATAATTTTAAAAAATTAAGAGACTCAGCATAAAATTCAAAAGATTTTTTTTTTTTTTTTACTTTTTAAGACAAATTCACTATTTTTTAAATTTTGAGAAAGCGGGTGCCACCACACCTTCCTCTAGTTCAGTCTCGACTTCGGTAGTCTCCAAATAAAAAGCAAATACATAGTGATCTGAGACTAACTAGCTAATTTATGAAGTTATACTTTGCATATTATAAGTACATCTACTGTGGGTAAATATTTAGTATAGCTATTAATTGGTAATACAAATCTTTTGAAAATTTTTGTAGATACATATATAAAATATTGATTAGCGCAAGCGTGAAAAAATGACTCAAAAAATCTCAACCACATATTCAGTAGCAATACGTCCTTCAGTGAAGAAAGAAAAAAATATATATAATATTTGTTTGAAGGGTTAAAAAATATTCCTTTCGTCCCATAATATAAGTCGTTAGAGATTAATTGTGTTATTGTAATTTGACATTATTGTATATATTCATGATTTTTAGAGTTATTTGACCTTTTGATTAATTAATTGTTATTCTTAGTATTTGATTACTTGTGCATATTACAAGATTAATTGGTGGGGTCTTCCCATTAACTTACTTGGACAAAGGGGTTGATGGTGGTCTCGATTCATTAGTTTCATATTTGTTAACTTTTTAATTTGCTTGGATAAATGGATAAAGAGTATGGACAAAGTAATTAAAAGTTAGTTGATATTTGTCAGGATATGGATTCATTAGTTAATTTCATGCATAATTTGCCAAGAATGGGAATTAAATCAAGGACTATAATTAATGCATCTTTTAGGTGAGACTGATTGAGACAGGATATATGATGCTAAGTTACCTAGAAGATAGGGATTCATGGATTGGATAAAAAAGTGAATCTATATTATCCTTCATGATGCCAATAGAATAATTAGTTATGATAAAGATTAAGTACTTTAGGTCATGTATGTCAAAATAATGGTTTAAATTACATAATCCTACATCCTTGACAAGTATATATTTTTATTTTATTTTATTTTATTTTATTTTCCTTTTTATTTATTTTTTATTTTATCGAGTCAGTTAAACAATGAAAGAAATGTGATTAATATTTACTTGTTCCTGGAGGATCGACACTCGTTTGAACCCTATGCTCGATCAATGATGAGTACGCTTGCTCATATGTGTAATTTGGGGTTAACGTTTTAATTTAAACTTGATTGGGAATGTACTTATTTTTTATATGATTTTTATACCCAGATCTGGACACATCAGCATGCATTCTAAACTTTGTGCCTTCCAAATCAGTACCTAAGATGCCCTATGAGATATGGACTGGGCTAAGCCAAGTATGAACTATCTCAGGATATGGGGATGTCCAACTCATGTACTGATCAAGGGAGATAAGCTAGAACCAGGGTTAGAATTATGCTATTTTGTTAAGTATCCAAAAAAAATAAAAGGTGGTTACTTTTGTTATCTCAAGGAGCAGAAAGTACTTGTAAGTACTAATACTAGATACTTGGAGGATGATTAAAGTATATCCATTAAAGGTTTAACTAGAATGAAACTCAAGGAGAAATTATCTTCTGAATCAACTTCTTCTGACCCAATTGTTGAACAAGAAAAGGCACAACTTTAGGAACCTGTACAAAGGGAGCTTCGTTGTAGTGAGAAGATATCTAGGGTTCTAGAAAGATGGACTGGAGAGGCTTTTAACCTAATCTCTGATCACCAGGAATAAGATCTTATTATATACGAGAGGGTTATTGCTGATGCCAATGCTGACCTATGGCATGAATCAATGAAAGCTAAAATTCAGTTTATGTACTTCAATCAAGTTTGGAATCTTATAGCTTCACCTGAAAAGATAAAACCCATTAGGTGCAAGTGAGTATACAAGAGGAAAAAAAAGTGTCGATGGGAAGGTGAAAACCTTCAAAGCTAGGCTTGTGGCAAAATGGTATACTCAAAAAGGGGGTATCGATTATGAGAAAACCTTTTCTACGGTAGCCATGCTTAAGTCCATCCATATCCTCCTTACCATCGCATATCATTATGACTATGAGATATGACAAATAGATATTAAGACGACCTTTCTTAATGGCTATCTTAGCGAAGATATCTATATGTCCCAACCGGAGGGCTTTACTACTAAAGGCCAGGAACATATGGTTTGTAAGTTTAAAAAGTCCATTTATGAACTTAAGCAGGCATTGAGAGAATAGAACATTCATTTTAATAAGACTGTAAAGTTTTATGATTTCACTCGAAACGAGGATGAACCATGCGTGTACAGAAAATTGGAAGGCATTAATGTGATTTTTCTTATCCTATATGTGGATAACATTTTACTCATTAGGAATAATGTAGGGACATTATCATCTACTAAGATTTAGCAGTCAGGTCAATTCAGTACGAAAGACTTGGGAGAAGCCAATTATATTCTTAGTATTAAGCTTTTTAGAAATAGGAAGTAGAAAATGTTAGGTTTATCCCAAGCTACATATATTGACAAAATGTTGGCAAAGTTTAGCATGAACTCATACAAGGGAGCACTAATCCCTTGTAGACACGGGTTGTCTCTTTCTTTAAAGGACTATCCTAAGTCTTAAGAAGAAAAAGACAAGATGAGTAGGATTCCCTATGCTTCGACCGTGGGAAGTCTCATGTACACCATGTTTTGTACTATGCGAAATATCTGTTTTGCTCTGGGATTAGTCAGCAGATATCAGTTAAACCCCATGTAGGTTCATTAGCAAGTTGTAAAGCATATTCTCAAGTACCTCAAGAGAATGAGAGATTATATGTTGGTTTATAGGGTTGATGGCTTGGTTCTTACAAGATACACAAACTTAGACTTCTAGGCAGATAAGGATGAGAGAAAATTCACTAGCGGATATATCTTCACCTTGTCTGGAGAAGCTATTTCATGGAGGAGTATTACATTTTGTCTGGAGAAGCTACTTCATAGAGGAGTATTATACTTTGTCAGGAGAATTAAACAATCTTGCATTACTGACTCAACTATAGAATCTGAGTATGTGGAGAGAAGCTACTTCATGGAGAAGTTCCTCACAGAACTTAAAGTCATGCGACAGATAGACAAGCCAATTGTGTTGTATTGCAATAATACAGGTGCAGTTTCACAATCCAAAGAATTGAAGAACCACAAGGAGGGAAAGCATATATATTGGAAATATTACCTGATCCAGGAATTTATTCAGAGACAGGAAGTTATGGTGGAACAAAGAGTCTCAGAGAATAATCTAGTTGATCCATTCACTAAGCCTTTTGCTGAAAGAGTCTTTAGAAGACTTTTAGACATTATAGGGGTGGACACCTATGGACGTACATAGTCTTAGAGTGTAAGTGAAAAATTGTTAGAAAGTATGCCCACTAAGACTATATTTCTAATGTAATTTCTATTAAATTAATAAAATTTTGTTCTCACAAATAGTTTGTGTTTTCTTATTTTAATTTATGCATAATTTCGTTGAAAAACCCATTGCATTTAAGTAAGTGATATATGTGAATAGAGGTCTTTCATAGTAAGGTATGAATCACGGGTTACTTAACACATAAATTGTTGTTCTTAACCGGATGATAAGAATGGAAATCTCATCATGATAAGGTTATTATGTTATAAATTCTAGGTAAGAAATGGCTTACCTTTAGCAAGTGAGTAGTCCTCTCACTTTATAATATAAGCATATTTAAAAAACGTAGAACTGGACATGTAATAATGGTTTCGAAAAGCACTATATAGTAGAAAGTTAGACTACTACTGCTACAGTGTGGACTTATACACTACAACTTGAGTATGGATTGGTGGTCTGACAAAGTTGGAAGCATATGCTTTGATATACTATAGTTGAGGTTGTATCGTAGGACCAATATACTTTTATATTGGGTATATGTGATTAGTTAGTTAAGAGAGACTTGTACAAGATAATTTCTATGCTATATTTCCCCTTGAGACTGTTCAAATAGTCTAATAATCCAGGGCCTTGGGAAACAAGACTTGGATGTTTGCTTTAGGGTAACTCCCTTGAAAAGCAGAAACATTATAGGAAGTCGTAGATCATTAGACTAGAAGTTTAAGAATGGTAGATGTCATTTAAAGATGTGTTAGTATACTCTTCCTCTCTGAATGTACAGCATTACGTAAAGAGGTACATTTGTCGTAACACTTGTAGGTCAGAAGTTTTGCTAAACGCAACATTGTTCTTGGGGTCTATATTTCTGTATGGTGATATTAGGGAATATTTAAACTGTAATATATAGCTATTTATATAGTAAGGGTATTTTAGTCATTTCAATAGCTATGACAATGTGTCTTTTGGTCCTTGAAATATCCCGTAAGTCCTACTTAATTTTGGATTAACGAAATGGTCTTGTTTGAAGAGGATTTTATTTTATTTAAAAAGTCTAATTTTTATTGGGCTGGAATAAAAAAAAAAAAAACAGGTCAGAGAGAATAAAATAATTACCTAGTTTAATTGGTTAATTAATCGTTCAGGGCCCGAGTCCAGATTAAATAATTGAAAATTAACCTGGATTTAAAGTTGGTATGAGGCTTAAGAAATTATCTTGGTCCATTTGGGTTCATTGATTATTTATTGGGCTTTTACTAGTCCAGAAATAAATAATTAAAGTTCATTATTTATTCATTTATGGACTTGTTAAGTCCAAGGTAAAATGAATAATAGTGTTTAGCCCAATGGCTTGTTCTAAGGTCCACGACTGTAGCCTAGGAATTGGTTTGGCAGGTATAGTGATATACTCTAGCTAGATGTCTCCGGGTGGTAGTAGGTTTTGAATAACATCTGGATAATCTTGATAAGAGTTCAATCCAAGTTTATTAGTTATCAGTGGGAAAAACTACAGGGATTTAGATAGGTGTGTAGTTTTTTCTGGGTGACACAGATAATTAGTAAAAAGTAGAATTTCTTTTTGTGTCTCATTATTCTCTCTCTCTTTCTCACATTCTCGTTTGTCCTCTGTGTGTCTGTGCTCTCAAAGACTAGATTAGAGAAGTGATATTCTTGATGCTGCTTGTTAGCAGAGGGTCAAGAAGAACCAAAGACCATTACCTTTCCCGTAGCTTTCACCGACTATTCTCGGCGGTGGAATATTTTGTGAGCCAAAGACATTTGAGTTCATATGCCGAAGTAGGAGACTTGTTGGACAAAAACCAGAATCATCTCTAAGGGAAGAAAGTTCAAGTGTTACCCTAGTTCAGTCGACAACAGTGCCTCCTTCAGTGTCTAAACATATAGTAAAACGCAAAGGTGTAAATTTTTTCAAAAAGCTTCTGCTGCTCTATTACTTCGTGTCTCTGTGGTTTGTCTATTTTCACTATGTGTATGTTTTCCATGATTTTCCTTCATAATTAAAAATTAAATGCCTCAATAATATTTAATTTAATGCCTTCTCATTAATGTAGTAAGAACAAGAGTTCTTTTTTGAGATTAGGCTGTTGGACACACCCAAGCCTACTCAACATTATACATATTCAAGTTATGAAATTTAATTTCAAATTAATAGGTTGGATTTAACTAATATCCTTATCTAGGTTGGGCACACCCAAGCATAAAGAATATTAGAGGTAAGGTTAGGTTAGTGCTAAATGCTTTAAGATTAAAATATGTTAATTATTCAATGATTTAGTAGTTGAATTTGATGCAATTGGTATTGGATACTGATAATTGAACTTAAGAGTTGTTTGTTGAACACACTAGGTCATTCTTAAGGAAATTTAATATTGGTTTACTAGGAATGCTTCCAAGGGGCTTTCTTAAGTCAATAGTAGGGGTTATTATTTGAGTAAAATAGTAGAATAAATACGCATTTAATTAAATACTTAATTAAATGCATCTCATGTGTATATACATAGTCTAATGTTTCTTATCTTTTATCTAGGTTATTTGCATCATGACAATAAACTTGAACCTACATAGCATTTTGAAATCATACAAGCTAAACGAATCCAATTTCTTGGATTGGTGTAGCAATTTAAGAATCGTTCTCAAATTGAAAAAAGTTGCTCTATGTGCAAGATGCTCCTATTCTACTATCTCTAGCTAATAATGCTCTTGTTGAAGAGCATGAAGTCCACAAGAAGCACAAAAAAGATAGTGACACCGCATCTTGTATTATGTTGGCATAAATACCTCTGAGTTTCAAAAATAGCATGAGCATATAGATGCATATACTATTATCTTCCATTTAAGAGAGTTACTTGATAAACAAGTTAGTGAAGGGATTGAACTAACAAAGCATGCTTTCACAGTGAACAAAAATGGAAGAACATGAACAATATATAGAGTATGGCAGCATCATGGTGGGCTTGAAACATACGTGTTGGAGCCTTAAAAATTTGAAGAATATTGAAGAAAGCTTTGAACCTGGAAAAATAGCTTCTTCATCACCCATCCATAAACATCCAGTGAAGCTTCCACTGTCCAGTGCACTGCATTTCTTCCTTCTCCTCCGGTGAAGCTTTAATGCTAGGCTTTTTAATTCACGGAATATTCCCAGCCTAATTTTCTAGTTGGTGAGCACACAAAGGGTTGAAAGAAAAAAAAAATCAGACCATTTTTCCTCAGTTTTCTAGCTATCCATTTCCAGGCTCGATTTCTTCAAATAAAACCAAAACTGGTGAAGAAAACCAAAAGCCAGGATAACAAACAGGTACGAGAGAGAGAGAAAGCCAAGAGACATTTATTTTATTTTATTCTATTCTTTTATTTTATTTTTTCACACAGAAAGCCAAGAGTCAAGAAATCAAAAATAATTATTTTGATAAAAATAATATTCCCGGGATTTAATACCAGAATATTATTTACAAAATAAATTTCAGCTTCATCCTAAACTCTTCTAAACTGTGTCTAGAAAAATTCTATGGTCCAGGCTATTGGGCCAAAATAATATTTATTATTTTTCTTCGACCTGAAAAGCCCAAAATAATAAACATTAATTATTTTCCTTGAGATTAAGTAAATAACCCAATAAATAATTAATGAACCCAAATGAACCAAAAATAATTAAACTTTAATTATTTATATCTTGGGATTTAATTAAATAAATAACCCAATAAATAATTAAGTAATAATTATTTTCCTCTAGTTTAAGTCCCGGTTAATTTTTCTAATTATTCAAACTGGACCCAGGTCCTGAATAATTAATTAACCAATTAAATCAGATAATAAATTTCTCCCCATTTATTTTATTCTAGTCTAATAATAATTTAGACTTCCTGAATAAAATAAAACTCTCTCTCAATGGAGATCATCTTCTCAACCCAAAAATTAATTAGGACTTACGGGTTATTACGAGGACCAAAAAGACACATCGCCTTGGCTACTAAAATGACCAAAATACCCCTACTATATAAATTGATATATTTTGCATTTTAAATATTTCCTAATATCACCATAAGGAAATATTGACCCCAAGGAAATGATGTATTAATAGAGTCTTCGACCTACAAGTGAAATGACTAAAATACCACTCTACACATCGCCGTACATTTAGAGAGGAAGAAGTGTACTAATACCTCTCTAAAAGACATCTACCATTCTTAGGCTCCTAGTCCAATAATCCACGACTTCCTGGAGTATTCATGCTTTCCAAGGGAGTTACTCTAAAGCAAACATCCAAGTCACGTTTCCCAGGGCCCTGGATATTTAAATCATCTGGACAACCATAAGGGGCGATATTGTGTAGAAACTATTTTGTACAAGTCTGTCTTAACTAACTAGTTACATATACCCACCATGCAAGTATATTGACCCTCCGATAGAACCTCAACTATAGCATATCGAAGCATATGCTTCCAACTTCGCCAGACCACCAACTCATACTCAAGTCATAGAGTAGTAGTCCATGCTGTAGCGGTAGTAGACTAGGTTTCTACCATATAGTACTTTTAAGAAACCACTACTACAGGTCCTATTCTATGTATTCGAAATACGCTTATGTCATGAAGTGAGTAAACTACTCACTGGCTAAAGGTAAGCCATTCCCCACTTGGAATTCATAACATAATAACCTAAACATGAATAGATTTTCATTCTCATCAATCGGTCAAGAACAACTGTTTATGTATTTAAATAACCTATGATCCATACCTTACTATGAAAGACCTTCATTCACATGGATCACTTTTTCAAACACAATGGGCCTGTTCCAAACAAAATTGTACACAAATGAAGAAAATTATTTCACAAATGATTTTCGAAAATAAATTCTTTTATTAACACATTCGATATTTTCATCAGAAAACTAGTCTAAGAGGGCATATTTCCAATAGTCTCTCACTTGCACTCTAAGATTAGGTAAGTCCATAGGTGCCCACCCCAATGGCATCTAAGTGTCTCTTGAAGACCCTCAGCCAATGGCTTGGTGAATGGATCTACTAGATTGTTTTCGGAGGCAATCTGTACCACCACCACATCCCGTCTCTAGATGAATTCCCAGTCCAGGTGGTACTACTTCACAATATGCTTCCCCTTCTTGTGGTTCCAAGGTTCCTTTGAGGTACAAGAGAATATACTTTACAGCATGCCAAAGAACCTCCCCTAGGTTTAACTGATATCTGCTAACTAAGCTACAACAAAGTAGATATCTGGCCTAGTACATAGTATGGCGTACATGAGACTTCCCACAACCGAAGCGTAGGGAATCATACTTATCTTGTCTTTTTCTTCTTAAGATTTCAGACAGTCCCTCGAAGAAAGAGACAACCCATATTTGCAAGGGATTAGAGTACCCTTGCATGATTTCATGCTGTATTTGGCCAGCATCTTGTCAGTGTATGGGACTTGGGATAATTCTAACATTCTCTGCTTTCTATTTCTAAGAAGTCTAATCCCGAGAATGTAGCTGGCTTCTCCCAAGTCCTTTATACTAAATTGACTAGATAGCCAAACCTTTGTAGATAACAATGACCTTACATCATTTCCAATGAATAGAATGTCATCCACACATATAAGACAAGAAAAACCACATTAAAACCCTTAAGATTCTTGTATATGCATGGTTTATCCTCGTTTTGAATAAAATCATAAGACTTCACAGTCTTGTCAAAATGAATGTTCCACGCTCTCGATGCTTGCTTAAGTCCATAGATGGACTTCCTAAGCTTGCAAACTAAATATTCCTGGCCTTCAATAATAAAACCTTCCGGTTGGGACATATAGATGTCTTCACTAAGATGGCCATTAAAATGCCGTCTTGACATCCATTTACCATATCTCATAGTTATAGTGACATGCGATGGCAAGGAGGATACAGATAGATTTAAGCATGGCCACCGAGGAAAAGGTTTTCTCATAATCGATCCATTCTTTCTAAGTATACATTTTTACCACAAGCCTAGCTATAAAGATTTTCACATTCCCATCCAGTCCCCTCAACCTTTTGTACACCCACTTACACCCAATGGGTTTTATCCCTTCAGGTGAAGCTACAAGATCCCAAACCTGATTGAAGTACATAGACTCAATCTCGACTTTCATTGCTTCATGCCATAGATTCGCATCGGCATCAACAATTGCCTCCTCATATCTAGTGGGGTCTTGTTCTTGATGGTCGGAGACTAGCTCAAAAGCTTCTCCATACCATCTATCTGGAACCTAGACACTCTCCCACTGCGACAAGGCACCATTTGTATAGGCTCTTGAGGCTGTGCCTCTTCTTGTTCCACAATCGGGTCAGAAGAAGTTGCTTCCGAAGATAACTTCCCCTCAAGTTCCAACCTAGTTGGACCTTTCGTGGAAGTACTTTAATCATCCTCTAAGTATCTAGCATTGGTACTAACCTGTACCTTCTGCTCCTTAGGATGATAAAAGTAACCACCTTTTGTTCCTTTTGGATACCCAACAAAATAGCATAATTCTGATCTTAGTTCTAACTTGTCTCCCTTAATCAGTACATAAGCTGGACAACTCCATATCCTAAGATGATTCAGACTTGGCTTACACCCAGTCCACATCTCATAGGGAGTCCTAGGTACTGACTTGGAAAGCACCAAGTATAGAATATATGCCGCTGTTTTCAGGGCATATCCCCAAAAAGAAACTGGGAGAGTAGCATGAGACATCATGCTTCTGACTATTTCCATCAATATCCTGTTCCTTCTCTCAGCTACTCCGTTCTGCTAGGGTGTCCCTAATACAGAGAGTTGGGATACTATCCCATGATGTACCATGTAGTCCTTGAATTTACCTAGGAGGTACTTTCCACCACGATCCGATCGTAAGGTCTTGATTAATTTACCTGTCCGACGCTCCACTTCAGCCTTAAACTTTTGAACTTGTCAAAAGAGTCAGACTAGCATCTCATCAGGTAAACGTAACCAAACTATGTACAATCATCTGTGAAAGTAATGAAGTACTCAAAAACCTCCTCTAACTGGTGTAGACAATGGACTACACACATCAGTGTGAACAAGACTCTGTACCTCATTGGCATTATCCGCCTTTGGGATAAAAGACCTTTTTCCCATTAAGTAAGATTCATACTGAGGCCAATTTTCCAATCTTAATGTGCCCAAAGGCCCATCATGGATTAGCCTCTGAATCCTGATTGAGTTGATGTAACCCAACCCCAGATGCCAAAGATTTGAGTCATTGATATTGGTCTTTCTCTTCTTAGTTAAAGGTTCAGATTGAGCGTTATTTGATTGATGATTAATAGGGTTTAAATAGAATAGATTTCTATATATGTGTCCAGTACATAACATTTCTCCATCTTTACTGATAGAAATACTAGAATGGAAATATTCAGAATATCCTTGATTTATAAGTTTTACAACTGAAATCAAGTTCTGACGAAAACCAGGTACATATAAAATATCTATTAAAACCACTTTCTTATTACAATCAAAACAAGATCCAGCTCTTCCACTGCAAAGGCCTAAACTTATGCTCTAATTCCCACACGTTATCTTATCTTTCTTGAGTTATCTTATCTTTCTAAACCTCTAGAAGGAGTTACAAATATAATCAATGGCTCCTGAATCAACAATCCAAGTGGAAGTTGATCCAATTATTGATATAGACTCTAGATAGAGAGCATTACATGTGGGGATTTTCTTGGATTGAAGATCTGGACATTCCTTTTTCCAGTGTCCTTTCTTCCCACATTTGAAGCACTTGCCATTCAGTTTATCTTTGGGTTGGGTCTTAGGCTGGGCTACTGCATTTCCCTTCTTCCTTTTGAACTTTCTGGGCTTAGACCCAGTTCTTGAGGAAGAAGTCTTAGTAATCATGGCCATTGAATGTGGCTTTATGACATTCTCTGCCATCTGGAGTTCCTTTATCAACTCAGTCAAACACATATTTAACTTGTTCATATTGTAATTTAGTTTAAATTGAGTAAAGGAACCTAGTATAGATTCGAGAACCATGTTCACTTGGCTCTCGGGGTCAATGATAGCCCCTAAGATTTTTGCCTCCTCAAAAGCAGCAATCATCCTGAGCATATGCTCCCTGACTGATACTTCCTTAGCCATCTTAGAGTTTATTATAGTTCGAAGAATCTCCTGCCTTGTGGGCCGGCTCTTATTTGCGAATATAGTGGCCAATGAATGACTAATTTCATACATAGAAGCCATGTGCTTGTATTTAGACTATAGCACATTAGACATGGGGGCTAGCATATAGCAACGTGCCATTTCGTTAGCCTTCTTCCATGCCTTCTCAGCCTCTCGCTCACTTGTCGGTGGAACCTTCCCCGATTTCAGGGCAGGTCTCATAAAGGACATACTTATACTTCACGGATGTGAGTATTATGTCCAGGTTCCTCTTTCAGTCCAAATAGTTTGGTCCCGTTAACTTATTCTCACGGAGAATAATGGCCAAAGGACTAAAAGAACCTCCCACCATTTTTGAAAAATCGAATAATAAAAAAAATGATTTAGTTTGTGAAAGTAAATTTCTGCACAGAAATTAATTTGGCTCTTAGGAAAACTGACATAGCTTTTTTGGAAGATTAACAGTTCCCTAAGCTAAGTGTAATAACCACCACAAATTAATTTCCCTTCTAGGTAATGATCTAGAGAATAACTCCATCGTGGGATGGCCGTTTCCTCTCTATTTCCTATGGACATTCCTCGCACTATAACCTCCAACATGGGTTGGCCGATTATAGTACGTGTCCCGGGTTATTAATTACATCCTTCCATTAGATCTAGATCCTTGTGGTATCCCCATCCTATACGGGTTCACTCCCAGGGTGATGCGAGGGAACCCACGATCTCTAATGAGGACCGTGATGGAAGCCATGGGGCCGTTGGAACCCCTCTCCCACTTAGTCTTTTAAAATAAAGTTTTCTGAAAAAATATCATTTTTGAAATTTCCATTAAGTTTTCCTTCAACTTAAAAATAAAATATCCAAGTCCATTAAAATCTCTATGTCAAGAATTATATCCTTTAAGAGATTTTTCCATGGACTAATTTTATTTAAGTTAAAACTTAATGATTTCAAAAATTTTCCAATTAAAACTTTTCCCGAGACTTTGGTTTCAATATTATTTAACAAAACAATTTTTCTTATACAAAATAAAATAAAATGGCTTTCTATTTTTACTTACAAAAATATCTAAATCCAATATATTTTCTATACCAAGGATTAAATCCTTTGAGAAAATATCCAAGGATTAATTTTTGTTCAAGTTAAAATAACCATTTAATTTTTTAAAGAAAAATATTTTCCTTACATAAATAATCTCAAAGACTTTGGTCTTTGAGAAACCGAGCACATAGGTACACAAAATAAATAGCATGCTATAAAACAGTAAACGTTTTCATGCTTTTCTATTTTTAAACCTATGTGCTCAAATAATAGAATTAAACACATTAATTAATTAATTAATGATCTTGTTTAATCCTAAAATTCCTTACTAATATTTTTCATGCAAATATATTCCAAGAATATAAACTATTGCAAAAATATTAACTTTGCCTGGTATGGAATCCAAATTAAAAAAAATTATTTTTTTTGATTGGCGATCCACGTGCACTGGATCCGCGCCCGCATGCACTGCGGTTCACCGCGGCCTCGGTGCACCGGCCCCATTGGATCAGATGCAGTCGCGACCCGTGGAGCCAACCCGCGCCCGCGACCCAAGCCCGCTTCTCCTTTGTTGCCGACCCGCGCATGGACCCATTTCTGCCTCCTCGGTGCACCGCTAACCCGCGTGCAAAATTGAACTTCAATTGCAAATTTGCAATTGGAAAACGGCTTCAATTCAATAGAAATGGCTCGGCTTCATCGGCTCGGTTGACGTGGCTCCAGACACAAACAGAAGGCGATTCGGCGCAAACGGCTCGGCTCCAATGGCGGCTTAGGAACAGTATCTTTCTTCTCCAGAGAGTTTTCTGCGTATTCTATCTGCGATTTTCTTCGTTTTTTCATTTGCAGTGGCTTCTTTGGACATATTTCATTACAAAAACTCATTCAAACCAAAACAACAACTGCCTATACCCATTTAAATTGGATTTACACGATCCAAACTCATCAAAGCCAAAAATTACAGAGAGTTCATGAAAAAACATATCCCATACCAAAAACAGCGAAGGATCACATGTTTAAGCTCCAAACAATGTTCTTCTCTATTTTTATTAACTAACATGCTCTCTAAGTAAATAAAATTCATGCTCTGGTACCACTTGAAGGATTGACATTCACAGAGCATGCAAACTTCAGTGAATGAAAATGGAGAACATGAACATATATCAAAGTATTGGCACAGCATGGTGGGCTTGAAACATACCTGTTGGAGCCTTAAAAATTTGAAGAATATTGAAGAAAGCTTTGAACCTGGAAAAACAGCTTCTTCATCACCTGTCCATGAACATCCAGTGAAGCTTCCACTATCAGATAATAAACATTAATTATTTTCCTTGAGATTAAGTAAATAACCCAATAAATAATTAATGAACCCAAATGAACCAAAAATAATTAAACTTTAATTATTTTTATCTTGGGATTTAATTAAATAAATAACCCAATAAATAATTAAGTAATAATTATTTTCCTCTAGTTTAAGTCCCGGTTAATTTTTCTAATTATTCAAATTGGACCCAGGTCCTGAATAATTAATTAACCAAATAAATCATATAATAATTTTCTCTCCATTTATTTTATTCTAGTCTAATAATAATTTAGACTTCCTGAATAAAATAAAACTCTCTCTCAACTGAGATCATTTTCTCAACGCAAAAATTAATTAGGACTTATGAGCTATTCCGAGGACCAAAAAGACACATCGCCTTGGCTAATAAAATGACCAAAATACCTCTACTATATAAATTGATGTATTTTGCCTTGTGCCTTCAAGGTGTCGAGATTCTTAGCTAATATTCCCTCCCAAATGCTGCCAGAAAAATGGTCTTTTGGATCATCTTGCAACTTGAATTTCTCTAGTCATTTTCGGACTTCACAAAGATGGTGCAAAACCAGGAAAGTTCCTGGGCAAATTCGCACCTTTGGGAGTCCAAAACTAAGCTGTTTTCTTCCAGATTTTGTTCAGCACCTTAGCCATGTTTTTCCTCCATGAAGAAGGCTGGAAACAAGCCTTGAAAGCCCCTGAAATTCCCCTTCAAAATCTCTGCAAGCTGGCAGGAAAATGGCAGCCGAAAAACTGTCCAGGAATTCCAGCCTAGTGAAAATCCTGTACAGTCTAACTGTCCAGCTTTGTTTCCTAATTCTCTCCCAATCGAAACCCCATCCTTGTTCTGCATAAACTTCTCTTAAACCTTCAGTAACTGAGCTCCATTATCTCCCTTAATCTTCTGCACGAAATTCAGACATGGCTACCTGAAAATCTCTCCAACAAATCCCTACAATCATGCTTGATTGATTACCAAAAGTGCAGCCACCTTGGTTTAGCAACCTTCCATAAAGTATCCCTCAAATAACCAGACTTTTTCTTCACCATTATGCTCCTTGTTTTCGGCCACCATAAGCCTCCTTAAACCAACTTTCAATCAACCGAAATACTGCTCAAAACAGTCGGCCATGGCAGACTTCCAAAGCTCTCAAATAATCAAGATATTCTTGAATATTTAGTTTCCCAATTTGCTTCCTAAAAATATTCTTTAAGGATTTTAACAACTTGCCTTTCCTTTTCGCTTCCAAACCAGAGAGCCATTTTCCTAAACCCTACAGAAAATTCGGCAGTCCTAGTTCTCACAGAATTTCGGCAGCTGCAAAACAAAATCTCTCAAATCCCTTCAACCTTCAAGAACATACACAACACACCAAGAACACCTACTCCTTCCTTTCACCTAATACCCCTCCAAACCACTTCAAACCTTCTCTAAAATTTCCAGATTTAACCTACTCACTGCTGGGAATCCATCAACACCATTCTTAACATTAAACTCCACAAACCAACTTGCTAGTTTGGATAAAAAACTAAAAAATTCTGTGAAGGTTCAAGAACACCTTGAAGGTAGGTTTGTTCTAACAACTTCATATTCTCCAATCTTGATCTCTAGTGAAAATATATATGAATAAACATGCTAATGGTCTCTCTCTCTCTCTCTCATGGCCGAAACTCTCTTCTCTTGGCCGAATGGCTTCTTCTCCCATGGCCATACTTTCTCCATCTTCCTTGGACGGAGCTAGGCATCTAGGAGTTGAGATCCATTCTAAACTCCTTCAAGGTATTCCTCAACCAAGTAAGTCCCTTCAATCTTTCTTTTAAATTCTAGATTCATGTCTCTAGGATGATGTTGATAGTATGTGGATTGTGATAGGAATTGAGTATGTATTGTTGAGATTGAAGCATGAATATATGTATGATTGTGAAAGAGATGGGATTTATGCATGGAAGGATTATCTTGGTTGATTGAATGATGATTTAGGGTTTGATGCATGTTTCCATGTCATAGGTAGTATTTGTGATGAAGTATGCTAGAAATTATGTCACCTTTGGTGAATAAGATTTATATTCATGTTGGATTATTGAAGCCATGATCATATTTATGCTAGTAGAGGTTAGATCATGTCTTGATAAATTTAGATCTATGCTTATATGCATGATTTGGATGATTTGATGAATTGAAGGATTGTATATATTCTTGATTGTGGTTAGCCATAGAAATTTGATCATGATCTAGTTGTCCCTAAGCTAATTTTTATTTCATGAATAAAATATTTAATAATATAATTTTACTAGTAATTTCAAAAACCCTAGGAAGGGTAGATCTGGGTTATTATATATAATAAGGATATTTTAGTCAAATAAATAATAGCTTTTGCTAGAAAAATAATATATATATATATATATATTACTTAAAATAATGAAATCAAATAAAGCCTTTTATGGAAATAATTATAATTAGTAAAATATTTATTACTAAAAATTTAATTATTATCTTTTAATCAAAACCCATTAAGAATTTATTTATTATTGTTTAAGCAAGACTCATTAAATTTATTTTCAACTAATTTTAGCTATCAATTATTTTCTAACAACTAAATTATTAATAAATCATTATTTTATTTAATACTACCTAGGACTCTTGATCAAATAAACTCTAAATTTTTCTTAGCAAGATTTAAACTTTCAACTTATTAAAATTTATTTCCCAAACCATTAATTATTTTAAATATCAAATTAAGCTCAACTTATGAACCTATTTTCTTATTGTTTGGCCTTAAAGCTTGGGACACTAGGGTCATGATAGTAGTAAGTTGAGTTGTTTAAATTGAGAAAGTGAAATTTGTCTTGAGTTTGATTGGGGTTTGTATTTGCCAATGCGGGGTTAGGTCAGCAGTTGGAGACGTTTTTATTGTGAGCAAGAATCAGGTAAGCTCCTGCATAAAACCTGATTGATGTAAAATGTTTATTATGGCAAGCCAAATGTAGAGTGTATGGACACTCATTTATGTAAAGGCAATTGAGGGTTGAATTCTTTCTTATTTCAAACAATTGAATTATTTAAAGATCAATGAGCAGATTTAATCAAACTCAAAACTCTTTCTAAAACTGATTCTGACAAAGACTTTGGAAACCCTTAAATTGCCATTTTCATGCGGAACAGTGTTTTGTTCATTTTATCCCAAGTGGGAAACGCCGTTGAGTACTCAGTAAGGGTGGACTACTAGAGCTAGTCTTTGAGGGGTTAAGGTAAGTCTCTCAGTAGGTGGTCACCTCTGAGGGGTGAGTCCTTTCCAGATAAGACTTTAGTCCAGTAGGTTGTGCCGGTCCGAGCTAGCAGCGTTCTTTTCAGTCAAGTGACTGTGTTTTGCCGGAATGGACACCCGATTGTTATTTGGGTATAGAGAAGGAGGAGTATCTTGCCCAGTAGGCTGATCAACTACTTTTGTCAGTCTGCACAAAGTGTGGCATTCTGACCGGCAGTATGCACAAAGTGTGGCATGCTGACCATGCGATTATGGGGCCCAACGTGTGGTAACCCACGACCATTTCTTTTGAGTGATTGATTTTATTGATTATTTATGGTTGGAAAAGTCAAAACACTACTCTTGCTTTTGACTAATGTTTATTGCTTGCCAGTGATCTCTTATGAAGAATTTTATACTTTGCATTCACGAACTGTTTTCTCCCGACACTTAAGCACACAGGGACTTACTGAGATTTCTGTCTCACCACCATTTTTACCATGATTTCAGGTCAATCCTGCTGTGGGGATGAGTAGCTAGATATTGCCTGCTTTGGGAGAATTTTCTGATGATTTATTTTGTGTAATGTTTGGGGGAGATGAGAGCGGATGAATTTTATTATAAATTTATTTTGGGTATTCTTGGATTTATTATTATTATTTTTTGGGATGTAAAAAATTTTAAGTTCAAGTATCATTTTTATTCCGCTATTTTATTTGTGTGACCTAGTTATAAAAACCCATTGTCTTTTGGACGCGGCGACATCCCCTGCCCTGGCGGGCCTAGGTAGCGGGGTATTACATAAGGCATTATTGTCATAACTGGATGTTGGTGTAACTAGTTAAGCCTCAGCATTTTAGGCTAAGAGTTATTTATTTAAGCAAGTATTATCTGGATATTAGGACTTATACCCTATATTTACCCTTGGCGGGGTTAGGTTACCTTGAACTATCTTGGAAAGCTGTTGTATCTAGGAAAAGCAAGAGATTAGGTAAGTCCTTGCATGAAGCTGTTTGAATATCAAAATCACTTTAGCAAGTCAAACAAGATGTATACGTGAAAATGTATTATAAATGCAATTATGGAGAATTTTGCTTTTCTTTCCAGTCAATCAAACAATTTCTAGTTGAACAAGCAATTTTACACAAAATGCTAAACTTTTTTTAAACTGACTTTGACAAGAATTTTGGAAACCATAATTGCTATTTTAAAAAACACATTGGATGATTCTTCTTTTCCCAAAAGGGACAAATACAACGTTGAGTACTCAATAAGGATAGACTTCTAAGACTAGTGTTTGAAGGGTTAGGGTAAGTCTCTTAGTAGGTGGCTACCTTTGAGGGGTGAGTCCTTCCTGGATAGGTTGTCAGTCCTATAGATAATACCAGTCTGAGCTAGCAAGTATTGTCAAGAGGGCTATGTATTTCCGAAATAGACAACCAGTAAGTTGGGTGTAGAGATAGAGGTGTGAAACCCCACCTAAAGCCAACCCTAGAGTAAGAGGGTCAGGATGCATATCATATTAATTTGCATAAAAATATATATTTTTGAATGATTTTATTTGCTTTAGAGTTGTGGTTTATAGGTTAAAAGGCTTAGTTATGCTTATTGGGTTGGAAGGGTAAAAAGATAATTTTACTTGATATCAAAATAGGAAGATGGCTTGAGGTTTAGATAAGAAGAATATTTGGATGAGAAAATAAGCACAAGACTTACTGTGGTTAAGTGGTTAGAGCTTTGTGAATTAATTTCTAAGGTCATGAGTTCAAATCCCATTACTTAAATTTTATTCACGATTATCTTAGTTATGTTTGAATTTTTATTTTTCTTACATTCCTTAAAAATAGGAATGTTGTCTTAGGGGAGACATGAAGAGGATGTCTTAATCATATAATCAGGTCCTAAAAAGAATTCTAGAGGAATTCTTGTCATTTTTATTACCTCTAACTTTGTCCTAACATCTTCATAATTTATATAAACCAAATTGATTAAATCTCTTCTTTTAATTCCAAAAAAAAAAAAAATCTGTGATAATCCCTTAGCCTTGAATTTCGAAAATCAGCTCTTGGGGATAGGGGAGTGCCAAAATTAGGGAGAAGAATTAGGATGGGTTCCCAAGAAAAAAGAAATCACCATGGTAGAACCTTCAATCCTACCTTCAAGTTGTTCATGGTTTTGATGAAGAAAATCTAGAAATTTTTTAGAATTCTGGACAATCCAACTTTCAAAAAATTCAGCTAGAAATACTACTCATTTGCTGCTAGAAAAATGTTCATTTCATGTAGCTTGAAGACTGAAAATTCTAGGCAAAATTCGGATTGCACAAACTGCACAAAACTAGGAAAATTTCCTGCACAATTAATTGCATTCTAAGCTGAAATTGAAGCTATCTTTTGTCATCAATTCAGTCAAATAAACCTCTATTTTTCTCCAGAAAGAAAGCTGGAAAACCACCCCTAAAGGACCCTCAAATACCCCAGAAATCCAGCTGCCAGTCGGGCTGAACAAATGCAGAAATTCTGCACCAAATACCTTGCCATTTGAAGCTCTTGAACAACTTTGAAAGCCAGAAAAATTCCAGTTTTGTTTCTCAAAGCCTAGGCCCAAAAACACACCTTCAAACCTCTGCAAATTGGACCTTGTTCAGCCATGGACTGAACACCATTAACCTCCACACTTACTTTGAGTACTTGGACTCCATAACTATACCTTAAAAACCTCCTAAGATCACTATATCCAAAATACATTTGAACTTCAAAAAAATTCCAGAAGTTTTGCTTCATTAAATCACTCTTGTATCAAGCTAGCAAACCAAAATTTTCTTTGCCATTGGACATTGAATTTCGGCCAGCAATAAAGCCTGAACAACCTTCATCCTTTGCTCCAAACCTGGTCAGTCCAGCCGGCACCATTGAAGTGCAAAGAAACCTCGCTTAATCAAATACCATAAGTTAATCTCCTACCTCGAACAACTCCACAATTTTTTCCATTTGAATTTCAAATAAAATCTGATCATTCTCTCTCCTTCTAGCTAAAAACCAAAACTCCTAGTTACTCCAAACCATTCGGCCAATAGCTTTTCCAGAATTTTGCAACTTTTCTCTCAAATTCTCTCAATTTTCACCAAGAACACCAAGAACACACACTACACTTCTTCAAGCCTACACCTACCGTAAACACCTCCAATCACTCCCAAATACTCCAGCTTACTCCTACCTAGTCTCTAGTGTTCATTTCTGGTATTTATAACATAAAATCACGTAAACAAGAATTTTCTAGCGGATCAAAATCAGCTTTTTCTTGAAGGTTTCAAGAACATCATCAAGGTAAATCATGAAAAACCTCCTTGTTCATCCTCTTTCATTCAATCTTCAATGTACCATACTAATGCACTCTCTCTGTCTTTCGGCCGAAATGGTTTATCAACAACCATGGCTATTTTTTTCTTTGGACTACTCAAGATTCTCAATCGCGCGTGGACCTTCTTTAGTCTTCATCAAAGTATTCGACAATCAAGTATTTATTCTTAAATCTTTCTTTTTATTTCTGAAATCATGTCTCTTAGGTGTTGATAGGGAGATAGAATATGAATTTGGGATTGAGTGTATGCATGTGGATAAAGGGGTTGGTGTTAGGAAATAAGGATTGTTGTATATGACTAAGTTGTATGGATTTTCCTTTTGAATCAATGTGTGTTCTTCATGCATAATGAATTTTATGAATGTTTGAAGCATGTTAGATATTATGACACCAAAGGTGATTAGGCTTTTATGTTCTTATTTTTTATTGAAGCCGTGATTGATGATTATGCCTAGTAGGGATTTGGCCATGTGATCGTATGTGTTAGTTTAAGTGTATGTTCATGAATGGATTAGTTTATTGTTTGATATTGGAGAATGTGTTCATGAATCTTTTCTAGCAATAGGAAAATCATGATTATTTTTTGTTAATTCTAGGTTATTCTTATTAACAAATTTTATTACTTTAATTAGAATTATTATTATATTTTTCTTAAGAGTTTTGAAATTCCTAGGATGATTTGGAAAGGGAATATTAAATGAAATATTAATAGCTTATTGGACAAATAAATAATATCTTTTATTAAAAATAATAATATATAATAATAAATAAAATATTTTATATAAATGATAACAAAAAAAAAAAACCTTATCCATAAATATGATTTATATTAAAATTTATTTATTTATTAATGAAAAATTAAATATAATTCATTTATTATTAATTTTATTATTTGTTTCTAATTATTTATTATCTATTAATTATTAATTAAAAATTAAGTGTAATTTATTATTTATTTATTTATAATAATACTATTCAAATATTACCACTTACTAATATTATTTAGGACTTAGTATTATTCCATAATTAAACACTAGTTTATTTATTACCAATAATACTCAAAATTTATTATTTGAACCTATAACTTATTAGTAATTATTTTAGAACCCTTAGTTTTTTTAACTTATCAAGCTTGATTTATTTTATAAAATCATTTATCATCTAGCCTTAAAGCTTAGGATATTAAGGTTATGGTTAGTCATGGTTATAACTAGTTGAGTTAGGAATTATTTATGTAAGGCGAGTATAGTTCGAATGTAACTTTATGCCTTGTGTTTACCCCGGGCGGGGTTAGGTTGACCTTGGAGGATTTTTGAGTTCAAGAAGAGCCAAGGATCAGGTAAGCTCTTGAATGGAGTCATTTGAAGACCAAAATTATTGTGACAAGCCAAATTCAATGTGTATGATCATTTGTTTTGTAAAGGCAATTAAGGACTGTTTTCCTTTTTATTTCAGTTAAGTAAATCATTTGAAAATTAAATAAGCAGTTTTGCACAAAACGCTAAACTCTTTCTAAAACCCAACTTTGACAAGAATTTTAGAAACCCTTAATTGTCATTTTCAAGTAAAATATTGTATGATCAGTCTACCCTTATTGAGTACTTGACATTGTTTCTCCCACTCCCAAGTGGGAGAAACAATGTCGAGTACTCAATAAGGGTAGACTACTAGGACTAGTCTTGGAAGGGTTAGGGTAAGTCTCTCAGTAGGTGGCCACCTCTGAGGGGTGAGTCCTCCCCGGTTAGGATGTTAGTCCGGTAGGTCATACCGGTCTGAGCTAGCAAGTTTTAGTCAGTGGACTGTGTGATTCCAGAGTGGACAATCGGTAAGTTTGGGTGTAGAGATGGAAGAATATCTTACCTAGTAGGCCGTACACCTACCTTATGTCATCTTGCTCAACATGTGGCATTCTGATCGGCATCATGCTCAACGTGTAGCATTCTAACCATTATATTGTCATGGGGCCTAACATGTGGTGCCATGGCTATCTCTTTGGGTGGTTGTATTTATTATGCACATGTATGTTTTGGGAAAGCAAAATGCCACTCTTTATTTAAGACATTTATTTAATGCTTGCCAGCACTTTCTCTTATGAAACTTTTACAACTTGCATACATGAACTGTTTTACTTGAAACACTCAAAGCATACACGGGCTTACTGAGTTTTTTATCTCACCACTTTTTGTACCATGCTTTCAGGTTGATCCTGCTGTGAAGGTCATTAGCTAGATTGTCGCTTCTGATTTTGAAGTCTCACTGTTATTTTGCTTATGTATTGCTTTTGAGAGATTGTGGCAGATAATTTATTTTGGATTTGTTCATGTATTGTTGGGTTGTAATAAGTTTAATTTTAAAGTATTTATTTTATTTTATTTTATGTGACCTAGTTATAAAGACCCATTATTTTATTGACAGGGTGACATCCCTGGCCCTGATGGGCCTAGGGTAGTGGGGTGTTACAGGAGGAGTATCTCACCCCAGTAGGCCATACACCTACCTTATGTCAGTATGCACAAAGTGTGGCGTCCTGAACGTTCTTTTGTCATGGTACATAAAGTATGGTGCCATGACTATTTCTTTTGAATGGTAGTTGTTATTGTATATTATGTATGGCATTTGAAAGGAAAACACCACTCCTCACTTGTGAAATTTATTTCAGACTTGTTAGCACTTTACTTTTATAAAAGTTTCTCAACTTACATACATGAACTATTTTACCTGAAGCACATAAAGCACGTGCGGACTTACTGAGATTTATGTCTCACCACCTTTTTATATCATGCTTTTAGGTCGATCCTGCTGTGAGGGTTATTGATTAGAGATTGTCTTTGTTTAAAGATATTATTTTTGAATGTATTTCATGTTGAGAGACTCTAATAGATATTTATTTATTTTGAGAATTGTTCATGCATTGTTTGGGTTGTAACAAGTTTAAATTTGGATTGTTTCTTTCATTTCTCTTGTGAGTCCTAGTTATAAAGACCCCTGTCCTAAAGACGGGGTGACATCCCCAGCCCTAATAGGGTACGTAGGTAGTGGGGTGTTACAAGTGGTATCAGAGACTAGGTTTAGGGAATTATTAATAGTATTTACTTTATTTCATTAAGATTAAAATCTTTTGATTAATCTGGATTGTTTATATTGTAAGATGGTTAGAATGTATAGAACAGCAAGGAAGGGGCAACAATGGCATCCACCAATCCCTATCTACCCGAAAGACTTACCAGTGCCACAACCCACACCTCAACCAGTCATACATTTGGAAGAAAGTAGTGATGATGAGGTTGAAATTATTGAGCCACCCCCTATACCTGTAATAGACTTGATCACTGATAGTGAGGATGAGGAT
Source organism: Voacanga thouarsii (assembly GCA_026120185.1). NCBI lineage: Eukaryota > Viridiplantae > Streptophyta > Magnoliopsida > Gentianales > Apocynaceae > Voacanga > Voacanga thouarsii. The sequence continues at coordinate 105,473 of JANUWF010001381.1, read as the reverse complement.
ATTGATATGGAATATGTCTCAAACCCACTTAGCCCCGTGATTGACTTTACTGCTGATAGTGATGATCCAGGGGAGATAGATTACGAATCTCCACCTACACCTTCTTTTGTACCCCAACCCAACCGTGTTGAAACTGGGGAGAGTTTTAGGAGACCCGAGAAGGAACCTATAGACTATGGATTTGTGAATGGTGCAGAGATAGACATTTCTACGAATACTGGGGGTTGGTTGTATGATGCCAACACTAAGAATTTTGATGAGGATTAGAGGTAAAGTTTTTCCATGTTTAGGAAGCTATTATTTACTACTTTTAATAAACTCCTATGCTAGGGGTTCATTTATGTTTATTGCTTTATTTCAAAATTTTTGCAAATAAGAGTACCTTGGTGTAGTCCAATCTTGAAGAATACAATTATTTATACAAAGCTTACATCTAATTTACTTTTACTTAAGTCTGAATGTGAATGTATGCCTGGATTTAAATGTTTTGAACTTTGATGCATAACTCATTCTTTGGTGCCGATGGTATAGAATGGCACCAAAGCGTCGCGTAGTAGCAACCAGCAGAAAGGTTCTTGAAGCAGAACCTGTGACACCGGAACATGATGCTACTAAACTTTCCTCGCCAAATTAGGGGAATGAGAATGAACCAAAACAGGAAGTGGGGTCTGAAGAGCCTACTAATATAACTATGGGGCAAGCATTTCATAAGATGACTGAGACACTACAAATTTTGTCACAGCGAAGGAACCTAAAAGGGGAAGATGAAGTGCTGGAGAGGTTTCTAAAATTCTAACCTCCCACCTTTTTGGGAGAAGCTGAACAAGATTAGAAAGCACAGCAGATGGAGGACATCTTGTAAAACTTCAATATGCTGAGAAAAGGATGGTCAAATTTGCTGCTTTTAGGCTGAGAGGCCTAGCTCGGGCATGGTGCCAGCGAGTCCAAGAAGACTAGGAACTAATGGATCAAGATTGGACGTGGGTTAATTTTGTGGTGGCATTCAGAGTAGAATATATCCCTCAGTGGATAGTGGAGAAAAGGGAAGATGAGTTCCTGAATTTAAAGCAAGGAAGCATGACTATGGCTCAGTATGTTGCTCGTTTCAGTCAACTATCGAAGTAATGTAAGAGACTAGTGGATACTGAGTAAAATCGAACTAGGCAGCTTATTAAGGGCCTGAGGTAGGAGCTGAGAAGGGCTTTGGCACTCTCTCTACCAATGACATATTCTGGGGTAGTAGACGCAGTGACTCGAACAGAGAATAAGGCCCAAACTAGGATGGTACCGAAATTGTTCTTGCCACCAAGGCAACTACCGAGGCCTTTTTTGAGGTAGCTAGCTAATAAGCGACCAGCCTACCAACAATGGCAGAACCGAGAAAAGCAAGCATGTACGATACTGACTGGTCCTACTCAGAATCTCCTGTCGTGCTGACATCGTGGAAAGTAGGGTCATGTGGAGAAGAATTGCTTGTCTAAGGGAGCTGAAAGGAAATGTTATAATTGTGGAGACCCGATGCATCTTTGAAACACATGGCCAAAACTCATTCGAATCGAGTAAGGAAACCCAGCCCAGACCACGAGAGCTAATCGAGCTAATACTACAGGAGCCTCTTGAAGTGGAACTCAAAGTCACAAGTGAAAGCAAATGTTTTTGCTCTTAATCGAGAGAAAATTAGAGTAAATGCAGTAGTGTTGGAAGGTACATTTTCTATCTAAGGTCATTCAATTAATGCATTAATAGACCATAGATCCACCCATTCCTATCTAAATAAGAATTGTGCATATCATTTGGGTTAGGATAGAGTAGAACTACCTTTTACCTTGATGGTAAGTACACCCTTGGGAAAAATGGTGCAAGTAGATTGGTATGTGTAGAGTTGTAAGATTGGAGTGGGGAAAGAGAGCTTGGAAGGAGACTTAATAGTCTTAGCTATTGATGACTATGGCATAATTTTGGGTATGGATTGGCTAGCTAAGCATGGAACTAAAGTAGATTGTAAGAATAAGTCTATCCAATTTATTAGACCTGGTTGTGATGTGTTGGAATTTAATGGTAAGTGAGTAAAAGAATTGAAGTTTTGATAGCTGAAGTAAAAGCCCGGAAGTTGTTGAAGTAAGGACGTCAAGGAAATTTGCTTATGTGATAAAAAAGTAAAAGGATCAGTGTACCCTGAAAAATACTGAGGTTGTAAAAGATTTTCCCGATGTGTTTCCCACAGAATTCACTTCTCTTCTTCCTACCCAAGAAGTTGAGTTCACTATAGATCTGATTCCAGGAGCGGAACCTGTATCATGAATGCCATATTGGATGGCACCAGAAGAATTAAAGGAACTAAATGAGCAGCTAGAAGAATTGGCAACATAAGGCTACATAAGGCCTAGCATATCATCTTGGGGAGCTCTAGTACTATTTGTGAAGAAGAAGGACGGGATAATTTGACCATCAAGAATAAATATCACCTACCTTTAATGGATGAGTTGTTTGACCAGTTGCAAGGCTCCAGTTATTACTCCAAACTGGATTTGAGGTAGGGATATTATCAAGTGCGTATTAAGGAGGAGAATATTCCCAAAACAGCCTTCAACACTAGATTTGGTCACTATGAGTTCATGGTGATGCTTTTGGGGGTAACTAATACACCGGCAGTGTTTATGGATTTGATGCATCATATTTTCCAACCATACTTGGATAAGTTTATGATGGTATTCATTGAAGATATACTTATATATTCTAAGAGTCTAGAGGATCATGCAGAGCATCTAAAGCTGGTATTGGAAAAGTTGAGGGAGCATAAGCTTTATGCCAAATTTAGCAAGTGCGAATTTTAGTTGGATAATGTGTTGTTTCTTGGCCATGTGGTGACCAAGGATATAATCAAAGTGGACCCAACAAATGTTGAAGTGGTTTCAGTCTGGAAGCAGCTGGAGAACATTACTGAGATCAAAAGCTTCTTGGGGTTGGCCGGCTATTACTGGCGGTTTATTAAAGGATTCTCAACTCTATCATCACCTATGACTCGATTATTGAGAAAAGATATGCCCTTTGTTTGGAATGAGAAGTGCAAAAAGAGTTTCCAGGAGTTGAAGCGGAGATTAATGATAGCTCCAGTGTTGGGTTTTCCAGAAGGAGATAAACCCTATGCTTTGTATACTGATGCATCTAAGAAAGGTTTGGGAGCAGTATTGATACAGGATAGGAAGGTAATAGCTTATGCCTCTCGGAAGTTGAAGCCTCACAAAGTCAATTATTCGACGCATGATTTGGAGCTAGTTGCCATTGTGTTTGCATTGAAGAAATGGCAACATATTTATATGGAGCCGAGTATGAAGTGTTCACTGACCATAAGAGTTTGATATATATTTTTACCCAGAAGGACTTGAATTTGAGGCAATGGAGATGGATGGAATTTTTGGAGGAGTATCGTTGCCCTACCGACTATCACCCAGGGAAGGCCAGCATAGTTGTTGATGCCCTGAGTTGTAAAGTCAAAATGGCCAGATTAAGAATTCAAGAGATTTAAGCAGTCTAAGATGTGCTAGATAGGAGGACGGAAGTATAAGAAGGAAGGATTATCGTTAATAATCTGAGATTGATATCGGATCTAAAGTAGGAAATCAACAAAGCACAGCAAAACAATGCAGAGTTTCAACAATTTAAGGATAAGGGACTTATGCGAGAAGGTAGTTATTTTTGACAAGATGAGATGGGAGTGATGTATTTCTAAGATCAATTGTGTGTGCCGGATGAGCAGCAGCTGAAGGAAAAGATTTTAGAAGAGACGCATAAGAGCAAGTATATTTTTCATTTAGCAGAAGTGAAAATGTATCAAGATCTGAAGAAAGCCCATTGGTGGCCCAAAATGAAGAAGGACGCGGTGAAATATGTCTCCATATGCCTAACCTGTCAAAAAGTTAAAACAGAGCACAAAAAATCAACAGGATTGTTGTAACCTTTAACAATACCAGAGTGAAAATGGGAAGAGATGACCATGGACTTCATTACTGGACTACTTATGGCAAAGACCCAAAAGGATACCATATGGGTAGTGGTTGACTGATTAACTAAATTAGCGTATTTTATTCCTGTGAACGTAAGGGACTCAATGGAAAAGTTAGCTCAAACATATGTGTGAAAGGTAGTTAGATTGCATAGAGTACCTTCGAGTACCATGTCAGACTGAGACCCGAGGTTTACATCCCGATTTTGGGTTAAGTTTCAAGAATCAATAGGTTCTAACCTAAAGTTCAGTACAACGCCACACCAAAAAACCAATGGTCAGTCAGAAAGGGTTATTCAGATATTAGAAGATATGCTAAGAGCTTGCGTATTGGATTTTGGAGATAAGTGGATTGATTGCGTACCGTATGTAGAATTGGCTTACAATAATAGCTACCAATCTTCGATTGGAATGGCTTCATATGAAGCATTGTATAGACGTAAGTGTCAAGTACCTCTGTATTAGAGTTAGACGGAAGACGGTCATATAAGCAAGTCTGGAGAAGTCTGCATTCAGGAAATGTCAGATAAGGTGAAGTTGATCAGAGAAAGGTTGAAAGCAGCTCAAAGCTGACAAAAAAGTTATGCAGATAATAGGCGAAGGGATTTGGAATTCCAAGTAAGAGACAGTGTGTTTTTGAGGTTGACTTTGAGTAAGGGAATCTTGAAGCATCCAAAAGGTGGAAAGCTAAATTTGAGATATTTGGGACCGTTTCCAATCACGGAAAGAATTGGACCAGTTGCGTATCGACTGGATTTGCTAAATAGTCTGACCAAAATATATGATGTATTCCATGTGTCTCAGCTAAAAAAGTATAATGCCGACCCAGGACAGGTTCTGAATAATGAATCGTTGTGTTGCAACCTGACTGGAGCTACGTGGAGAAACCCGTTAAAATTTTAGACCGAAGTATCAAGACTCTCTGGAATAAGTAGATACTAATGGTGAAGGTGCAGTGGGAGCATCATGGCACCTAAGATGCCACGCGGGAGAAGGAAGATTGGGTAAAACAGAAAATACCCCAACTTAAGATAAAAGTACACGTTGAATTTCGGGACGAAATTTTTTTAAGGAGGGGAGGATGTAAAACCCCACCTAAACCTACCCTAGAGTGAGAGGGATGGGGTGCATATCATATCATCTTGCATAAAATATATTCCTTGAATGATTTCACATGCCTTAGAATTGTAGTATAAGGGTTATATGGTTTATATATGCTTGATGGGTAGTAAGCGTAAAAAGGGAAATTTGCTTGAGGACAAAATATGAGGAAGGCTTAAGGCTTCGATAGAGAGAGAATTTGGTTGGGAAAATAAGAACAAGAATTGTTATGATTAAGTGGTTATAGCTTTGTGATTTAATCTCTAAAGTCTTGAGTTCAAATCCCATAACTTAAGTTTTATTCTTAATTATCCTAACCAATATTTGAATTTTTTTTTTCTTACATTCCTTAAAGCTAGGAATGTTGTCTTAGAGAAGACACAATAGTAATGTCCTAACCATGTGATCTTGCCCTAAAAGAAATTCTAGAAAAGTTTTGGTCGCCATTATTTTAGCAAGCCTTATCCTAACTTATTTAAATTTAAACTACTCTTATTTCTTTAATTCTTTTCAATTTCTAAAAAATTCCTTGGATAATTATTGGCTTGAATTTTCAAAATTTCCAACCTTTGGGGATAGGAGGATGACCGAATTTGAGGAAGAAAAATAGGAAAGAGGTTTTCAATTAAATCACCATAGCTTTTCTTCCAAGAACTCCATTTTTTTCTTGTGATTGTTTTGGTTAAAAATCTGGAAATTTTCCTGATTTTCTTCTTGGCTGATTTTCGAAAATTGCAGCAACCTTTACCTATATAATTCTTGCTAGCAACCAACCATTTTATGTAGATAAGAAAGCTGAAAAACCTTGGAATTTCGCAGCTTGTACAGCTTTACCAAACCAGAAATTTTCCAGCAAACTACCAAGAGTTAGACATGAATGTTGAGCTATCCATTTATGCATAAGAATACCTGAAACATTCCTCCTTCTTCCCCAAGATGGTGGCTGGAAAATCACCATTAATGGACCTTCAAACACTCCTAGATTTCACCTGCAAATCTATTTCAAAGTGGTTCAAAAACTCTACTCAAAATCCTTCCAAATCGTAAGAATTCTTGTAGCTAAAATTCCAGAATTTTTTCCAGCTTGCCTATCAAAGGTAAAAACCGACTTCTTTCCCAATCTTCTTCATGTTTTTGGCCACCTTGCAGCCATGGATAGAACACCTTGTCTTCTTTATCTACCATGTCCATTAGAGCTCTATTAACACACCTCAAAACATTCCTATCTTTACTTCATTCAAAACTTTTCAAACTTGAAAATTAAATTCCAGATTTTCATCCATTATACTCTCACTTAACTAGATGACCAAATTATAATTTTCTCTGCTCTTGTATAACCATTTTCAACCAGCTATAAGGCTGAAACCATCCTTCATTTCATGATCAAAATATAGCAAGTCTAGCCACCCACCATTGAAGGACAAGAAACCTTGAAGGAGAAAACACCATTACCAAATATTTTACCTCAAACATCTCCACATTTTTCTCATTTTAAAATTCAAAATAGCTAAATTCTCTCTCTCTTCCCTGGATAACCAAAATTCTCCTCCCTAGCTAGGCTATTCGGCCATCATTCACTAGACACCCACAAATCATTTTCTCTTAATTTCCTCTTGTGTTCTCAAGAACAACAAGAAAACACATTAAACTTCTTCAACCTCCAATCACTACTTAAAATTCAAGAAAATACGATGGCCAAAAAACTATCATATTTGAGAAAATATCGTCTGATAGAGGCTAAATTAGTCATATTTTTTCTAGTTATTTGAGGCTCTTTTGTGATATATTTTGTTCAATAACTAGTCAAATTCCTTCATATTTGAGATTTTACCCTTGGAAAGGTAGTTTGTTCATTATTACAGATTTTTAGGGTAAAACGAAGCAAAAATGTCGCAAAACAGAATAGAGGTGGCGCCGACCAGGATAGAGGAACTGGTGCCGGCCATGCACTGTTGATATGAACTTCGAGCGACAAAAAATTGGTGAAACAGAGTGGAACCAGTGCCGGCTCTAGTAGCCAAGGCGGTGCCAGTTGCATGTTGGTCTACCATGTGTAGAATTCGAAAAAAATCGGCGAACGAGTGGAGAACCAGAACATAACTGGCGTCGGCTCCGAGAGCCAAGGTAGTGCTGGCTGTGCTGGTTGTGCTCTGAGGGAATGGCAGAGCTTTGATTTTTCTACGCGGTTTTTTGTAATCTGTGGAGTTTTAGTACTTTCCTACTTCTACTCGGCCCAGAACATTACACCAACGAGTTTAGGCACTTTCCAAGCCTATAAATAGATGGAAAACACAAGGAAAAATTGGAGAATTCATTGATCATCATAGAAAATCACTCAAATCAAGGGTGAAATTCTTCAATTCAAGGAGGGTTGTGTAAGAAGGTCTTCAAAGGAAGAAGAAAGAGGCTTGTCTATGAGTACTTTCTTTTAATTTTTCTTGAACAATGATATGTTAATTGTTTTATTGTAATTCAACGTTGTTTCAGATATTCATGATATTTAGAGTTATTTGATTTTTTGATTAATTGATATTATTCTTGGTATTTAGTTACTTGAGCTTATTACGAGATTAATTGATTGGTTCTTTCCGTTAACTCGCTGAGACCAAAGGGGTTGGTAGTGGTTTCAATTTTTTAATTTCATATTTGTTGTCTCTTAACTTGCCGAGAGCAAGGGGGTTAATTGATGAGGACTAAGTAATTAAATGTTAATTGATGTTCGCCGAGACCAAGGATTCATTGGTTAATTTCATGTTTTAAATTCACCGAGACCAAGGGAATTTAATCAAGGATTGTGTTTAATACATCTTTTGGGTGAATTAGTTGAAACGAGACCAAGTGATTCTAATTTATCTAGAAGGTAGTGATTTCATGGATTGAAAAAGAAGTGAATCTATCTTAATCCTTCATGATGCTAAGAGAATAATTAGTTATGATAATGATTGGGTACTTTAAGATCATGATTGTCAAAATAATGGTTTAAGTTGCATAATTCTCTATCCTTAACTTGTATGTATTTTTATTTTATTTTATTTTATTTTTTATTTTTTCCACTTTATTGAGTTAGTTAAACAATGAAAGAAAAGTGATTAACGTATACTTGTTCCTTGAAGATCGACACTCGTTTAAACCCCATGCTGTGTTAATGATGAGTACGATTGCTCATATGTGTAATTTGGGGTTAACGTTTTAATGTAAACTTAATTGGGAATGTGTTGAGGTTTTATATGATTTTTATACCCAAATAAATATTCACTAAGTTTTTGGCGCCGTTGCCGGGGAACAAAAGTATGAAAACTTGGATTTTGTTAATTTAACCATGTAACTATGTAAATATGTAAATATGGACAATTGTTCTTTTCGCAAAATGGTGCTATCTTTTGTATCGTGTGTATCTTGTATACCCTTGTAATATAACCTACTAACTTTGACAATGTTTAATTGACTAACGTTTTCTTCTTTTAATTTTGTTTTAAATATGAATTTTGGTTATCTAATTTTCTTCTTGTCTTTTATAGGTGTAGGCCGTGGAAAGCAGTGAAGTCATTTTTTGCTGTTTGAAACAATTTTTATTTTGGTCATTTTGTTTTGTTCTTTTTATCGTGTCTTCATGAATTAAATTGCATTATTCATCATTACTACATGTTCATCATTTTTCTTGCATTCAAAAAAAAAAAAAAACATTAGTGTATTGATTGGCAAAATTACAAGCTCAAATTGATGTTTTTGGTGGGACGTCATTAGAAGCATTAGTGAATTCTTGTGTTGCCAATACAAATTCATTTGTTCAGTGGCATGAAGAAGCTTCCCAATGATTGTGCGATCAAAAGAAACACTTAGTTAAGAAGGTTGAGGAGAATCATAAGTTCATGCTGGCCAATACATTCGAACAAGAGAATCTCCAAGGAGAAATGCTATGAGGGACAATTATCCAATGTGGAAAGTGAGGTATTCAATTCTTCTCTCTATGCTAATAATCCTAACCTCTCTTTGTCATATGATTTCCTAGGTTCCTCTCATTTTCTCAGAGAATATGGGTCCAAATAATGATGTGTTAAATTTATCATGCTTCAAGGTGTTGGATTTTTCAATACTATATTATAAAAAGTCCTTGGAGGATGGTGGTAATCTCTACCCTTCACCCCATTCATAGGGAGGTAACTTAGTTTTGTAGACCATACCTTGAAAAGTAAGGATTTGCTTGATCCGATCTTTGAGAACTCAGATACTAAGTTTAAAGGGGAATGTTAATTGGTAAAACTTCTTTTGAAGGGTTAATTGGTGATTTCAAGCTTGATGTATTCTTTAGAAACCATGTGTACTTATATATTGACAACCATATTTGTGTGTCTAAAGAAATGTTAGAGAAAGAAGTTTATGTGTTTTGCTTTAGTAAGAAAAACTATTTTCATAAACCTTCTATTTTTCAAAAACCTCTCTTCATTCTACATTCATCATGCCTATCTTTTATTTTGAGCTTTAATTTCTTTTCAAAAGGTTTGAGGAGGAAGCATGATGAGTGTAAAAATTTTTTGTTTTATTTTATTTTATTTATATTTATATTTTATTTTTTTAGTCTTTTTCTTTAGTTTGTTTTCTTTTATTTAGGTATGTTTTTATTTTATTATTATTTTCCTTGTGCTTTTATTTGTGTTTTGTTTTACAGGAATAAAGTCTTCTTGGACAAGCCCTTCTCTTTGCCTCAAGTTTGGATACCAATTGGAGCATTATTGCACTTGGGAAGTATTACTTAAAACTTTCTAACCCATTATTATTTTTAGTCCCTTTGGAGATGCTTTCTTGTGTTTATTTGTTGCAAATGAGGACTGTGTCCAACTTAAGTGCGAGGGAGTGGTTTGGTGATATACTTTATCCAAGTTTTTATCAATTTTATTTTGAGCATAAAGTTTGAAAAATTAGAGCTACTCCGTCATGGGAGTATTTTCTTTCTTATCTTTTCCTCGTTATTTTTGGTCCTATGGCTTTGTTTATTCTTTGTTCTATTTATTTGGCCATTGAGGGCAATGTCTAGTTTAAGTGAGGGGGAGTCATTTGATTGAAAATTCTTCTATGCATCATTCTTGTATCCTTTATCCTTCTTGTAAAACCAAAAATTTTCAAAATTTTTTTCTGATTTTCTTTGAGATTTCAAGCTATATTTTTAATGCATGTCTTTATGATGGATTATAGAGCATATGTTCTAGATCATTTATAGCTTCTGCATGACTTTGTGCATGCACTTGGACGAAGTAGTTCTTGATCAACTGCTTCGCATTGTTCTTAAACCTAGTTTTTTACTAAAATTCATGGAGCATTCTAGAACTTACTTGAATACCTCTCGAGGCAAAATAAGAAAGACGGTCATGATTTAACTTAGGGATGACGGTAATATGCCTTCTTTCGATAGTTTGAGCTTTTCAAGCCTACCTATTATTATATTATCCCTAGTGCCTATTTTGAGCCTAAATTGTTGATTTCTTTCTTTAAAACCCGTTATCGTACTTTGTCCATTGCTTGTTTCTGAGAGTTTGAATAATTTTCCAACTCTTTATGCTCTTGATGGATAAAAGTATATGTAGGAGCATGTTGAGAAAGAATACTTGAAAAAGATCATGGCTCATTACTTTCAATCATGTATCAATACTGAGTTGAGCTGAAAAGAGAAAAGAAAGAAAAGAAAGAGAAAAGAGATATTGTACACAAGAAAAGAAAACACAAAGCTGATAGAAAAGATGAAAACAAAGAATCTGAGAAAGAAAAGAATAGTAGCAGTGAAAAATAAAAGAGGAGTGAAAGAAAAGAAAATTGAGAGAAAAAGAGAGAAAAAAGATTACAAGAGGAATGGTGATTGAGCTATAAAAGTTGAGTTCATATTAAATCTTTGACACCATTGCTGAAAAATACGAGTGATCTTGTGAAAAATAGGGAAGAATTGATGAAGAAAGTAAAAAGATGAGAAGACGAAGAGAAAAGAAAAAGAAAAAGTGTAGGATTTGCTTGAGTTGAGTTGTAATTGCTGAATAAGGTTATGGTTTGATTGATTTCTGGAATAGGAGAGTAAGAAGAGTTGAAAATTATTGGTTCATTTTGTTTATCATTTTCTTGCGAACTCTTAGTTCTTTGATATTTGATTCTCCTATATCCTTCATTTGATAAACTACATTACAAACCTTTAGCTTTACATTATAAACTTGAAAGTCCTACTTGACCTAAGTAGAAGCATGATATGTCTCGGATTAGTGGAGATAGTGTATGAAAAGTAAGCTTATGGAATGCATACTCTTTTTGAACTAAATCTTTCCAATGGTTTGAGAATCTTGTTAAGTATTGAGAAGGTTCTATTAAGTCATTTATCACTTACACAAGTATTGCATTTGTTGTGAAAAATGTAGTAGCATGTGTTTTATGTTCTTGAATGAAGAAAGAATTAGAGATATTATTTTGAAATTGATTGAGTGATTAATAAAATCTTGTGTTTTCCTACTTGTCTTTGATACTTTGGTTGAGGACAAGCAAAGAGCTAAGTGTGGGGGAATATGATAGGGGCTAAATTAGTCACATTTTTCCTAGTTATTTGAGGCTCTTTTTTGATACATTTTGTTCAATAACTAGTCATATTCCTTTATATTTGAGATTTTACCCTTGGAAATGTAGTTTGTTCATTATTATAAATTTTTAGGGTAAAACGAAGCAAAAACGTCGCAAAACAGAATAGAGGCGGCATCGGCCAGGACAGAGGAACTGGCACCGGCCATGTACTGTTGACATAAATTCGAGGTGATGAAAAATTGGTGAAACAGAGTGGAACCGGTGCCAGCTCTAGTAGCCAAGGCAGCGCCGGCTGCATGCTGAACTACCTTGTGCGAAATTCGAAAAAATCGACGAACGAGTGGAGAACCAGAACACAACTGGAGCCGGCTCCAAGAGCTAAGGCGGCGCTGGCTGTGTTCTGAGGGAATGACGAAGCTTTGATTTTTCTACGTGATTTTTGGTAATCTGTGGAGTTTTAGTACTTTTCTACTTTTACTCAGCCCAGAACATTACACCAACGAGTTTAGACACTTTCCAAGCCTATAAATAGATGGAAAACACAAGGGAAAATGGGAGAATTCATTGATCATCATAGAAAATTACTCAAATCAAAGGAGGAATTCTTCAATTCAAGAAGGGTTGTGCAAGAAGGTCTTTAAAGGAAGAAGAATGAGGCTGCCTATGAGTGCTTTCTTTTACTTTGTTTTCTTTTTCTTGAACAATGATATGTTAATTGTTGTATTGTAATTCAACGTTGTTTCAGATATTCATGATATTTAGAGCTATTTGATCTTTTGATTAATTGGTTATTATTCTTGGTATTTAGTTACTTGAGCCTATTACGAGATTAATTGATTGGTTCTTTCCGTTAACTCGCTGAAACCAAAGGGGTTGGTGGTGGTTTCAATTTATTAATTTCATATTTGTTGTCTCTTAACTTGCCTAGAGCAAGGAGGTTAATTGATGAGGACTAAGTAATTAAAGGTTAATTGATGTTTGCTGAGACCAATGATTCATTGGTTAATTTCATGTTTTAAATTCGCCGAGATCAAGGGAATTTAATCAAGGATTGTGTTTAATGCATCTTTTGGGTGAATTAGTTGAGACGAGACCAAGTGATTCTAATTTATCTAGAAGGTCGTGATTTCATGGATTGAAGAAGAAGTGAATCTATCTTAATCCTTCATGATGCTAAGAGAATAATTAGTTATGATAATGATTGGGTACTTTATGATCATGATTGTCAAAATAATGGTTTGAGTTGCATAATCCTCCATCCTTGACATGTATATATTTTTATTTTATTTTTATTTTATTTTTATTTCTTTTTCACTTTATTGAGTCGGTTAAACAATGAAAGTAAAGTGATTAATGTATACTTGTTCCTTGAGGATCGACACTCGTTTAAACCCTATGCTATGTTAATGATGAGTGCGCTTGCTCATATGTGTAATTTGGGGTTAACATTTTAATGTAAACTTGATTGGGAATGTGCTAAGTTTTTATATGATTTTTATACCCAAATAAATATGCATCATTGGCATTTTTGCTATAGACGGTCAAACGACGACTTCTCGGTCGTCGTATATAATGCTATCATTTTTATTTAAAAAGGCCAAAAAACTGTCGTATTTATCTAATGCGACGGTGTAAATTTGATGGTCAGGGAAAAGCATAGCCATTATTCACTCGGGTTTAGATTTTGCGAATCTTTGTATTTGGTGAGTAATTATTTCGTAAATACGATGGTTTTAAACCGTCGCAAAAACTTATTAATTGCGATGGTTATTTGCTACGGCCCTAACCATCGTAATTGCTGAGTATTTGCAACGGTATCCAGCCATCTTAATTACAACCGTGGCAATAAATCTTGCGGTGATAGTAATTACGATGGCCGTAACCGTCCCAAATGCTTAGCAATTGCGACAGTTGCTAGCCGTCATAATTACTACCATCGCAATTAATTAGTATTTGCGACGGTTAACTTTGACAGCCGTAACCATCGCAAATACTCAGCAATTGCGACCATAAGTAAGAACGATGGTTGGACCGTCGTTTTTAGATCCCTCATCTTTTTCATAATTTGTTTATTTGAGCATCTACCACTTGCAAATTAAGCCAAGCCAAGCTAAAAGTTCAACACATTTACAACCAAAATCGAAAAAAAACTCATCAGCAAAGCCAACATCAGTCAAACTATAAATAAACCGAAATGAAACTAAAATGTTTACAAGTGAAAGTAATAGTACATATAGAAAAAGTAGGAAATAAAATGTATCAATCCCAAATACTACTCATACACAACAATAACCAAAAAAAAAAAAAAAAAAATAACTCAATCATGCTGATCACCAATAGCATTATCATCAGGAGCTTAAGGTTGTCTATGGGGATGAGATGTAGAACCAACACCGGGAGAGGCTGTAGAGGCCCTAGATGGAGGTCTAGGAGCTGTGACAAATGCACCTATGTAAGTTCTGTGGGATAGAGCTAATTCCAAACGTGCCTCCATCTCGGCTTGCATAGCCTCTACATGTGCCTCTATCTCGGCTTGTATAGCCTGGATACATGTTTCAACTTGCACTCTTATAGCCTTCTCAACTCCAGTAGAATAGTTGGATGAATGTCTAATTGTAGTTGGTGTTGGTTCTTTTCCCTGATATCTAACACGACCCTTTATGTTTGGACTGAACATGTGCTGAAAAATCCGATCCTTTGCCTCCTTAGTGAGCTCAGAGTCAGGAAGTGACCATTCTGCCTTTAATCGGTCCTACAAAATTAAGAAATAACATACATATTAAGTTAATATTAAAGTTAATATATTCATTTTGTCATATTTTAACAATTCAACAAAGTAAAAAATTAAAAATGCCTTACAATCATATCAGGAGTCAAACCATCAACCTGCCAACTACGCCACCTTCGTGTCACAAGAAACATATCATACTGCGACATTGACTGGACTTGTGAGGCCCTCTGCAAACATGAACAACAATTAATTAGATAATATTTATAAAAACAAAGATTTTTTTACAATCTACTAATAAAGACAAAATAATGGCATACACGATAATCTAAATACCTGATCAAGTATTACAGAATGTGGCATCCTTCCTATGGCTGGCGGATATGTAATATGTGATCAATTCTGGCTATTCTGCATAGCCTCCGCCTGTGAATTAACATTGTAGTTAATATGTAACAAAAACATGCCATAACTATCTTATAAACATAAACAACGTCGTAGTATAAAAAGTCAACTATCTTATATACATAAACAACTTTAAGTATAAAAAGTCTAATATAGTTAATTATATGACCTGCACATTCTCTAAACACCAATAATCAACTAACATCCTCTACTAATCTTCGTCGACCCTTCTATCTCCACAAGTAATAGGCTCCGTGGTATAGAATATAGTATCTATGCTTGAGCTTAGATCTGTAATCTTTCCAGTCTGCACAAAGCATCTTCATTGTGATAGTACATCTCTCAAGTGGCATAGTTGTGTTGTCCTTACATGTGTTAAACACATAAGTGATTAGATAAAATATAAATTGTTAACAAACTAAACTTTTAATTAGGGAGATTTTTCTCAGAGTTACTAAGAAATTTATTTACCTGTATTTCTTCCCACATAGAATCCTTCATTCTTTGAGGTACAGAATGCCAATCCCTACAATTCAAAGAAATTCTATTGCTCATTCATGCAAAACAACCTACTACGGAACTGAAGCGAGAAGCATCCACCGCTATAAGTCCTCCATGTTGGTTAACTCCAACCTCGTACTTCTTGAAGCCTAGTTCAGCCTACCTAGGGGATAACTTTCCACCCCTCGACCAGCTCTGGATGAAGAATCTAGAAATAACAATTTAAACAGTTACCAAATACTAATATGTAAAAATTAATCAACAGTATTGTATATATAGGACTAAAAAAATAATAAATTAACACAAACTTGAGGCACTAGGTCCTGAAGAAGTAGGTACTATTGTAGATTGAGCTAGACCAGAAGTAGTTGCAGATGGGGTGCTACTAGGACCTGCACTAGAAGTAGCTACAGGAACTACTGTATTAGGACCATTACCAGAAGTAGCTGCAGCTACTATGCTAGTAGATCTCTCTGCTGCCTGTGAAGAACTAGCTCATGACCTCGACGCTGCTATAGCATTTTGCATCGATGCACGCCGAAGTTATTTATTCACCATCTACAAAGTGCAAAAAATAAACATGACATTAATAATTATAGATAAATTCATGGATTTATTCAAATTATAAAAAAATGTAAAAACATGAATTTAATCAAATAAATATATACAAAATACTTGAGAAATGTATAAAATACATTTATGTCGCTGCTTGTGTCTTTTTACTAGCTAAATCCACTTCCTTCCCAGAAATATCACCCCTAACCCATACATCATCTACTTCGTGTGAAACAGAATGAGAATCTAATTGCTGTGCCGGAAACGTTTCTGTGTTATAGTCCTTTGAGTACATGACGAAGTTATCTTTTCTCATCATTGACATTACCACATGCTAACCTTTCTTTCTAGGACAACGAGAATACCAAACTTGCTCCACTTGATTTGCTAGTATGAATGGCTCATCCATCTCTCTACTTTCCCAGTACAACAAACACTCAAGATTCACCAAAGTGAACTTGAGGTCGTCAACTTTGACACCCTGATGCACATCGACCCAATCATATTTAAATAATAGAAATTTCAACTGATTACAATATCGGATGATGATGATATCAGTAAGCACCCCATAGTAGTTGATACCACCCACTATAGGATTCCTATCTCGTGGGCTAGCGTAGCTCGTAGTGTTAGCTCTACACGCGGGAAGGGCTACTAATAGTGGTGCGGTATCTGGGAACTCCTCTTTCGAAATGGGAAGAATAGCGTAGTAAACAGTGACCCTCGGGGAGCTGCTCTTGATGAAGAAGTTTATCAGCAAATGTGATATTAGCATTTATGTTGGTGATAGTAGTGGTAAAGGGTCGATGTAATTGAGCTCATAAGGAAGACCGGCTCACTTAGATGCAATTCATCAAACTTTCTCCAGGCCCTTGAATCAGCTGGGTGCCTATAGATGTCATCTTTCACACGACCTTCTTTGTGCCACCTCATAAGAGAAGCAGTTTTGTGAGACATGAACAATCGCTTCAACCTTAGAGTTAACAAAAAATACCTAACACACTTACATGCAATGGTATTGCCCTTTTTATTAAACCTCAGAGTATTACACACCCCACAATGAATAATTGTCTTATTTTCCCCCTGTATATCATACAATTGTTTGGACAAGCATCCCATACTTTACATTCCATTCCTAACACATTTGTAATTTTTAGCAATCTTTACGTCCATCTCATTGGCAGCATTTGTTAGAAACTTAAGTAGCATGTCAAAGGACTTATTCGACCACCCATTGAGTACTTTCAAGTGTAACAATCTCATGATAAATGACAAAGAAGAGAATTTCGTACAAGTTGGATACAACGCCATTTTCGCCTCTTCTAATGGTTTAATTATCTCTCTTAAACATTTAGGTTCGTCAATTGCATTCTGGTGCTCATTTATCCCAGCAGTATCTTGAACCGTCCCAACCATATCATCCCCTTATACATTGTCTAGTGAAGAAATATTAATATTTGTACTGCTAGAATGTACGTATGTTTCCCTATGAGCACTCCATTTTTTGTACCAACGCATGGAACCCACATTTGACAATGTTGTTTGATTTCTATTGCACTATAAAAATACCTTAACACTTTATACATGGAAAATAGATTTTAGCTCCATTATGTTTATCTCTCAATACAAATTCTATAAAGGTATCCAAACCACCCGTATTATATTCTAAAGATTTAAAGGGGAAGCAAAGCACACAGCGGAAGACAAACTGAAGAACAAAAAAAATGTAGGCGGCTTCCAGACCAGAGCTGGTGCTGATTCTGACCACCTCAACTGGCGCCGGTCCCAGTCTGTCCGGGCTCCGGGAGGGAAAAAGAATTATCTCTTCTTCTTGTTCTTAAAGTTGACTGGACCGGAATATGTAGAACCGGGGTAGGTGTGCTGGTAGAAACCTCTGGTGCAATTCCTGCAAGCCTCTTACTGCGTTTGTACATGTATATGAATGCCAAATACCCTATCGATCTTCCAGTATATGGCCTGCCTAATCCATATTTGGTGAACAACTCACAAGACTATGGAATTTTTCTAGAGAGAAAAAGCTGTCTCTTTTTCCTTTCTCTTAGAGAAGAAGAAAAAAATAACGTACGTCTTTATTGTCATGTTTAACCTAAATAAAACCCTAGGTTAAATTTGATTTTTAATTTGGCCCATTGGACTCTTAGTTTACCCTCTTGGACCAAATTAATTATTCTAATTAGAACTAAATAAATGCCCAATAAATAATTAATTTTCCAGCCCAAATAAACTAGTCTAATTAACAAACCTATATTAGTTTAGTCCCAGGTCAATATTTAATTATTCAAACTGGGCCAAAGCCTTGAATAATTAATTAACCCACCAAACAAATTTAATTAATTCTCTCTCTCTCTGTGGACCTTTATTTTATTGTAGTCCAATAATTAAATCAGGTTACTTAAATAAAATAAATTTCATTTAATTTAAGACCAATTCTTTAGTTTGTATATAATTAGGACTTACAGTTCATATTGAGAACCAAAAGACACATCGCCTTGGCTACTAAAATGACCAAAATACCCTTACCATATACGTAGCTGTATTTTGCATTTTAAATATTTCCTAATATCACCATAAGGAAATATTGACCCCAAGAACAATGCTGCCTTAGCAAAGTCTCCGACCTATAGACGAAATGACAAAAATGCCCCTCTATACATCGCCGTGCATTAAAGAGGAAGAAATGTACTAACGCCTCTCTAAATGACATTTACCATCCTTAGGCTTCTAGTCTAATGATTCACGACTTCTTAGATTGTTTCCGCTTTTCAAGGAAGCTACTCTAAAGCAAACATCCAAGTCATGTTTCCTAGGGCCATGGATATTTAAATCATTCAGATAACCATAAGGGGTAATATAGTATAGAAACTATCTTGTACAAGTCTGTCTTAACTAACTAGTCACATATACTCAATATGAAAGTATATTGGTCATACGATAGAACTTCAACTAAAGCATATGAAAGTACATGTTTTCAGCTTCGTCAGACCACCAACTCATACTCAAGTCGTAGAGTGCTAGTTCACGCTGTTGTAGTAGTAATCTATGTTTCTACCATGTAGTACTTTAAGAAACCACTACTACAGGTCCTGTTCTACGTATTCGACATATGCTTATATCATGAAGTGAGTGGACTACTCACTAGCTAAAGGTAAGCCATTCCCTATTTGGAATTTATAACATAATAACCTAGACATGATGAGATTTTCATTCTCATCAATTGGTTAAGAATAAACGTTTATGTGTTAAGTAACCCGTGATTCATACCTTACTATGAAAGACCACTATTCGCATGGACCACTTACTTAAACACAATGGGTCTTTTCCAAACTTAATTGTGCATAATTAAAATATAAATTCACAAATAACTTCTGAGAATAAATTCTTTTATTAAAACATTCGATGTTTTACATCAGAAACCTAGTCTAAGAGGGCATATTTCCCAACAATCTCCCACTTGCACTCTAAGACTTAGTAAGTTCGTAGGTGCCCACCTCTATGGCATCTAAGTGTCTCTTGAAGACTTTCTTAGCCAAAGGCTTGGTGAATGGATTTGCTAGATTTTTCTCTGAGGCAATCTGTTCCACTACGATTTCCCGTCTCTGGATGAAATCACGGATCAGGTGGTACTTCCTCTTAATATGCTTCCCATTCTTGTGGTTCTTGGGTTCTTTGGATTGCGATACTGCTCTAGTGTTATCTCAATACATCACAATCTACTTGTCTATGTGTGGCACGACTCTAAGTTCTAAAAGAAACTTCTGGAGCTAGACTGCTTCCTTGGATGCCTCCGAAGCTACCATATACTTAGCTTCCATGGTTGAGTCAGCAATGCAAGATTGCTTGATGCTCGTCCATGAAATATCTCCTCCAAATAAGGTGAAGACATATCCACTAGTAGATTTTCTCTCATCCTTATCTACCTGGAAGTCTGAGTCTGTGTTTCCTGTAGGAACCAAGTCATCAGCCCTGTAAACCAGCATAGAATCTCTCATTCCCTTGAGGTAGTTGAGAATATGCTTTACAGCTTGCCAATGAACCTCCCCAGAGTTTGACTGATATCTGCTAACTAAGCCTACATCAAAACAGATATCTGGCTTAGTACATAGCATGGCTTACATGAGACTTTCGACAGCCGAAGTGTAAGGAATCCTACTCATTCTGTCTTTTTCTTCTTGAGACTTAGGACAGTCCATTGAAGAAAAAGACAACCCATGCTTGCAAGGAATTAGAACTCCCTTGCATGAGTCCATACTGTACTTGGCCAGCATCTTGTCAATGTATACTGCTTGGGATAATCCTAACATTCTTTGCTTCCTATTTCTAAGAAGCCTAATCTTGATAACGTAACTGGCTTCTCCCAAGTCTTTCATACTGAATTGACTAGATAGCCAAACCTTTGTAGATGACAGTGACCTTACATCATTTTTAATTCATAGAATATCATCCACATACAAGATAAGAAAAATCACGTTAATGCCTTCAAGTTTCCTGTATACATATGGTTCATTCTCGTTTTGAATAAAACTGTAAGACTTTACAGTCCTATCAAAATGAATGTTCCATGCTCTCGATGCCTACTTAAGTCTATAAATGGACTTCTTAAGCTTGCAAACTATGTGTTCTTGGCCTTCAGCAACAAAGCCTTCCGGTTAGGACGTATAGATGTCTTCACTAAGATGGCTATTTAAAAATGCCATCTTGACATCCATTTGCCATATCTCGTGGTCATAATGACATGTGATGGCAAGGAGGATATGGATGGACTTAAGTATGGCTACCGGGGAAAAGGTTTTCTCATAATCGATTCCCTCTTTATGAGTATACCCTTTCACCATAAGCCTAACTTTGAAGGTCTCCACCTTCCCATCTACTCCCTTCTTCCTCTTGTATACCCACTTACACCCAATGGGTTTTATCCCTTCAGGTGAAGCTATAAGATCACAAACCTGATTGAAGTACATAGACTCAATCTCAGTTTTTATTGCTTCATGCCATAGATTTGCATTGGCATCAGCAATAGCCTCTTCGTATCTAGTGGGGTCTTGTTCCTGATGGTCGGAGACTAGCTCGAAAGCTTCTCCAGTCTACCTATTTGGAATCCTAGACACTCTTCCACTACTACGAGGCTCCAATTGTGTAGGCTCTTGAGGCTGTGCCTCTTCCTGTTCCCCAATCGGGTCAGAAGAAATTGGTTCCGAAGATAACTTCTCTTCAAGTTTCAACCTAGTTGAACCTTTAATGGAAATACTTTGATCATCCTCTAAGTATCTAGCATTGGTACTAGTCAGTATTTTCTGCTTCTTAGGATGATAAAAGTAACCACCCTTTGTCTCTTTTGGATACACAACAAAATAGCATAATTCAGATCTTGGTTCCAACTTGTCTCACTTGGCCAGTACATAAGCTGGACAACCCCATATCTTGAGATGATTCAGACTTGGTTTACGCCCAGTCCACATCTCATAGGGAGTCTTAGGTACTGACTTGGAAGGTACTAAGTTCAAAATGTATGCCGCTGTTTCAGGGCATATCCCCAAAAAAATACAGGAGGAGTAGCATAAGACATCATGCTTCAGACCATTTCCATCAATGTCCTATTCTTTTTCTCAGCTACTCCATTCTGATGGGGTGTCCTCGGCGCAGAGAGTTGGGATACTATCCCATGTTGTACCATGTAGTCCTTGAATTCACCAAGGAGGTACTCTCCACTACAATCCGATCGTAAGGTCTTGATCAGTTTACCTGTCCGATGCTCCATTTCAGTTTTAAACTCCTTAAACTTGTCAAAAGAGTCAGACTTGCATCTCATCAGGTAAATGTAACCAAACATTGTACAATCATCCATGAAAGTGACGAAGTACTCAAAACCCCCTCTAGCTATTAGTGTTGTGCTCTAGAGGCAATCACTTGTATCATGTATATTGCATATTAAATTAATAAGAGGCATTCTTTATCTTTCAGTTTGATTGTTATATCTAAATATGTGTACAAACCATTAGATAAAGTCCCTAGTACAACACATTGTTAAGGAAATCATGATGTGAGATTCCTACTATACTATGCAGTGTTTGTACTTAAATAATCCCTAGTCATAGTATTAATAAGATGAGACATTATTAATACGCCAAGACTGGCACATGTTATATCTCTTGATTGGATCAAGTGGTAGTTCTCATATCCGTGAGTATTGGGATACTCAGGATTAACGTGTGGATGCTTGTTTTGGAATAAGTTCATTGGATGACCTAGCTACGAGATAATCACTTGGATAACTATTTAGTGCCAGTGATAGAATCTCATTATAGCAAGTGTGCAAGTATCCTTAGACTTGAGATCTCTAAGGTACTTTGTTTAACGAGCATTGTACTTTGATTCTAATCTTTGGAGTCTTATCTAGGACTACCTATGGGACGGATATTGAGTACAACGTAAAGTAAACGAAAGTAGTTGAGAAAGTCAATAAAGGATTCACCACTCTTAATAGTAGGAGAGTATATCTCAAGGCCACTTGTAGAAATCATTACTCATGAAGTCCTTGGCCAAGGCGACTATGTGATGGAAATGGTTCCAATTGATACACATACCGAGTAATGGATTTCTTGAACAAGTACTAAAATATTCGGGCCAGAATTAATAATATTCTAGAGGGAGTTGGCCCTAATTCCATGCTCTAGACCGAATGAGATATTGTATGGTGAAAGGAGTTTATTGCATTGATAATTTGCTATTGAAAGGTTCATGTCAAGCCATTTGACTTTCTGGACTTTTGGGTGGTTCAGAGTCATTGCTAGATGTCGTTCTTGATATGCTAAATATGGATTTATTAATTAGAGAACTAATAAATTTAATCCTTTATTTTATTAAGGATTATTAATTTTAATATTGTTAGAATTAATTTATATTATACTACTAATAAGACCAGGAAACCTAATGGGTCACACAAAAAAAAGGTTTGAATGCTCAAATATATTATTTGATAATATTGTGGGGTTAATTAAGAGAAGGGAATATATTTATAGGTGAATTATAAGTTTGTTATAATTCATGGGACCTAATTGTAATTAAGTAAACTTCAAGGACCAATTTGTTGACAATTGGATGTTGAAGGACTAAGTTGCAATTTATGATAATTATAAATCTATAAATATAAGGAAACAGTTTCCTTAGGGTAAGAGATACAGACTATTCATGTAATAACAGAGAAACCGTTTCTCTGCCTTTCTCTTGATCAAACCCTAGCCGTCTCTCTCTTATTAATCAAACCCTAGCCTCCTAAATTCTACTAGCATAGAATTGTGAGATTGTGAGCGTTCGACCTTGTGTGGATTATCATTAGAGGGAGTTCTTTCTTGGACTTCAGTTGAGCTGCTATGAACCAGTTTTGTGATCTGGATTGCGCCTGCGTTCTTGGAACAAGAAAAATTTAAATTCTGGCTTCAAGAGGTAATAAGCGTGATCTTCTCTTTTTCCCGTTTCTACTGCAAACTCGTGATCCATGGCTTAGATTTCTTGCTATTTTCCGCTGCGTTTAATCGGATTAGTTAATTTAGAAATCCTACACTAGCTGGTGTAGACAAGGGACCACACACATCAGTGTGAACAAGACTCAATATCTCATTGGCTCTATTCGCCTTTAGGGTAAATGACCTTTTGGTCATCTTTCCTATTAGGCAGGATTCACACTAAGGCTAATTTTCCAATCTCAATGAGCCCAAAAGCCCATCATGGATTAACCTCTGAATCTTGGTTGAGTTGATATGACCCAACCTTAGATGTCAAAGATATGAGTCATTGATATTGTTCTTTCTCTTCCTAGTTAAAGGTTCAAATTGAGCATTATTTAATTGATTGTTAATAGGGGTTTAAGAGGAATAGATTTCCATACATGTGCCCAGTATATAAAATTTCTCCATCTCTACTGATAGAAATACAAGAATAGAAAGATACAGAATATCCTTGATTTACTAGTTTCGCAACTGAAGTCAAATTTTGTCGAAATTTAGGTACATATAAAATATCTTTTAAAACCACTATTCTATTACAATAAAAAATAAAAAATAAGATCTAGCTCTCCCACTGTAAGGGCCCATACTTGTGCTCCATTTCTTACGCGTAGCCCATGTTTGCCCTTCTTGAGTCTTCTAATCTTTCTAAACCTGCAAGGAGTTACAGATGTGAACAGTGGCCCTTGAATCAACAATCTAAGTGGAAGTTGATCTAACCCTTGATATAAACTCTAAATAGAAAACATTACCTATGGGATTTTTCTTGGCTTGAAGATCTGGACACTCCTTTTTCCAGTGTCCCTTCATTCCACATTTGAAGCACTTGCCATTTGATTTATCTTTGGGCTGGGCCGTTACATTTTCCTTCTTCCTTTTGAACTTTCTGGGCTTGGGCCCAGTTCTAGAGGAAGAAGCCTTAGCAATCATAGCATTTGATTGAGGCTTCATGACCTTCTCCGCCATCTAGAGCTCCTTCATCAACTTAATTAAACTCATGTTTAACTTGTTTATGTTGTAATTCAACTTGAACTGAGTAAATGAAACTGGTAGAGATTTGAGAACCATGTCCACTTGGCTCTCAGGGTCAATGATAGCCCCTAAGATTTTGCTTCCTCAAAAGCAGCAATCATCTTGAGCATGTGCTCTCGACTGATGCTCCCTCAGCCATCTTAGTGTTAATTATTATTCAAAAAGCCTCTTGCCTTACAGGCTGGCTCTTGTTCGCAAACATAGTGGCTAGTGACTGGCTAATATCATACGCAGAAGCCATGTGCTCGTGTTTTGACTGGATCACATTAGACATGGAGGCTAACATATAACAGCGTGCCATTTTATCAGCCTTCTTCCACGCTTTCTCAGCCTTTTGCTCATCAGCGGTGGAACCTTCCCCGATAATAGGGCAGGTTTTATAATGGACATTCTTATACTTTTCAGCTGTGAGTATTATGTCTAGATTCCTCTTCCAGTCCACATAGTTTGGACCCATTAGCTTATTCTCTTGGAGAATAATGGCCAAAGAACTAAAAGAACCTCCCACCATTTCTGAAAAAATTAAAATAAAAGAAAAAGATTTAGTTTGTGAAAACAAAATAAATTTGTGCACTTTATCCTTATATCAAAATCTGATAATAATTAATTTTGCTCTTAGGAAAATTAACATAGCTTCTTGGGAAGATTAACAGTTCCCTAAGCTAAGTGTGTTAACCACTACAAATTAATTTCCCTTCTAGGTAATGATCTAGAGGATAACTCTATCGAGGGGATGGCCGTTTCCTTTTATTTCCTATAGATATACTTCACACTATAACCTCCAACGAGGGGCTAGCCGATCATAGTACGTGTCCCGGGTTATTAATTACATCAATTCATTAGATCTAGATCCTTGTGGTATCCCCATCCTATACGGGTTCACTTCCAGGTTGACGTGAGGGGACCTACGATCTGTAATGAGGATCGTGATGGAAGCCTTTGGGCCATTGGAACCCCTCTCCCACTTAGTCTTTTAACATAAGGGTTTTTCTGAAAAATATTCTTTTAAAAATTTCCATTAAGTTTTTCTTTAACTAAAAAATAAAATATCTAAATCCATTAAAATCTCTAGGTCAAGGTTTATATCATTTGAGAGATTTTTTCATGGACTAATTTTATTTAAGTTAAAAACTTAATGATTTCAAAAATTTTCCAATTAAAACTTTCTAGAGACTTTGGTCTCAAATTTATTTGAGAAAATAATTTTTTTCTTGTGCAAAAATAAAACAAAATGGCTTTCTATTTTTAACTTACAAAAATATCTAAATCCAATGTATTTTCTATGTCAAGGATTAAATTCTTTGAGAAAATATCTAAGGATTAATTTTTGTTCAAGTTAAAATAACAATTTAATTTTTAGAAAAAATGTTTTCTTGTCAAATATGTTCCCAAAGACTTTGGTCCTTCAAAAAATGCACACATAAGTACTAAAAAATAAATAGTTTGCTAGAAAATAGTAGATGTTTTCAAACTTTTCTATTTTTAAACCTAAGTGCCAAATAATATAATTAAACATATTAATTAATTAATTAATGATTTTGTTTAATCCTAAAATCCCTTACTAATATTTTTCATACAAAAATATTTCATGAATATTAATTCTTGCAAAATATTAACTTCGCTTGGTATGGAACCCAAACGAAAAAAAAAAACAAGAAAATTACAAGGAAAAATAAAAAATTTCTCCTTAGTCCACTGCACCCGCCACACTGGATTGAGCACCCATCTGTATTGCGGTCCACAACACCTACCGCACTGGAACGAGCATTGATTGGTAGCCCAAGCCCGCGACTTGGTCCAATGACCCGCTCGCTGCTCCACGACCCGCGTGCAATTCAATTGCAACGAATCAGCCGAGTCGCCCTCTGCGCCAAGTCGAGCTGCTACGGCTCTAGGCACAAAACCTGCTGGCGGCCAATGAACAGTGATCTTCTCCAATTCTTTCTGCGTCTTCTTCTGCAAATTTCTTCATAGTTTCCTTGTTTTTTCTTTTCCGATCGTTTTCCAGCTTTTGGCCCTCCGATTTCAACCTGAAATCAACAACACCAAAAACCAACAACTGCCTATACCCATTAAGATTGGGCTTACACGATTTTCTCTTGGAAAAATAGTGAATTACAAATCTCCTATACCTTCACCTGAGAAGTTTAATAGAGAATCTATCCATACCAAAATAGTGAAAGATCGCAGTTAATCACACATATGTGTCCATTTTTATTTACTAGCACACATGCTTCCTATATATGCACAAAATTTTCATGCTTTGATACCAATTGAAGATTTTAAAGGGAAGCAATGCACACAGTAGAAGATAAACTAAAGAACAAAAAAAATGTGGGCAGCTTCCAGACTAGAGCTGGCGCCGGTTCCGGTTCCGGTCCCGGTCTGTCCAGGCTCCGGGAGTGAAAAAGAATTATCTCTTCTTCTTGTTCTTAAAGTTGACTGGACCGGAATATGTAAAACCGGGGTAGGTGTGCTGGTAGAAACCTCTGGTGCGATTCTTGCAAGCCTCTTACTGCGTTTGTACATGTATATGAATGCTAAATACCCTCTCGATCTTCCAGTATATGGCCTGCCTAATCCACATTTGGTGAACAACTCACAAGACTAAGGAATTTTTCTAGAGAGAAAAAGCTGTCTCTTTTTCCTTTCTCTTAGAGAAGAAGAAAAAAATAACGTACGTCTTTATTGTCCTGTTTAACCTAAATAAAACCCTAGGTTAAATTGGATTTTTAATTTGGCCTATTAGACTGTTAGTTTAGCCTTTTGGACTAAATTAATTATTCTAATTAGAACCAAATAAATTCCTAATAAATAAATAATTTTTTAGCCCAAATAAACTAATCCAATTAACAAGCCTATATTAGTTTAGTCATAGGTCAATCTTTAATTATTCAAATTGGGCTAAAGCCCTGAATAATTAATTAACCTACCAAATAAATTTAATTAATTCTCTCTCTCTCTCTCTCTCTCTCTGTATGTACCTTTATTTTGTTTTAGCCCAATAATTAAATTAGGCTACTTAAATAAAATAAATTTGATTTAATTTAAGACCAATTCCTTAGCCTGTATATAATTAGGACTTACGGTCTATACTGGGGACCAAGAGACACACCGCATTGGCTACTAAATGACCAAAATACCCTTTCCATATAAATAAATGTATTTTGCATTCTAAATATTTCCTAATATCATCATAAGGAAATATTGATCCTAAGAACAATGCTGCCTTAGCACAGTTTTTCACCTACAGGTGAAATGACCAAAATACCCTTGCCATATAAATAAATGTATTTTGCATTCTAAATATTTCCTAATATCATCATAAGGAAATATTGATCCTAAGAACAATGCTGCCTTAGCACAGTTTTTCACCTACAGGTGAAATGACTAAAATACCCCTCTATACATCACCGTGCATTAGAGAGGAGGAAATATACTAACACCTCTCTAAATGACATCTACCATCCTTAGGCTTCTAGTCTAATGATCCATGACTTCCTGGATTGTTTCCGCTTTTCAAGGGAGCTATCCTAAAGCAAACGTCCAAGTCATGTTTCCCAGGGCCCTGGATATTTAGATCATTTAGATAACCACAAGGGGTGATATAGTATACAAAAATATCTTATACAAGTTTGTCTTAGCTAACTAGTCACATATACCCAACATGAAAGTATATTAGTCCTACGATAGAACCTCAACTAAAGTATATCAAAGTACATGCTTCCAGCTTCGTCAGACTACCAACTCATACTCAAGTCGTAGAGTGCTAGTCCATGCTGTAGTAGTAGTAGTTTAGGTTTCTATCATATAGTACTTTAAAAAACCACTATTACAGGTCATGTTCTATGTATTCGAAATACGCTTATGTCATGAAGTGAGTGGACTACTCACTAGTTAAAGGTAAGCCATTCCCTATTTAGAATTCATAACATAATAATCTAGACATGATCAGATTTCCATTCTCATCAATCAGTTAAGAACAAACGTTTATGTGTTAAGTAACCCGTGATCCACACCTTACTGTGAAAGACCACCATTCACATGGACCACTTACTTAAACACAATGGGTCTTTTCCAAACATAATTGTGCACAAATAAAATGTAAAATCACAAACAACTTCTAAGAATAAATTCTTTTGTTAAAACATTCGATGTTTTATATCAGAAACCTAGTCTAAGAGGGCATATTTCCCAACATATTCGTCACCCAAATGGTCCTTTTAGTCAATCCATGATCGGTCCATTCCTTTATTTCTATAACAATAATTGGAAATGCAATTAGATAGAAGGATGTGTAAGAATTATTTGTAAAAATATTGAGAGAATTTCCCCTACAAATTAACAATATTTTCCAAGGGAAGGAAAAAGGAAATGAAGTATATAATCTTTGCTATAGTGAAAGAAAAAGGAGTAAGGTAAATAATCATTGCAAATAATGTGGCATAGTGAAAGAAAAAAGTAAGTGAGAAAGAAAAAAATATATCCTTCGTGTTTCCTTTACATGTGCTTTTCTAGCCTATCTTTGCTTCCAGGCGTATTCCCAAATCGATTTTCAACTCTACAGTATAAACATATGAAAAGGAAATAAGATATATATCTGGGAAAGAGACAAATAAACATGGGGAAATAGGGAGAAAGACACTTTAGGAGAGAGGACAAAGGGTTAGGTGGTGAAAAAGACAAATTAAGAAGCCTTTAATTTTTTTTTTCTACGATAGAGAATGGTGGGAGCAATATGAAGATTAATCTCTATTTTTCGAAAATGAACAAAAGAATAAAGGCAGACTGAACATGAACATGAAACTTATTGCAAGCAATGCTAGAGGGATTTGGGAATAGAGATGGAAAAAAAAAAAAAACTCAACGAATAATTTACTTTCAACACCTTTTTACAAGTAAAAAAAAATGCACAAGAAAACTGAATGTAGTATCCACAACAAGCAGTGCAACTACAAATCCTACTACAGACACCAAAACAATCGCCAAAAATAGCTATTGACTGTAATAGACACAAAGAAGAAACAAAAATGAGCACCAATTAGCTTAGTTCCAATCTACTAGCATAGGTCCTCACAAGTAGATCACTTAGTTTCAGGAGCATTATGTGATTTGGTATATTAGATGTTAAGGTCCTAAGATTGCATACACAATCATAAACCTCAAAATGGAGGAAACCACAAATGCTTGTAATTCCACAAAATCTAGCTGTCACCGATCGAACTCCAAAAGTTTACATACGAATAGGCAAATCTATTCCTAATTAAATCATATATTGCGAGATATTAAAAACAATTCAAGGATCTGAATGCAACAAATCAAGGGAAAACATGAACTAGAATACAAGAACAATAAATCATGGATAAAAATTAAATTATAATCAGACTAAAAGAAGAAAATTAGCTGCGATCTACATAGGGAGAGATAGTCTCGGTACTTACTATTTTGGATTCATGATTTGTGGATAATGCTAGAAGCCGAAATGATCCAAAGTGATGGAGTCGGAACGCTTCTTTCCGGCTGTCAGAAAACCAGGCAAAGGGGATCGTAGCCGAAGGAGTGAGTATGAAGAGAGAAAAGTTGGAGGAGTTCTGGAATGGTTCGGTAAAATGAATCAAACACTAGATGGCAATTAGGAGAACTTTGAAAAGCATTCCCATTGGTTCTTGAATTTTTATCAACTACCCATTTTATTTGGGTAGATTTATTTTAAGTTTGGTGGAGAAGTAATCACTAATCAATACATAATTATCATTTGGTTCTTTTTTTATTTTTTTTCTGTTAGGATGTATTTGGAGAAAGAAAATGAAAGAAAAAGAGAAAACAGAAGTAACCATAGATAGAACGTCTATATATATAATTAAATGTAATAATCAAGAGATAAAGTGTCTATATATGTAATTATATAAAGTTTACTTTTATAATAAAAATTATATATAATTAAATGTAATAGTCAAGAGATAGGATACTCTACCTAGGTGTGTAGATATATATGTACACACACATATGTATGTTCATAATTAAAAAATTATTTATGTCATATAACATATTAATCTAATACTCACTAACTAATAAGGATATATTATACTGTATATAAACAATATATATATATATATATATATCTTAGAATAACTAATAATTAAAATAAAATTCAAGCTCTTTAACATAAATATATGAAAACTTAAGATGTAAATAAAAATTTATTTGAAAAACTAATGATCTAACCATTACATGTATTTATAAAGTTAAAACAAGTTTAGTGACCAAATTTGAAGGTCATTCATTTTATTTTATCACATTTGTGCAGTAATATCTATAAAATAGAAAGATATCTTAATATTTACAAATATAAAGATATCAAATTAACGATCTAGCCATTAAATTTATTGTAATAATTATCAATAGTATTGAGACTAAATTTTAAAATAATCAGATAAAATTTAAAATAATTTTGAGGTTTTAATTAGACTAAAAACGATGGTTATAATAAACCGTTGTATTTGGCCTACTCTATTGTGACGGTACAATAAACTGTCGCATTTGACCTACTCTATTACGATGGTTAAAATAAACCGTCGTATTTGGTCTACTCTATTACAATGGTTTGTGTAAACTGTTGTATTAGGTTACCAAATATGATGGTTGGCATTGGACCGTCGTATTAGGTCTATCTATTGCGACGATTTTAGAACCGTCGTATAAAGTAACCTATTATGACGGTTTTTTAACCGTCGTTTTTGTCTCCATCGTATTTGCCCCTTTTTTTTTTGTAGTGAATCACCTCTCTTCATCCCAAATCACTCCAAAAACTCTCAAACCAACTAGGATTCAACCTATACTTATCCATAGCATATTCCATAACACTAAAAACACTAAAGTTGATCTTCCATTCGGATCAAATGAGCTTCTTGTCCAAGAACAAGAAGAATATCAAGAAGGTAAATTCAATCACCTTGATCCTTCTTCACTTAATCATTCTCTCTCTCTCTCTCTTGGTTGAACCATTGGTGGCCATTCTTGAACATACTTCAATCAAGGAAGGACTCCTTAAGCACTTAAGGACTTTTATTGGAGAATGCGACATCTTCAACTTACGATCATCAAACAAGTATTTCTTTCGTGACCATCTCCTTAGATTTTCAAACTCAAGGCTTTTAGATGATGGATTTAATGGGTTGGATGAATAGTGTTGGGTTAGAGATATGTATGCGGGTGAAAAGAATAATTTTAAGACATGAAGATTGAAATAAATATTGAGGCTTAAGAGCTATTGTTGGATTATGCTTTGAGATCATTGTATGTTCATTATGAATTAAGGCTTTATGTCTCTAGTATAGATGTTTTGATATATGATGGACATTATATCACCATTGTTTGATTATGCCTTCATGATGATATTTTTTGTTAATAAATCTTTAAATAATAGTATTGCTAATACAAGTCTATTTTTGGGCAAATCAACATGCTATTTATTAAATATATGTTTGTATGAATATATATAAATTTTTGTACTATTAATTCACTATGGTCATTAGAAATTATTGTTAGAACTACTTTTAATAATAATAATAATAATAATAATAATAATAATAATAATAATAATAATAATAATAATAATAATAATAATAATAATAATATTATTATTATTATTATTATTATTATTAGTAGTAGTAGTAGTAGTAGTAGTAGTAGTAGTAGTAGTAGTAGTAGTATCATGGTTTAATTTAATTTATTGATTTTGGACAACATTAAATATTTTTTGAAATTAATAATTAATTCAAATATTATTATTTTATTAGATAAATAAATGAAAATGATTTTTATTAAACATTAATAAATATAGATAATTATATATTGAAATTAATTAATATCAAATGTTTTTTATATTCATATTATTATTAGTTAGCCTTGCTAAAACTTTTACTTGCACTCAAATATATTATTTGTAATAAAAAATATATTATTGTTAATTATTATTAGAATAATGTATTTATTATTATTATTATTTATTAATATAATTATTTAAAATCCATTATTAATATTACATATTATTTGTTAATAGTATTATTTATTTATTACTAACATTATTTTGGATTTATTATTAATAGTACGTAGTACTTAATACTAATTTTATTTACTATAAAAATTATTCATAATAATTATTATTTGTTAATAAATAAATATTGTTATAATTTGTTATTTATTATTTATAGCACCTACTTTATTTTAACGTATCAAAGTAATCTTGTTTGATGAAATACTTTACCAACTAATGATTAAGCTTAAGGCATTGTTGCCATAATTGGATGTTGTTGTAACTAGTTAAGCCTGAGCATGTTAGGCTAAGAGTTATTTATTTAAGTAAGTGTTGTCTAGATATTGAGACTTATATCCTATATTTAACCCAAGCGGGGTTATGTTACCTTGAACTATCTTGGAAGGCTGTTGTATCTAGGAAAAGTAAGAGATTAGGTAAGCCCTTGCATGAAGCTATTTAAAGATTAAGTCAAACATGATTTGTATGCGGAAATGTATTATGGAAGCAATTATGAACAATTTTCCTTTTCTTTCCAGTCAATCAAACAATTTCTTGTTGAACAAGCAATTTTACATAAAATGCTAAACCTTTCTAAAACCGACTTTGACAAGAATTTTGGAAACCATAATTGCTATTTCAAAAAACACATTGAGCGATTCTTCTTTTTCCAAAAGGGACAAATACAACGTTGAGTACTCAATAAGGGTAGACTGCTAGAATTAGTCTTTGAAGGGTTATGGTAAGTCTCTTAGTAGGTGGCCACCTCTGCGGGGTGAGTCATTCCCAGATAGAATGTCAGTCTCGTAAATCATACTGGTCTGAGGTAGCAAGTACAGTCAAGTGGACTGTGTATTTTTGGAATGGTCAACCAGTAAGTTAGGTGTAGAGATGGAGGAGTATCTCACCCGATAGGCCGTACACCTACCTTGTGTCATTATACACAAAATATGACATCTTAAATGTTCTTTTGTCATGGTGTACAAAGTGTGGTGCCATGGCTACTTGAGTGGTTACTTTTATTGTATACAATGTGTGGCATTTGAGAGGAAAACACTACTCCTCACTTGTGAAATTTATTTGAGACTTGCCAGCACTTTACTTTTATAAAAGTTTCTCAACTTGCATACATGAACTGTTTTATTTGAAGCACCCAAAGCACACACGAGCTTATTGAGATTTGTGTCTCACCACCTTTTTATACCATGCTTTCAGGTTGATTCTGCTGCGAGGGTTATTGATTAGAGAACGCCCTTGTTTGAAGCTTTATTTTTGAATGGATTTCATGTTGAGAGACTCTAGCAGACATTTATTTATGTTGAGAATTGTTCATGTATCGTTTGGGTTGTAATAATTTTAAATTTGTATCGCTTCTTTCATTTCTCTTGTGAATCCTAGTTATAAAGACCCCTTGTCCTAAGGACGGGGCGACATCTCTAGCTCTAATAGGGTATGTAGGTAGTAGAGTGTTACAATATATGCCTGGCTTTAGACAAAATTCTATTCAGTTACAAAACTAATAAATCATGATTATTCTATTTCTTTCTATTATGGTATTACTATCAGTAGAAATGAAAATATTTTATGCACTGTACATATATATGGAAACCTATTCTTCATTAATCCTATTCATAATCAATTAAACAATACTCAAAGTGAACCTTTAAGTAAGAAAAGAAAGACCAATGTCAACGACTTTTATCTATAGCAACTAAGGTTGGGTCGCAATAACTCAACCATGATTCAGAGGTTAATCCACGATGGGCCTTTGAGTTTATTGAGATTAGAAAGTTAGTCTCAGTATGAATCCCGCCTTATAGAAAAGATAACCGAAAGGTCTTTTACTCAAAAGGCAGATAGAGCCAGGGAGATATTAAATCTTGTTTATATTAATAGTGTGGTCCATTATTTACACTAGCAAGAGGAGGGTTTGAGTACTTCATCACTTTCACGGATGATTGTATAAGGTATGGTTATATTTACCTGATGAGGCATAAGTTTGACTCATTTGATAAGTTCAAAGAGTTTAAGGTTGAAGTGGAGCGTCGAACAATTAAACTAATCAAAACCTTACGATCGAATCGTGGTGGAGAGTATCTCCTTGGTGAATTCAAGGACTACATTGCATCGTGGGATAGTATCCCAGTTCTCTACGTCGAGGACACCCCAGGAGAATAGAGTAGCTGAGAGAAGGAATATGACATTGATGGAAATGGTCCGGAGCATGATGTCTTATGCTATTCTTCCAATTTCTTTTTCAGAATATGCACTAGAAATAATGGCATGTGATAGGGGCTAAATTAATCATATTTTTTCTAGTTATTTGAGGTTCTTTTGTGATACATTTTGTTTAATAACTAGTCATATTGCTTCATATTTGAGATTTTACCATTGGAAAGGTATTTTGTTCATTATTGTAGATTTTTGGGGTAAAACGAAATAAAACGTCATAAAATAGAGGAGAGGCGGTGCCAGCTAGGATAGAGGAACTGGCGCCGGCCATGCACTGTTAACATGAACTTCGAAGTGACGGAAAAATTGGTGAAACAGAGCAAAATAGAGTGGAACTGGCGCCGGCTGCATTCTGGTCATCATTGTGCAAAATTTGGAAAAAAATTAGCGAACAAGTAGAGAACCAGAACACAACCGGTGCCGACTCCGAGAGCCAAGGTGGCACCGATTGTGCCCTGAAGTTAAGGCGGTGCTTGATTTTTTCTATGCGATTTTTGGTAATTTGTGGAGTTTTAGTATCTTCCAACTTCTACTCGGCCAAGAACATTGTACCTACAAGTTTAGGCACTTCCTAAGCCTATAAATAGATGAAAAACACAAGGAAAAATGAGAGAATTTATTGATCATCATAGAAAATTACTCAATGAAAGGAGGAATTCTTCAATTCAAAGAGGGTTGGGCAAGAAGGTCTTCAAAGGAAGAAGAAGGAGGCTTGTCTATGAGTGCTTTCTTTTACTTTATTTTCTTTGTCTTGAACAATGACATGTTAATTGTGTTATTGTAATTTGACATTGTTGTATATATTCTTGATTTTTAGAGTTATTTGACATTTTGATTAATTGATTATTATTCTTGGTATTTGATTATTTGTGCGTATTACGAGATTAATTGGTGGGGTCTTCCCATTAACTTACTTAGATAAATGGGTTGATGGTGGTCTCGATTCATTAGTTTCATATTTGTTAGCTTTTAACTTACTTGGATAAAAGGGTTAAGAGTAGGGACAAAATATTAAAGGTTAATTGATGTCTGCTAGGATATGGATTCATTAGTTAATTTCATGCATAATTTGCTAGGAATGGGAATTAAATCAAGGACTATAGTTAATGCATCTTTTAGGTAAGACTGGTTGAGACAGGATATGTGATGCTAAGTTACCTAGAAGATAGGGATTCATGGATTGAAGTGAATCTATATTATCCTTCATGATGCCAAGAAAATAATTAGTTATGATAAAGATTAAGTACTTTAGGTCATGTATGTCAAGATAATGGTTTAAGTTACATAATCCTACATTCTTGACATGTATATATTTTTATTTTATTTTCTTTGATTTTCCTTTTTATTTATTTTTTACTTTATCGAGTCGGTTAAACAATGAAAGAAAGGTGATTAATGTCTACTTGTTCCTGGAGGATCGACACTCGTTTGAACCCTATACTCAATTCATGATGAGTACGCTTGCTCATATATGTAATTGGGGGTTAACATTTTAATTTAAACTTGATTGAGAATGTGCTTATTTTTTATATGATTTTTATACCCAAATCCGGACACATCAGCATGCATTCTAAACTTTGTGCCATCCAAATCAGTACCTAAGATGCCCTATGAGATATGGACTGGGCTAAGCCAAGTATCAACTATCTTAGGATATGGGGATGTCCAACTCATTTACTGATCAAGGGAGATAAGTTAGAACCAAGGTTAGAGTTATACTATTTTGTTAGGTATCCAAAAAAAAAAAAAAAATTAAAAGGTGGTTACTTTTGTTATCCCAAGGAGCAGAAAGTACTTGTAAGTACTAATACTAGATACTTGGAGGATGATTAAAGTATATCCACAAAAGGTTTAACTAGAATGAAACTCAAGGAGAAATTATCTTCTGAATCAACTTCTTCTGACCCGATTGTTAAACAAGAAGAGATACAATTTTAGGAACTTGTACAAAGGGAGCTTCGTTGTAGTGAGAGGATATTTAGGGTTCTAGAAAGATGGACTAGAGAGGTTTTTGACCTAGTCTCTGATCACCAGGAATAAGATCTTATTATATACGAGGGGGTTATTGCTGATACCAATGCAGACCTATGGCATAAATCAATGAAAGCCGAAATTCAGTTTATGTATTTCATTTAAGTATGGAATATTGTAGCTTCACCTGAAGAGATAAAGCCCATTAGGTGCAAGTGAGTATACAAGAGGAAAAAAAAGTGCAGATGGGAAGGTGAAAACCTTCAAAGCTAGGCATGTGGCGAAAGGGTATACTCAAAAAGAGGGTATCGAATATGAGAAAACCTTTTCTACGGTAGCCATGCTTAAGTCCATCCATATCTTCCTTACCATCGCATGTCATTATGACTATGAGATATGACAAATAGATATTAAGACGACCTTTCTTAATGGCTATCTTAGCGAAGACATCTATATATCCCAACCAGAGGGCTTTATTGCTAAATGCCAAGAACATATGGTTTGTAAGTTTAAAAAGTCCATTTATGAACTTAAGCATGCATTGAGAGAATAGAACATTCATTTTAATAAGCCTGTAAAGTTTTATGATTTCACTCGGAACGAGGATGAACCATGCGTGTACAGAAAATTGGAAGGCATTAATGTGATTTTTCTTGTCCTATATGTGGATAACATTTTACTCATTAGGAATAATGTAGGGACATTATCATCTACTAAGGTTTAGCAGTCAGGTCAATTCAGTACGAAAGACTTGGGAGAAGCCAATTATATTCTTGGTATTAAGCTTCTTAGAAATAGGAAGTAGAAAATGCTACGTTTATTCCAAGCTACATATATTGACAAGATGTTGGCAAAGTTCAGCATGGACTCATGCAAGGGAGCACTAATCCCTTATAGACATGGGTTATCTCTTTCTTTAAAGGACTATCCTAAGTCTTAAGAAGAAAAAGACAAGATGAGTCGGATTCCCTATGCTTCAACCGTGGGAAGTCTCATGTACGCCATGCTTTGTACTATGCGAAATATCTATTTTGCTATGGGATTAGTCAGTAGATATCAGTTAAACCCTATGGAGGTTCATTAGCAAGTTGTAAAGCATATTCTCAATTACCTCAAGAGAATGAGAGATTATATGTTGGTTTATAGGGTTGATGACTTGATTCCTACAAGATACACAAACTTAGATTTCTAGACGGATAAGGATGAGAGAAAATTCACTAGTAGATATTTCTTCACCTTGTTTAGAGAAGCTATTTCATGGAAGAGTATTACACTTTGTCTGGAGAAGCTATTTCATAGAGAAGTATTACACTTTGTCTGGGGAATTAAACAATCCTGCACTACTGACTCAACTATGGAATCTGAGTATGTGGAGAGAAGCTATTTCATGGAGAAGTTCCTCACAGAACTTAAAGTCATGTGACAGATAGACAAGTTGTATTGCAATAATACAGGCGCAGTTTCACAATCCTAAGAATTGAAGAACCAAAAGAAGGGAAAGCATATATAGTGGAAATACTACCTGATCCCAGGAATTTATTCAGAGACAGGAAGTTATGGTGGAACAAAGAGTCTCAGAGAATAATCTAGTTGATCCATTTACTAAGCCTTTGGCTGAGAGAGTCTTTAGAAGACACTTAGACACTATAGGGGTGGGCACCTATGGACTTACACAGTCTTAGAGTGCAAGTGAAAAATTGTTAGAAAGTATGCCCACTAAGACTGTACTTCTAATGTAATTTCTATTAAATTAATAAAATTTTGTTCTCACAAATAGTTTGTGTTTTCTTATTTTAATTTATGTATAATTTTATTGAAAAACCCATTGTATTTAAGTAAGTGATTTATGTGAATAGAGGTCTTTCATAGTAAGGTATAGATCATGGGTTGCTTAACACATAAATTGTTGTTCTTAGCTGGATGATAAGAATGGAAATCTCATCATAATAAGGTTATTATGTTTTAAATTCTAGGTGAGAAATGGCTTACCTTTAGCAAGTGAGTAGTCCTCTCACTTCATAATATAAGCATATTTAAAAAACGTAGAACTGGACCTGTAATAGTGGTTTCTAAAAGTATTATATAGTAGAAAGTTAGACTACTACTACTACAGTGTGGACTTATACACTACAGCTTGAGTATGGACTGGTGGTCTGGCAAAGTTGGAAGCATATGCTTTGATATACTATAGTTGAGGTTGTATCGTAGGACCAATATACTTGTATATTAGGTATATGTGATTAGTTAGTTAAGAGAGACTTGTATAAGATAATTTCTACACTATATTGCCCCTTAAGACTGTTCAAATAGTCTAATAATCCAGGGTCCTGGGGAACAAGACTTAGATGTTTGCTTTAGGGTAACTCCCTTGAAAAGTAGAAACATTCTAGGAAGTCGTAGATCATTAGACTAGAAGTCTAAGGATGGTAGATGTCATTTAGAGATGTGTTAGTATACTCTTCATCTTTGAATATACTGCGTTACGTAAAGAGGTATATTTGTCATAACATTTGTAGGTCAGAGATTTTGCTAAACACAGCATTATCCTTGGGGTCTATATTTCTGTATGGTGATATTAGGGAATATTTAAACTGTAAAATATAGCTATTTATATAGTAGGAGTATTTTGGTCATTTCAATAGTTATGGCAATGTGTCTTTTGGTCCTCGAAATAGCCCGTAAGTCCTACTTAATTTTGGATTGACGAAATGGTCTTATTTGAAGAGGATTTTATTCTATTTAAAAAGTCTAATTTTTATTGGGTTGGAATAAAAATAAACAGGTCCAGAGAGAATAAAATAATTACCTACTTTTATTGGTTAATTAATTATTCAAGGCCTGAGTCCAGATTGAATAATTGAAAATTAACTTGGGTTGAAAGTTGGTATGAGGCTTGAGAAATTATCTTAGTCCATTTGGGTTCGTTGATTATTTATTGGGCTTTTACTAGTCTAGAAATAAATAATTAAAGTTCATTATTTATTCATTTATGGACTTGTTAAGTCCAAGGTAAAATGAATAATAGTGTTTAGCCTAATGGCTTGTTCTAAGGTCCACGAGTGAAGCCTAGGGATTGGTTTGGCAGGTATAGTGATATACTCTAGGTAGATGTCTCGGGGTTGTAGTAGGTTTTGAATAACATCCGGATAAGCTTTATAAGAGTTCAATCCAGGTTTATTAGTTATCAGTGGGAAAAACTACAGGGATTTAGATAGGTGTGTAGTTTTTTCTGGGTGACACAGATAATTAGTAAAAAGTAGAATTTCTTTTTATGTCTCATTATTCTCTTTCTCTCTCTCTCACTCTCGTTTGTCCTCTGTGTGTCTGTGCTCTCAAAGACTAGATTAGAGAAGTGATATTCTTGATGCTACTTGTTAGCAGAGGGTCAAGAAGAACCAAAGACCATTACCTTTCCTGTAGCTTTCACCGGCTATTCTAGGTGGTGGAATATTCTGTGAGCCAAAGACATTTGAGTTCATATGCCGAAGTAGGAGACTTGTTGGACAACAACCAGAATCATCTCTAAGGGAAGAAAGTTCAAGTGTTACCCTAGTTCAATCGACA
The DNA here is from genome assembly GCA_026120185.1 of Voacanga thouarsii. Taxonomy (NCBI): domain Eukaryota; kingdom Viridiplantae; phylum Streptophyta; class Magnoliopsida; order Gentianales; family Apocynaceae; genus Voacanga; species Voacanga thouarsii. The sequence continues at coordinate 65,277 of JANUWF010001381.1, read as the reverse complement.
ACAGTGCCTCCTTCAGTGTCTAAACATATAGTAAAATGCAAATGTGTAAATTTTTTCAAAAAGCTTATGCTGCTCTATTACTTCGTGTCTCTGTGGTTTGTCTATTTTCACTATGTGTATGTTTTCCATGATTTTCCTTCATAATTAAAAATTAAATGCCTCAAATAATATTTAATTTAATGCCTTCCTATTAATATAGTAAGAATGAGAGTTCTTTTTTGAGATTAGGCTGTTGGATACACCCAAGCTTACTCAACATTAAACATATTCAAGTTATGAAATTTAATTTTGAATTAATAGGTTGGATTTAACTAATATCCTTATCTAGGTTAGGCACATCCAAGCATAAATAATATTAGAGGTAAGGTTAGGTTAGTGCTAAATGCTTTAAGATTAAAATATGATAATTATTCAATGATTCAGTAGTTGAATTTGATGTAATTGGAATTGGATACCGATAATTGAACTTAAGAGTTGTTTGTTGAACACACTAAGTCATTCTTAAGGAAATTTAATAGTGGTTTACTAGGAATGCTTCCAAGGGGCTTTCTTAAGTCAATAGTAGGGGTTATTATTTGAGTAAAATAGTATAATAAATACGCATTTAATTAAATACTTAATTAAATGCATCTCATGTGTATATACATAGTATAATGTTTCTTATCTTTTATCTAAGTTATTTGCATCATGACAACAAACTTGAACCTACATAGCATTTTGGAATCATACAAGCTAAACGAATCTAATTTCTTGGATTAGTGTAGAAATTTAAGAATCGTTCTCAAATTGAAAAAGTTGCTCTACGTGCAAGATGCTCCTATTCTGCTATCTCTTGCTAATAATGCTTTTGTTGAAGAGCATGAAGTCCACAAGAAGCACCAAAAAGACAGTGACACAACATCTTGTATCATGTTGGCATAAATACCTCTGAGTTTCAAAAATAGTATGAGCATATGGATGCATATACTATTATCATCCATTTAAGAGAGTTACTTGATAAACAATTTAGGACAGAGAGATATGAGATCTCTAAGTAGTTGTTCCATTCTAAGGTGGTAGAAGGTATTTCTATGGCCTTTTATGGACTAAAAATGCTGGGAATAATTTAAAAGCTTAGCTCACTTGGTTTTGTATGGATCATGAATTAAGTGTCAACTTAATTTTTTAATCTTTACCAAGTAGTAGTTTTTCGCAATTTGTGATTGATATACCTTAGAAGGGGGGGGGGGGGGGGGGTGAATAAGGTTTTTGACAAGCTAAAAATTTTTTTCGACTTGTCTGAAATGAAGAATAATGATGATCACTAAGTTGCTTGGACGAACTTTATGGTAACATAGAAAGTTATCCAAGAACTTGTAGATATAATTCCAGATTAAGATAATGAAAGAAACTCAATGCAGTAAATGAATATCGAAAAGAAATGAGACAAAGAATATATAGTGGTTCGATCTATCAAGATCTATGTCCACTACCTTAAACTCACACTTAAGGATTTTCAACCAGATTTCATTTACTCCACTTAATGAAATCAACCAGTACCATATATAAGAGAGGATCACCACACTAGGTATTCCAAAACTTCTCAATCAAGCAATCATATCAAGGATCACCCCAACTAGGTTTTACACCATAACCTTGATACATTCACCAAACAAGGTTCACCCCAATAAGTTTTACTCCACAACCTTGAACATTAACCAAAACAAGGCTCATCCCAACGGGTTTTACACCACAACCTTGCACTACAATAGAGATTTGAATATCAATAGAATAGTAAAGAGCTCACTTGTTTGAGTAGATGTTCACTGGATACAAAGCACAAATATTTTTACCTTTGACACAAAATGAAATCACTTTGAAACTTTGTTAAGAGGAGATTTTTGAAAATGTTGAGCAATAGTGTTTCTAAGAAGAATGTTTCAAAAATCTTATCTCTAATCTTGCTTTAGAGGCTATTTATAAAGCTAAAAAGTGAAGTGCCAACGGTTATAAAAAAACGACTATATTTTTTCGTTTAAACTTATCCATATTTTGGACTCGGGTTTTGGATGACGATGCATCCAAAAGATAAGTCCAAAATGGCACTTTTTTAGATAGAAATATTTCAACACAGTTTTCAGGATTTTGGATAAATCTTTTGGATTCAAACTATTCAATCCAAAATTCTGAGATTTTAAAAAACTTTGAAATCTTCTCTTTTGGTGCTTCAAGGTAAAATCAAATGAATCAAAAGATAAAGAGACATAGGAATTAATAGAAATACCTTAATAATACCTCCTAGTCTAATATTCTTCTAATAAGGACTTCTTGATATGAAACTCCTTATACTTTGTTCTTCTCTTTTGATCTTCCATACTTGAATTCAATCACGAAAGAGTTGCCAAGTAATCTTATCTGAATGCCTTAGAAGAATAGTGGTCAAACATGTCCTATCACAATAGATTAACAAGTTAGTCCATATCAATATTTGTTATAAGTGAAAACATAGAAGAAAGCCCTTAGGGCTAACAGTGATTAATTACTTGGTGAATAAGAATGAGACCACTATACTTGAGTTAATCAACCTTCTCAAGACTGTGGAGTCTTTTATGAAGAAAGAAAACAATACAATTATGTTGGTTGATTCTTCAACTTCTAAGAAGAAAAATATTTCTAAAAAAAAGAAGAAGAAGAATCCAACCAAATCAAAAGGTGGTGTGAAGAAAAAAGAGACAGCTACTGAAGGCCCATGTCATTACTATAGCAAGATGGGCCATTGCAGGTGCAATTGCATAGTCTACGTAGAGACCATCAAGGAAAAGAAGGAGAAGGCTTGCAAGAACTTCTACTTCTACTCCTAGTATGTTTATGATTGAGATCAATGCTACTTTTAATAATGAGATATGAGTACTGAATACCAGATATGGATATTATTTGTGTAATAAGAAGCTAGAGAAATGTGATGTGGACCTACGTGCTGCAAATGGAGCAAAGGTTGTTGCATTTACTGTAGGAGCTTATCATCTGCATCTACCTTCTGGATTGATTCTACAACTTACAAATTGTTATTATGTTCTAGTTTTATTAAAGAACATTATCTGAATTGGTTGTTTATATATAGATAGTTTTCATTTAATTTTTTGAGCATAAAAATTGTTCTTTTTCATTAAATGATATCCACTATGGTATTCTAAATTTGATGAATGATTTGTATGTTCTAGACATGAAAAATCTAGTTCTCCATATAAATAATAAGAAACAAATAAAAGATAACATGATCCCATCTTACTTATGGCATTGTCGTTTAGGCAATGTAAACAAGAATCACGTTTCTAAGTTTTACAAGCTTGGTGACTTAGAATAATTTGATTATAAATCATATGATTCATGTGAATCATGTTTACTTGGTGAAATGACTAAGACCTCTTTTTCTAAAAAGGGGAAGGGGCTAAGCAATTGTTGGAACTAATACATAGTGATGTATGTGGACTAATGCCATTAAAAATAATAATTTAGAACCTTTATTGATATGATTATTCTCGAATTGGTATTTTTATTTAATGAAATGCAAATCTGAAGCATTTGACAAGTTCAAAGAATTCAGAAATTAGTAGAGAAATAACTTGGTAAAAGTATGAAAACTCTAAAATCTAATCGATGAGATGAATACTTAAGCCAAGAGTTTTAAAGTTATTTTAGAGATAATGAGATATTATCTCAGCGGATTCCTCCGCATACACCCTAATATAATCGTGTATCTAAAAGAATGAATCGAAAATTATTAGATGTATTTCGAAATAGGATGATTTTTGCAGAATTATCAAAATTATTTTGGTGATATGCACTGGAAACTGCTGTTTATATTTTAAATAGAATTCCATAAAAAATGGTTGATCCCACCCCTTATGAGTTATTATTATTATTTTTTTGGTAAGAAACTAAAATTAACTTATTTGAGAATTTGGGGATGTCTTACTTATATGAAAAGGACAAAATTAGATAAATTGGGAAAAAAAATCTGATAAGTGTTTGTTGTTAGATATCTGAAAGAGTTCTATTTTATTTTAGAGAAGAAAGTATTTGTCTCAAAGCATGTAATTTTCTTTGAGAAGGAATTTATGCTTAAGGGAGATAGTGGGAGTAAAATTGAACTTAGTGAAATTAAAAAAACAAAAAACAAACAAACAAACAATGATCAACTAGTTGATCCTGAGTCCATTAACAAAATAGATGAGCCTTCTAATACACAAGAACCTGATAGGTTAAGTAGGATACATATGGCACCGAAGAGATATAGATTTCCCATAAGTGTCTACAAAGCATTGTTCATAGAATAAAATAAGCCTACAACTTATAAGAAAGTTCTAAAAATTTTAGAATATGACAAATAGCTTAAAGCTATGGAGTCAGAAATGGATTCCATGTACGATAACCGAGTTTGGACTTTGGTTGATCCACCCCGAAGGGATAAAGCCCATAGGGTGAAAATGGGTTTTCAAGAAGAAGACTGACATGGATAGTAAAGTAGTTACCTATAAGGTGCGACTGGTAGCTAAAGGATATCGTCAACAACAAAGTATTAAATATGATGAGACTTTTTCACCAGTAGCAATGTTGAAATCCATTAAGATACTCTAAGAACTCATTATGATTAAGAGATTTGACAAATAGATGTGAAAATAGCTTTCTTTAATAAAATCTGATTAAGGAAGTGTGCATGACACAATCTGAGAGTTTCATATTCAAGGATCACACTAAGGTGAGCAAGTTGCAAAAGTATCTCTATAGGCTAAAACAAGCTTCTAGGAGTTGGAATATCTGTTAAAGAATTTAGCTTCATGCAAAACATGAATGAACCTTGTGTATACAAGAAGGTTAGTAGAGTGCAATTGTTCTCTTATTCCTATATGTAGACGACATATTACTAATAGAAAATGAGGTCTCTACTCTTTAATCAGTCAGGATTTGGTTGTCGAAGAAATTCTTCATGAAAGATCTTGGAGAAGCAGCCTATATTCTAGGAAGAAGGATCTATAGAGATAGATCAAAGAGGTTGCTTGGTCTTTCATAGTAAACATACATAGACAAAGTGCTAAAGAGGTTTAGTATGGATCAATTTAAGAGAGGATTTTTACCAATGACGTATGGGATAAGCCTTTCAAAATCTATGTATCCTCAAACAAAAGAAGAAAGGGATCACATAAATAGAATATCTTATGCTTTGGCAATTAGTTCTGCCATGTATGCTGTGACATGTGTTGGGTATCTCTCGCGTATTATATACGGCGCAACGGAAGAATAAGAATGAGATACCATCCCAGGATCTGCACATGTGAGGAAAACAAGACATATATATAGAAAACAAAGGAACAAATTCTGTATTCTAGACCGAATGAGATATTGTATGGTGAAGGGAGTTAATTGCATTGTAGTTTGTTATTGAAGGGTTCATGTCAAGCCACTTAACATCCTGGACTCTTGGGTGGTCATGATGTGTTGCTAGATACCGCTCATAATCTGGGAATATGGGTTTATTAATTGATGAATTAATAAACTAATCCTGATTAGAATTAATAGGATTAATTCTAATTAATTAAGGATTATTAATCTCAAAGACATTTGGATTAATTCATGTTTGCTACCAACTGAGCAGGAAACCTAATAGATCACACACAAAAGAGGAATATATACTTAAGATGTTATTTGATAATATAGTGGGGTTCATTGCTGGAAAGAGAAGTTAATGTGGCCAAATTATAATTAGTTATAATTTATGGGCCAATTTGTAAGTTTGAGAATTTGATGGGTTCCAATTGCAATTGTTTGTTTGAAATTCTCAGATGGTTTTATTGTTGAGGTTTTTCAGGTGACCCAAGAGGCACACATGAAACAAAATAACATAAAGTTTGGCAAGCAGATACCAATCTGACCCTGGTGAGGGTCATTGGGCGGCTGTAAAGAATATCCTTAAGTACTTATGAAGGACTAAGGATGTGTTCTTAGTATATGGAGAAGCTGATTTGAAAATAAATGGGTATACTGATGCCAGTTTTCAATCTGACAAAGATGATTTGAAATCACAATCTGGCTACGTGTTTATGTTGTGCAGAGGGGCAATAAGTTGGAACAGTTCCAAACAAGAGACTATTGCCAACTCTACGACATAAGCTGACTACTTAGCCGCTTCTAATGCAGCTAAAGATAGAGAGAATTTCCACGGATGAGAACATAGCTGACCCGCTTAAAAAAGTACTATCTCAAAAGAAACATGATTGTCATGTTGAGACATTCGGTATTAGATACATGAATGATTGGCTCTAGTGCAAGTGGGGGTTTGTTAGTGTTGTGCCTTAGAGGTAATAACTTGTATGTTGTATATGACACATTTTATTGTATAAAAGGTATTATTTATCCTATAGTTTCTTTTGATTACTTTTGAGTAATATAACTATTTGATAAAGTCCCTAGTACAACACTGTATTAAGGATATCATGATAGAGATCGTGATATGAGATTCTTACTACACTGTATAGTGTTAGTACTTAAATAGTCCCTAGTCATAGCATTAATGATACATCATTTGTACACTTTTCAACATCATCAAATATGGGTTCTAATTTGTTACTTTACTAAAGAAGGTTAGCAAATATAACACAAATTGTTATAAATATTTTTTCAAAATTAATAAATAAAAGTTTAATTTACATTTACGTCTCTGTAATGTAAAAGAAAATAAATATTTTGCCCCCCTTTTTTTTTAACATACAAGAAAAGAAATGTGAATCATATTCAATTGAGCTTGCTCGAGAACAATTATTGTAGATTGTTCCTTGTCCAGGTGGTAGATCGTCAAAGCAACAAGATGTGATCAATATCATTCCTTTTGTTTAAGACCAAATCTCTATTCCTGACCAATTAATTTCCAAGAAAATGAAAGGCAACATGCATGTCAGGTATGAGCTGCCAATGACAACTTGTTTATTGAATTTCTTTTTGTGAGCCTTATCAATGCATGGCAAGTATCAGGAATCAAATCTCTGTGACACCACCGGCTTCAATTATTTTATTTAATTTTATGCTCATTTAATACAATTTTTTTTGAGCTGATAGCTTGTCCTCCGTTGATTTTAACGGTGTTCTTTTTTAGGCAAAAAGCCAATAGCATAAGATATCAACATATGCTAGAACAACATGGGGTAGGATGTCGATGGTCTCCTCATCGTAAAGCATAGTAGGGGTGATGAAACCCAAATTAAGCATCATTAATGCTATGACTAGGGACTATTTAAGTACTAACACTATACAGTGTAGTAGGAATCTTATATCATGATCTCTATAATGATTTCCTTAATACAGTGTTGTACTAGGGACTTTATCAAATAGTTATATTATTCAAAAGTAATCAAAAGAAACTATAAGATAAACAATGCCTTTTATAAAATAAAATGTGTCATATACAACGTACAAGTGATTGCCTCTAGGGTACAACACTAACAACATGTGCTAGGCTCGATGTATCTTATATGCTTAGCTTGATGAGCAGATACCAATCTGACATTGGTGAAGATCACTGGGTGGCTATTAAGAAATCCTTAGGTACTTAAGAAGAACTAAGGATGTATTCTTTGTATATGGAGAAGAAGACTTACAAGTCAAAGAGTGTACCGATGCCAGTTTCTAATTTGATAAAGATGACTACAAATCCCAATTTAGCTACGTGTTCACTTTTAGTGATAGGGTAGTTAGTTGGAAAAGTTCTAAACAAGATACAATTGGCGACTCCACCACTGAAGTTGAGTACATAGTGGCTTTTGAAGTAGTTAAAGAGGGGGTTTGGATCAAGAAGTTCATAACGGAATTAGGAGTGATACCTAGTATTGTTGATCTAATACCCTTATTTTGTGATAACAATGGAACTATTGCACAAGTAAAGGAACCACGATCTCATCAATGATCCAAGTATGTACTTATGTGCTATCACGTGATTCATAAAATCATTGAAAGGAAAAATGTAACGATAGATAGATTTCCTACATATCACAAATAGTCGATTTACTTACTAAAATACTACCCTAAAAGAAACAAGATAGTCATGTTTAGGTATTTCATATTCGATACATGAATGATTGAGTCTTGCGCAAGTGGGAGATTGTTAGAGTGATTCCCTAGAGATAATTTATTTGTAGAATATATTTTACACATTTATTTAATAAAGGCATTCTTTATCTCTCAGTTTATTTTGTTTCATATGTGCATAAGTATAAAACTAATAGATAAAGTCTTTAGTATAATGTACAATATTAAAGAAATTATGATAAAGATCATAACGTGGGATTCTTAATAAATTATATTTTACTTATGCTTAAACCATTCCTAGTTATAGTATTAATTAGACGAGACATTATTAATGCACCAAGGCAAGTACATCTCATACTTTTTGATTGGATCAAGCGGTGGTTCTCACATCCATGTATATTGTGATATTCAAAGTTAACACATGAATGCTTCTTTTATAAAAATGTACATTGGATGACCTTGTTGATGGTTTGAAAGAAAAAATAGAGGAGCATGCTTGCGGGTAACGGAAAAAAAAAAAAAAAAACAGAGGCAAAAAACACGAGGAACAACACCATGGAAGCGTTTAAACCATACCTCTGCGTGCCTTAAACCTTTTAGGCTATGGAAGAATGGATTGAACCATAGGGACAGCTCCTTCTAACCCGCTCGATGAAGCTTCCGATTGAAATCCCGCTAACCTCCTACTTCGCCTTGTCTGAATGAATGCCAAAGCTTTCCGGGTCTCGGAATATTCCACTACCTCAATCCTTGTTGGTGAAACAAAGGGTGAGGGAGAGTGGTCTCAATATTCTCGATTCTTTGCCATTTGATTAACAATATCAAGAACAAGAGCAAGAGGAAGAGAAAGTCACGAGAGAGAGAGAGAGAGAGCTTAGGAGAAAAATAGGTTTTTTTTTTTTTTTTCAGAGAGGCGTGAGTTCTGTAGCAAAAAACTAGGTCTCTGATCTCTGATAACAATATCCCCGGGATATGATATTTCAAACACCCGGATGTTATCAACAGAGTAAGTTTGGCTTAATCCTAAACTCTTCTGAACCGTATCTGGAAAAAAACCCTATTGTCTAGGCTATTAGACCAATATAATATTTATTATTTTTCTTGGACCCAAAAAGCCCAAAATAATAAACATCAATTATTTATATTCTGGGCTTGTAGAAATAACCCAATAAATAATTGAACATTAATTATTTATTTCTTGGGTTTATAACCCAATAAATAATTAATGAGCCCAAATGAACCAAAAAAATAATTAAACGTTAATTATTTATTTCTTGGGCTTATATAAATAACCCAATAAATAATTAAACATTAATTATTTATTTCCCTCAAGTTTAAGCCTAGGTTAATTTTCTAATTATTCAAACTGGACCCTAGCCCTGAATAATTAATTAACTAATTAAACTAGATAATAAATTTCTCTCAACTCTTTTATTTATTTATTTTTATTCTAGTCTAATAATAAATTAGATTTCCTGAATAAAATAAAATCCTCTTTAACTGAGACCAATTCCTCAATCCAAAATTAATTAGGGCTTACGGGCTATTCCAAGGATAAAAAAGACACATCGCCTTGGTTACTAAAATGACCAAAATACCCTTACTATATAAATAGCTGTATTTTACATTTTAAATATTTTCTAATATCATCATAAGAAAATATTGACCCCAAGGACAATGCTACGTTAGCAAGGTCTCCGACCTACAGCTGAAATGACTAAAATACCCCTCTACACATCGTCGTACATTTAGAGAGGAAGAAGTGTACTAACACCCCTCTAAATGACATCTACCATCCTTAGGCTTCTAATCCAATGATCCCCGATTTCCTGGAGTGTTTCCACTTTTCAAGGGAGCTACCCTAAAGCAAACATCCAAGTCATGTTTCCTAGGGCCCTGGACATTTTAGATCATTCAGACAATCACAATGGGTGATATTGTGTAGAAACTATCTTGTACAAATCTGTCTTAACTAACTAGTTACATATACGCAATACACAAGTATATTGGTTCTACGATAGAACCTCAACTATAGCATATCAAAGTATATGTTTCCATTTTCGTCAGACCACCAACTCTTACTCAAGTCGTAGAGTACTAGTCCACGCTGTAGCGGTAGTAGTCTAGATTTCTACTATATATTACTTTCAGAAACCACTACTACATGTCCTGTTCTACGTATTCAAAATACGCTTATGTCATGAAGTGAGTGGACTACTCACTAGCTAAATGTAAGCCATTTTTCATTTGAAATGCATAACATAATAACCTAAACATGATAAGATTCCATTCTCATCAATCAGTTAAGAACGAATGTTTATGTGTTAAATAACCCGTGATCCATACCTTACTATGAAAGACCTCCATTCATGATAGGGCCTAAATTAGTCATATTTTTCCTAGTTATTTGATATTATTTTGTGATACATTTTGTGAAATAACTAGCCATATTCCTTCATATTTGAGATTTTACCATTGGAAAAGTGTTTTGTGCATTATTTCAGATTTTAGGGATAAAGTAAAGTAAAATCATCAATATAGGCGGCTCCGGTTCCGAGAAGGACAACCGGCGCCGGTCTTCCACTGGAGAAGCGTGGAGAAATTGAGAAGAAATAGAGGGAAATTGCAATTGATGTTAGAAAGGAAAAGGAAGTGAAGTCAGCAAATGTCAGACAAATTTCGGGTAGCAACAAAAAGCTGAACAAAAATAACAAAAACAATTAGCAAACAAAGAAAGATGAAACTTGGTCAGCGAATTTATGGCTCAATTGAGCCAACAAGACAAGGCAACAACAAACAAACAATTCGGTCAACCAAAGAAAATAATAACAACAAGAGAAAGTCAGTTTTGGTGGGGCTAAGCAAAGGAGAAATAGGAGTCAACAATAACGACTAGAAGAAAGAAAAGAAAAGGAAAACAGCTTCGGTGGGCTTGCTATGTGAAGTGAGCCGATTCAAAAGAAAGAAATCAATTCGGTCAGGCTAAGGAATTTTGGTCAACAAAACAAAAGTAGAAGAAGTGCAGCTTCAGTGGTTAACAAAGGTGACTGAGAAAAGGACAAAAGGGAAATTGAATTGCAGCAATTTTCGGTGGTGATTTGTGGCTCAATTGAGCCAAGGCAAGGGAAACGCCTCAATTGAGCCGACGCAACACAGCAAAAAGGAAAGGAAAAGTAGGCGCTGGCTCAATTTAGCTGGGGCACTGATAGGAAAAAAAGAGCACAATTTTGGTAGCTGTGTGGATTGGATGGCGAGCTGATTGCAACAGAAAGAAAAAGGAAGAAGCTGAAACAAGAACAAAGAAAAGCAGTAGTGGCTGTGTGGCTCAATTGAGCCGACATCAAGGGAAAAGAAAGAAATTAGTTTTAGTGGCTGGATATCTTTCGATGGCATAAATTAGATTGCAGATTTAACAATTCGAATTCCACAAGAATTGTAGGACTCTAGAGCAAAACGACAAAGGCAAATCAAGAATCCAATTGAAGTCAAAAATCAATTTCCAATTGTACAAAGTCAATAGGCGGTGGACTATACACTATTTAATTTTTTAGTTTTATTTAGGATTTTATTTAGACCTTTTATTATTCTTTTTGGTTTTGGATTATTTTTAGGTAATTACTTTTTCTTTATTTAGGATTCTTTTAGGAACTTTGTAAGCCTATAAATAAAGACCAATGTACATAGAAAAGGGAGGTGCACAATGTACGGACTTAGATTTATTTTTAAGTACATCACCAATATTTTCTCGAGATAAATAGTTCAAGGAGGATTGTACAAGAAAGTTTTCAAAGGGAGAAGAAGAAGGCTTGTCTATGAGTATCTATTTCTTTCTTTTGTTTTCTTTTCCTTAACAAAGATGTTTTAATTGTTTTATTGTAATTTAACATTGGTTTAGATACTCATGGTTTTTAGAGCTACTTGATCTTTTGATTAACTAATTGTTATTCTTGGTATTTAATTACTTGGATTGATTGCGAGATTAATTGATTGTACCGTTAACTTGCTTGAAAATAGGGTTGATGGTTTAAATTGATTGATTTCATATTTGTTGCCTTTTAACTTGCCTGAAAATGGGGTTAATTGCAAGAACATAGTAATTAAAGGTTAATTGATGTCTGCCAAAATATGGATTCAATTGGTTAATTTCATGGGTTAAGTTTGCTTGAGAATGAGACTTAATCAAGAGAATTGTGTTTAATGCGTCTTTTGGGTAAGACTGGTTGAAACAGAGTATGTGATACTAAGTTACCTAGAAGATAGGGATTCATGGATTGAGAAAGAAGTGAGTCTACTTTAATTCTTCATGATGCCAAGAGAATAATTAGTTATGATAGAGGTTGGGTATTTTAAGATCATGATTGTCTAATCAATGGTTTGAATTACACAAATCTACATCCTTGACACACACACACACACACACACACACACACACACACACATATTAATTTTCTTTTGTTTTATTTTATTTCGATTTTGGTTTATCGAGTCGGTTAAACAATGAAAGAAAGGTAATTAATATCTACTTGTTCCTTGAGGATCGACACTCGTTTGAACCTTATGCTTTGTTAATGATGAGTACACTTGCTCATATGTGTGATTTGGGTTTAACGTTTTAATTTAAACTTGATTGGGAATGTGCTTAGTTTTTGTATGATTTTTATACCCAAGTCTGGACACATCAATTCACATGGACCACTTACTTAAACACAATGGGTCATTTCCAAACATAATTTTGCACAAATAAAAAGAAAATTCACAAACGATTTTTGAAAATAAATTCTTTTATTAAAATATTCGATATTTACATCAGAAATCTAGTCTAAGAGGGCATACTTTCCAACAAACCTAGCTATGAGATAATTATATGGATAATTATTTAGTCCTAGTGATAGAATCTTATTATAGCAAATGTGCAAAGTATTCTTAGAATTGAGATCTCCAAGGTACTTTATTTGTTGAGTGTTGTACTTTGATTCTAATCTTTGGAGTTTTATTATACCACCTATGAGATGGATATTAGTACAATGTAAAGTAAATGAAAGTAGTTGAGAGGGTCAATAAATAATTCATCACTCATAATAATAGGGGCGTATATCTCATAGCCACTTGTAGAGAATTATTACTTAAGAAGTCATTGGCCAATGCAACTATGTGTTAGAAATAGTTTCAAATGATACACATGTTAAGTAGTGGATTCTAGAACAATTACTAATAAATTTAGGCTAGAATTAATTATATTCTAAAGGGAGTTGGTACTAATTTCGTACTCTAAACTGAATGAGATATAGGATGATGAAAGAAGTTTATTGAACTGATATTTTCCTATTGAAAGGTTCACGTCAAGTTATTTGACTTTCTAGACTTTTGGGTGGTCATGATGCATTATTAGATGCCGCTCATGATTTGCTAAATATGAATTTATTAATTAGGGAGTTAATAAATTAATTATAATTAGAATTAATAAGCTAATTATAATTATTAAGGATTTTTAATTCTATAGTGATTAGAATTAATTCATATTTTGCTACCAATAAACCAGAAAACCTAATAGGTCATATACAATAGAGAAATAGATACTCAAGATATTACATGATAATATTAAGGGGCTAATTTGTGAGAAGAAATAATTATATGAGCATATTATAAAATGTTTATCATAGTTGGGTCAAATTGCAATTTATAAGACCTTATAGGTCCAATTATTAATTTGGAATTCAAAGCCCATATTGATATGGAAAAGAGTTTTTTCACGCATGTTCCCAGAGGTAGTGAATCTGGTGTATATATACAAAATAAGCCATCGTCAAGATGTGTGAAAAATTGTATGCAATAGCTTCATTTTCTATTTTTTTCTTCTCCGTAAATTAATCCCAAACAACCACAAAAATAAAACCCAACTAGCAACATTTATTTGCACCTAGTTTGAGTGCCATTCTTCATGTGGATACTATTAGAGAAATTCAAACGCTTGGAATTTAGTAGATCACCATTTGGACAATTTTCAAAGGAATTTCGCAGGGAGAAAATTTTTTAAGCTGCATTTTTTAGATAATGGAATTTTTCTCATCTCCTTTAGCCTATTTAATTACATACGAGTGATGTTGTTGCTTGGATTTCATTTTAATTTCAAATTTGCATTTTTTGATATTGCATGATTGAAATCCAATACTACCAACCAAGAATTATTACAAGCATTTTAATAAAACAAATAAATTACTTTAGTACATGATTCCTACATAATTCGACATCAAGTGTACAAAGAAAACCACCTAATACAAAACTTCTGAAACGATATGACAATCAGAATAGGTAAAACATAGCAATAAGAAAGCGATTGTAAAGCAGGTAATTTTTCTAGTTAATTCTAGTTCAATTAGCTCGATGAATCTTATGCTTAACCTTATCTCTTATGCGAAATTCCAATTCATTTTTCTAATTGTCAAGTAACTCTTTTGCCTACTTGGTGCCATTTTTAACAGATCACAAATAATCCTAACTTTCAAAATGTTTGTTCCATTTCTAGAAATTTGTTAGTTTCCAAATTTTGCCATTCTCTACCGTCTTCAAAATCAATCGATGATTGACATTTCCTTTCGTATAAGGCTTTTAATGCTACTATAGATATTGAAGCTTGAGAACTGCTGTTGTATGTAAATTCTCCGTATGATATGTTGTCTATCTAAACTAGGATTGTAGACTGATTTTTGTTTGATGGTAATTTCTAAACTAAACCTAATTTTGGATTTAAATAAATGGGGAAAATAAGAAGAGTGAAACTAATGGGGAATGCAAGTGTCCAAAACTGGTTGCATTTCCTTAAGTGAAAAAGAAAAGTAATATTGAGAGGAGGGAAAAAATAGAGTTGAGTTGAGGGGAAAAAAAAAGAGTAAAGTGTGAAAAAAAATATTTGCATCTTTATTTTATCTTAAGAAAAAGAAGAGATGAGTTTTAAAAAAATTGAGTGAATGAAAAGGGGGCTGATATAGTAGTATAGAGCATAAAATGCAATCACTTGGGACTAAATTTCCATAAGAAGAAAATGAGAGTGAGAGCTCTTAGTTTGCTACCTAGATTGTTGTAGTTTAAAGCCATTGAACTTGAATTGGTTGCATAATATTAGCTTATATGACTTGTGTTGTTTATATTCTTTACTTAAAAGATGAGGTGAATGTCATTGAATGAGAATGAGCTTATTTTTCCCACTTTAATAGCCTTGACTATATTTGATTTAATTTGTGAGTTTAAATGTAGTTATTTTAGTTGAATAGGAGTCATAACTAGTTTTTGGGTGAAAGGAATGATGATATCTTTGTTATATTGGCCATACTTACATATTGGCCATATTTTTCACTGGATAGTTTTTACATATAGGTCCCAGAACCAGCTGCCTACTGGAGTAAAGGCAGCGAAATTTACTTTTCAAACCTAGTTTTAGTTATTTCGTATGGGATTCTTTGGAAACTAATTTAGACATGGACAAGGACTCTTTGGGACATTTTTTGATGAGCAAGAAAGATATATAACCATTGGAGAAGAAGCCCTAATAATCAATCCATCAAGGAATCATTAATACACAAGATCAAAATCATAGAAAGAGAGAGAGCGGTTAGATTTGTTAGAGAAGATAAGATCATTGTTCGAGAATATTTTCAAGAAGAGAAGAAGATTGCTTGTTTTTAAATTCTTCTTCTTTTTCCTTTGTTTTCTTTTCTTGGCAATGTTGTTTTAGTTATTTTATTGCATTTTTAAAGGATGATCTAAAGATTATGGCTTTGCATTAATTTTTGCTTTTTAATAAATTAATTTCCATTTTCTAGTATTTGATTAATTGGATTTATTTGGTAGATTAATTATTTGTGGCTTTCTTGTAATTAACTCAAGAGAGAGGTTAGAGGATGAATTTCAGTTCAATTGACTCTGTATTTGTTATCCCTTAACTAACTCAAAAGAGAGGTTAGGGGTTATGAACTAGTAATTAAAAAGTTGTTAATGTCACCTAGAAATAGGGATGTTAATTTCTTTCGCGTTAATATTGCCTAGAGATAGGGATATTATTATTATTATTATTATTATTATTATTATTATTATTATTATTATTATTATTATTATTATTATTATTATTATTATTGTTATTGTTATTATTATTAAGGTAATGAGTTTAATGCATCTTTTTGGTTGATTAATGAGGTAGAGATATCTATTAATTTTGCTAAGGGATAGATGATCCATAACTCGTGAAAGAGTGGAATCCATATTTGTGATTCTTTATGATGCTAGATTTGGTACTTAATTGTGATAATTATTAGCATAATCTTTGTTATGCTTTTAGGAAATTATGTCTAAATACATATTTCTAATCCTTATCCTATTCCATGGTTGATCTTGAACGTAGTTGTAATTATTTTTTATCTTTCTAATTTTGTTAGGCTAAGCAAAAGAATAAGAGTAATTAGTATTACTTGATCCTTGTGGATCAATACTCGTTAATTTCCTATACTATATTTACGTTGAGTATACTTACTTTATATCTGTAGTTTTGGGGTTAATATTGTAATTAAAACTTGGTTGAGGAATGGACTTGAAAAGAGTGATTTTTATTATACCTAAAATCTCCATATCAAGTTTTTAATGTTGTTGCTATGGAGCAATATTATGAAAGCTCAAAATTCTATTCATTTAGTCATGTATATATGTAAATATATTCCTTGTTGTAATTAAATGCCATGTTTATAATTAAATATATATTTTTGATGTATGTATTTCATGTCTGTACTTGATGGGTTGTTATGGCAATTATTTGAATTAAGATTTTGTATTTGTTTTGACATTTAATAGAAGTTATGTAACTGTCTTACCAGGTGGCATGGCTGGCTAAAACATCAGAAACATGGGAAACTGCTTTGAGAATAAAGGCCACGACCAGGACTCGTATGGGGATTTGGATACTTCAAGTTGGATAACACTTTTATCCTATACAAAGATTGGAAACTGTTATGAGAATGGTATCACTATCACAACCTCATGAAATGTATGCCATTGAAACCATTTTGGTGAGATTTGTGATTGCTGTGGCTTCACGATTCCAAGAGGTAGAAGTAACCCTAAAACGTCAAGAAGCAATGGTTCACAGCTTAGAAATACAAATGTGGTTCTCGACAGACCTTGAGATAGAAAAAGAAATTGAGCTACCTTTGGTAACTATGGGATGAAATCCCCAAGAAAATGCAGAGGCCATCATATTAAGAAGCGAAAAATATTTGACCGGCCCAACAAATGTTAACCAACATCGACTGGATTTGGTTGGCTATAGAGGACAACATTGTCACAGAAAGAGAATAACCAGTGCTAGCTCATATAGAGGAATCGGCACCAGCCTCCCAGGACAAGATGAATTAGAGAAAACTATTTTGCTGGCATTTAAAACTCCAGTGTCTTATTTCAACAGACTGTAGAAAGTATAAATGGATGACCATTTTGGTAAAGTATTAGATATATTCAAACAATTGCACATCAATATCCAATTGTAGAAGCTTCAATGCAAATGCCTAAATATGCCAAGTTCCTTAAGGACATTCTTTCAAATAAGAAGAAATTAGAGGAACTGTCTACTGTGATCTTGAATGAAAAATGTTCAGCTATCTTCCAAGGCTAGGGGAGTCTATTGCAAAAAGAATAGGATCAAGGAAGTTTTTCTATTCCTTATCTAATTGGTAGTCTTACTCTTGGAAATGTATAAGTATATCTAGGTGCCAATATTAATCTTTTACCTTATAAAATATTTAAAAAACTGGGCCTAGAAAAACCAAAACCCTCTAGAATGAGTATTCAATTAGTTGATATATCTATAAAATATCCCAGGGGGATTGTGGAAGATGTACTTGTAAAATTAGATTGAATCATTTTTCCTATTGATTTTGTGAATATTGACATAGATAAAGATGCTAAAGTCCCTTTAATTCTAAATAGGCCTTTCGTAGCAACTGCAAAAATAATCATCTATATCTATAAGGAAATGTTAACATTTAGGGTTAGGGATGAATAAGTTATTATTCAAATGAAAAAAAGCTTGATGCATCTAATATCGTGTGATAATTCTTGTTTTATGGTTGATATCCTTAATGATTATAGTTTTGAGCATGTATAGGAATTTATGATCAAAGATCCTTTGGAGTGGTTCTTGGATATAGGTAATTAAGCTAAAATTGCAAAATCATCCATGAGGGACATGATAGCATATTTGGAGGATTCTGAGGGAGAAACTGAGTAAAAAATGTTTGAAACCTTTGACAAAACTAGTCTAGGTAAAATGAGATCATCCATTGAAAATCCATCGAAATTGAAACTCAAGAAATTACCAGGACATTTTAAATATGCTTTTTTGGAACCAGAGAATAAATTGCAAGTGATCTTTGCAAGAGATCTCACTAAGAAACAGAAGGTAAATTTGGTTTAAATGCTAAAAAAGCACAAGAAGGCTATAGCTTGGAAAATAACTTTTTTGCCACCACAAGATCTTATTAAAAGAAGGAGCTATACTAGTGGTACAACCCTAAAGACAAATGAATCCAAACCTGAAGGATGTAGTAACAGGCGAGGTTATAAAGCTTTTAGATGCAGGAATTATATACCCTATCTCAGATAGCATTTGTGTAAGTTCAACACAAGTGGTCCCAAAGAAAGGAAGAATGATTTGGCTCCCAATGACAAAAATCAACTCATTCATATACTATTGGTCACTGATTAAAGGGTGTGCATTGATTATAGAAAGCTAAATGAGGCAACAGGAAAGGATCATTTCCCTCTTCCCTTTATTGACAAAATGTTAGAAAGGTTAGTTGGACATGAGTATATTACTCCCTGATAGTTTTACAATTTATTTCCAGATTCTGATAGCCTCAGAGGATTAAGAGAAAACATCTTTAATAGCGGGGTATTTTCATCATTACACATGTAGGTCAAAGATACTGCACTTAAAATATTATTCTTGGGGCCAATATTTGCATATGGAGATAAATGAAATATTTAAAATGATAAAATACAATTATTTGTTAGTAGAGATATTTTGATCATTTTAGCAGTCAAGAATAAAATGTTTGATGGGTGTTTTTTAGTATAGAAAATATTACTGACAAATTACGCAATCAATCAAGCTTTAATAAGATGCTAATCACTAAAACCACATATACGGACAAGTATACCCCTCATATAGTATAGAGAATAGTAAGTATCGAATCCACGAGAACTTAGGCTCCCACCTTACTTTATTGTTTAGCCAATAAAATAAGAAGAGATGAATAAAACACTAACCTAATATACTAGAGAATAGACCAAGTTCACACAAGACAAGTCATAAGGATTATCAAGGAGTAAGAATAAAGAGAAAAGACATATCAATATATAGAAAACCCCAAAGACATAATAATGATTGATTAGCACTTATCACAATTAATTATCATCTAGGCACAATAAAGGAACTTAAGTAAGATCTAATCGTTTCCCAAGTCATGAACTTAGTTATGTAGGATCCACGCCTTTTCCAATTCATAGAATCACTATCTCTTGATTAATTTAGTAGATTTCCCAATCGCACTAAAATAGCCAAAAGATGCATTAAACTTATACCTCATGAACATAGAATTAGCCAATGACCCTTTGCTTGAGGTAAAACCAACTAATTTTTGATCACTTAAGTTCTTTAATCTTAACTTCATTTTCCAAGTTCATTAAGATTTAACAAATATGAAATCAATGCAATAAACTTCTAACATAATTTTCCACGTAAATTAGAAGAACCCGTATCAATAACCAATGATAATAAGTAATCAAATATCAAAGACAATAATCAATTGATTAAAGAACTAAAATTAATACAAAGTCATGAATCCAAAAACAACCCCTATATACAATTAAAATAATTAAAACTCAAATTCTCAATAAATTACAAAGAAGAGAAAAAGAAACCACTTATAGACAAGTAAGCCTTCTTCTTTTTCCTTCAAAATTTCTTGAGCAACCTCCTCTTCTTCTCCAAGAATTCTTCTTTAATCTTCCTAAATCTTAGAGTTTCTCTATGAGTTTCCTATGGGTTTGCAAATCCCAAAGGTGAAAATTGATTTAGAGATGTTATTCTCATGTATTTATAGGCCTCCTTGATACCAAAATTTGTGGCTTGAGAAGTCTAGTTCAAGTAGAATTTAGAAAATACCAAAATTCTTTAGAAGATACCAAATTTATGCACAAAGTTGCCATTGTATAGGTTGGACCTAGTGCCAAGTCCCTTCAACCCACATGGCGCTAGGTACATGTTTGTTTGCACCTGCATTTTTGCTCAATTTTTTCTCTGTTTGGCCAGAGTGGACCTAGCACTAGGTGCACTAACTAGACCAGGCGCTAGGTGGAAGCTAGAAATTTCCACTTTTTGCTCAAAATCCACTTAATTCTGCACAAATTTATCAAAAACCCTTTCTACAAGCAAAATGTCAAACAGGAAGGAATTTGCATAGTTATTACATCAAAAGTATATCAAATTAACCTCAAATAACTAGAAAACTAGTGATGAATTTAGCCCCTATCACATACCCTCACTTGAACTTTTGCTCGTCCTTAAGTAAACAAGAATTAGACACTAATAATTTAGAACAAGAAAAAACATTTTCGCAAATTTTTCCTTAGCAAATTTATCCACAATGAAAGCATAACCTTCTTCCAACCTAAACATAAATTCGTCATTCATTTAACCCTTTCAAAACCTTGTAAACTCATTTATTAAATCAAACAATCCTAAGGCCATCAAAGTTAAGTTTAACAAGCTTATATCTAGTACAAGAAAATTATCATACTCTTCAAGCAAAAACATAGATAACATAAATCATACAAGTCAAGCCATTTAACCAATTCCAGCATTATAAGCTCAAATTTACACAACTCAAGTCAGTGAAACAAGAAAACACTCCACTCTTTTTTTTTTTTTCAATAACGTAGGGAATTGATAGCCTTAAGTGAATGGATTTCTCTTTACGCACCGTATTGGTCCCCTTATATTCATTATACATTTTTTCCATCATTTTTCTCAACAAATGCTTTCTTTGCTCTTTCTTGCCTTTTTACCTTTAGGATAGCCTGCACTGAACAATGCTTGCTACTTCTCTCCATCAGCAAAAGGTCTTTTTCTTTTCTTTTCAAAAATTAAAGCATTATTTCAACTCAATTTTTTTCATCTCACATTTTTTTCTTTTCACTCAAATTTTTTTCCACATTCCTTATTCACAACTTAAAGTTAAGCAAACTTTAAATCTATAATAAAACAATTAAACAACAACTCTTCCCATATATCATCATATCATCCATATTCAAACATAAAGAATAAAACAAAACTCAAGTACCAAATATAACTAAGGTGAACTTAAATTCTCAAGACTTAGCAAACTCCAACTTAATATGCAAGTTTACCTTTAAAAAAAAAATCAAACCATAATGAATGAAAAATCTATATCCAAAGTTAACAAGAAAATCACAACTTTATTATAAGCTCAATTTAGCTCCAAAATCTCCAAACTTTCAAATTTTCAATTTTTCAACAAAATTGTTTGATACCAAGAAAACACCAAGCTAATTGAAAAAAACTTGGACAAAGAATATTATTCAACCACTCTCCCACACTTATGTCGGACAATATCCTCATTGGCCCAAAATTAACATAAGAAAATATCTCCAAAAGGACCAAAAATGATAAAGGAGGAAGAAAGTTAAACAATACTCCCCAAATGCAATAAGTTCCAAACAATATAAACTTAGAAAAGAATAGAAGAGTTTGTTCAAAAAGACTTTATACAAACCTGTAAAAGAAAACACAAATAAAAGCACAAGGAAAATACTAACAAAAGAAAGGCACACCAAAATAAAAGAAAATAAACTAAAAATCCTAAGAAAGCAAATAAAGACATGACTCACTCCCCCATATTTAAGATGAAAAATATTTTTCTTATTCGGAGAGGGAAAAGACACTTAACCGACTAAAGAAAACCCAACCTAAGATAAAAAGACAAACTTTTTCTACTTATCATGCTTTCTTATCAAACCTTTGTAAAGGAAATTAGAGCTTATTGAAAAAGATAGGCATGTTGAAATTAGAAATATGTGAGGGTTCATGGGGATTAGTAGCTGCAATGAATATACATGCATGACCACCTTTCCATAACATTCTTTTAGACATGCAAACCAAGTTCCCAACACAAAGATATAAATTACATCTAAAAAGTGTGTAAACATGAGAATCACCATTTAACCCTTCAAAAGATTTGTTACAATTGAAATTCCTTTTAGAACTTAGTATTTGAGTTTTCAAAGATAGTATTAAGAAATTCTTGCTTTTCAATACTTCTATAAAATGCCAAGTTACCTCCCTAAAATTGGGATGAAGGGTAGATTTCATCAACATCCTACAAGGGTTTCGTATGATATATCAATGAAAGATCCAACTCCTTTAGACATGTTAAACTCCATACATCATTATTTGGACCATTGTCCTCCAAGAATAGGAAAGAACCTAAGAAATCATGTGATAAAGAGAGATTAGAATTATTAGCACATAAAGGAGAATTCAATACCTCCCTTTCCACATTGGGCAATTGTTCTTCATATCTTCTCTCCTTTCCTTGGGGATTCTCTTATTCAAGTGTATGGGCCTTTATGGCATCTCTAACGAACTTAGCTAGTTGTGTTCTTGTAGAGCTCAGTCGTTGGGATGCTTCTTTATGCCACCTAATGGACGTGTTGGTGTTGGCAACAAAGGATTTGATTGAAGCTTCAAGTGACATCTTATTAAAAGCGTTAATCCGAGCTTGCAACTTTGCTAACATATTACCATTATAGCTGCTTTGACATTGTGCTCATGAATAATTGTCCATGATGATGTTTCGAATCTCGCACTCAAATAAAAACAAAAATCAAATCGAAAATAAAAATAAAAGAAAAAAAAATAGAAAAACAAAGAAACAAAAAATACTCAAATTAGATATAGTCACAAACTACCTAAACACAAAGTTAGTGATATTTATAAATACAACAAAGATTAAATCAGCAAGATTCAATTGTTTCCAATAGTGCCCATCCCCGGCAACGGCACAAAAAACTTGATGTGTGTTTTTTAGTGTAGAAAATATTACCAACAAATTACACAATCAATCAAGCCTTAATAAAATGCTAACCACTAAAACCACATATACGGGCAAGTATACCCATTATATAGTATAGAGAATAACAAGTATCAGATCTACGAAATCTTAGGCTCCCACTTTACTTTACTCAAACTTTATTCTTTAAGCAATAAAATAAGAAGAGATAAATAAAACACTAACCTAATACACTAGAGAATAGACCAAGTTCACACAAGACAAGTCATAAAGATTATCAAGGAGTAAGAATAAGGAGAAAACACATGTGAATAGATAGAATGCCTCAAAGATATAGCAATGATTGATTAGCACATATCACAAATAATTATCATCTAGGCACTATGAAGGAACTTAAGTAAGATCTAATCGTTTTTCAAGTCATGAACTTACTTATGTAGACTCCACTTCTTTCTCAATCCATGGAATCACTATCTCTTGATTAGTTTAGCAGATTTCCCAATCGCACTAAAATAGCCAAAAGAGTCATTAAACCCATACCTTATAAACATGGAATTAGCCAATGACCTTTTGCTTGAGGTGAAATCAACTAATTTTTTATTACTTAGGTTCTTTAATCTTGACTTCATTTCCCAAGTCCATTAAGATTTAACAAATACAAAATCAATGCAATAAACTTCTAACATCGTTTTCCAAGTTCAATTAGAAGAACCTGTATCAATAACCATCGATAACAAGTAATCAAATACTAAAGATAATAATCAATTGATCAAAGAACTAAAATTAATACAAAATCATGAATCCAAAAATATCCCCTAAATACAATTAAAATAATTAAAACTCAAATTCTCAATAAATTACAAAGAAGAGAAAAAGAAACCACTTGTAGACAAGTAAGCCTTCTTCTTCTTCCTTGAAACCTTCTTAAGCAACCTCTCATTCTTTTCCAAGAATTCTTCTTTGATCCTCCTACATCTTAGTGTTTCTCTAGGAGTTTTCTGTGGGTTTCCAAATCCCAAAGGTGAAAACTGATTTAGAGATGTTATTTTCTTGTATTTATAGGTTTCCTTGATACCAAAATTCATGGCTTGAGAAGTCTAGTGTAAGTAGAATTTGAAAAATACCAAAATTCTTTGGAAGATACCAAAATAGTGCACAAAATCGCCACTGTATAGGCTGGACCTGGTGCCAGGTCCTTTCGACCCACGTAGCACTAGGTATATTCTAGTATGCACATGCATTTTTGCCCTATTTTTTCTCTGTTCGGCCAGAGTGGACCTAGTGCCCGGTGCACTAGCTGGACCTGGTGCTACGTGCAAGCTAGAAATTTCCACTTTTTGCTTGAAATCCACTTAATTCTACACAAATTTGTCAAAAATACTTTCTAGTAGCAAAATGTCAAATAGGAAAGAATATGCCTAGTTATTACACCAAAAGTATATCAAATTAACCTCAAATAACTAGAAAAATAGTGATAAATTTAGCCACTATCAATGTCTTTTAGTCTCTAGAGCAGATCAAGTAATCTTAGTAAAATTTATTTACTATATTGGCTTATTAGATGAAATTAATATTGGAAAAATTATTCTAGGAGTCCAATAATTGTTTATTTAGGCTAGAATAATTTATTGGGTCAATTTAATTAAATTAGTTTATTAATTAAATTTATCTTGTGTAATTTTATATTGGGTCCAAATGAATCAATTAATTAATAAGAGAGTTATTTAATTAGTCTTAGGTTAATTAAGACAACAAGGTTTCTTTCAGAAACTAGTTGCTGCCTCAAGAAGGGAAAAAAAAAAAAAGGAAAAGGAAACGAAAAGAGAAAGAAAAAGAAAAAACAAAGAAAAAAGAAATTGGAGGAAATTGCAAAAGCTATGAATTAGTTTTATTGTGGGCATGCATATGTGAAAAATAGATTCACAACAGGTTAGAAGAATAACTAATACAACTTTTGGTTTTCTAGCCTGGGGTGAAAACAAAAAGCCGCCACTGTTTTTTCCTTCTTGAAAAAATTCCTTCGTTTTTTCTTCGCAAAAGCTCTCCCAATTTTTCTTCCAATTATTATTCTTTCATCCTTGTTCTACTTTCACAAGTAAGTAGTCCATAGGAGGTTCAAGAAAACTTTGAAAGACTGAAAGCTAGCAATCTTGGTGCGCATGTTTGATGCGAAGAAGTTGATGCTTGGCTAGAAGTCCTGCTGAACAAGTAGTTGTGACAAATCAAAGTGCTCCATCAAATTCAATTCCTCCGGTTATTCAACCTAAGCTTCCCAAAAGTAAGTATGGCTAGGCTTTGGCTGGGAAAAAATTTTAATTTGCAAACTTCCATTGTGTATTTTATTTTCCCGTGATCCTTCAAGTAGAACTTAGGATATCTTGAAAACTAGGAATTTAGAACATGCAAAATAAGAAATCTTAGTAAGTCCCATGTGTGCATTAGGTTAAGTAAAAAAAATTCATGATACATGCTCGGAGTGACAAAACATTTTTGACATGTATAGTGATAAGTAAGTATTTTCACAAATATCAGTTTTAGAATTCCTAGAGTTTCCTAACTATGTTTAAGGAGTATCTATAATCCATAATATAAAACATTAGTAGTGTAAGGGCATAGAGATAATTCATACCCACCGGTGTAATTACATGCAATTCCAAACTACCAGTGGTATAAAGGCGCATAGGTAACTCCCTTACATAGTTGTAACTATATGCAATTCCAAACTACTAGTTTGATGTATGACCTACTGAGTGAGATACTCCTTTCTTTCTTACTCAATCCCAATCCAGTTGTTCTACGTCCAATCGTCGAATCTTTCTAAACCCCAACACTAGTTGAGGACTGGCTCCATACTCCAACATTGTTGCTTTGATAAAAAAGAGTCTATCTCTCAGAGGTGGCTACTTCCTGGAAGACATCCTCAATCCAGACAATACTAGTATGGAGGCTTCACCCTCATTGAGTACTCAATGCTTACTATGTTTACATTTTACAAAGCTCCCATAGCAAATCATAATCAAGTCAACTCAAAACGTTAGCCAAAAAAAGTTGTTCTCATTGCGTGTATTTCTAAGCAGATATAGTTTCATATATAATATTTAGCTCAAGCATTAATAATAAGAGCCGCTTGCTAAAAATAGTCATGCAATGATTTTCACAAAATTTATATGTATTAACATGAACACATAGGCTTGCTTGAATAAAACAAGGCGTAGAACACTTACTTTGGCTCCCATGTCAAACAGATAAATTTAGAAAGTTTTCAAAACAGGAAAGTTTCAAATATAGAAGGTTTCCAAAAAAGGGAAAGTTACATTTATAGTTAGTTTCTAAAAGAGGAAAAACATTTAGATATGGAAGGTTTCGAAAAAGGAAAAATTTTCTTATTTAGAAAGTTTCTAAATATAGAAAGTGTTTGCATTACAGTAAGTTTCCAAAAACAAACATATGCGAATAGTACATGGATGTATGAGAACTTACCTTACTCAAGTAATTAACAAGTTTCTCAAACTTAGTAGGTAGGTCCTTGCCCTTGGTAACCTTCCAAGTCTAAGAAAAAGTGATAAAGTAGGAAGTCATAACATAACCTAGTTACTTTTGGCAAACATATTTCATATAGTGTCTATAGTTCGTAGAACCTTAGGTTTTACCAAATAACACTAATGTCAACAAGCATTCACAACAAACAAATCAATATTTAGGTCCCTAATGCATCACTGATCAAGGATATAAGCTGTTCTTGATCGTAGAAGGAGCAATTAATCTTAGTAAGTATCTTTAAAATACCCAAATTGTTTCCAAATTCCAACAAACTAAATCCAAAATGTTAGGTGTAAAACACTATGGAAAACACATCAGTTTGGACTTAAAATTTATAGAGAGATACATTAACATGTAAGAAACATACTACAAGTGGCCAAACACAAAATTCAAACCCTAATTATGCCTAGAAAATTTGAAAACTTTATTATAGCATTTTGTCTAGAACAAACAAGAATCAAAGAAAAATTAGTAACTTTAATCCTTACATAAGAAAAATCTAAAAATTTCCAATTTAAAAATCTACACAAAGTGACATTTTCTCTGTTTTGACCCTCCCCAAATTCATGCATTGTCATTTAGAAATAATAGTCTCAAACCAAACATATAACAAAAATGTAAAACTCTGTTTTTCTTTCCCCTATTTTTCGAACAATTACTGGGATAATCCTAGGATTTTCTTGCATGATCTCTATCATAAATAGCATCATAAACATGTTTGAAAAACAATAGCAAAAGGACTTGCAAAAATAAATTACTTTGCTATATAATTTTGAATTAAAACCCACAACCACTACAAAATTGCAAAAATTCCTACAAGTACATAATTTAATCTTTGCTTCAAGAAATTAATTTCTTGGACTTAGTATCTCCAAAAAACATATTGCTAAGAGTATAGAGAGAAACAACAACATCTCTAGAAGAAAACATGTCAAGATCTAACAAGAACTCATCAAGAAATCATCTTTCACTTAGAAAAATTCCATCCTCAGAAAAATATAACATATAAAAAAGAAAAGGTACTATTTTTTTGGAAAAATCCTTAAAAAAGGTTTCTTTTTTCATGATCTAAGCATGTATGATTCATAAGCATAAATCTTTGATCATCTTTTGTCAAGAAAAACACATTAGAAATTTTTAGAACAGAAATCCTAATTTCTTCAAGAATGGCAGTACAAAGGATCAATGGAAAAAGAAGAGATTTTTTTATGTTAACTCTTGCTATACTTTTTTAGATCAGCCTTAGGGAAGAAATATGGTGTTTTCTCACTTTTGATTTGACCAAAAACTTTAATCTTTCAATAGAAAATAGGCATCTAAAATAAAAGGTATAGTGTAGAATTTTTCTTCAACAATGGAGATAATTTGCTTAAGAAGAAGAAAGGAATATTGGTGTTTTGTGTGTGTGTGAGAGAAGGTGGGATGGCTAGGAGGGGATTTTGGCCGAATGAAATCTGATTTTGAGAGTAGAAAACATTAGAGTAAGTAAAATAATAGGGAGAGGTGGCTATATAGAGTATCAATAAGGAGTTTTCCTAAATTCTCTAGGTTTGTAGTTAACTTAGGCTTTGCAATGTAATTAAATCAAACCCTAGTGGGTTTAGGAGTTCTTGCAGCCGGCCAAGAGAGCCTTTTATGCTTGCAAAAGGGAGGGAAAATAGAATTAAAATCTTTCTAGAATAGGATTTAGAAAATTCCCCAAATCATCGCAAAAAAAAAATAAATTTCCCCCCTTATTTTCTCATAAGAGTGGCAGCTACCCTATATGAAAATACTAATAATTTTTCTATTTTTTCTTAATAAATAAAATCCATTAGCTGGAAGAATTTTGCAGGGTTAAAAAGGCTTACTTGATTGATGAATACTTTGAAGGAGTTTCGAATGAATCTAAACCCCTAGATGCCTAAATCCGTCCAAAGGAGATGAAGGAAGCATGTCCATGGTTGATGAAATCATTCGACCAAGAGAGAGAGAGGGAAAAGAGAAGAAGAGAGTACATTAGCATGTTTAATCACATATATATTCATTAGAGATCAAAGATTAGCGAAGATGAAGTTGATTGAACAAACCTACCTTGAAGGTGTTCTTGAGCTTTCACAAAATTTCTGGTTTTTGATCTAAAAGAGTAAGTTGGATTTTGTAGTTTGATGTTAAAAATGGCACGGATGGACTCACAGCAATGAATAGATGAAGTCTGGGATTTTTAGAGGTGGTTTGAAGTGATTTGGAGTGGTATTAGGTGAAAGGAAGTAGTATATGTTATTGGTGTAGTGTGTGTGTTTTTGGAGATTGAAGGGAATTGGGAGATTGTAATATGCAGCTGCCGAATTTTTGTGAGAGATAGAGCTGGACAAATTTTTGTAGGGTTTGGGAGGTTGATTCTCTGATTTGGAAGGGAAAAGGAAAGGTTAGTTGTTAAAATCCTTGAAGAATATTTTTGGGAAGCAAATTTGGAAAGTAAATATTCTAAGAATATCTTGATTGTTTGGACAGCTTTGGAGTCTACCATGGCTGACAGTTTGAACAGAATTTCGTGGGATTAATGCTGGCTTATGGAAGCTTATGGTGGCTGAAAGTAGGGTGCTTAATGGTGAATAAGAGGTCTGGTCAATTGATTAAGATTTTATGGAAGGTTGCTAAACAAGAAGGCTGAAATTTTGGAAATCAATTAAGCTAAATTGCAGGGATTTGTTAGAGAGTTTTTCGGACAGCCATTGATGGAATTTCGTGCAAAAGTTTAAGGGGATCAATGGAGCTCTGTTGATGGAGGTTTAAGGAAGGTTTTGATAGATTAGGGTTGGTGTTTCGGCTGGAAGAGGAAGAGGAAAGAAGCTGGACAAATTTCTGTCCAGAAATTTCGCTGCACAGTGATTTTTCTGGCAGATTTTCGTCTGCTTCTTCCAGAAATTTTGCAGCCAGCTGGAAGGGGGGTTTCAGGGGTATTCAAGGCTGGTTTCCAGCCTTCTTCATGGAGGAAAAACATGGCTAAGGTGCTGCACAAAATCTGGAAGAAATCAGCTTGGTTTTGGACCTCCAAAGTAGCGATTTGCCTAGAATTTTTCACTGGTTTTGCACAGCTTTTGTGCAGTCTGAAAATGGCAAAAATAATTCATGTTTTAAGCTGATCTTAAGGCCATTTTTCTGGTAGTATTTGGAAGGGAATGGTAGCTAAGGAGTTCGACAATTTGAAGGTACAACAAGCTGGAAAGTTTCAGCTCATGCCATGAAGGAAGAAGAACTAATTTGAAGTGAAATTTCAGCAAGCTCACTAGAGATATTTTTCTCATGGAATTCCTCACAACTCTTCCATATTTTTTTCAGACCATAGGTAGTCTTTTACCAAGACATTTTGATCCTAAAAGGCCTCAGCACTAATTTTTCTGGAAAGAAAAAGGCTAGAACACCTTGATCAAACTAATGAGTTGAGCATTGAGAAAAATTAAAGAACAAGGAAGAATGAATTTCCCTTCAAGAATTTCGAGTAGAGTAAAGAGTGAAATGAGAATTCTCGTAACATGTCTCTCCTAGGACATTATCACCACCTTGTTCTAGGCTCTTAAGGCAAAAAGAAATCATCCCTAAGCAAAAATAAAATTTAATCTAGCTAAAGCTTCTATGATGGAATTTGAACCCTAGACTTCAATAATCTATTCCAAAGCTCTACCCACTAAACCACAACAACTCTTGTTGCTATTTCTACTAGAAAAATTATTTTCTATTTAATCCACAGGCTATCTCCCTATTTTCATCCCGGGAAAAAATTACCATTTTGCCCCTCTCACATAATACTCACCAACAAGACTTCAAGACAATAAAACTCGAATCCAGAACACATAAAAATTCATATGAGAATATATTTAACCATGAAATAAAATATGATATGCATCCCAACCCCCTTACTCTAAGGTTGGTTTCGACTGAGGTTTCACATATACCACACCATTACTATAATGATCTTTACCAAAGGCTCCAATCACTCAAGTAAGGGAACAAGAGTGTGGAAGATTACCATAAAGAGATGGAAGTAATGTTGATAAGAGCTCAAATCAATGAGGATCCTAGAATAATGAGGGCAAGGTTCTTAGAAGGATTAAATAGGGAAGTTGCCAATTTGGTAGAATTGCACCCTTATAAACGATTGGAGGATATGGTACATGCCGCTATGAAGATTGAGAGGTAATTAAAAAGGAGGGCATTTACTAGACCACCACTTCCAAATCCCAACACTACTAGCAAGGTGCCAATTAAGAAGGATGAAGCCCCTAAGCCATTCCAAAGGGACTTCAACAAACCAAGGGAGGCTTGGAAACTTAGAAAGGATTGGAAAATATCTTTCCACCACTCTAAATAAGAATTTTTAGTAAGAAGAGGCACGTATTGGTCAAGTGAGTAAGTTATTAAAGGTAAATTTGTAAATTTTCATCGAACACGTGCCAATTCTCACTAAAAATTCTTGTTTAAAATAGTAGATGTATATTTTAAAGTATATAAAATTTGTTGAGGATATTAAAAATATATAAAAGATAAAGGGTATAAATCATAAGATATACATAATTTGATGACATTTTTATGATTTTCCTTTTTTATTCTATTGAAGATTGAGAACAATAAGCCCATTCTTTCTATTTTTGGGCCGTTTTAGTTTAAGGATCTTGCATGATTATCCTTTCAGACAACTTTTGTCAACATTGATGTGGATGATGGAAGAAAAAGGGTAGGCCAAATATTTGATTTTGTTTACTATTTTGTTATTAAAATATTCCATAACCCTAATTATTGCAAGATCCGTGAACTTTTAGGTAACCAATTAGGGAAATTATTAGGTGCACCAAGTGCATGTGCACCGAGTGCTTTGAATACTTATACCACTCGCAAGCGAATAAGGCTACTGTATTGTCCTAAGTGCCAAGAGATTCATTCTTCTTTATTCTTTTCAAAAGAGGAATCTACCAACGAAAGTGATGGTTTTCTTTTCGTCATGCAATTCTGTCGAATTTCATTCTGAATTGCTCAGAAACATACAGATAGACTATATTGATATCCATGGAAAGTAAAAGCAGCAAAAAAGGACCTATACCTTTTTTTATTTTTGCAAAGCATATAAAGGCATACTGTTATGCTTAACTATTATCGTATATACAATGCTGCAAACATGTTATTTCACTAAATCATTGTGAGCATTCCTATTATTTAATGTTGATTTGCTATTTGATATAAGTGAGCTTCAATTTATTAGTTTTCTTGCCATTTTCATATCACATGATTGGATTATGCAATATGATCCCCCGATGAACCAAAGGTGCAAATCGAGTCTAAAAAGAATGTACTCAAGTTTTTAGTTTGGCAAAACTCACTTGGAGACGACATTTTTTGAAACGTCTTCTTTGTTTTCTTACTTTTAGGAAGAACATATTCAAAGAGTTGGCCAAGCCAAATAGCACGTAGGGAAGGTGCAAAAGAAAGTGCACTGCTTTCCTGATTGCAGAAGAGCTACAATTTCTTTGGTCGTTTTCCTTAACTAGGGAAAAATTTTCTACCAAGGAAATAGTAGGAGATGCATCCTTCTTCACCTATATCCTTTAGGCAATTGAAGTGACTTAACATAACAGGATGTGTGGGAATTGAAAATATTTTGGTCAAGCCTATCAATTTAACTGTTTTTTTCTTTATGTCACAAAAGAGTGCTTAATTATCTCATGATAACTATTAACTACGGTAGGAATGAGAAAGCCTTGTTACTTGATTACCTAGCATATTCACCAATAGGAATGACTGACTGTTTGCGAACGTAGGTGTCCTCCCCCCCATGATGGGGAAGCGAAGCATGTTGTCCGACAATTCCTTGAAAGCCACATTTATTACAGATTAGTTTCCAACGTTGAGAAATAGTTGGACTTTCTAGGTCCTATTTGTTAACCTTTGGCTTTATTTCTCACACATTGTTTGTGTTGAGGAAACTTCACCAACTCTATGCCCATATAATGAGGCATTGGTTGGTTTTGTAAGATACACCAACAACAATTATCTCTTCTCCCACTATAAATAAAAGCGGGCTGCTTGAGTGGTGCTCGGAGACTAGGCAAATTTGGGCTAAACTCCGTTATCAATTCCAGGTGTGTTCTTTCTTTATTTCTGCATTTATTTATTGTTATTATTGTAGTTTCTTTTCAGTTGTAATATAGTATTCAATACTACTTTTCAAGTTTATTTGTAGTGATTTGTACAGTTCATTTGGGGTTCTAAAAGGAGACTGGAATTTAAGAGAGACAGTGTCTTTTCCAGTCTTTTTGTAAGAACTATTGAATTAGTTCATTTCATTAATTAGAGGAAAAGTTTATCCAATTTTCCCAACAAGTGGTATCATAGCCGAAGGTTCATCCTTGGTTTGTTATCTTGTTATATTGAATACTATTATTTTGAGTCTGTAATGGTATGAATGATCAAGAAATAATGAAGATTACTTCGGGACATCTACATCCTTGTTATCATGGTCGAGGATTCCGATATCAAGTTTGAAATTGGCAGTGGAGACATTTGACGATGATCGGCCATTTTGGCATGTAGCAAGAAGAGGTCCTAGACTCTCTTTTCCAGTAGGGTCTTGACATAGCCATTGAAGAAAACAAACTAGAAGACGTGGAAGATAAAGATTGGAGTATCATAAATCGGCTGGCGTGCGGAACCATTCGATCGTGTCTATCCAGAGAGCAGAAGTGTGCTTTCAAGAACAAGACTTCTGCATATAAATTGTGGATAGCATTGGAGGGCAAATTTCTGTAAAAAAGTGGTTAGAATAAGCTCCTTATGAAGAAAAGATTATTTTGATTTGACTACCGACTAGGTACTTCTATGAATGAGCACATCACTATATTTAATTAATAGTAGCATACCTGCTAAATTTAGATGTGAAATTTGAAGATGAAGATTTGGCTTTGATGTTGTTATCATCTCTTCCCGATAAATTTGAACATTTAGATACTACGTTACTTCACGGGAAGAAGAATGTATCTTTAGATATTGTATGTTCTGCTTTGTATAGTCATGAATTAAGAAAGCAAGATAAAATAAAAAAATATGGTAACTATAGCAGATGAAGTATTGGTGGCAAGAGGTCATCAGCAAAGCCAATCAAAAGGAAGAAGAGGAAAATCTAAATCAAGAAGTCAAGTTGCCAAAGATGAATGTGCTTTTTGTCATAAGAAAGGGCACTGGAAGAAGGAATGTCCAAAGTTAAAGAAGAAAAGAAAGGCTCCGCAAGATGTGAATGTTGCTGAATGCAAAAGTAATGTGGAATCAGATATCTCTTTGGTGGTTTCACCATCAACATCACAACAAGACGAATTGATTCTAGATTTAGGTTGCACCTATCATATATCTCCTATTCGGGAGTGGTTCTTTGATTTTGAGGAACTTAATGGCGGGTTTGTTTACATAGATAATGATAATTCATGTAAAACAGCTGGGATAGGTTCAATCAAATTGTAAAGTTATAACGGTTCTACAAGAATATTAAAGGAGGTGTGGTACGTGCCAAAGCTGAAGAAGAATCTCATCTCTTTGGGGGTCTTAGAATCACAAGGCCTAATTGTGACACTGCGAGATGGAATTCTTAAAGCTACTTCAGGAGCACTTGTGATGTTGAAAGGTGTGAGGAAGAACAATCTGTACTATTACCAAGGTCGTACAGTGACTGGGACAGTAGCGGCTACAACTTCAAGTAGTAAGAAGGATGCAGAGGCAACAAAGTTGTGGTATATGCATTTGGGACATGCTGGTGAAAAATCCTTACAAATTCTTGCCAAGTAATGATTATTGAAAGGTAGGAAGACTTGCAAATTAGAATTTTGTAAGCATTGTGTGCTGGGAAAATAACGAAGAGTAAAGTTTGGCACTACTATCCACAATACCAAGGGTATTTTAGATTATGTGCACTCAGATATGTGGGGACCTGCCAAGACCCCGTCTCTTAGAGGTAGGCATTATTTTGTCACATTTGTTGATGATTTTTCCAGAAGAGTGTGGGTGTTTACTATGAAGAATAAGAATGATGTGCTTGGAGTTTTCCTTAAGTGGAAGGCTCAAGTTGAAAACCAGGCAGGAAGGAAAATCAATGTTCTCTGAACAAACAACAGTGGGGAATATAAGAATGATCCTTTCCTAGAGGCATGCCAAGAGTGTGGCATAGTTCGGTGCTTCATAATTAGGAAAACACCACAATAGAATGGAGTATCAGAGCGCATGAACAAGACATTTGTGGAGAAAGTTTGTTGTATGCTATCTAATGCTGGGTTGGGCAGACAATTTTGGGCTGAGGCTATGACATACGCTTAACATCTCATCAACCGCTTGCCAGCGCCTGCATTGGAAGGCAAGACTCCTTTAGTGGTATGGTCCAGAAAACCTGCAACAGATTATGATTCTTTGCAAATTTTTGGTTCTACTGTACACTATCATGTGAATGAATCAAAGTTGGATCCACGAGCAAAGAAGGCTATCTTTATGGGCTTCAATGTTGGAGTTAAGGGATATCGTTTGTGGTGTCTAGAGGGAAAGAAGAAAATTATTAGTAGGGATGTTACTTTTGATGAATCTGTCATGTTGAAAAATATAAATGTAGAAGGGACTAATGGTACTCCGCAGCAGGTGGAGTATTACGCCGAAGCAGGTGGAGTTTGAACAGACGGTGGTGACCCCAGCAAAATGCATCACGAGTGACTCTCCTAGGACAGAAGAAGAGTCAGCTGTGCAAGAGGTTCTAACCCAAGAACCCCTATAGCAATCAGAGTTAATTGCCGCTAGAAGAACAAGACAAGAAATCCATAAACCTGTTGGTTTTACTGACATGGTGGCTTATACATTTTCAGTTGTTGATAATGTTCCATCCACCTTTCCAGAAGCCGTCCGAAACTCAGAAAATGGTATATGGAAAGGTGCAATGGAAGAAAAAATACAATCTCTACAGAAAAACAAGATATGAAAGCTGTCACAACTACCAAAGGGCAAGAAGGAAATTGGAGGCTAGTGGATATTTGTAAAGAAAGAAGGATTTCCTGATAAGGATGACGTTTACTACAAGGCTACGCTTAGAAGGAGGGAATTGATTATAATGAGATATTTTCTCCAATTGTTAAACATTCCTATATTAGAATTTTGTTGGCCTTAGTAGCACAGTTGAATTTGGAGCTACCTCAACTAGATGTGAAGACCGCATTCCTACACAGTGACTTGAAGGAGGAAATCTATATGGCTAAGCCAGAAGGGTTCAAGGTTGCTGATAAAGAAAATTGAGGTTGCAAGCTGAATAAATCGTTATATGGACTAAAGCAATCACCGAGGCAGTGGTACAAACGATTTGAGAAGTTTATGATGGGTCAGAGGTACACAAGTAGCAAATATAATCATTGTGTGTATTGTGTAGACTTCAAGATGGGTCCTATATCTACTTACTCTTGTACATTGATGATATGCTGATAGCAGCAAAGAGCCAAGATGAAATTGACAGACTGAAGGCTCAGTAGAGTAAAGAGTTCAAGATGAAGGATTTTAGAGAAGCCAAGAAGTTTCCCGGCATGGAGATAAATAGGGATAGATAGAGAGGCAAGCTTTAGTTGACACAGAAGCAATATTTGACTAATGTACTACAACGTTTTGGTATGAATGAAGATTCAAAACCTATAAGTATCTACTTGCTTCTCATTTGAAACTTAGTAGCCAGTTATCTCCAAAGACGAATGAAGAACGAGAGTACATGGCAAAAGTCCCATATGCAAATGCAGTTGGAAGCTTGATGTATGCAATGGTGTGTACAAGACCCGATATTTCACAAGCTGTTAGTGTTGTAAGCAGGTACATGCATGATTCAGGTAAGGGTCATTGGCAAGCTGTGAAATGGATTCTACGATATATTCAAGATTCTGTAGATGTTGATTTAGAGTTTGAGCAGGATGAATCACTTGGTCAATGCATAATTGGATATTGTGATTCTGACTATGTAGGTGACTAGTGATAAGT
The DNA here is from genome assembly GCA_026120185.1 of Voacanga thouarsii. Lineage (NCBI taxonomy): Eukaryota > Viridiplantae > Streptophyta > Magnoliopsida > Gentianales > Apocynaceae > Voacanga > Voacanga thouarsii. Next base: position 28,540 of record JANUWF010001381.1, on the reverse strand, counting down.
AACGGTCTACAACTGGCTATTTGTTCACTTTTTGCCAAGGCGCCAGTTAGTTAGAAGTCTACTTTGTAATCAATGGTGGCTTTATCTACAATAGAGGTAGAGTATATGGCAATTACAGAGGCTGTAAAAGAGGCAATTTGGCTTCAAGGATTGCTTAAAGACTTAGGAGTTGGTCAGAAACATCTTGAGATATATTCTAACAGTCAGAGTGCTATACACTTAGTAAAGAATCATGTTTTTCATGCAAGAACGAAGCACATTGACCGTCGCTATCACTTTATGTGGGAAATTCTCGAGGAAGAGGAGATACTTCTCCAAGAGATTCGGACTATGGAAAATCCTGCAAATATGCTGGCCAAAGTGGTTACAAGAGCTAAGTTTGAACATTGTTTAGATTTGGTCAATATCCTGCACATTTGAGTTAGTGCCTGACGGTGCAAATTTGGAAGCACCGCGAGGATTATTTTTTATTTTTTGTTTAATTAAGAAGATTTGTATTTAGTAGGACTTGAAATTAAGCCAAGGTGGAGATTTGTTAACCTTTGGCTTTATTTCTCCCACATTGTTTGTGTTGAGGAAACTTCACTAACATTATGCCTATATAATGAGGCATTGGTTGGCTTTGTAAGATACACCGATAACAACTATCTCTTCTCCCACTATAAATAAAAGCGAGCTGCTTGAGTGGTGCTCGGAGATCAGGCAAATTTGGGCCGAACTCCATTATCAATTCCATTTGTGTTCTTTCTTTATTTCTGCATATATTTATTGTTATTATTGTTGTTTCTTTTCAGTTGTAATATAGTATTCAATATTATTTGTCGAGTATATTTGTAGTGGTTTATACGGTTCATTTGGGGTTCTAATAGGAGACTATAATTTAAGAGAGATAGTGTCTCCTCTAGTCTTTTCTTAAGAACTACTGAATCAGTTCATTTCACTATTTAGACAAAAAATTTACCTGATTTTCCCAACACTGTTATCAGCTTTGAGTTCCTATTCTAAAGAGAGACTTTTAGAGCTCTTACATGCATCAGTTTTTTTAGTTCTTCTAATTCTGAAATGGGTTATACTAGCAATTTAATTATGAATTGTCATATGTAAGAACACAAAAACATTCTGGGCTTCAAGGCTTGTGTGTTCCATGCAAAAGTGTTGAGATTAATATGTTTTTACTATTAATATCAGGCTGCAGATGTGCCTGTCAAAGAAAATGAGTTTGATAGCAACAAGTTGGCGAATATGCAGTCTCACTTGCTAATTCTACAAGACAAACTTTTTCTTTCGTTACCTATTGGGCTATCTAATGTGTTTCTTATTACATTATTTCTGCAAACTCTTTAAATGGTAACTGGTTTGATGCATAGGAAAAGTTGGCAACTCACGTTCCATGAAAGACTGACTGGATCTACAGGTAAGGTTCCTGTGTTACATTGAAGTGTTTTATGAATAGGGAGGTTGTACAGAGGATGCAAGGTAAAAATATAAGCATTGTTCTTTTGCAAGTTGGGGCTACTTCATTCTGTTTCTCTTCTCCCCCGAAAATAAATCTTAACATAGATAGCAATGCATCCAAGATTAGGAAGAAAATGATAAAAGTTGAAGGAAGCCGAAATGGATTCAGTGAGAGCAACCCATATGGCAGGAAAGGTGAAGATGATACACGACAATTTGTAAGACACGAACTGAATCCTACAATAGCTAAAACTTACAACCGCTCCAATTTTGAAATTTTGGCATATAGACTTTCAATAGTAGAGTTTGTGATTAGGTGATTACGTTGTTTGTTCCGCAAAAAAAAAAAAAAAAGGCTAAATGTACCCTTAGACATCCAAAAAAAAGTAGTACTTATGTCTTTTGAGATCTATAGAGAGGCCGAGAATGTATTGGGGGCTGGGGCAGATGCAGAATAAACATTTGGAAGGGGCGAAATGGGATGACACAAGGCGCACAACTGAAATAAAGCTAGAATATCAAGAAGAAAGGATAGAGCTTTCTTTCTATTGTCTAGTATCGATATAAAAAGAGAGTCAATGATAAAGTAAAAAAGGCACATTAAGTTTAAGTACTTTGGTAGGCTTTACAGTCTTATAGGTAGTTTAAATTGGTGGGTTTCTAGCCTGCCAAATACTTAAGTAGTTGAGTTGGTAGATAGGCCTAAATAAGTATTTTAAACATTTTGATAGGTTAAAAATTATTAAAATTTAATAAATATAAACAATAATAATTAATTAATTTGGAAAGAATTTAATAATATATATATATATTATGTATACAAATATTTTGTAATACATAATTTAATATACTACATAGTAGAAGAGATTTAAAAAAAAAAAAATAGGGGACCATATATATATATATATATATTATAAATTTTATTTTAATATAGTACTATCAATGGGGATTTAAAAAAATTGGAGGGGGGGGTGCAAGAGGAAGGGAGGGGGAGGGGCATGGCCCCCTAGCATAGTCGTGTGCCCACTGGTGAATGTAAACATGGCTTTTCAAGGCTCTGTTTTGTACTAACTTGACCTTGAGAAAAGAATAACCTATTGAGAATTATAGTGATAAGCAAATTCTTTTCCCCTTCCATTCAAGTTCAAGTAGAGTGTCTCTCTTTGTAGTTAAGCAAGTATTGGCTTAAACCCTTTTATATTAAAAAAAAGAAATATATAATATTTTAGTGTGTAGAAAAAAGGGTTATTTTTGCATTAAAAGGGCATATAACTGCATATATTCTCCAATATTTTTATGATACTCCTACGGAATTTAAAAGTTCTGATTAAAGTAATTATTTCCACATCTCTCAAATTACAAGATTTGTCCCACAATTTGCAAATTAAATATGTAAAATTGTCAACAATTTTATGTACAGACATGAAAATGCAAACGATCAAGTTTAAATTTACAAATTTGAACAAAAACATATAAACATAGCACTAACTTTCTGAAACCTCGTTTGTGCTTTATTTTGTAGAATGTATTTGAGTTGGTATCCTTTTTCTGATTCTAGGTATTTTTTCTTTCATTTTGATTCATTAATATTTCAGTATTTTATTGTAAAATTACCGTTCTACTTCTATTATTTGTTGAAATAGTTTGGAAATTCTTACTGTCAATAACATTATTTTGTTATTGATTATTGATACTACTATTTCACGAGATTTGAAATATAAATAGTACAAATTTAAATATGGATAACAAGAATCATATCTTATATGATCTTAATTTTACGTGTTAAGTTTAAAGTTATATTGGGTAGATTAAAATAACATTTAGATAGGTAATTGAAACTGTACATAAATGATAGATATTTATTAATGCCCATAACAGATAGAAATGTTTGTCAAGAAGGTCTTGGAAGATGCTAGATTTGTGAAATAGTTCTTGTTGGTGGAAGTATCAGGAATCCTAAGGTTCAACAGATCCTCAAGGACTATTTTGATGGAAAGGAACCTAACAAGGTTGTGAACCCAGATGAGGCGGTGGCTTATGGTTCTGCCATTATTTTTGTGCTATTTATTTATTTATTAGGCTATATTGGGAATGATTTTGGAGGCTTATGATTTTCTTGTGCCCTGCAGGTTATCTAGACTCTCCTTGGCTCTTTTTTGTTCTTTTATTTTCTTATCAACTATACTCTATTACTCAGCTGATGATTCCCCCCCCCTGCAATGGGTTTTGGCCAACAATGGTGGTTTTCCTGCATAGGATACCTATTCTTGGTTGAATTTTTCAATAGCCATATTTTACATCAGTATATTTTTTTATTCTTTGAATACTCAAAAGAAAAAAAAAAAAAAACTAGAAGAGTAAAAAGAATCTTCAAAGCCATGACTTTCTGATTCAATGGTTTCAAGAAGGTCCCATTGTCATAATTCAAATTGAATTAAACATTTTTTAACTTTCTAACAATTAAAAACCTAACTTGTATATTTATAGTACTTCCAATTTCGGTGTAAAGGTGGATGGGGATGGAGTTGGTTATCTTAAGACAAGAAGCGTCAACATCATTTCTAGATTTGATCAAATGAATTTGCTATTTAAGACAGATTTGATTTGCATACTATTTTTGTTTGGATAAGCTGAATGTGCATACAATCTAAGAATGTATTTTGTTTATTGGGCTATAGATAATGAATTTCGCTAAGTTGTGAATTAGATTAATGATATTTTGATTTTCTTAAATGCCAGGAAACCACATTGATATTTCTGTATTTTTGATAAGTTGCTACTTGTAAGTTTTATTAAATTGTTAAAGCTGTCTAGATATGCTGGCCATGACTTTTAACCTAACTATGAGTCCTCATTCAAACTGTATTTTTTCATGAATTTGAAACAATGGAAGTTTTATGTTGGATTGAAAAATCAATTTAATTTTGTCTATATATTCTCCTAAATCTCCTCTTAATTTTTTTTTTTGGTGGTGGAGATTAGGTTTTTTTATAGGTCCTAACAAGCAACAATAGTGGAGGGTTTAATTTTTCCTTATGTGAAGGCGTCCTAAAAATGGTAAATATTAATATATGAACTTGGGAAAAAAACACCAAGGACACAAATTCTAGAACTTGTTAATTTGTTTTAGTTGGTTTTACTAAACTTATCCTTTTTTTTCATACTAGAATTGACATGTTATGTTTGCTGCATTGAAATCATGTTGAAAATTTTGATTTTCATTTTTTTTACTGTGTTTGCCAAGTTATACGAGGTACATTATACAAACTTCACTGTTATAGCTAGAAAGATCCAACTTTGTGTCATTTGTCATGCTTTTAAATGACTATAAACAAGACATGTTACATGTCTGAGGTACAAATTTCCACTCCATTTGGGAATTGCAATTCATAGGTGTTAATTTAAGTGAGTAATAAGACTAAAGTGTGTTAGCCAACTTAATTAAGATGGTTTCCTATAGTTATTTTGAGTACTTTCTTGCCTGATGTTGTGAATCAATGGTTAGATTGATCTATTCAGGGATATATGATGTAACACCCCAATACTTACGTACCCTATTAGGGCTGGGGATGTCGCCCCATCCTTAGAACAAAGGGTCTGTATAACTAGGACTCACAAAAGAATTGAAAGAAATGATCAAAATTTAAACTTATTACAACTCAAACAATACATGAACAATTCTCAAAATAAATAAATGTCTACTAGAGTCTCTCAAAATGAAATACATGAAAAAAAAAAATAAATAAGTCTTCAAACAAAAGCAATCTCTAATCAATAACCTTCACATCAGGATCGACCAAAAAGTATGGTATAAAAAGGTAGTGAGACATAAATCTCAGTAAGCCCATGTGTGCTTTGGGTGCTTTAAGTAAAACAGTTCATGTATGCAAGTTGAGAAATTTTCATAAAGGTAAAGTGCTGGTAAGTCTCAAATAAATTTTACAAGTGAGGAGTGGTGTTTTCCTTTCAAATGACATACATTATATACAATAAAAGCAACTACTCAAAAGAAGTAGCCATGGCACCACACTTAGTGCACCATGACAAAAGAACGTTCAGGATCCCACACTTTGAACATACTGATACAAGGTAGGTGTACGGCCTACTGGGTGAGATACTTCTCCATCTCTACACCTAAACTTACCGGTTGTCCATTCCGAAAATACACAATCTACTTGAGTGTACTTGCTAGCTCAGACTGGTATGATCTATAGGACTGACATCCTATTCGAGAAGGACTCACCCCTCAGAGGTGGCCACCTACTAAAAGACTTACCCTAACCCTTCAAAGACTAATCCTAGCAATCTATCCTTATTGAGTACTCAACGTTGTATTTGTCCCTTTGGGATAAGAAGAATCATCTAATGTGTTTTTTATTTTTTATTTTTAATAGCAATTATGGTTTCCAGAATTCTTGTCAAAGTTGGTTTTTAGAAAAGTTTACCATTTTGTGTAACATTGCTTGTTCAATTTGAAATTGTTTGATTGACTGCAAAGAAAAGAAAAATTGTCCATAATTGCATCCATAGTACATTTTCACATATACATCATGTTTGACTTGCCAACGTGATTTTGATCTTCAAATAGCTTCATGAAAGGACTTGCCTGATCTCTTACTTTTCCTGGATACAACAGCCTTCCAAGATAGTTCAAGGTAATCTAACCCCGCCTGGGGTAAATATAGGGTGTAAGTCCCAATATCCAAATAACACTTCTTTAAATAAATAACTCTTAGCCTAACATCCTCAAGCTCAACTAGTTACAACAACATTCAGTTATGACAATAATGCCTTAAGCTTTAACATTAGTTGATAAAGTATTTTATAGAATAAGATTAATTTGATAAGTTAAAATAAATGTGCTATAATTAATAAATAAATAATAAATTATAATATTAACGATTTATTAACAAATAATAAATAATAAGTAACATTAATAATAAATTATAAATAATTTCTAATAATATTGATAATAATTACCAATAATATTTATTATTATAAATAATTAAGAGATATTAATATTATATTAAATAATTCCTATATATTATTATTTATATTTATTAATGCTTAATAAAATTATTTATATTTCTTTATCTAATAAAATAACAATATTTGAAGTACTTATTAATTTTAAAAATATTTAATGTTGTCTGAAATCAATAAATTAAATTAAACCATGATACTAATATTATTATTAATAATAATAATGATAATAATAATAATAATAAAAAGTAGTTCTAGCAATAATTTTTAATGACCATAGTGAATTACTAGTACAAAAATTTATATATATAATCATACACACATATATTTAATAAATAACATGTTGATTTGCCCAAAAATAGACTTGTATTAGCAATACTATTATCTAGAGATTTATTGACAAAAAATAATATCATGAAGGCATAATCAAACAATGGTGGTATAATATCAATCATACATCAAAATATCCATACAAGAGACATAAATCCTTTAATCATACTATACTAATGAACATACAATGATCCTAAAGTATAATCTAACAATAATTCTTAAGCCTCGATATTTATTTCAATCTTCTTTTCTTAAATTTATTCCCTTTACCCACATACATATTTCCAACCCAACATTATTCAATCCACCCAAAAATTCCATCATCTAAAAGCCTTGAGTTTGAAAATTTAAGGAGAAGGTCATGATAGAAATACTTGTTTGATGATCATTGGTTGAAGATGTCGCTTTGTCCAATGAAGGTCATTGAGTGCTTGAGGAGTCCTTCCTTGATTGAATTATGTTCAAGTATGGGCACCAATGGTTCGGCCAAAAGAGAGAGAGAGAGAGAGAGAGAGAGAGAGAGAGAGAGAGAGAGAGAGAGAGAGAGAGAATGATTAGGTTGATGAGGAAATGGTGATGAAGAAGTGAAGAAGGATCAAGGTGGTTGAATTTACCTTCTTGATGTTCTTCTTGTTATTAAACAAAAAACACATTTGATCCGAATGGAAGATCAACTTTAGTATTTTTAGTGTTATATAGTATGCTATGGATGAGTATAGGGTGAATCCTAGTTGGTTTGAGAGTTTTTAGAGTGCTTTGGGAAGAATAAAGGTGATTGGAGGTTGAAGAAGTTTAGTGTGTGTTCTTGATAACACAAGCGGAAATTAAGAGAAAGTGATTTGTGTGTGTCTAGTGAATGATGGCCAAATGGCCTAGCTAGGGAGGAGAATTTCAGATATCCAAGGAAGAGAGAGAGAGAGTTCAGATATTTTGAATTTTAAAATGAAAAAACTATGGAGATGTTTGAGGTAGAAGATTTGGTAATGGTGTTTTCTTCGTGAAGGTTTCTTGTCCTTCAATGTTGGGTGGCTAGACTGGCTATATTTTGACCATGAAATGAAGGATGGTTTCATTCTTATAGTTGGCCAAAAATAGCTGTACAAGAGTAGAGAAAACTCTAGTTTGATCATCTTGCTAGGTGAGAGTTTAATGGAGAAAATTTTGGAATTTAATTTTTCAGTTTGAAAAGTTTTGAATGGAGTAAAAATAGGAATGTTTTGAGGTGTATTAATATAGCTCTAATGGCCATGGTAGATCAAGAAGTCGAGGTGTTCTATCCATGGCTTCAAGGTGGCCGAGAATATAAAGGAGATTGATGAAGAAGCCGGTTCTTGTGTTGGTTAGGCTAGCTGGAAAAATTCTAGAATTTTAGCTACAAGAATTCTTGGGATATGGAAGAATTTTGAGCAGAATTTTTGAACCACTTTGAACTGGATTTGCAGCTGAAATCTAGGAGGATTTGAAGGTCCATTAATGTTGATTTTCTAGCTACCATATTGGAGAAGAAGGAGGAAAGTTTCAGGTATTCTTATTCATAAATGGATTGCTCAATATTCATGTTTAAGTCTTGGTAGCTTACTGGAAAATTTCTGGTTTGGTAGGGCTTGTTCAGGCTACGAACTTCCAAGGTTTTTTAGCTTTCTTATCTACATAAAATGGTTGGTTGCTGGCAGGAATTATATAGGTAAAGTTTGCTGCAATTTTTGAAAATCAGCCGAGAAGAAAATCTGGAAATTTTTCAAATTTTTAACCAAAATAAGAACAAGAAGAAAATAAAGTTCTTGGAGGAAAAGCTATGGTGATTTAATTGAAAACCTCTTCCTATTTTCCTTCCTTGAATTTAGTCATCCTCCTATCCCTAAAGGCTGGAAATTTCAAAAATTCAAGCCAAGAATTATCCAAGACATTTGATAGAAATTGAAAAGAATGAAAGAAATCAGAGTAGTTTAAATTTAAATAGGTTAGGAGAAGGCTTGCTAAAATAATAGAGATAAAAACTCTTCTAGAATTTCTTTTAGGATAAGATCACATGGTTAGAATATTACCATTGTGTCTTCCTTAGATAACATTCCTAGCTTTAAGAAATGTAAGGAAAAAAAAAAATTCAAACATTGGTTAGGATAATTAAGAATAAAACTTAAGTGATGGGATTTGAACTCAAGACCTTAGCGATTAAATTACAAAGCACTAACCACACTAACTCTTGTTCTTATTTTCCCAACTAAATTCTCTCCTATCTAAGCGTCAAGCCTTCCTCCTATTTCGTCCTCAAGCAAAATTTCCTTTTTACCCTTACTACTCATCAAGTATAAATAAACCATATAACCCATATACTACAATTCTAAGGCACACAAAATCATTCAAAAAATATATTTTATGCAAGATGATATGATATGCACCCCATCCCTCTAACTCTAGGGTCGGTTTAGGAGGGGTTTTACATCCTCCCCTCTTTAGAAGAATTTCGTCCCGAAATTCAGCGTATACCTTTATCTCAAGTCGGGTATTTCCGCCTCATCTACTCTTTTGTCTCCCACGTGGCATCTTGGGTGCCATAATGCTCCTACTGCACCTTCACCATTGGTATCTACATATTTTGGAGAGTCTTGATACTTCGATATAAAATTTTAATGGGTTTCTCCACGAAACTCAAGTCGGGTTGCAATACCAACGGTTCATCATTCAGAATATGTCTTGGCTCGGCATTATACTTTTTCAGCTGAGACACATGGAGTACATCATGTATTTCAGTCAGACCATCTGGCAAATCTAGCTGATACGCAACTAGTCCAATTCTTTCCGTGATTGGAAACGATCCCAATTATCTCGTATTCAGCTTTCCACCTTTTGGATGCTTTAATATTCCCCTACTCGGAGTCAACTTCAAAAACACACTGTCTTCTACCTAGAATTCCAAATCCTTTCGCCTATTATCCACATAACTTTTTTTGTTGGCTTTGAGCCACTTTCAACCTTTCTTTGATCAGCTTCATCTTATTTGACATTTCCTGAATGCAGACTTCTCCAGACTTACATATGTGACCGTCATCCATCCAACTCCAATATAGAGGTACTTGACACTTTTTTTTTTTTTTTTGGTACAAAAGAGTTCTCTAGTTAACAGATAGGCTACTGTTAATAGTTGTCGCAAATTCTATCCTCAAAATAGGTTAAAACATGAGGGTACAGGGTAAAAATAATAATGTATACATGTGTTTTGATCCTCTTTGCTGTTTCCATCGGTTGACAAGTAGCTCCTTCGAAAAGTACCCGATTGCATGCCATCCAGATGTAGTAGAATGTGGCAGCCATAGCTGTTGCTTTGGCCTTTGCGAGCCATGAAGACCCACGGTTAGCTCGTTTGAACAATTTAAGGCAGGTTCTGGTCGTATACATAGCTTGTGGCAAGTCGAGCCATGCCTTGATGTCTGCCCAAACCTGTGATGACAGTGCACATTTAAAGAATAGGTGACTGGTCATCTTCAGTTGTGCCTAGCATAAGGGGCTTGACATATCATCTAGTCAGAATGCCAATGCATCTTTAGTTTTCAACCGCCCTTAGCGCACAGCCAAACCATGAATGAGTGCTTTGGTGTGAGTCCCAATTTCCAGATTGTGTTGGCCCAATATGCCTTTGTTTTTTATGGCTTAAGATAGTTATAGGCATGTATGGCGAACGTCGTGTTCCCTATTGCCCAAGACTGCAGCAGCGCCGCTACTCTGTCTGCATCTTATTTCTTCTCTAGAATAGAACCTCGGATCGTTAGTAGCCTTCTGAACAAGAGGGAATGGTCCCTATCTTGAACTATCTCCTTGACTGACTCGCCGTCCATGTAGTAGTGGTTAAGCCACTTGACCTATAGTGACTAATTCTTTGCTTGAATGTCCCAAAGAATTCTAGCCAGTAGGACACCATTCCATGTCTACAAATTTCTCAATCTGAGCCCGCCTCCAACCTTCGGTAAGTAGACGTCCCTCCAGGCCACTCGTGCTTGCATAGAATCCCATAGGAAATCCCTGGCCATTCTATCCAACTGGTCGATAACCGCTGCTAGTGTGGGAAGTATGGATAGCCAAAAGCAATCCACACCTTGCAGGATAGCTTGGACCAATTGTAAGTGCCCTGCGTAGGATAAAGACCGTGCCATCCATCTACCAATGTAGGACCCAATTCTGTCCAGTAGTGGTTTGTAGTAAGAATCATTATTAGTATACCAAGGTAGCAGAATGGAAAACTTCCCAGTGGAATGCCCATCTCAGCTAGCATTGTCTCCTTGTCAGCTGCCTCAACCCAGCTAGGTAGAGGTTAGACTTGTCCTTGTTGGTTTCTAGTCCGGAGCATCATTTAAGTTCCTCTAGGCAGCCCAGAAAGATGCTTACTGATACAGTATCCCCTCTAGCAAATAACATTAGGTCATCTACGAATACCAAGTGTGTTATCCTCAAGTAGTCACGCTTGGGGTAGTAGTTAAAACCTGTCCATAGTGTGCGAACCTTAACGAACCGTGAGAAGTATTCTAAGCATATTACAAACAGCAGGGGGGATATGGGGTATGTGAAACCCTACCAAAAGCCAACCTTAGAGTAAGAGGGTTGGGATGCATATCATGTCATTCTACATAAAAATATACTTTTTAAATAATTTTATGTGCTTTAGAATGGTGGCTTATAGGTTAAATGACTTATTTATGCTTATTGGGTAGGAAGAGTAAAAATGTAATTTTGCTTGAGGTCAAAATAGGAAGGTGGTTTGAGGTTTAGATAAGAAGAATATTTGGCTGAAAAAATAAGAACAAGAGTTAGTGTGGTTAGAGCTTTGTGAATTAATTTCTAAGGTCATGAGTTCAAATTCCATCACTTAAGTTTTATTTATAATTATCTTAACTATGTTTGAATTTTTGTTTTTCTTACATTCCTTAAAGATAGGAATGTTGTCTTAAGAGAGACATGAAGATAATGTCTTGATCATACAATCATGTCCTAAAATGAGTTCTAGAGGAATTCTTGTCCCTTTTATTATCTCTAGCCTTGTCCTAACATCTTCATACTTTAAATTATCCAAAATCCATTAATCTCTTCTTTTAATTCCAAAAAATTTTGTGATAATTCTTTAGCCTTGAAATTCAAAAATCAATCTTGAGGGATAGGGGAATGGCCAAAAATAGGAGAGGAATTAGGATGGGTTCCCAAGAGAAATAAATCACAATGATTATACCTTCAATCCTACCTTCATGTTGCTCATGTTTTTAGTGAAGGAAAATCTGGAACTTTTCCAGAATTTTTGCAGAACAGCTTTCAAAAAATTCAGCCAAAAATCCTACCCATTTGCTGCAAAAAAAAATGGCCATTTCATGAGGCTTGAAGGCTGAAAATTCTGTGCAATTTTTGGACTGTTCAAATTGCACAAAAGCCAGAAAAATTCCTTGCACAATTCGCAGCTTAGGAAGTCTGGAATTGAAGCTGTCTTTTTGTCAACAATTCAGCTGGAACATCCTCTATTTTTCTCGAAAAAGAAAGCTAGAAAACCACCCTTAAAAGATCCTCAAACACCCCAAGAAATCAGCTGCAAATCGGGCCAAGTAAATGCAGAAAATTCTGCATAAAAAATCACCATCATTCGAAGCCTTGAACAAGTTGAAACTAGAAAATTTCCAGTTTTGTCTCTCAATGCCAAGGCCGAAGAACACCCTTGAAACCTCTAAAAATTAGACCTTGTTCAGCCATGGACTAAACACCATTGACCTCCACACTTACCTTAAGTGCTTGGACTCCATGATCACATCTCAAAAAGCTCTTGAGATTACTCTATCCAAAACTGTTTTGAACTTCAAAATAATTCCAGAATTTTTTATTCATTAAAACACTCTTGTATCAAGTGAACAAACCAGAATTCTCTCTGCCATCATAGACTGAATTTTGGCCAGCCATATAACCTGAACAACTTCCATTTATTTCAGCAAGACTGGCATGTTCAGCCGACACCATTGAAGAGCAAAGAAACCTTCCATGATGAATCACCATTAGCTAATCTTCTAACCCAAACAACTCATCATTTTTATCCATTTGAATTTCAAAAAAAAAAAAAAAAATCTGAACACCCTCTCTTCTTCTAGCTAAAACCGAAACTCCTATCTACTCTAGACCATTTAGCCAACAAGCATTCCGAATTTTGCAAGCCTTTTCTCTCAACAACACCAAGACCACCAAGAACATCAAGAACAACCCTCTTGTTCTTCCTTTTCTATTCAAATTTTTTATATTTCATTCTAATACTATCTCTCTCTCTCTCTCTCTCTCTCTCTCTCTCTCTCTCTCTTTCTCTCTCTCTCTCGGCCGAAATGATGTTGGCCAATCATGGCTATTTTTCGGACATCAAGACTCTCAAACGGGTGGACCTTCTTTAGTCTTCATCAAGTGATTATCTATTAAGTATTTATTCTTAAATCCTCCTTTTAATTTCTGAATTCATATCTTTTAGATGTTGATAGGAAGATTGAATGTGAATGGGAGATTGAGTATATGTATGTGGATGAAGGAGATGGGGTTAGGATATGAGGATTGATATATATGACTAAGCTATGTGGATTTTTGTTTTGAATCAATATATGTTCATCATGTTTAATGAGAGTTATGGATGTTTAACGCATGTTAGATGTTATGACACCAAAGGTGATTAGGATCTTATATTCTTATTTTCCATAGAAGCCATGAATGATGATTATGCCTAGTAGGAAATTAGCCATGTGATAGAATGTGTTAATTTAAGTATATATTCATGAATGGATTAGCCTATTAGTTGATGTTTGGGAATGTGTTCATGAATCTTTTTTAGCAATAGGAAAATCATGGTGAAAGATTATTTTCTTGTTAATCATAGGTTATTTTTTTTACACAAATTTTATTACTTTAATTAGAATTACTACTTTATTTTCCTCTATGAAATTCGAAATTACTACAAAGGTTTGGAATAAAATATTAATATTTTTTAGTCAAATAAAAAATATATTTTATTAAAAATAATATATATATATATAATGATAAATAAAATCTTTTATATAAATAATAATCATAAATAAAATATTAGAATTAATTAATGACCTTGTAGACCATAATTAAAACTTTTACCTATATACATAAATATTATTTATATTAAAATTTATTTATTATTTATTAATTAAAAATTTAATATAATTCATTTATTATTAATTTTATTATTTATTATTGATTATTTACAATCTATTAATTATTAATTAAAAATTAGGTGTAATTTATTTATTTATAATAATATTATCTAAATATTACCATTTACCAATATTATTTAGGACTTAGTATTATTTAATATTTAACATTAATTTATGTATTAGCAACAATACTCACAATTTATTATTTGAAACTATAACTTATTAGTATTTATTTTGGAACCCCTAATTATTTTAACATTAGTCATGGTTGTAACTTGTTGAACTAGGAAATATTTATGTAAGGTCGATATAGTCCGAATGTAACATTATGCCTTGTGTTTACCCCAGAGGGGTTAGGTTAACCTTGGAAGATCTTTGAATCCCAGTAGAGCAAATGATCGGGTAAGCTCCTCGCATGGAGACTTTTGAAGACAAAAATTATTATGCCAAGCTAAATTCAATGTGTGTGAACATTCATTTTGTAAAGGTAATTAAGCACAGTTTTTCCTTTTTATTTCAGTTAAGCAAACCATTTGAAATTAAATAAGTAGTTTTACACAAAATGCTAAACACTTTCTAAAACCCAACCTTGGCAAGAATTTTAAAAACCTTAATTTCTATTTCCAAATAAATCATTGTATGATCAGGTTTTTCCCAAGTGGGACAAGCAACGTTGAGTACTCAATAAGGGTAGACTATTAGGACTAGTCTTTGAAGGGTTAATGTAAGTCTCTCGATAGGTGGCCACTTCTTACGGGTGTGTCATTCCTGGATAGGATGCTAGTCTGGTAAGTCATACCGGTCTGAGCTAGCAAGTTAAGTCAAGTGGACTATGCGTTTTCGGAGTGGACAATTGGTAAGTTTAGGTGTAGAGATGGTGGAGTATCTCATCTGGTAGGCCGTACACCTACCTTGTGTCAGTATGCTCAACATATGGCATTCTGATCATTATATTGTCATAGGGCCTAATATGTGGTGCCATGACTACCTCTTTGGGTGGTTGTATTTATTGTGCATATGTATGTTTGGAAAGCAAAACACCACTCTTTATTTTTAACATTTATTTAATGCTTGCCAGCACTTTCTCTTTTGAAACTTTTACAACTTGCATACATGAACTGTTTTACCTGAAACACTCAAAGCACATATGGGCTTATTGATATTTTTATCTCACCATCTTTTATGCCATGTTTTCAGGCTGATTCTGCTGTGAAGGTCATTAGCTAGATTGATGCCTATGATTTTGAAGACTCTCTATTATTTTGTTATGTATTGCTTTCGGAAAATTGTAGCAGACAATTAATTATTTTTGAATTTGTTCATGTATTATTGGGTTGTAATAAGTTTAATTTTGAATTATTTTATTTTATTTTATTTTATGTAACCTAGTTATAAAGACCTCTTGTCCTATAGACGGGCGACATTCCTGGCCCTAATGGGCCTAGGTAGTAGGGTGTTACAAGTGGTATTAGAGCATAGGTTTAGGCAATTATTGATAGTATATGCTTTATTTTATTAAGGTTAAATCTTTTGACTAACCTGGTTTGTTTATGTCTGTAGGATGGTTAGAATGATTAGAACCGCGAGGAAGGGGCAAGTAATGGCATCCACCCATCCCTATCCACTTGGAGGATTTACCGATGCCTCTCGCTTGCATTGCAACCCGCACTCGAACCAATCATACCCCTGGATGACAGCTTTGATGATGAGGTTCAGATTATTTAGCCACCTCCAATACCTGTGATTGACTTGGTTTTTGACAGTGAAGATGAGGAAATTCATATGGAATATGTCCTACTCCCACCTAGTCCCGTAATTGATTTGGCGGGCTACTAACAGTGATGACCTGGGAGAGATAGATTATGAATCTCCACCTAGACCTTCTTTTGTACCCCCACCCAACCAGAGTTGAAACCTGGGAGAGCTCTAGGAGACCCGGGAAAAAGCCAATGGACTACGGGTTTGTGAATGGGGCTAGGATAGACATTTCTAGGAATTCTGGGGGATAGTTGTATGATGCCGACTTTAAAGACTCTGATAAGGATTAGAGAGGCTAAGTTCGGTTATGCTTAGGATGTTTTATTTACCGCTTTCAATAAACTCCTGTGTTAAGGAGTCTATTCATATTTACTGCTTTATTTCAAAATATGCGAATAAGAGTACCTGGAGTACTTTAAATCTTGAGAAAAATCTATATGTAATTCTTTATACAAAAATATGCATCTGATTTACTTTTATTTAAACCTGAATGTGAATGCATGCTCAATTTAAATGTTTTAAACCTTGATGCATAAACTCATTATCTGGGACATGGTTTAGAATGGCACCCAAGCGTCGTGAAGCCACATCCAGCAAAAAGGTTCCTAAAGCTGAGCCCGTGACATTGGAGTTTGTGATAACTCAAATGCCATCACCCAACCGTAGGGATGAGAATGAACCGAATCTAGAAATTGGATCGGAAGAACCTGATAGCGTGACTATAGGGCAACCGTTCCACAAAATGACCGAGATTCTGCAAACTCTGACTGAGCAGAGGAATCCAAAGGGGGAAAATGAAGCCTTGGAGAGGTTTCTGAAATTTCAACCTCCCATCTTCTTGGGAGAAGCTCAGGAAGACCAGAAGGTAGAGAAATGGGTAGAACAGATGGAGGACATCTTCA
This sequence comes from Voacanga thouarsii, assembly GCA_026120185.1. NCBI lineage: Eukaryota > Viridiplantae > Streptophyta > Magnoliopsida > Gentianales > Apocynaceae > Voacanga > Voacanga thouarsii. The sequence goes on along the minus strand of JANUWF010001381.1, from coordinate 11,931 downwards.
TTACGCTTTATTACACTGAGAAGCGAATGGTGAAATTTGATGCATTTCGATTGAGGGGTCCAGCTTGGGTATGGTGGCAACGAGTCCAAGATGATTGGGAGATGATCGATTAGGACTGGACATGGGCCAACTTCGTGGAGGTATTCAGAGCTGAATATATCCCTCAGTGGATAGTAGAGAAAAAGGAAGACGAGTTCCAGAATCTGAAGTAGGGAGGTATAACGGTGGCACAGTATGCGGCACGTTTTACTCAGTTTTCAAAATACTGCAAAAGGTTGGTGGACACCGAATAGAACAGAACGAGGTAGTTTGTCAAGGGAGTAAGGCGGGAGTTAAGAAGGGCATTGACACCTTCTCCACCAATGACTTATTCAAGGGTCACGGACGCAGATGACCTGGATCGAGAACAAGGATCGCAACAAGATGGTACCAAGACCTTTCTTGTCACCAAGATAACCGCCGAGACCTTTCTAGAGGCAGCAACCCAACAAGTGCCCTACCAACTAGCAATGGCAGAACTGGGGAAAGCAAGCATGCACGGCACCGGTTAGACTTGTGCAAAATCTTTCGTTATGCCGACACTCGCGGGAAATGGGCCATATGGAGAAAAATTGTTTGTTCGGAGGAGTTGAGCGGAAATGCTACCGCTGCAGAGACCCGAATCATTTGTGAAATGCCTACCTTAAACTTCTCCGAGTTGGAAAAGGAAATCCGGCTCGGATCGCAGGAGCCAATCGAGCTAAGGCTACGGGAGCCTCCGGAAGTGGAACGCGAAGCCGTAGATGAAAGCAAAAGTTTTCACTCTTAACCGAGAGGAGGTTGGAACAGATGCGAGTGGTGGTAGAAGGTACGTTTACTATCCAAGGTCATTCCGTTAATGCATTGATAAACCCCGGATCTACCCATTCCTATTTAAACATGAATTATGCATACCAATTAGGTTGGGATGGTGTAGAACTACTTTTTAATTTGTTGGTGAGTACGCATTTGGGGAAAATAGTGTAAGCGGATCGGTATGTGCGGAATTGTAAAATTGAAGTGGGGAGAGAAAGCTTGGAGGGAAACTTGATAGTCTTAGCCACCGATGACTATGACTTGATACTCGGGTATTGGATTTTGAGGACAAGTGGATTGAATATGTACTCGTATACGTAATTAGTGTACAATAACAACTATCGGTCTTTGATTGGAATGGCTTCGTATAAAGCATTGTATAGGCGTAAGTGTTAGGTACTTGCTATATTGGAGTTGGTCGGAGGACGGCCACATAAGCAATTCTAGAGAAGTCTCGTATTTAGGAAATGTTGGACAAAGTCAAGATGATCGAGGAAAGGTTGAAAGTAGCCCGGAGCCGACAAAAGAGTTATGTGAACAATAGGTGAAGAGAGTTAGAATTTCAGGTCGGAGATAGTATGTTCCTAAGATTGACACAGAATAGAGGAATTGTGAAGCATCCAAAAAGGTGGAAAGCTGAATTTGAGGTATTTGGGACCATTTTCGATAAATGAGAGAATTGGGCCGATGGCGTATCGATTGGATTTGCCGGATGGGTTAACTAGGATGCACGATGTATTTCATGTGTCTCAGTTGAAAAAGTACAATACCAACCCCGGATATGTTTTGAATGATGAGCCATTAGTATTGCAACCCGACCCGAGCTATATGGAAAAACCCGTGAAAATTTTGGACTGAAGCATCAAGACACTCCAAAACAAGCAAATTATGATGGTAAAGGTACAGTGGGAGCATCATGGCACGCGAGATGCCATATGGGAAATAGAAGAGTGGGTAAAATAGAAGTATCCCGATCTGAGATAAAGGTATGCCTGAATTTCGGGATGAAATTCTTCTAAGGAGGGGAGGATGTGAAACCCCACCTAAAGCTAACCTTAGAGTAAGGGGGTTGGGATGCATATCATGTCATTCTGCATAAAAATATACTTTTTGAATAATTTTATGTGCTTTAGAATGGTGGCTTATAGGTTAAATGACTTATTTATGCTTATTGGGTAGGAAGGGTAAAAAGGTAATTTTGCTTGAGGTCAAAATAGGAAGATGGCTTGAGATTTAGATAAGAAGAATATTTGGGTGAGAAAATAAGAACAAGAGTTAGTGTGGTTAAGTGGTTAGAGCTTTGTGAATTAATCTCTAAGGTCATGAGTTCAAATCTCATTACTTAAGTTTTATTTATTCTTGTCTTAACTATGTTTGAATTTTTGTTTTTCTTACATTCCTTAAAGATATGAATGTTGTCTTAAGGGAGACATGAAGATAATGTCTTGATCATACAATCATGTCCTAAAATGAGTTCTAGAGGAATTCTTGTCCTTTTTATTATCTCTAGCCTTGTCCTAACATCTTCATACTTTAAATTATCCAAAATTCATTAATCTCTTCTTTTAATTCCAAAAAATTCTATGATAATTCTTTAGCCTTGAAATTCAAAAATCAATCTTGAGGGATAGGGGAATGGCTGAAAATAGGAGAAGAATTAGGATGGGTTCCCAAGAGAAATAAATCACTATGATTATACCTTCAATCCTACCTTCATGTTGCTCATGTTTTTAATGAAGGAAAATCTGGAACTTTTCCAGAATTTTTGTAGAATAGCTTTCGAAAAATCCAGCCAAAAATCCTACCCATTTGCTGCCAAAAAAATGTCCATTTCATGTGGCCTGAAGGCTGAAAATTCTGTGCAATTTTCGGACTGTTCAAATTGCACAAAAACCAGAAAAATTCCTTGCACAATTCGCAGCTTAGGAAGCTAGAATTGAAGCTGTCTTTTTGTCATCAATTCAGCTGGAACATCCTCTATTTTTCTCCAGAAAGAAGGATGGAAAATCACCCTTAAAATACCCTCAAACACCCCAGGATCAGCTGCAAATCGAGCTAAGTAAATGCAGAAAATTCTGCATAAAAAATCACCATCATTCGAAGCCTTGAACAAGTTGAAACCAGAAAATTTCTAGTTTTGTCTCTCAATGCCAAGGCCGAAAAACACCCTTCAAACCTCTGAAAATTGGACCTTGTTTAGCCATGGACTAAACACCATAGACCTCCACACTTACCTTGAGTGCTTGGACTCTATTATCACATCTCAAAAAGCTCCTGAGATTACTCTATCCAAAACTCTTTTGAACTTCAAAATAATTCTAGAATCTTTGCATCATTAAAACACTCTTGTATCAAGTGAGCAAACCAGAATTTTCTCTACCATCATAGATTGAATTTCAGCCAACCATATAACCTAAACAGCTTCCATTTATTTTAGCAAAACTAGCATGTTATGCCGACACCTTTGAAGAACAAAGAAACCTTCTATGATCAATCATCATTAGCTAATCTTCTACCTCAAACAACTCCTAATTTTTCTCCATTTGAATTTCAAATAAAAAAATTTGAGCACCCTCTCTCCTTCTAGCTAAAAACCAAAACTCCTATCTACTCTTGACTATTCAGCCAACAAGTATTCCGAATTTTGCAAGTTTTTTCTCTCAACAACACCATGAACACATACTACACCTCTTCAAGCCTAAACCTACCATAAACACCTCAAATCACTCTCAAATACTCCAGATCACTCCTGCTTAATCCTTAGAATTCATTTTTGGTCCTTATAACACAAAACCACACAAACTAGATTTTTTCGAATGGATCAAAATTAGCTTTTTTTCTTGAAGATCTCAAAAACATCAAGAAGGTAAAACAAGAGCAACCTTCTTGTTCTTCCTCTTCTATTCAATTTTTGATATTCCATTCTAATACTCTCTCTCTCTCTCTCTCTCTCTCTCTCTCTCTCTCTCTCGGTCGAAATGATGTTGGCCAATCATGGCTATTTTTCGGACATCAAGACTCTTAAATGCGTGGACCTTCCTTAGTCTTCATCAAGTGATCATCTATCAAGTATTTATTCTTAAATCCTCTTTTTAATTTTTGAATTCATGTCTCTTAGATGTTGATAGGAAGATTGAATGTAAATGGGGGATTGAATATATGTATGTGGATGAAGGGGATGGGGTTAGGACATGAGAATTGATATATATGACTAAGCTATGTGGATTTTTGTTTTGAATCAATATATGTTCATCATGTTTAATAAGAGTTATGGATGTTTAAAGCATGTTAGATGTTATGACACCAAAGGAAATTAAGCTCTTATGCTCTTATTTTCCATAGAAGCCATGAATGATGATTATGCCTAGTAGGAAATTAGCCATGTGATAGTATGTGTTAATTTAAGTATATGTTCATGAATAGATTAGCCCATTAGTTGATGTTTGTCCTAGGTTATTTTTATTATACAAATTTTATTACTTTAATTAGAATTATTCCTATATTTTCCTCTATGAAATTTGAAATTACTAGAAAGGTTTGGAATAAAATATTAATATTTTATTAGTCAAATAAATAATATCTTTTATTAAAAATAATATATATATATAATGATAAATAAAATCTTTTATGTAAATAATGGTAATAAATAAAATATTAAAATTAATTAATGACCTTGTAGACCATAGTTAAAACTTTTACCTATATCCATAAATATTAGTTATATTAAAATTTATTTATTATTTATTAATTAAAAATTCAATATAATTCATTTATTATTTATTACTAATCATTTACAATCTATTAATTATTAATTAAAAATTAGGTGTAATTTATTATTTATTTATAATAATATTATCTAAATATTACCATTTACTAATATTATTTAGGACTTAGTATTATTTAATATTTAACATTAGTTTATTTGTTAGCAGCAATACTCATATTTTATTATTTGAAATTATAACTTATTAGTATTTATTTTGGAATTCCTTGTTATTTTAACTTATCAAACTGGATTTATTTTACTTTATCAACTAGCATTAAAACTTAGGACATTATGGTCATGGTTGTAACTAGTTGAACTAGGAAATATTTATCTAAGGTAGATATAGTCCGAATGTAACATTATACCTTGTGTTTACCTCAAGCGGGGTTAGGTTGACCTTGGAAGATCTTTGAATCCCAAGTAGAGCAAAGGATCAGGTAAGCTCCTGCTTGGAGACTTTTGAAGACCAAAATTATTATGGCAAACAAAATTCAATGTGTGTGAACATTTGTTTTGAAAAGGCAATTAAGGACAATTTGTCCTTTTCATTTCAGTCAAACAAACCATTTGAAATTAAATAAGCGAGTTTTACACAAAACGCTAAACACTTTCTAGAACCTAACCTTGGCAAAAATTTTAGAAACCTTAATTGCTATTTCTAAGTAAATCATTGTATGATCAGTTTTCTCCCAAGTGGGACAAGCAACGTTGAGTACTCAATAAGGGTAGACTACTAAGACTAGTCTTTGAAGGGTTAGGGTAAGTCTCTCAATAGATAGCCACCTCCGAGGGATGAGTCCTTCCCGAATAAGATGCTCGGTCCAGTAGGTCATACCGGTCCGAGCTAGCAAGTTCAGTCAAGTGGATTGTGCATTTTCGGAGTGAACAACTGGTAAGTTTAGGTGTAGAGATGGTAGAGTATTTCACCCGGTAGCCCGTACACCTATCTTGTGTCAGTTTGCTCAATGTGTGGCATTCTGATCGTTATATTGTCATGGGACCCAACGTGTGGTGCCATGGCTACCTCTTTAAGTCGTTGTATTTATTGTGCACATTTATGTTTGGAAAGCATAACACCACTCTTCATTTTTAACATTTATTTAATGCTTGCCAGCACTTTCTCTTACGAAACTTTTACAACTTGCATACATGAACTATTTTATCCGAAACACTCAAAGCACACACAAGCTTACTCGAGATTTTTATTTCACCATCTTTTATGCCATGTTTTCGAGTCGATTCTGCTGTGAAGGTCATTAGCTAGATTGTTGGCTATGATTTTGAAGACTCTCTATTATTTTGTTATGTATTGCTTTTGGGAAATTGTATCAGACCATTAATTATTTTTAATTTGTTCATGTATTATTAGGCTATAATAAGTTTAATTTTGAAGTATTTATTTTATTTTATTTTATGTGACCTAGTTATAATGACCCATTGTCCTGTGAACAAGGCTACATGCCCGGTCCTAATGGGCCTAGGTAGTGGGGTGTTATAGGGTTCCCCTGTCAAAGCCTCTTTACTTCTCTAAAGAAGCCTTGTACAGTCCCATTGATAGCTACAGATAATAAGGTTGTTGTAACGCACTGTGTTATCCAGCCTACGAATCTTTCTGGAAATCACAGTTCATCCATGAAATCCAACAAGAAGTCCCAGTTAATCAAGTCATAAGCTTTTCTCAAATCCATTTTGATCGTGCATCGTGGTGAGACGCTTTTCCTGCTATAAGCCCGTATTAGTTCCTGGACCAAGAAGATGTTGTCAACCATTAGTCGGTCTTTCATGAAGGCTGATTGAGTAGGATCGACCAGAGTAGGGAGAACGGTTTTCAGCTTGTCTGCCAGAATTTTGGAGATAATCTTGTAAACTATACTGCAACATGATATTGATCTGTAGTCCTCCACCCTCTCCACATAGTCAGATTTAAGGATCAATGTTATATTCGAATGGTTGAGTTGCTTGAGCAGCTGGCCTGATTGAAAGAACTCCTGAACCTCCATGCAAACACTTTGATCAATCGTGCCCTAGGCTTTCTTAAAGAAATAGGCAGAGTACCCGTCCAGCCCCGGGGCCTTGCAGTCTCCAATATCCCAAAGGGCCATTTTAATATCCTGATCTGATACCTCCCTAACTAAGTCTTCCTTGTTCTCATGCGGGACCATTAGTCCAACCCTTACATAGTCCACATTGAGTTTCTCATAGTCCATCCTCGTCCCAAGCAATCTACGGTAATACTCTACAAATTCTGCAGCCAATGCCCTCGGGCTATTTGTCATTGTTCTATCATCCTTAAGGATAGATGTAATGAAGTTCCATTTCTTGTTCTTGTTCACTATGTGATGGAAGTACCTAGTATTTTTATCTACATGGGCCACATATTTCCCCTTTGCCAACTATTGATAGAACTTCATTTTTTGCCTCTCGCTAGTCTTTATGCATCCAGTTTTCGTTCCTTGTATTGGGCAATCGGGTGGGGTCTAAGGGGCTAGCTAGTAGTTCCTTTTGGGTTTTAAGTACAACTTGGTTTACCTATTTAACTCGATTCGAGAGATGAGAGAATTCCTTTCTATTTAATCCACGAATGTCTTGTTTAAGTGCTTTTAACCTTCGGCAGAGTTTGAATTGGTGAAATCCATCATAGTTTTGTTCCCACACCCCTTTAACCAAGTTTAAAAACATATTATGGTCTGCCCAAATGTTAAGAAATCTAAATGGCTGAGCCCCAACTCTCTGATATGCCACCTACACCCATAGGTTGGGGCTGTGATCTGATAGGCAGCTAATTGGGAAAAACTCCACAGATGCCTGGTCTTGGCACTGGAACAAAGCCGCATTCCCTATAACTTTATCCAGTTTGGATCAGACCCTTGAGTTCGTCCAGGTGAACCACGTACCAACAGATGGAAGGTCTATCAAGCTCGTCTCCGCACATAAGGTGGAAAATTCCTTTCACTCATAGGTAAAAGGTGTAATCCCACTTAGTTTTTCGTCCCTAGATAAGTAAGTGTTAAAATCTCCCATAAAGATCCATGGCTCAGATAGTTGAGCAGACAGTCGTTACAAGGTTCTCCACAATAGCCTCCTAGCTATGACTATATTGTATGCATAAACGAAGGAGAAATAAAATGTGACATGAGTTACCCTGTAGGTGATGCAGCACGAGACAGCTTATGCCGTGCTTTGCCACACTTGCACATCAACTGTTACTCCATTCTATAGAATGGCCACCCAACCCCCACCTGAATCAGCAAAATTGTATTTCACCGACCAATTAGGGAGTTGATGCCTTAAGAAGTTCTCCAGTCTATCATTTATGAGTTTTGTTTCTAGAAGACCAAAAACATCCACACTATGCTTCGAAATAAATCCCGAACACCGTGTTGCTTGAGGGTTTTATTGAACCCTCTTATGTTCAAACATGCAACTCTCATTAAGGACTAATCAGTACCCTATAGGCACTAACCAAGTTCAGACTACGTTCCGTGTACTTCTTCCACATGGTGCGAAAAAACCTAGAAGCTTGCATAGTTGCCTTTCTAGCTTTTACAATCACCTTTGGTAGGTCCTTCACATTTGCTTCTCCACCAATATTTGGTGCATCGGTTCTTTCTTGAAAATGCAGCCTAAGTTGGGATTGAGAGCGGGTCCGGTATTGTCTCCTTCTCATTCCTCTTGACTGGCCACTGCTTACCCTTCGGCCAGTCTGATTTGTTTGTCTATGTGTTGTAGTCATTGTGCCCTGATTCACTAGTTCTACAATTGTAGCCATAGCTTTAGTGGTTTGGGAAGTTGAAGGCCCAGTTCCAAGGTCCACTGCATTTGTGTCGGGGTTATTATAGGCAGTGGGTGCTTGCCCTATATCATTAGCTGGAGCCTTACCTTTGGCTATATTCCGCTTTTGGGGTTTCTGTGAGCGTCCCTTAGGTCCAGCCAAAGCCGACATAGGCCTTGACTTAGACCTAGACTTTGCCCATTTAGTCTCAGTATCATCCTTATTAGGCAGCATTTTTTCCCAATTTTTCATCTTGTCACCCATACATATATCCGTGCTATAGCCAAACTTACAGCAGGTCTTACAGAACGATGGTTTGAACTCATAGCGCACAGGCTAGTATTTAACTTTCCTAGATGGTAGCTTGATAGGCACTGCCTTTACCAATGGTTTTGAGACATCTACCTCCATAAGCACTCGAGCATAGGAGAGCTTTTCAAGCCTTGCTGTGAGCATGTTGTCATTAGTGGCATCCCTACTCCGGAGGCAATTTTGCTAAGCGCCAAGCGGTTCCAACAACCCAACAGTAGTGCAAAGAATATCACCTATAGGGGCATTATGCTAATGTCATATAAGGGTCATATAAGGAGAAGTCAAATTCCCTAGGCATAGTTTTTAGCATCAATGATCGGCCAAACATAGCATACAGTCCCCCACAAAGAACCACCTATCTGTCATCTTTAGTGTTGAACTGGAATATTAGCCAGCCCGAAACATATGGGTAAACCTTGGTAAGGACTGCCCACTGCTTTGTTAAGTCATTGACTGCCTTCAGTCCCGGAAACCGCCCTGCAAACATTCCTATTGGGCAGTATCCCAATTTGAGCTCCACATCTTTGAAATCTATTTCATCAATGTCAATGAATTCTCCTGTTCGAGATATATGGTGTAGTCTCAATCCAATTTATTGATCCCGATTTCCTTTAACTATATTTGCTCAGGTTCGATTTGGAACCGTTGTGTTTGTGTTTGTGAGTTTAGTAGAATTCACCTGAAGCGATGGGGTGGTCTCTGGTATGAAGGAGCTAGAGGAATCTGAGGTCCTTAGTGCGTCAGACACGACATCTGGTGGCTGAGGCTCCGCCCCCGCGTAGCCTAGGCAAGGCGCCTATGATTGAAGAGAGGAATGGAGTTCAGCCGATCTCGGATGATAAAGAAATGTCGGGGTCAAAGGGTAGTGGGCAGATTAGTTAGGGAGGTGAATTTACCCGGGCCCGAATTCGGCTGTTTGAGGTTAAGGCCCAATGGGGGTTAGGTGAAGCCCCCCGCTACCTAGACTTTTTGCTTCTGGTCTAAACCATAACAGTTGGCCCAGAATATAGTGGGTCAGAAGTCCAATATTAGTGGGTTACACGGGTCGGGTTACTATATCTGGGTAGAGACTCAGGACGAGGACTGGTCATTTGTAGTTAGGCTTAGGAAGTTAACTCTTGTTAGTGCAAGGCGGGTAATCAATAACTAATTTGAAATTCAAAATTCAAGTTAGCATTTATGGGCATTAATGAATATAATAGACTGGGTCCCACCCACCCATGCTAAGCTCAGGTATTCTATGGGTCAACAATAGGTTTCAGATAACAAAAGAAGTTGGTATGGATCAAAGAAGTCGAGATATGCATATGAACCCAAAAACCGAATGAACAACAGAGAACAAAACCCAGCAATTTTGAGCAGAACAAAATAGCGTGCATTTGATACCCCACTCACACCAAGTCCGCTATAATGTAAATTATATGCTCAGATATCCCCCGTTTCATACCGCACTCACACAAAGTTCATTAACTAACAACGACCAATAGCTGTTCGATAGTTGTAAGGCACTGTGTTATAAATACCAGGGCACTCAAATGCGAAGATGAAACAAGCATTAATGGCAGACAATGATTAGGTCCACAAACAAAATAAACGAATTTAAAATGCGAGTAATCACTTTCGGATACACTTTGGTTTTTGCCACTCAATATCCAACACTTCATTAATAGCACCTAATCCACTTAGCGGGTTGGATATTCGGACAGAGTAGTAGCAAAGGAAAAACTAGAGTATTTGGGCATGAATAATAGGCAGAACAAAAAAACACAATTTGCAATCTAGTAGGAAGTAAATAATAAGCGAATTGTACTAACTAGGATAGCAAACGTGGGATTCCTCTTGAGCTTTAAAATCATCCATTGGTAGTAAGAATCAGGAAGAGGACTCAACGGAGTTGAGAGCTTCTCTCTCTACCTCTTCTCTCTCTTTTTCTTTGAAATTTTGTACTTGACACTTACGTCTATACAATGCTTCATACAGAGCCATTCCAATCGAAGATTGGCAGCTATTATTGTAACCCAATTCCGCATACGGTACACAATCAATCCACTTATCCCAAAATCTAATACAAAAGCTCTTAGCATATCTTTCAATATCTGAATAACTCTTTTTGACTGACCATCGGTTTGCGGGTGTACCATCGTATTGAACTTCAAATTAGAACCCATTGATTCCTAAAACTTAGCTTAAAATCAAGATGTAAACCTTGGGACTTGGTCTAACATGATACTCGAAGGTATTCTATGCAATCTGACTATCTCCCGCATATATATTTGAGCTAACTTTTCCATTGAGTCCCTTACATTTACTGGAATAAAATGCACTGATTTGGTCAATCTGTCAACCACTACCCATATGGTATCCTTTTGGGTCTTTGCCATAGGTAGTTCAGTAATGAAATCCATGGTCACCTCTTCCCATTTCCATTCTGGTATTGGTAAAGATTGCAACAATCTTGTCGACTTTTTGTACTTTGCTTTAACTTTCTGACAAGTCAGTCACGTGGAAACATATTTCACCATGTCCTTCTTCATTCTAGGCCACCAATAGGCTTTCTTTAGGTCTTGATACATTTTTACTTCTCTCGAATGAATAGCATACTTGCTTCTATGCGCCTCTTTTAAAATCTTATCCTTCAGCTGCTACTCATCAGGCATGCACAAATGATCTCGAAAATACATCACTCACGTCTCGTCTTACCGAAAATCACTGCCTTTTCGCTTAAGTCCCTTATCCTAAATTGTTGAAATTCCACATTGCTTTGTTGTGCTTTGATGATTTCCTACCTTCAATTTGGTATCAATTTCAGATTGTTGATATAAATCTTTCCTTCTTGTACCTCATTCCTTTTCTCCAACACCTCTTCGACTGCTTGAATCTCTTGAATTCTCAATCTGGCCATTTTGACTTTACGACTCAGGGCATTAACAACTACATTGGCCTTCCCTGGGTGGTAGTTGATAGGACAATGATACTCCTCCAAAAATTCCATCCATCTTCGCTGCCTCAAATTTAAGTCCTTCTGGTTAAAAATATATTTCAGACTCTTGTAGTCTGTAAACACTCCATACTCGGCTCTATATAGATAATGTTGCTATTTCTTCAATGCAAAAACAATGGCAGCCAGCTCCAAATCATGTGCCGGATAATTGATTTCGTGAGGCTTCAACTTCCGAGAGGCATCTCGCTATCACCTTCCTATCTTGCATCAATACTCGCTCCTAAACCTTCCTTAGATGCATTAGTA